>CAJGYO010000001.1:67448432-68167735 GCA_904845875.1 Miscanthus lutarioriparius | reverse complement strand
GTGCTACTAGCGGCTTAGTCTGTGAGAACCCTAGATTTATGGTTGTTCCGTGCCTTGGTCATGTCCCATAGAGGGGAGATCCTTGGCTTCCCAACCGAGCCACTTGTATAGTTCCCGAGCCCGTCTGTCGGTGCTTGGGGGCTCGCTGCCTCCCTAGTTGGGTCACCACGAGCAGCTCTAGGTCGATACTCGGACATCGCACGATGGTTAGCCAGCTTCGCTTCTAAGCATCTGGCTAAGGACTTAGGTGCCCGACCATGGGCATCCCTCACACTTTAGGTGCCTCAGGCAGCCTTGAAGCCTCTTAGGCTGGCCTTAGAACCCTTAGCGATGCCCTTGTTGGGGCCTAGTACTGTCATGCAGCTGTGAGACTCGATCCGATGAAGGATCAGGAAGCACAGAGATAGCTGCAAATGAATGAAATGGAAACAAGAGAAGGGAAAGAGGACATAGCTAGTAATGCGATGGTCGGGGCCATTCTGTTAGTGCCTTGCTGACCTTTTGCCCGTTCCTCCTGCTCTGTTCGTCTAATACTTGGCTCGTCCAAGGGCCTTTTGCTGCAATCTTCCTTCAAAGAGGGCAACGGGTGGTTAGCTTAGTCAATCCTTTGATGTGGCCAAGCCACTACTGGAGTCACTTGGGATGAAGGAGACAGTAGTGAGGGCAAGCGAAGTAATAAGGTTGGGAGGATGGGACTTATCTTGGTTTTTGTTGTTGGAGAGGTAGGCCGGTAAAGGAGGACGACAGGCGAGTGCTAGCTTTGGAGGCGATGCTTCTAGGTGGATGGCTCGGCGGTGGCCTTCCCTAATGGGGAAAGGTTAGAACTCACCTTGATCAGGTCAACCCCTTTTGGGGGGTGAGCGCCTAGATGGTGGGGCCAGCCGAGCCATCACTGCTGCTAGGAGTCTTGGCTACCTCACTGACGCCCGGGTGGTCAGGCACCACTACTGCCTGGGCTACTTCCTTCGTCGGTGCCATTCCCATTTAGTGCTTAAGGCCGTCGAGAGCACAGGGGGTGATGAGTGTGGCCGCTTGGGTGACGTAGTCCTACTCATAGTACTAGGCTTGTTCAAAGCTGCCTTCGACGGTGATGACTCCCTTAGGGCCGGGCATCTTAAGCTTCAGATAGGTGTAGTTGGGGATAGCCATGAACTTGGTGAAGCTTGGCTAGCCTAGGAAAGGGTGGTAGACGTCGAGGAAGTTGAACACCTCGAAGGTGAGCGGCTCCTTACGAAAGTTGTTCAGCTGGCCGAAGGTGACGTTGAGCCAGATGCACCCGAAGGGCATAGCTTCCTTTCCTAGGATGATCCTATAGAATGGTGCCTTGCTAGGGCATAGGATGCTCTATGGGATGCCTATTCTGTCCAGGGTGCTAGCATAGAGTATGTTGAGGCCGCTGCCACCATCCATTAGCACCTCGGTGAGGCACGTGGTGCCCACAATCGGGCTAACCACGAGCGTGTAGCGTCCTAGGCGGGGGACACGATCGGGGTGATCCCCCTGGTCGAAGGTGATGGCCATCTAGGAACATCGGAGTTGCGTCAAGGCGGTGAGGTGTGGATGGCGTTCACCTCTTACTCATGTAACAACCCAGGTTTTCTAAATAACCAAAAATCTAAACTTAAATTTTTTTCTAACAAAACCCATGCATGGTGAGTGTGCATACTAGGAAACCACCCATGTAGTTGTACAAGTATATCCCAAGCTAGCTTGTTTGAGCATTTGCATTTGAATTCAACTTGTGAGTTGCCTTTTCTTGATTTTATGTGATGTAATAAAATCAATTAAACCATTTTACCAAACTTGTGTGTGTGTTGCCAACCCTTGGCATTGACCCTAATACCCTAGTTCACCCCATAAGGGTGTGTACATGCTTGGCAACACATGTATACACACATAGAAGTCCAAGGTATAGCATAGAATGGGAAGTAGAAATAGAAAAGGAATTAGAATTAAGGAAGAATTAGAAAAGGCCAAAGTAGCCCAGCAGCCGCTGCTGGCACAACTGATGTAGCCTAGCTTAGCCTCGTGCCTACCTCTGCGCGTGCCCCGCCGAGACCGCTATCGTCGCCTCCCGCTGCCGCTGATGGGCGGGCCCGCCTCGTCATCCCCTTCCTAGCGATCTTTGCTTTTGCGCTAGAGTAGAGTAGGGTGCTGGGGAAGAATCTTCCTTGCCAGCCGTCCGTAGTGAGGCCATTGGCCATGGATGCATGGATGAGTGCCACATCCATGATCAACGGCATTCGTGAACGCCCTAGTCCGTGTCGTGCCGTACTGACACACCCACCGTGGCCCCAACCGATGATGCCACCACCATCCTTCCCTTGATAGCCATGGTTTCGAATTGGGAGCACCAGTGAGCGCGCAACAACCCCGCGCCCCCAAAATCTTAGCCCTAGTGGCTTGATCACCCTACACGTGGCTACTCCCTCTCCCCGGTGTTCGCCGCTCGCCATTGTCGTGGCCTCCCTATAAGAAGCCACCCCTGGTGCCCTAGCGCCCTTCCTACACCCCGCCGCCACTCTATGGCAACCCATGAGCCACCACAACACCCTAGAGGAGGAGGAGGAAGAAGAAGGAGGGAGGGTAGGAGCCAAGCCCGCCGGAGTCACCTGAGCTCACCAAAGGAGAAGATGGTGCCCTGATCATCTTCCTCGCCGCAACAGTTCGGCACTGCACTACTACCTCTCGCCATGGCCTTGACTTGCCATCACATGACCATCCTACCAACCTTGCCACCCTGATGAGCCCCAACGTCGCTCTCCCATGCTCGCCGCTGTGGATATGCCATGGCCGCACCGCCATGTTCTCCCCCTTGGGAGGGCCAAAAGCTTGCCTTTTCATCGTTGTGATGCACTATACACATGCACATGAGCCAAGACTTGGCCTTGCTGAGCCACTGGTGCTCGAGAACGCTAGCGCCTACATGTTGCACCCATCGCGGTCGCCATGGCCAGTGTCTATCGCGTCACCGCCCCGTTCTAGCCACCATAGGCCGCTAGAGGTAGGTGAGAACCTCAGCAAGCTTCGCCTCGCTAAGGGACGTGTTACGAGCTAGATGGAGGAAGAAGAGAAGCCCTAGGGCCACTAGTCACATCGGCCTCATCGGATCACCGCACGCCCATGTCGCCGTCGTGCCGGGGACAATCCGGCCAACTTCGGCTGCCTCGCGTGATGAGATCTAGCCATCGAGCTTCGCCGTGACCCCATGCACCCTGCTATGTAGCTAGTTGGACGGAAAGCCCACGCCTTGCCTTGTTTTGCCATATCCGTAAGCTTGTCGGAGTTCCGCCGCGCACCTTGCCGTGGTGTGGACTCCGTCGTGCCCTTTGGTCAACGCAGGTAGGCCGATTAGCCTGCTTATGACCCCAATTGAAGGAAGGGAACCACCTATGGCTCCAATCATGGTTGTAGCAACCTTGCCATAGCCCGTTGCCACCTCCGAGCCACTACCGCCATGGCCAACCTCACCAAAGCCCATTTGCCGCTACCGGCGAAGCACCTGGAAGCCGTAGGAGCCCCGTTTGGGCTGTGTCGACGTCCCTAGCACCATGCCATCGACCCGCGCCACCGACATCCACCACAGCGCCTATGCCAGGCGCCATAGCCACTAAGGTGCCACCTTTGGCCCATGGTGAACTCACCATGAGCCTACGAAGCCATAGAGCCCCTAGCAGCCCCGCCGAGCCACCATAGTGTGAGAACAGGGGGGGCACACCTTGAGCCAGAGAGAGAAGGGAGAGATGGACGTGGTCCACCATGAACCATGTCTGCAGTCCATGAACCTGTGCGCCTAAGTTTGTCATGAGCCGCGCCTATGGACTCGAGCCCATTAGGAGCCCAGGCATGCCACGTGTCCAAGCCCTGCGCCTGACACGTGTCTGGGCCCAACCCGATATCCGACTTGCTAAGCCCAGTCCGAGCCCAGTCAACATTGATCGTTGATCCGGTCCCACCTGTCAGTGACCGTATTCCTCGTGTCCAATTAGAATGCACCACGCATCAAGCCCTGGATTTTCCTATCCTTTTTCTTTTTCAAAATATGATTTAAACTTAGAAAATTCATACGACTTCAGAAAAATATGAAACCAGAGTCCAAATTTTTCTAAAAATGAACTTTACATCATAGGCTTATGTTTGAGTGCATTTGGATCTTATTGTAACACCCTGGGTGTTAGTCATGAGTTAAACAGTGGATTTGGACTTAAGTAAACTATGTCAAGCAATGATCATGATCTCTAGTTCATAATTTTGAAGTGATGACGAAGGAATTGAGGTCCAATCTATGAAATTGAGTCCCAACTTGAACTTGGACAACACACCTTTGCTTACATGTGGACCCTAGTTAATGTTAGGCATGAGTAATGTTAAACATGCTTGTTTCATGTACATTACATCAACATGCATCCATCTTGATCAATGGATAAGTTTCATGAAGTTTGAAATAAACAAGTCACATAAAATGATAAGTTATAATCTTTCTTGAATTGCTTCATTAGGTGAATGGGAATTTGAGATCTTGACCAAACCTTTCTACCTTGCCCAAATGACTCTAATTGAACTCTACAACAAAAGTCATGAAGGGTTTGTGTTGAGCAAATGTCAAGAAAATGCCTCAATTGGTCGAAAACCCTAATTCCAGGGTTAAACGAGGTGCTACTTTGACCAAGATGAAGAAATGATTTCCGTACCAGATATGAAGTTTGACCTTTAATAAAAGTTGATGTTTGAGTGGAGTACAACAAACTTTATTTTTGTACCAAGACCTGATTCAACTCCTAAGTGGCTCAAACAGAGGACTCAAAATGGAATCAGCTGTTGTTTCTAGGCTCTAAATAATTCTATGTCCGGAATTCATCGTCATTGACATTGGCGTTCCGTGTTCTCTAAAATTTGTTAAACACCTCAAGTTGAGCCAAAAGTAAAAGTTGGAATATATGTTTCAGAGAAGGACATACAAAAAGTTGGAACCAATTTGACCACGTTTTGACCAAGTAATTCAAGCTCAAGCAGAGAAAGGCTTAATCCTTGATTAGTCACAGATAGTGTCAACTTCGGGCTTAATTACCCATTAATCTGTTTCTTTAATGACTTGGCGCCCTTAATGAAAGATGTAGAGAAGTTCATGGGCTTCAACTTTGCTTTTGGGCCCAAGGTCCAATTTGGCCAGTAACTGGCCCAAAATTGCCTCACACGCCGGCCACACCGTTGCCCACCACGCGCTCGGGGAAATGCTCCAAAGGGCGATGCGTGCCCTATGCGTGGCGGCCATGCATGGCTCTGCACCCCACCACTGCTGCCACGTGCTCCTACCTCCCTGCCGCGCCTCTGCGCCCTCCAAAGTGGATGCCCGAGCTTCCTCCACTCCCTCTACGCTCTCTCTCGCCCTCGGTGCCGCGCACGCACGCGCCAGAGCGCGCCCGCCATTACCGGCGTACAAGCTCGCTACTACCGCTACTCTTATCTCCTCCAACTTCCCTCCGCCCAACCAACAGCCACACCTCCTTTCCCTTGCCGTGCCTTGCCTTCTGCGCTCCTCGCCGTGGCCGCTCGCAGCCGTTTTCCCCACCATCGCCGGAGCTGCGCCTCTGCGCGCCGCGCATGCGTGTGGCTGGGTCGCCTTGGGCCATCTTCGGCCAAGATGAGTAGCCTAGCGGATGCACGCGGGCCCCTTGGTGCTCCACCGCCTCTTCACCCACCACCGGAGCTCCACCAGCACCCTGTCCGCCGGAGCCGCCACCGGGCTGCCACCTGCGCCCTTGGCCAGGGAGCCACGGTCAGCCTCAGGCTAGGCCGAGGCCACCCACGGGCACATCCCACCATTACATGGTCGTGAACCTTCCCCACCGCTGCCGGCCATCGCCTGCGTAGACTGGCCGGCCCGCTGGCCTCCTCTGCTCTGCCCGACGAGGAGAGGACAAAGGAGGACCTCGCGCAACAATAGAAGAAAAGACTGGGGTTAAGTGAAGAACCTATGACTCAGTTGAATAGTACATAGAAGGACCTGTTTGTTGGAGTTTATTTTCGTGGAAGTCCAGGGGCCTCGATGTAATTGTGTTTTCCTTTATTGCATTTATTTGGCTGAAACTTTGGAAAATCATAATAAATCATAGAAAAATCATAAAATAGCAAATAAGGACTGTTTGGAATCCTTGTGAGTAGATATACACAGTAGAGTCATAATATGATATATGTTAGTAGAAAGTTTCTGATGTTTTTATTTATTCTTATAAAGTGCTTTTAGAAATCCTCTTAAATTGTCGGATGCATATCTTGAGTTATAGAAGTCCAAAAATGGTAATTCTAGTTGTGTTAATCTTGTGATGACATGATCTAGCTAATAAAAATATTAAACATGCTAGTTGTGTACTATTTTTATAATGTTTTGATTTAATCTGGTTAAATAGGCAATTTTAGCTTGTTTTGCTTGTTATTCTCATATCTAAAGTTGTGCTCCAATTGCTGTGAAATTTTTATGGTAGGCTCCTAATGCTATTTGAATGCTATGGTAAAAAATTCATGGTCATTGGATGTAGTATGATTGATTTAACTTGTTTATTGCTTGATAAATGGTTTTAAATAAGTTATAATTTTTATGAAGATGCAAAAAATGGAAAAGGTGGTTCCATTACCTTTGTATGATGTTGTGGTACCATAATAACATATAATATGGCTATATGTTTATAGAAAATGATGATCTTTAGATTTATCTTGCTTTTACATGTTTTCTTGCAATAGCAATTTGTCTTTTTCATAGTAATTAAATTATAAAACCTGAGCATGTGAAATTCGTGCAGTAGGCATATTTTGGTAACATCTACCACTTATAAAAATCTTAGCCCCAAACTAGTTGTTCTCATACATCACTAAAATTTATATATATGTTTATTAGAAGAAACGATTAATAAAAGCATAATTGTAGATAAAGCTTGTAATTGTATTTGGTGATGCTTTGAGTGATTGATGTTTAATAAAGTATTTCTAAGTATGTTAGTGGTGGTTGAAGTTCTTGAATGGCTCATGTATGTATGCTCTTTGTTACCAAACAAGTGAAACATCAAATTGTTATATTCTGAAATGGTTGCATGTGCATTTTCTGTTGTGATGATAACTTCGTGATGCAAATGATGTTTTTTGTAGATATGTTGAATACAAAAGTTATAGATAATTTCCTTATATTTCTAGTACTCAAATTTCATGCTTTTAGGTCTGATGGTTTAGGAGTTATAGATTTTAGAAGTTTGCTGTCAGGTTTTTGCATGTCCTCTGGATAGATCTGAATGATTGTATTGTTTGGCTCATTTAAATATGGAATCATGTATTGGTGATAATAGGAGACTTGTAGTGATTTTCCTAATCTTTCTAAAATGTCTAAGATCACTGCTTTTGGTGGTTTAGAACTCCAGTTATAGCTATTCAAAATGGAATGGTAGGTTTTGTCCAAATCTGGATAGAGATGCCTTCTTGGTGTTGTTTAACCTTTTTATCTGTAGAATCATATTAATATTATAATAAGAAAGTTATAGATAATTGAATAAGCTTTCTATAAAGTTAAGGATCATGATTATTGGATGCATATAACTTGAGATATGCATTTCTGAATTTACTATCAGTTTTCTGTCTTTAGTTGTGTAAGCTCTGCTTCATGAGGTATTTTGACCATATTATTTGTTGAATCAGCTTTTGGTGTTACTAAGAAAATTTTAGATAATTTCATTATCGTTTTAGAAAGTCTTGAATCACACTTTTTGCATGCCTAGAACTCTAGGTATGATTAAAACAAGTGATTGTGGTGTTGCTGTTCAGAATCTATGTTTGTACCTAAAATTGTTTGCTTCACCTTACTTTACTTTGTGTGTTGCTAAGTGTGGCTCATGCCTTTGATGGTGTTAAGTTAATATACCTAAAACCTTATGAAACTTGTGTCATGCTTGGTGCTACCTTCCTTACTATCCTAGCATGATAGGTTGTGGAATGTTTAATTAAGTAACGTGAAGTGCTTATATATGTTCGGTGTAACCTTGTGCTCACCTTGAATACTTTTATGTGAGGCATCTCATATCGCCATTCTTCGCATTCATGCACTTGCATTGTTGCATCTCACCTAGGTACGCTAGATGCACCATGTGAAGGACGGGATGTTTGAGCCGAACCCGAAGATGGAGTTTGGTGAATCCATCCAGAAGACGGAAGGACTAAGCAAGTACTGAGATGGGAGATGCTTGCTAAGCTAGTGTCGTCTAACAAACACTAACCTAGCGTTGGATCCCAGACAAGCCCCGGAGCATTCTAAGCCTCCTATGTTTTATAAATATCAACTTGAGTCCTTTTATGTTTGATGCATTAGGTTATAAGAGTTGATTGAAACCACTTGATGCCTATAAGTTCCTTGTCCAGAAATATACCTTGAACTCTATGTAGGTCCAGGATCAAATATATGCTTAGCAATGCTTAGACCGGTAGAAGTCGGGTGATTTCCTATCACCTACAAGATATAGGTGGGTACCAACGCACGGTTGGCTATATTTGCTATCGTAGAAAATAACCATGTAATGATGAATAAACGGAGACCGGATGGGATCTGGTGATTGAGAGGCAACAGGACATGGAGGTCTTATGTGCATGTTTTATCCCGTCTGTGTCGATTAAGGACCATACCGTTGTTGGCGCTTCTATAGAGATTGAACACATGCCTCTAACTTAGCTAGCTGGATAACTCATTCCGACCATGAAGCCGAGTAGCTCAATTCAGGTCAGGCCCTGTTCTGTAAAAGTGCGCACTCTAGATGGTAGTAAAGATATGCGGGGAGCCAAACGTGAGCCTAAGGGCAGACCGGGCCTGAACATCCTAGCAGCTGGTTGTCCCTAATTGTGCGGCGCTGGGTGAACCCACGAAATGTGGACCTAAGTTGTACCAAAGGTGACCTAAGGCTACCATGGCTGGTAGACCTGGGTTTATGTTAGGAATAAATTCTTAGCTGGTTTAAATTGATTTGAATCGCCGTCTCTCCCGAACAGGAAGAAACTTGGCTAGTCCCAACATCGTAGTAACTGAATTATAGAATGATGGTTATGATGAACATGGAATTATTACACCGGATATGGTTACTATTGTTATGCTACTAAATGATATACCACATGTTTGGCACAGGTTAGTTGCTAATCTAGAGATGAATAGCTATACTTAACTTGATGACTGAATTATAAAAGGTATAGTTGAATTAGTGGCTTTTTATGCAAAATATTGTCAAGCTAGCTTCACTTATAAAGCCTTGCATGATCCTTGGTGTCATTTTATTTTTGGTTTATGATGGGTAAGTCTAGCTGAGTACATTGAGTACTAAGGGTTTATCCCACCATCTTGCAGATGAAATCTTTGGCCTGAGGAAGATGGTGGTTAACCGCTAGTGGGCTCGGTGACTCTATATTTATTTCTCATCTATATGCTTTTGTCGGAGGATGTCACTTATGCTAGCAATGTATTTGGAACTTATATTAATGTAATCATTTGAAAGCTATGTTGTTTTCCCTTAACTGGTTTTGAAACCCAAACTTGTACTATTATTTATGAACCCATTTGTAATATTATTTCCACTGCAACTCTGTGTATGTAATGTGTATTTGCTTAATCACGCGATCTTTGTTGTGAAATTGATTTACCAAGGTCCTTCATGACACTCAGCGGACTACCGGGTTTATATAAGTGAGAGTATGCGCCTGTCAACGTGTTTAACGGGGACAGCCGTACTTGATCTTGTATAAATTGGGTGGTTCTGTCACACTTATCATGGCTATATGTCTTGTTTGGTAGACCCAGAGGAGCCACCGACTAAGGAGCATGACCCCGACTACACTGAGGAGCTTGGAGACGACCTGCCAGGTGCCACATCCCACCCAACCTCGTAGAATCCTATTAGACATGCCATAATGTAGGTGCTAGTGCTTTACTTTTATGCAAATGATATGTGATAGGTTGCATGGTAGAATTGCTTGTGAGCCATTACCTTGTCACAACCTATACCCCTCCACACCCACTGTTAGGCTAGACGCTCGCTTACTTACATGCTACTTCTTCTACTACACATTATATCTGTGATGTGATGCTTGGTGGAGGATTGTTTGTGAGTGGTTAAGGCACATGGTGCCGATGATGTTGTAACAACTAGGGAGATCTTAGCGTGCATCTTGGGTGTGTGGTGAGGGTTGAGTCAATTGAGCAGGATCTTACGACGAATCGTGGACGAGTCTTGCCGGGGGGGTGTGACCTGGGCATCCCCTATGAGAGGTACCTATGGCGGGTGCATCTAAGATGAGGAGATACTGGGGTGGAGTGTCTTTGTGGGATGAAGCCCTGGGATGAAGGTGTCATCGAGGCATGGGGTGTTGGTTATCCCTGTAACACCCTAGGTGTAAGTCATGAGTTAACCAATGAATTTGGACTTAAGTAGGATATGTCAAGCAATGATCATGATCTCTAGATCATAATCTTGAAAGTGGTGATGGAAGGTATTGAGGTCAAATCTATGAAATTGAGTCCCAACTTGAACTTGGACAATACACCTTGCTTACATGTTGACCCTTTTCAAATGTAGGCTTGAGTAATGTTGAAGGTGCCCCTTTTCATGTGCCTCACATCTATTTCCATCTACATTGACTATTGGAAAAGTTTTTATGAAGTTTGGAGCCAAGAAGTCACATGAAATGATAAGTTATAACCTTTCTTGAATTCTTCATCAGGCGAATGGGAATATGGGATGTCGACCAAACCTTGCTACCTTGCCCAAATGACTCTAATTCGTCTCATGAACAAAATTTATGAAGGGTTCATGTTGATCAAATGTCAAGAAAATGCCTCAATCGGTCTAAAACTCTAATTTATGGTTTATCATGATACTGCTTTGACCAAGGTGAAATAACAGCTTCCATACCAGTCCTAAGGTTTGACCTTAAATAAAAGTTGTAGTTTAGTTTGTGTGCTACAAACTTTGTTTTTGGACCAAGAGTCAAATCCGCTTCAAAATAAGTCAAACAGAGGCTCAAAAATTGAATCTGCTGCTATTTTCAGCCCTAGAAAACATCCCAAGTCTGAGATTACAATGGTATGGATGGTTGATGTCTCGTGTTCCTGTGTTTTTGTTAAGAAATAAGGTATGACTCAAAAAAGGAAGTTGGAGTTAACTTCATGGAGAAGAGCTCTGAGAAATTTGAACTGAGTTTAACTTCGTTTTGATCATCAAGTTGAGTTTCCTTGGTCGTTGTCAAATATGTTGGCAATGCTATCTTAGGAGTTAATTACCTGTTAATCCATTTCTCTAATGACTTTGCATCCTTAAAGAAGTTTGTAGAGCAGCCTGAGTGGGGCAACTTTGCTTTAAGGCCCAAGGCCCAGATCGGACTAGAAATGGCCCAAATCGGACCCCAAGGAGGCCACACCGTCGCTCACCACGTGCTCGGCGAAATGCCCCATGGCGACCATGCACGAAGCGTGCCCCCACCCTGTTGCCATGCGTCCCTGTGCCCCAGCCTCCCCAATGCGGATGACAGGCGCTCCGTCTCCCTCGCGCGCTCACTCTCTCCCTCTTTCTCTATAGCTCTCGCTCTCTGCCTCACTCTCCTTCGCCATGGCCACCATGGACGCCTTGAGCTCCGACCGTCACTGTCGTTCCCACCTCTACTCCCCACCATAGCTGCAGCCGCATGCACCACTGCCTTCACCTCCTCCTCCTCCTCCTCCCCGACCGGTGCGCCTCGGCCGAGCAAGAGACTGTCGGAGCGGCCCGGCCATCGGAGCCGCTTCTGTCACTGCCACCTGCTGCCGTGGCCACACCATCTAGGGTCACCTCGGGCCGAGCCGAGCTATCCCAAGGATGTGTGTGGACCCCCTAGTGCTCCGCCACCGACAAGCCTCCTCCGGCCGGAATCGGAGAGCTCCCGCGCGTCCCCTGCTCCAAAATCATGACAAGGACCTCGCGCTCAAATTAGAGAAAAGGGAAGGGCCTATCTGCACACCTGTGACTCATGTGAATAGTGCTTAGAGGACCTGTTTGCTAAAATCTATTTAGTGGAAAGTGTAAGGTCCTCAGTGCAAAAGTGTTTTTTTATGGCTGGAACTTTGGAAATTCGTAGTAAATTGCAGAAAAATCGTAAAATAGCAAATGAACATGTTTTGGAATCCTTGTGAGTAGATCTATATAGTAGTTCCATAATATCATATGTTTTAGTAGAAAGTTTTTACTGCACATATTTATCTTTGTAAATTAGGGTTTTCTAGGAATAAATTCATATCTATAGTTGTGGTGCTCCAAATGAGATGAAATTTTTATGGTAGGCTAAAGATGCCATATGTGTGCTGTGGTAAAAATTTTGTGTTCATTGGATGCAGTATGACTGAGTTATTAATTTATCTTGTTTAGTGTTTCATAAATAGTTTTAATTAGTTTATAATTTTTATGAAAGTGTAAAAATGGAAAATGTTGTTCCTCTACCTTTGTATGATGTTTTTCTACCATAATAACAAATAATATGGCCATGTGTTTGCAAAAAATAGTGTGTTTTAGATTTATCTTGCTCACACATGTTTTCTTGCAATAGCAATTTGTCTTTTTGTAATAATTAATCTATAAAACCGGAGGATATAATATTTCTATAGTAACCATGTTTTGATATCACCTATCACCTATAAAAATTCCAGCTTCCAACTATAGATATGAATTTATATAGGTTGCATTATATAAATAGGAGAGTGAATGTTGCTAGTAGATGCACATAGTTAAGTCATATGATGCTCCATTGCTTACACTAAGTAGAATGTTGCCGAGCTATGATAAATAATGGTTTAAAGCTAGTTCAATGTCTTATGTGCTTGCTCTCTTGTTAATATAATAACTAGTGAGTATGTTGCTTATGCATAATTCTAGTCCTTGCTTTAGCTCTTGTGTGAATGTGTGCTATGTGTATGCTAGTACATGTTTGGGTGTTGATGAGACCAGCCCCTAAATCATCTAGAGGGAAGGTTTCTCTTATTTGCATGCTGCTCATGTTTATTACTTGGTAAACGAAGGTCCAGTGAATTGTTTGAAAGATAAACATTGCTATGTGGCATCCATGTTAGAGAAATGTTAATGTGTTTTTATGTGGCTATGACTAATTTTAGTTTTCTATGTTCATAATAGTTTATGATCCATGTAATTAGTCATATATGTATAATCTAGTTAGTAGAATCAAGTGATGAACCACTTTACTTATGTGCTGAAAATGGCTGCTAGACCAGTCTCTATTGTGGTGATAATTTCATGATGTAACTGATGTTTTCTGTAAATATGGTGAATACGAAAATTGTAGATAATTTCCTTATATTGCTTATCCTAAAATTTCATGATTTTAGGCCTGATGGTTTAGGAGTTATAGATTTTACAAATTTACTGTCAGCTTTTGCATGTGCTCTGAACAGATCTGAATGATTGCTTTGGTTGGCTTATTTAAACATGGAATCATGTATTGGTGATAATAGGAAAGTTGTAGTGCTTTTCATAAGATTTCTAAAATGTCTCAGATCACTTTTTTTGGTGGTCTAGAACTCTAGTTATTTCTGTTCAAAGTAGAATGACAGATGGACAAAGATGTCTTCTTTATGTAGTTTGGCCTTGTTGGCTGTGAAATTACCTTGAGATGATAATAAGAAAGTTATATATAACTTAATAATCTTTCTATAAAGCTAAAGATCATATTTGTTGGATGGATTAAACTCTAGATATGAATTTCTAAAGTTCATGTCAGTTTTCTGTCCTAGTTTGTGCAGATCTACTTGTTAGTGTTTTTCAACCTTGTTAACCTTTGAATTAGCTTTAAGTGTAAAAAACAAAGTTGTAGACAATTTCCTAAGTTTTCCAGAAAGTCTATGATCACTTTTGTTTGATGCCTATAACTCCAGTTATGGTTGAAACAAGTGCCTTCTGTGTTGCTGTCTAGAATTCTAGTCATGTGCTAAGTTAATTGCTTTAGCCTACTATTGTTTGACTAAACATGTTTAGTTAGTTTTTGATTGATAAATGTTTGTAATAGCTAAACTTAAGTTGACTTGTGTGCCATGCTTTATATGATTGCTATCTTTCTATAATAGATTGTGAGATGTTTAGTTAAACAACTCTAGGTGCTTATGTCTTTTGGTGTAACCTTGTGCTTATCTTAAATGCTTGTATGTGATGCATCTCATGTTACCATTCTTCGCATTCATACACTTGCATCTTGTATCTCATTTAGGTAAGCTAGATGAACCACGCAGGGAACCGAAGGACGTGATGTTGGAGCCGAACCCGAAGGTGATGTTTGGTGGACCTATCCTAAAGATGGAAAGGACCCCTAAAGTGCATGCCTAGAGTGGAGATATTCCCCAAGACGGTGCAAGCTAACTGAACTAACTTTGTGTTAGATTTCAGGCAAGCCCTGGAGCATTCTAAGTCTCCTACCCTCTCTTTTTACAAATGCACATACATATAACTGTTGTATGCTGTATTAGGTGATAGGAGTTGAATGAAACCGTTGGTGCATATTTCCTACCTTGTCCACTATATATGAATACCTTAACCCTTACTAGTATGAGTAGGACATTCTATGCTTAGCCATGTTTAGACCAGTAGAAGTGGGTGATTTCCTGTCACCTGCGAGACATAGGTAAATACCTGGTCACGGTTGGCTATATTTGCTATCGTGGAAAATAACCATGTGATGATGAATAAACGGAGACCGGGCGTGATCTGGTGATTGAGAGGCAGTAGGACATGGACATCTTGTGTGCATGCTTTATCCCGTCTGTGTCGATTAAGGACCGTACCGTTGTTGGCATTTCTGTCGAGATTGAACGCATGCCTCTCACTTAGCTGGCCAAATAACTCGTTCCGACCGCGAAGCAGAGTAGCTCAACTCAGGCTAGGCCCTGTTCTGTAAAAGTGCGCACTCTGGATGGCAGTAAGGATGTATAGGGAGCTAGATGTGAGCCCAAGGGTAGGCTGGGCCTGACCGTCCTGGCTGCTGGTTGTCCCTGATTGTGCGGCGCTGATCGAACCCGTGACATGTGTTCCTAAGTTGTACCAAAGGTGACCTAAGACTACCTTAACGCAGGTATCTCTGGGTTTGTGTTAGCAATACTGCCCAGCTGGTTGTAACCGATTCAAATCGCCGTCTCTCTCGAATAGTGAGAAACTAGATTAGCTCCAGCATCGTAGTAACACTGGATGGAACATGATGGTTATGATGCTTATATGATAATCGGATATGGTTACTATTGTGATGCTTATTAATCAAGTGATTGCTCTAGAATAGGTGCAAAGTTAGCCATAATAAGCTTCACTAAACTTGATGCTAAAATATTGACTAAAAGATTGAAAGTAAGGACTCATAATAATAATACTCTTTTTGCAAAGTTATGCTATCCAACCAGCTCCACTAAATAAGCCTCGCATATTCTTGAGAGCCTTTTTATTTCTCTCATGTCGGGTAAGTCTAGCTGAGTACATTCGAGTACTTAAGGTTTATCCCACCATGTTGCAGGTAAAGTTCTCGGCCTATTGAAGATGGTGGCTAACCGCCAGTGAGCTCGACGACTCTATATTTATTTCTCGTCTTTATGCTATTGTTGGAGGATGCTACCCATGTTAGCAGTGTAGCAAATGACGCTAACACGCAGGGCCTCGTCCACACAAGCCTACACGTCCCCACCGGGCAGCGATGGCACGTCACCCGCAGTTCAACGACCACTTCGCCCGCACAGCCACCCGCAAGGACAGGCAAAAGCGGCCTTTTGAGCCGAGGATGCCACTGGGCCCGCGTACTTCAACTAATCAGCATTAGACAACGAACCCAACCGATCAATGCCTGCACGACAATGGCAGCAAGCATGTACGGCCTTTGACCCTGCGGGGGCAAGCTCCTATTGCAACTCATGTTCTAAGGCTGCGGTCAGCGCTATCGACACCGTCGAGATGCAATAAGACGGGCGACATCTTTTTGGCTACCATGGGCGCGCTGTGCTCTCCTTGTGGCCAACAGGTTTCATATAGACGAGCCCTCAAAAGCTAGAGATGAAAACGAAAGGATATTATTGATATTATATTTATTTTTATATTTCTGTCTAATACAGATGGTGTCAACCATAAAGAATAGAATACAATTAGATACCAACATCATAAATATATGATTTAAATATTTAAATACAGATATAGTATCTAATATTAATATTAAATAAATATTAAATATTCGGACTTCGTACCAACATAAAATATGCCTGCCGTTTTCACCCATACGACGCCACGTCTCCTCGCCTCCTGCAGTCCTGCTCCATTGTCGCTTTGCACCGACGTGACACTGCCTCGTAAACCGAGCCACCCCCCGTCAGGCCGTCACCCCGTCCTCCTCCGCAAACCAAGCGAAGGGTCACGATCAGTGCGCTCCCTCCAATCGCAGTTTCCCCTCCGGCCGATACGCTCGAGGTCGCCATGACCTTCTGGGGTACTACTCAGCTAAGGCTTTCATCTTCCATCACCGCTCCAGTCTCTAGCTCCCAACATTTTGCTTCCTGATTCCTGCAACCAATCTTGCTAATTGATCTTAATTTGCTTTGGATTTGATTTTTGCCGCTGTCCTTGGGCGCAGGAGTGGAAGTGAAGCCCGGCGAGCCGTACATCCACCAGCCCTCCCCCGGCCGCCGCTTCCGAATCACCCAGGTGGACCGTCTCTTTGGCTCATGGCCTCTTTGGGTTTCTCTAGGCCCCTTCACTTAGGTTGCATATCTCCATTTATTTTAATACAATGATGCTTCCAGAAGCTCTACCATGTTGCACGCACAGATGGAGACGAAACCCGTGTTTTTAATTAGGTCCACACGGCACGCCGAAGTAATCTGTCTTTTTTAGTAGTTTAGCTGTGCTCACATTTTGATTTGTTCTTTATTATGTCGTCCTTTGTTTTGTCTGTAATAACAACAGGAGATAAAAACGGCATATCTAGTCAACAGAGGAAAGTTATTTTCCTTGTAAGGAAAAAATCATTTTAGTTGCACAGATTTTTAGATTTTACGGGTCTGTTTGGTTGAGCTTTGGCCGTGGGAAAGCTGTCGTGGGCTATGAGCTGTAGAAAAGTTGAAAGCTATTTGGTTAAACAAGTATAAAATATACCTTCTATCTTTATGTCTCTTGAAATAACTATAGAAGAGCTTTTTATTCCACCAATTTCGAAAAGCAGAAAGCCAAAAGCCAAAAGCAGAACCAAACCAGCTTTCAAAAATGTACTACGGAAAAACAGCTGCTTCTGAAAAAGCAGCCTCCAAAAGCAACCCCTTTGGTTGGGCTTTTGGCTTTCGGAGCCAAAAGCCAAAACCAAAAGCCCAACCAAATAGACCCGTCCTTGATTGTCTGCTACAACCAGCTGTTGGAATGGCAGCTAGTTAGTATCTCTCACTTGTAAGGCCGTGTTTGGCTCGGCTCTCCGAGGCTCCGGCTCCTTTATATAGCGACTGTGCAACCCTGTAGATCACTGTAGCGGCTAAAAAATAGCTCCGGCTCCTATACAAATGAACGTGGATTGAGAATGAGCTGCCGGAGCTACGTTTGTGGTGCTCCGCCGGCTCCGCCACAGTACCCACACAGTGGCAGAGCCAGAGCCGACGCGAGCTCCACCAAACGCGCCCTGAGCCACCACATGGTTGTTACCATATTAATAATCTGTATGCATGTGTCACATTAATGTGTTTATATGATTTTGCAAATTAATCACATCTGTTATTAATCAAAGCATTGTTCATTATTAGACTTCCTTTAGTGGATCTTCAGTCGAAGTGTGAGCACATCGATCCTCAGTTTCGGTTTTCCACAAAGTCATTGCTTCGTGTTCTATCACATTGTTTAGGATATGTGTTCTGTACTATAATTTGCAATTTGAAATTATACATACTCCGAAGTAGTGTCTGAATTAAAATTTTGGAACACATTGGAGCAAAGTTAAGAGCGTGATTGGATGGCGTACGCGGATGAGCCAGGCTGCGTAGCGGAGCCAGGGCAAGCGTGGCCAGGTTCGACGGATGCAAACGCCTTTGTTTGGTTTGCATCACCGCGCGGGCCTGGTTGAACGCAGCTTGTGATTTGTTGCCCGTGCGTGCGCTTTCACAGAGTAGAAAACCTGGACATCGTACGGGCGCACGGCACCGCGCGAGCCTGGCTCGCGGGAAACTGATCTCATTTCCGTTTCCGCAGAGCCTGGCTGGGAAGCCGCATTTGCACCGGCTGGGCCAGGCGGAAGCCTGCATCCAGCTAACCAATCAGCGCGTCATGCATCCCAGGGGCCAGGCCGTGGTTTCTTCTCTCAACCAATCACGCCCTAAGTCTTACATTACTTAAATTTGCAACCAGCTAGATAATATATTACAAACCACATAGGCTATCAAATTTAATTTTGAAAACATATTAGACTTTCCTACATAATAATAATTTTATATCTATATTAACTCGATTACAAACTTTTTTTTGCTTTCTGTTGTTACATGGTGTGATTTCACTCATTTATTTAATAATGTCCTTGCAAAATTTGACATGTATAGACATTTCTTCACAATAATAGCAATCCCTCTACAGATATAGAGTGACAGTCATTACATTTACTGATTATTTCCATGGGATCCTTTCCCATTAACATGGAAGGGTGCGGTGACTGCAATAACCTTTAGAAGGTCAAAATGATATCTTATCCCCTTTAAAGTAATAGCAGATCCTAGCCATTCGATCAAAGGAAACCAATGTCTCCTATGAAAGTGGAATACCTTAAAATCTCCCTTCGCTAAAACTTGAAAGCATCTTTTTTATCCATATTTTCAAGCATGCCATAACATATACCAAAATCAGTGTATTTCTAGTGCTTGTGTAAATCAGTGACGAAGCCAGAAAAAAATTTAGGAGGGGTTGAACAAAAGAATAGAGGCTTTTTTTATCTTCTCTTAACCTTAGCCCCTCCTACCTAATACATATATGCATAAAATTTCAAGGGAGCGCTTAGAGGGGCTCCACGTGCCCAGGATGGGTAGGGGGGCTAGAGCCCCCCTAGCCCCACCGCTGCCTCTGTCACTGGTGGAAACATATATTTCTTGTAAAATTAGTCATAATGCTCCATTCCAGAAATATTTTCTCCCCATATCTTGAAAGCATGTCACGATATATACCAAAATCTTATTGCCGTCTGTAATTTCTCACACCACACCGATAACTAGGTTGGAGTGCAAAATCTGGTCTTTGTCGTTGATCAATTTGTTCATTGGAATTACTCTTCAACCTCCCCCGAAGTTATGCACTTGTGCCTCACACTTAAAATCTTTAGCTAGTTCTGTTTGTGGCTGCAATCCTAGTTTCTTTTTATTAGTATAGGCTTGATATGTGAAATTTAGCTAGTTCTGCTGTGCAATCATAGTTTCTTTTATTTTGTTCACTGCAAATCTTTAGCTAGTTCTATTGTACAATCATAACTTCTCTTGCATTTTTCAATAACTGAAATTTTCTCGTCATCTGCAACTCTAATGTTGGGACAAAATACACGGAACTGATTTGGTGCAGTGCTTGAGTATCGTGTGAGTACACTGCCAGCTTAACAATGTCCTATAAAAGACTACAAAAATTAATGGCCTGTTTGGATTATGAGGATCTAGGTTCTAGATAGTGACTAAGAGAATCTGGATTCTGGATAAAGAATGAGATTTGTTTGGATCCTAGATTATTAATAGAGATACTAATTGGTTGGATTTGTTATCTCCAAATAACAGGGTTGTGGTGGATAGTTGGATTGTGAGAATCTAGTGGTTGGATTATAAAAAAAAGTTCCCCTAGAATCCACCTGTTTGGATCTTATTCTCGTAATTTTTAGGAGATCTAGACAGGCCATAAAGGTTACTATCCTTTCCCATTGATCATTATAAATACAATCACACATTTTATTACAATAATTTCTTCTCTGATTCCCTGTCATTATGCATGGAAATGTAGTAGTTTAGTGCTTCTATCTGAACACTAGAACCCTTGCTTAAATTCCCTTCATTATTTAAAGCATGATTTGATTTTGGTGATCTACTTTTCAGGCGTTGCTAGGTAGTTATGCTGATGTTGGCTGGAGCATACTGGAGTGCAATGTTGGCAATATGAATCCTGTGAAGATCTGTGCGTTGAACCCAACGAACCACATTTGCGACCTGGAGATCGAATACGAGGAGAGAGAAAGTGTCTTCCTCTCAGTTTCTGGGAGTAGCTCTATTCACTTGTCCGGAAGAATTTACAATCATTCTGCCAGTGATGATCAAGCCCACACTAGTAATAAACTTACTAGTAAAACTGAAACTCCTGCATGCTTGAAAAGAAAGCATCAAGGCAATGAGGCTAACGGAAATAAAGAGCCTTCTCTTAAGGAGCCTAATGTTACTAAGGCTGATGGCAAGAATGATGCCTCCTCGAAAGAGCCTCTAATTAGTGAGGCTGGTGGCAAGAATGTGACTTCTCTAAAGCAGCCTATAGTTGGTGAAGATGATTACAGTGATGAGCACCTACCTATCCGCGTTGCTTATGAGAAGAGAATGGCTACCAGAAAGTATTTAATTTTGAACTCAGTGTATTAGATTTTTTTCAGTTATCTTATTTAATTACAGCCTACATTTGTTCTTCTTGCTTGAAATTTAGTAGCTCTTTTCTGTTAAGTAATCTGCTGCTCCCCTGTGTGAACGCACGACAGGGGGCAGGCACTGAAAAGGGCTCCTTGCTCTGTAGCCGCTGCAG
The DNA here is from genome assembly GCA_904845875.1 of Miscanthus lutarioriparius. NCBI lineage: Eukaryota > Viridiplantae > Streptophyta > Magnoliopsida > Poales > Poaceae > Miscanthus > Miscanthus lutarioriparius. The sequence goes on along the minus strand of CAJGYO010000001.1, from coordinate 68,146,940 downwards.
GGGCAGACGCCGAAAGGCTCCCCTGCCGCACTGTAGCCACAGCAGGGGCAAGCGTCAAAGTCAGCCCTGCTGTCACATCTAGTCACTGTAGGATTAGATGAGTAGAGTTGTATATATAGTTTCTCACTGCAACTCAGTAAAGAGAGCGAGTTTAATTTTGTCATCTTCTCTGTAGAGTTCCGGCCAACGCTGGTGCTTGTGCTGTGTGTGTGCTCTGTTCTCTCTCCCTTCTTCTACCTCTAGCCATAGTGTGTGGTCGGCAATGCAGATGAGTGGTCGGCTCACCCGTTCCGAAGATCCAGGGGCCAACAAGTGGTATCAGAGTCGTACAAGCGCCGTCGTCGGACTAATCGCTGGCGATGACGGATGGTTTGGAGATAGGCGACAGCAGTGGCGCTACTATGGCTGTCTAGCCACGACAGGAGATCGTTGTGCGCACGGTGCGGGAGGTCAGTGGTACCAGTTGGCCGACGCTGACTCGCACCAACTATGCGAATGGGCGGTGACCATGAAGGTGAAGCTCAGAGCCCGACGGCTCTAGAATGCCATTGACAAGGGCACTGACAACGAAGAGGACGACATGCCAGCGTTGCAAGCCATCCTCGCTGCTGTGCTAGCAGAGTACAGGGAGCCGTTGGGGGCGAAGAGCTCCGCTGAGGAGGCGTGGGAGGCCATTGCGGTGATACGCGTCGGTTCCGACCGCGCAAAGAAGGCGATGACCCAGCTGCTGAAGCAGGAGTACGCCAACCTCAAGTTCAAGGATAGTGAGGCGGTGGAGGATTTCTCCCTCCGCCTGCAAACGCTCATCAGTAAGCTGAGGAGCCACGGTGTGATCATCGACGAAGAAGAGACGGTCTCCAAGTACCTTCACTTCGTGCCGGCGAAGTACATCCGGATGTCTCTCTCCATAGAGACGATGCTAGACTTGTCCACCCTCACCATTGAGGATGTGACAGGCCGTCTACGGGCAGTGGATGAGCGCATGGAGCAGGCCATAGCAACGACGGACAGCGGCAAGCTGCTGCTGACGGAGGAGGAGTGGGCTGCCCGGATAAAGAAGAAGTCCGGAGAAGCCTCCTCCAGCCGCGGTGGCGATGGCAAGCGCCGTAGCAAGGCTTCTTCGCAGAAGAAGAAGAATGTTGACCCCAACGCCTGCCCGCGCTGCGGGAAGACGGGTCATTGGGCAAAGGAGTACCCAAGTTGTAAGCAGGAGAAGAAGGCTGAGGCTCATCTGGCGTAGGCTGATGATGATGACGATGAGGCCACTCTCCCGATGTCGACGTTCTGTGCACTGCACGACGTTGAGGCCAAAGAGAAGGGAGAGATGACGGTGGTGGAAGGGCACGGCAAGGCTATGACACAAATATGAGATGTATATAATTTAGTCACAATGAATATGATGAGATGCTCTAAAAAATATTTACTCACACGTAATGAGATAATTCTCAGTGAACAAATGCACAATGAATATGATATTCAAAAATTACAAAACACAAATATCAAAATTGTACATTTAAAATAGTGCAAATACTACTTATTGTTAATCCAATTATACTGTATACGTATATAATTACAAAATTCGGCTCATTCATGTGGAACCTGCTGACAGTACAGTTAACTTGTGCTACTGAACAAATATCTGAAACCATTGGAGAAGCAGGCCACAAGCTCAAATACAAAAGGCTAGAACCATATCCACTTCTAGTTCTTAGTTGTCACATGTGTTTATACTAAATAGGAAAGTATGAGGTTGTTAAATGACACTTGTGTTATTGTCCAAGTCACTTAAACTTCTACATAGTATGGATCAAATGTGTTATTGTCGAAGTCACTTAAACTTTTGTTTGAGACTTTTTTTCTGAAATGTTATCGCAATTTTTTTCTAAGGGACATCTTTGTAGCAGGCCACAAGCTCGCCAGTGCTATGCAGGTCAGCGACTAGCTTCTCCCACACCTTGCTCTTGCCACTGAGAGAAGCCTCAGGCTCACCAGAGTGCCCAGTAAAGGTCACCCTCTCCCCCACGGCTGCATCCACCGGTGGCTCAACCAACTCAACCTAAATTGCGCATGTTAAGCACTATCTTACATCAAAATGACTTCTGTACTACTTTATGATAGTGCACTTCCAGTTTCAGAGTGTAAATTTAATCAAATGTGTGAGGGTATTGCATGCCTTACCCTAGTATGATCCTCATCAGAAGGAGCCAAAACCATGGCATGTGATTTTATACCACGCATCATCACTGGTTTCAGATTGCAGGGAACACAGACTTTCCAGTTCTGCTCATTCATCCTCAAGGATCAGTTTAGGCATGGGAATGAATTTGGAAAAGTTGGGCTCCTGGAAAGTGCAAGTTTTTTCTATGGCTTGTAGCTCATGAATCATGACAGATGTTGGATGGTTGATCGGCTTGCGCGTCGTGGTGGTCTGCCCCATCCTGAGCGGTGCCTCTTATGTGACCAGGAACAGGAGACAATAAATCATCTGCTAATATCATGCCCCTTTGCAAGAAAGTATTGGTACTCCATCCTTTGTCACGTCGGGTTACAACAATTTGCACCTTAGCCAGCTGATACAGAGTTTGATGAATGGTGGGATAGAGGGCGCATAATTCCAGAACACCAAAAGAAGGGATTTGATTCACTGGTCGCGCTAGGGGCTTAGATTATCTGGACACGTCGCAATGCTTGTGTATTCGAGGGAGTGACTCCTAGTATGTCAAGAGCTCTCAGCGTCACTAGTGATGAACGACATCTTTGAGAGACAGCAGGCGCATGGAGCCTCTCTTCTTTGACTGGTCCGGCTCACGAGGAGCAGTAGGTTGGAGTCTAGGGGTGTTGGTCCCTTGTCTCAGTTCTAACAGGCACGCTTGTAATCACAAAACATTAGAGTGGCGTGTGTAGTGTGTGTTAGTGTTGGTGTTTATGTTTGTTTGTGGTTGTGTTGCCGTTTTTTTCTTAATATAATGATACGTAGCTCTCCTGTGTGTTCGAGAGAAAAAAAAGTTCTGCTCATTCATAGTAGATATCACAAATCAGTGATAACAAGCAAGGCATCGCAAGGAAATACCTGCAAAACCCAAATCATGTCTGGAAAGAGCAACCTGCATTTCTTCAAGAGGAATTTATTTGACAAGGCCACTAACCACCGTTCTTGGAGCCTCCTCTCCAATATCAGTTTCTTCTTCATACATCGAACCAGCATCTGAGTGCTTCTCTGCTTTTTTTATAAGCCCCACTCTAATCTCCAACTTTGTAACAAGTAATTCTGCCTCTGCCACCTTTGATTTTGAGTTACCAGACTATTTCTTTTGTTCCTTTTTTGAGCCTCCTGCATAAGAAAAATGAGAAAACATAGACAATTACTTGCTGCAATCTGAAATAGATTGGCAGAAAATAATTCAAAGAAGACTCGTAGCACTTAAAACAGGACAGAAAGGTTGAAATCTACCATGAAGCTGATACTTGCATGATATAATTCTGTTATTGTTTTCTAAAATTATTTCGTTCAAAAAAAATTGTTTTCCAAAATTACACTAGGAGCTCTAGCTCACATTAAGAAGCAGTGGGCATCCGGGTTTGAGCCCAGGTGAGCATGGTGCTTCAAAGCACACCTGCAAAAACTGAACAAGTACAGAAGTGCTTGATCTCTAGATAACTGTTTCTGTAAGTTGACCAACATGATTTTTTCTCTTTGTTCCAAAATGTGCAGCAGAAAAGACAGTTCTGCGTTGTGTTCTGGGCTTCTAGCAAAATTTGAAGAGTAAATTGTCTAAACATTACCAGATAATGCTATGCTTTTGAGCTGGTTAGCAATGTTTGTGGCTTCAGCGTCAGCCACTGCTTTCGAGCTCCTCTCAGCTTGACTGCCTGCATATTTTTCCCTATACTCACTCACCTTTTCATCTTTCTGCAATGAGTTCAAGTTATGGGGTGTAAACTTATGGCCAACAAACAAAAAAATTATAAATCAAAGATGCACCAATTCCTCAAATAGATGCACAGGCCTCCCTATTTTGTGCATTGCTGGTACAAGATCCCAAGGGGGTTTTGCCTTCGCACTTTCGCCCTTTTCTTCAATGAAAGAAAGATTTTCTTCTGGGGACAGGTTTAATTGACGTAGCACCTTATAGAAGATACCACAGTGATATTTGGGGGCAAGAGAATGTTATTCGAAGAAACTCAACACTCAATAATAATTAGGACCATACTTCTTTGGAAAAGGAAGACTGGAAGGCATGAAAGACTCCAGCAGATAGGCAAGGAGATAGAAAAGACCAACTGAAGTTTTCATCACAATCGCACAGCTTGCTGGATTGTCCTTATAAAGTTTCCAAAATTCGCAGTCCTACATTATTTTTTAGCAAACAAAGACAAAGTAAGTTACTACAGAAAAATGACAGAAACGAAAAAGGGGAAAAAGGAATTACATGCAAATAGCGATTTCCATCAGTAGAGATGCCCATTGCACTCTTTCAGTCCTTGTTTCAGCTTAACCTGTCATAAGATCTTTTTTTTAGAAGGGACAGCAAAAGCTTTGCCGCATTTTTTATTAGACGATAGAAAAGAAAAAAGAGATTTACAAAGATATACAAGCCGGCCAACTCTAGAGAATGCTACCCCAACCTGAAGAAAAACAACTAGCCCAAGACAACGAAGACACAAAGAAAAAAACTAAAGAACGGCCAGGCAACCGGCACTGGAAGAAAACCACAAGCACACAACACCAAAAATCGGTCACTGAAGGTATGCTAATCAGAAGCTGCATTTGTCCTTGATGCCATGGCCAATCCATATTGCATAATGTCATCTTTACAAAGGACTGCAACTTGATGAGGATTGAGAGCCTTTTGTTGAAATTGTCTTCTGTTTCTCTCCTTCCATATGTTCCACCAAAAATAGATGAAAATCCCATCCACCATTCTTCTCTGATTCTTGTTGAACTTGCATCTACATCTCCACCAATATGCATGCAGCGAACCTGAGGAATTTACCGATTGAATTGCTGACAGATGTAACCACTGCTTCATGATCTCCCATACTTCCTTCGTGAAGGGACAATCCTTGCACAGGTGCACCAGTGTTTCTAGTTCATTTCCACACAACCTGCAATCCGTATCATCCGTCCACCCTCGCTTCATCAAATTATTTGCTGTTTTGTGCTCTGCTTTGGCCCTCCAAACAGTTGAGATTTTGGTTTTGGAAAAAACTCCCACGAATTGAATTTGATAAGCACTCTTAGCGGAGTACTCCCCATCCTGCGTCCATCTCCATCTCAGTTCATCCTCAACTGCCACGTTGAGCTGCACCGAATTGGTAGCCTCACAGAGCTTGATAAATTTTCTTACCTCTTCAGCTGATGTAGGCAGGAAAATGTGGTCTATCCATTTCCGGTTTGTCATTCCTTGCTTCACCGTGATAGATAAGCCTAATGCTAAAGCACTTGTATCTTACTTTTCCTGCACTTTTACTTTCCTTGCTTCCAAGCCTAGTGTTAGGAATATGCTCAGCATCTACTTTAGTGGTTAGAATATGCTGCAGCAAGTGGTAGTCCTCCTGCCTATAAAGGGCAAGGAGTGTCATTATAAAAACCAAGCCATTGCATTTCCTTCAATCCAAGCGGCCAAGGGCTAAGCTGTCCTCTGGTAATTGCCAAATCTAAATTTGAGATCTATTTTGGCCATCATTTGATATCAGAGCCTTGTGTTCTTGAGTGAGCAGAGAGCCATGTCCACCGCCAGCAAGATCGCCAGAGCCCGCGCTGCTGCCGGCACCAGAGTTGGAGCAGGAGCCGACGACCGCGCGACGAGCCTTGCTGCCGCAGAGGCAGTGGCTACGGCGGCAGCTGAGACGGCCAGGCAGGCAGCGGCTGCGGCAAAGGCCGCGGTGGCTGCAGCCGTGGCGCTACGCGCTGAGATGGAGCAGTAGGAGCAGGAGCCAGCAGCGGGAGGAGGGTCCCCCAGCCCGGACGGGCGCCGCTGTCGGTCGCCACGGGCACTCTCCGGTGCTGTAGACGGTCTACCATGACTCCGAAGAGGGAACACCATGGCCGATGCTTACCAAGTTGAACTACCACGAGTGGAGCCTACTGATGAAGGTTAAGTTGCAGGCTCAACGGTTGTGGGAGGCGGTCCACGTCGGCGGCGTCGACTATGACGACGATCGCCGGGCACTGGAGGCGCTGTGCGCCACCGTCCCCATCGAGCTTGGTGCTTCCATCGCCAACAAGGCCACGATGAAGCTGGCGTATCGTCGCGGCACCCGTTGACGGAGATCGCGTACGCCGGGCAACGCTGCAGCACCTCCGAGGGGAGTGGGAAGGCCTCGCCTGTCATCCCGGTGAGCAAGTCGAGGACTTCACCATGCGGCTGACCAACCTAATGGAGCAGATGGCGCACAACGGCGACACCGACCTCAGAGAGGAGGGTGCGGTGGAGAAATTCCTCCGCTGCATGTCGAGGAAGTACGTGCAGATCATCATGTCGATTGAGACGCTCCTTGACTTCGAGCAGCTCACCGTCGAGGATGTGACTGGGAGGCTCAAGGCGGTGCAAGACCACGAGGAGGGGCCTCACACCGAGCCGAGCACCGCCGGAGGCAAGCTGCTGTACACAATGGAGCAGTGGCGCTCCTTCGAGAAGAAGAATGAGGAAGGATCCGGACCATCCGGCTCCTCCAAGGAACATCGCCGACGTCCACGCGGTGGCAAGAAGAAGGAGGAGAAGGGGCCTCGGGGTCAGGCAGGCGCTGATGGCGGTGCTATCGACGAGTGCAAGGCGACCCGGGATGACACCTACAACAACTACGGCAGGACCGGCCACTGGGCCAAGGGCTGCCGCCTTCCTCCATGCCGCGGTGGGCAGGCTCTCGTCATGCAAGCAAGGGAGGTGGATGCTACTCTGTTCCTAGTCCACAGGTGCGTCGAGCCACGGCGAGAAGCAGAGGAGGGGATGAAAGGTCCAAGATTTCCCCTTTCCACGTCGACTGGCTCCACACAGCTCCACCACGACGAACCGCGCGCCCACACCTTCCTCGGCAAAGGCACAGACGATGACAAGATTGACGGCTGGTACCTCGACACAGGTGCCACGCACCACATGACTGGTCGGCGCGAGTTCTTCTCCGACCTAGACTCCGGCGTGAAGGGCTCCGTCAAGTTCGGTGACGCCTCTGTCGTCGAGATCAAGGGAGTCGACTCGATCATCTTCAAAGCTAAGACAGGGGAGCACCGTGTCCTCACCGGCGTGTACTACATCCCGGCCTTGAGAAACTCCATAATAAGTGTTGGGCAGCTGGATGTGAATGGCTCATGGGTGGAGATTGAGGACAGCGTGTTGTGTATCTGGGATAGAAGCTGCTGTCTTCTCGCTAAGGTGAACCGAGGAAGCAACCGCCTTTACGTGCTTCATGTGCAGGTGGTGCACCCCCTTTGCCTTGCCGCGCACCTAGACGATGAGGCGTGGCGCTGGCACAAGCTCTTTGGGCATCTTCACTTCAAGGCCCTAAAGTAGCTCGACAAGGAGGAGATGGTCCGCGGCATGCCTTGCGTCAACCACATCGAGCAGCTCTATGACACCTGTGTGGTGACCAAGCTGAAGCACTAGCCCTTCCCGCGTCAAGCCTCCTACTGTGCCACCGAGCAGTTCGAGCTGGTGCACGGCGACCTCTGTGCTCCAGTGTCACCAGCCACTCCTAGAGGTCGACGCTACTTCCTGCTGCTCGTCGACGACGCCACCCGCTATATGTGGGTCGTGCTGCTTGATTCCAAGGCGACAGCTGCAGACGCCATCAAGCGCCATCAGGTAGCTGTAGAGGAGTGCAGCCTCAAGCTCCGGGTGCTCCGCATGGACAGCGGCGGGGAGTTCACGGTGGCCGAGTTCGCCGACGAGGGGATTTAGCGCCACTACTCCACACCCTACTCACCGCAGCAGAACGGCATGGTCGAACGCTGCAATCAGACAGTGGTGGCAGCAGCACACGCCCTCCTCAAGCAGCGCGGTATGCCGGCGGTCTACTGGGGGGAGGCTGTGATGACCGTCATACACCTGCTCAACCTCTTGCCGACCAGTGCTCTAGACGTCAAGACGACGTATGAGGCCTGGCACGGGCGCAAGCCGGCGGTTAGCTACCTGCGCGTCTTCGGCTGCCTCGCCTTCATCAAGAGTTGAACCACGTCGGCAAGCTCGTCGATCACAGCTGTAACAACCCAGATTTTTGTGCAACCCAAAAATTTGAACTTTTTAAAATTTTTGCTTGAATGTGTGTTGCATGTAAATATTAGGTCAAACTTAAGTCAAATGTTTTCTCTTCCTGCCCCAAATTCGAAATCCGAGTTTCAAAACTTTTTACAATAAACTGCTTGTCATGAAGATTGGCCACCTACATGACAAGTGGTGTTTTCAAATAAAATATTTTTGAGGTAAAATTAAAACCTTGGTTGAATTCGAGCCGCACTCGAATTCAACATGCAACCCGCACGCATGATTTATTATTTCCTAAAACGAAAACCCTAACCCTCACTCTCATCTCCTTCAAATTGAGATTACAATAATTGATGCATCCATATAGTTTAATCATGCATGTGTGATTTGAATCTTCCCTCGTTTGTGCTTAGAGGTAGCTCCTTCTCTTAGAGAATCACTAGTGTAAAATAGCAAAGCCCTTCTCCTTCGTCTCCTGGCTAGCAGACCAGTCTGGCCCAAGCCACAACCCGAGGCCACCTCCTCTTCCCACTAGTCATGGCCCAGCTCGCGTCCCTCCACTCCCTTCTGCAAGCCTAGCTCGCCCTTCCCCTTCTGGCCGATCTAGCACCCGTGGCCCAACTTCAGCATCAGCCAGCAACCGTAGACCAACTCCCTCCCTGCCCTGCCTCTCACGTGCGGGGCACACACGAAGGAGCCGCCACCGCTTCCCCTTGGATACCCCCTTACGTACATGCTCCTGTATGCCTTCCGTACCCGGGGCCCGTTCATCAGTTACAACAGAAAAGGGAAGCCGCTCCATCCATCGGGTGTTCGTCAAGCGTCGTCGCCCAGCCCATCTCCTTCCTCCTCTGCTTTTTGTTTCACCTCCGCTCCTTCCATCTGGCACTGCCGCTTTTCGTTGGGCACCGCTGGCGAGCCTGGATGAAGCCAAGCGACCCGCCTTAGAGGCCTCCCACATGACCTTTGCCGTGAACCCTGCCTTGACCGCGTAGATGCGCCCGCGACATGCCCTTGACCGCACCCTGGGCCGTCGCGACCTGCCCCTTTCTCAAAGTTTCCCGAGAGCAAGCGCACGGATGATCATCACGTACACCATGGAACGGCCACCGAGGATCACCGCCGTCCATGAGACGCTCCACCTCTTTGTGGCAGAACCTCCTAAATTATAGGGCCCACATGCATCTGTCATTGTCCATTGACTTCTGACGACTATACACATGTTCTCGGTAACTTAAGAAGCCTGTCGGGGGTCCTCGGGAAACCCGAATCATCCACGATTTCTTCCGAGCAGGATCCATTACAGAGTCATTGTAGTATTACAACAGTTTATTTAATAATTTACATCAGAGTGACATAGCGGAAGTCTTATAATACTTAGTTACAAAATAGTTGTTTCAAGTCTTACAAACTAAGTATGATTATTATTACAAACCATAGTAGTGGAGTAGCTTTAGTAACATAAAACATAACACACAAAGAAAGTGCCCTGCCCAAGGACCACACATTTACTTGTCATCTTCGATTTGAAAAACAGTCATGCAGCACGGTCCAAAGCAGACCTGCTCATGAGGCTCACCTGCAACAAGGGTTAAAGAACCCTGAGTACAAAAGTACTCAACAAGACTTAACCGACGTAAAACTAAGAAGACTCAGGAATGCAGGCTCAGGGATTCAAGGTAAAGCTTTGGCAAGCAACAAAGTTCTTTTGCATAAAAGCTCCCTAACAAGATTCTTTCTTTCAACATTTAAATCTTCATCAAGATCATATATGAATCTGCCATGATCCGTATTGAGATCATGAACTTCATATCAAACTCTTTCTCAAATCTTACTCAAGTTTCATTTGTTAACTACGATGATGAACAGTGAGTTGAGTCTCCATAACCGAGGAGCAACGACGATTCGAACCGATTATAATCCAGCTGGGGATTCCCAATCACACGACATATGCAGGTCCCTGGCCTACATATATCAACCTACCCTCAGATCTTCTAAAACAAGAACAGGTCCACGCCACCCGAGAGCACAGTACTCCACCAATCCAGCCCATTGCCACGTGGGTACACACTACTCTCGCCATCTCTCCACTCCCAGTGCGCGAGTAGCCATTCTTGTAATAGAATAGTCGAGTTAAGGCTTACCAGAGTATGTGGTCAGTACTACAAAGTCTCACCTCATGCAATTCAACAACAGATGATTCTTAATCGACACAGGCGGAAAGAACCCGCTCACAAGACATCCATGTCTTGTGGCTCTCATACACCGAGTCCGCCCGGTCTAGATTTATTACTCCACATGATTATATCTCATGATAACATAAATAACCAATCGTATCCAAGAATCCATTTATATCTCGCAGGTGACAAGTAATCACTCAACTTCTATCGATTAAGCATGACTAAGCATAATTAGGCATTCTCGAATTGAAGCTGGTAACAAGGTTGATATGGAAAAACAAGGTTGGTAATGCACCAATTAGGTTTCCACTCAACTCCTAATCACTTAATGCAATATTTAATAACAAAAGTGATATAAATTTGTAAAACACAAGGTAGGTTTAAATGCATCCGGGGCTTGCCTTGATTGTCAGAATAGTCAAGTTCTGGAGATGTTCCACAGATATCAAACCCGACCTCAACAGGTGGGTTGACTTCCTCAACAACTTGATTGACTACCACTTTCTCACTTTCGTTCACTACACGTGGTAATAATGCCATGTTTAATATGATGCGAGATATAAAACATGATGCTTGACGATGGATGCAAAAGTTAATAACTTGAATACAACTTTCCTTCGCGGTATAGTTACAAGCCAACAACTAACTAAACCTTAATGGGGTTATACTAATTAATATTTCTTAATTACAACTTGATCATAAACTCAAACACTTACTTAACGTACCAAGGATCATTTTATACTAATGACCCAAGGTCATCACTCAATCCCAAATTCAAACAAAACCTAAGTCATTAAGGTTTACTATTTGTTTTTATTAATTAAACAATTAATTCAAAATTATCAAATAAATCAACTTTTTCCAAATGAGCTCAAATTTTTGTGAAGGCTCATCACATGATAACTAAGTGGAAAAACAATTTTCATAATTTTTGGATAATTATTTAAGCCTAGAAAAATCATGGAATCCTATTTATTAATTAATTTGAGTAATTTTTATCACATTCAAAAAGTACTGAAAAGTAACATATAATATTTTTCCTAAATAGTTCACATCTCAGAGAAATCACACAAAAATTCATTTTCAATTAGAAAAATAAACAAATCATAGCACTATTTAACCATTTCTGTAATTAGAAAAATTCATTTTCAATTATACAGCCGCTGACAGGGTGACCCCATCGGTCAGCCCACGCTGACCACGGTGGCGAAGCCCTCTGACCAGCGATTACTCGCCGACGGTGAGGTCTCCGGTGGTATGGAGTGCACCAACACGACCTCCTCAGCGTTGCGCATCGATTAAAGGTATTGGTTGAGCATCTAGGCGGCTGTAGTGACCTCGCCGGCGATGATAGCGGCATGGCAGTGTCCCGCCGAGACGGCGACAACGTTCTACAACTTCACCGGCGATACAAAGGTCTTCGGCGTACTCAGCACCTCCTAACGAACCTAACCGAGCCCTCAATTGAATCATCAACGCTCTACAACACAAGCAGCGATGCGCGCAGCGGCACGGCGAAGCAAAACTCGCCGACGTCCCATGGTCCCGTGGCTACGACGTGGTAGAGGTAAAATAGATCACTCAGGCATGATCAGTGGCTCACCCCGAAGCTGATGCGCGCGAAAACGACGGCTAACGCGAGGCGGAGCTAAGTCGTCGGTGTTGGAGACAAAAGCGGCGGCGTGAACTCACGGTGAAGCTCCGTTCTGAGGAAAGCAATTGACCAAATGATCAACGATGAAGCTCATGAGCATCATGAGAGAATGAAGATCAAGAAACAGCAAAGGATGAAACAAGAAGCCCACCCGAACTCCCTGTCCACGGTGGAATGGATCACGGCGGCTCCTCACCGAAGTTGGAGAAGATGAGGTTGCGCCGGGAAACCAGAGGGAACGAAGCTGTGCAAGTGGGGGATATGGAGGCGCTAGGTGATGGCGATCATTGTGACATGCTCGGCTGAGGCTGGGAGGGTGCTGTGGCTCCGGCGCGAGCTCGTCGGAGCTGGGCGGCGATGACAAGAAAAACAGAGGAAAGGAGAGAGAGCGACTGGAGGGCGCTCCAGACTTAACAAGCGGGCGAAGAGCGGCGGCAGAGGTGAGCTTGACACGGCATGGCAATGTGGACACATCGAAGCCGGAGGTGTCGCTCGCGGGCGTGCGTAGAAGCCGATGGAAGCTTGCCGTCGGTGAGAGCTGGCCTGCTTGCACTGTTCAAGCTATTTACTGAATTGCCACTCGCTTCGTTTCTCAAATTACTCTCAAATTTGTATGGTAACTCAAAAATCTAAAAAAAAAAGTTGCTCCAAATTCAAAGTTCTACAACTTTGCTTTAATAACCATACTCTAATTCGGTCTATATTCAAAAATGCAAGTTTAAAATCAAAAGGGGACACTTTAAGAATTTATCCCCTTTCAAAATACTTCAAATTTTATATAACAACTTTGAAAACTCTAAAAACCAACATTGTACACATTGACAAGCTCTACACTTTTTCTTTTAGGCTCAACTCCAAAATGTGCTTAGATTTTGAATTAGGTTTTGTAGGGTAGAATTAAATGCTGGAAATTAGGGTTTTGGAATTCTAATTCAATACAAAGGTTTTGAACTTGATTCATCCCATACAAGTCAACACATATAATCGTAAATATAAACTTGTTTTAGTGAATGCATATCAAAGTTTTCACTAACACAAGAATGATGTGCAACTAAGCAAGATAAAAACATGCTAAAACGTCCATTTCTATCTAGGCTTGCGTCCTACAGTCAGCATTGCTCTGATACCACTTTGTAGCACCTGGTTTTAAAGACAAAACCAGATACACACTATATGTGAGCCCAGGAAGTCAAATCTCACATATAGCCATAAATCAGGGTAATATCAAGAGACAATACTTATTACATAATGTATTAGTAAAAAGAAAATAACCTCAGAGTAAAGACAGCGAAAAGTTGACTCCGATCTTCTGGAGAAGACTCCGAATCCACAGGGACGACTGACTGGTTGACCACAAGCCTAACTCCTCCAAACCAGCAATCTGGTACCCATCCGGGATTTTTATCCAAAGTATAGAAAAATTAAAACAAGCGTAAGTACATGTCGTACTTAACAATTATATCATGGGGTTCATGAGGCTCAAAAGGCTGACACTGGTTTACTGCGATTAGCTTTAATAGGTCATCTTTTTAAGCAATTGAGTGGCAAAGAATTTATCATTCCCATAAACACATGATCAAGTAATCATGAATAATGTATAGCATAAACAATTGATCATTAGTATATTTATCCGTTAGTGATCATCTCTATTCCATAAGGGTCCAAGGCCGCTCGTGTCCGTGAGCACGGCTGTTATAATAGTTTTATACTCTGCAGAGTTTGTACACGTTCACTGTGAGTCATGATTTACCCTTTCGCCCAGGGTGATCAGCCCCTTGACCCACTACCAAGGAAGGTCGACAGGGTTCACTATGAAGCCTTTCAAAGGTTCGTCTAACAAGTTAGGGCCGCTAAGGTTTACCCATCAATAAGCATGAACCCCCCTCCAAGTAGTGACTAGCAAGTGCACCTACTTGGCGCACCGAGATCATACCGTTGGAGCCCCTCTACGCCTAGTAAAGATAACCACTAACAAGCTAGAAAAGGTCCTCATCTTGAGCTAAAGCCGAGCCATATGACCCTCACAAATTGCATTGTAAGTCCCGGATGATCACTTACAGATGAGTCCTTAGGGAGAGGAATCTAGAGCATTTAGAAAGTAGCTAAACACTCCATTTCGATTCCATGTTACTAAAAATCATATTTTAATGTTTATTGCATATACCATTAGTCAAGTTACAAGATCATGGTTTTGATTAAGCACTAGCAAAAACTATCCAATGCAATATCCCAAAGGTATCAAGGTGCAAGATATCAAATATATAGGATATCCTTAATGGTAACAAGGGAGACACATGCAATATGAATTTAGTGATTAAATGTGAATAGGTAACAAGGATGGTCCCATGCTATACTTGCCTTAACTTGCTTTTCCCCCCAAAGCAATACGCTCAAAGGCCTTTAGTATTCCACTTTCAATCTTACGCTTCCAATTCTCAAACTTCTAGTCTTGAGAGGCGCTTCTTAATCACCACGCAAACCTCACTGATTGACTGAACCATATATCACCACACAAACATCCATACATGTACAAGCATAGCATACAATTGCATCTATATCAGAACAGTACACCTATCATAGAAAATTAAGTAAAAGAGATTGAAACACGATTCTACGCATCGCTACGTACACACAGTCGTGAGAAGCACGCTAATCGGAGCTACGGTTGAAAAGTTACAACTACCAAGAGATTTGTTGTATACGTGGACACAGTCGCGAGAAGCACGCTAATCGGAGCTACGGTTGAAAAGTTACAACTACCGAGAGATTTGTTGTATACGTGGAAAAGAAAACTATAGGCTTCATTTATTGAATTCATATACAAAAGATATTTTATAAATAATATGGATTGAATTAAGTCAATCTTAGATTTATATTATAAAACAAAAGTAAAACAAATCATATTTTATGTATAAAACCTAGTTGCATAATCTTTAATCAAGATATGATTTAAACTATGATTTTTATGAAATAGTAATGTAGTAAACATCATTACTAATACGTAGATCTCGACGTTATGAAACAAACGCAACTTGAACGGACTATATCGGAGTTGAAATAAATAAGTTATGATTTAAACAAGTTTTACTTTGGTTAATTAATAGATTAAATCTACTCATGAATTTCAAGTGTTGAAAACATGTCTAACAGTTGTATAAACATGTAGAAAACGTAAATACGATCCTAACGCCATTTGAACGGGTCAAATCGGACTTAAAACGCAAAAGTTACGCATGAAATAAGGTGCAATGGCATTTCTGTAAATATTTGAACTCATTTTTGAATTAAAACAATTAAAATTCTGAATTTAAATGTATTTTGGGCTGGGCATACTATTTTTGGAAATGATAGGGTCCTAAACGAATAAAATAAAGGCTGAAAAACAATTATTTTGAATTACACGGGACCGCAGGTTGATTCTAATAAAATAGGAGGGCTTAACTGTAAAACGGCGTGGCTGACTGCGGTTTGACCGCATGTTGCTGACTGGGCAGACACGTGGCGGTTGCTGGTTGGCGCGGTGCACCATGTGGCGTGGGCCAGCGCTGACGCGGCGCCGTGGACTAGGTGCATGGGTCCACGGTGGACCGGTCACTTAACCCCGAAGGGGTATCTAATCTGGTCCGCTCGTTCTAGATCCGACGGCGCAGGCAGGATGGAAACAGCGGGTCACCGGGGAAGACACACAGGACGGTGGCGCCATGGCCGGCGGCGTGCCAAGCTCGGTGGTGGACGTCGGAGGGGGCGTTCTGGACCTCACCGGGTCAAACCGAGCACACCGGAACGATCTACGAGCGCGTGCGAACACGTTGGGGGCGCTACCGAGGCGAGGAGATCGTGCTTGAGCGGCGTACCATGGTGGCGCCATGAACGGTGGTTCGGAGCTCACGGATGCGACATTCTAGGGCGCCTTTTGACCATCTAGGGGCACGGGAAAACAGAGGAGCTCACCGTGAGTCGTCTGGAGGGGAGCGCGGCGTCCGGGAAGACCTCGAGGGGGCAGGTCGACGGCGGCAACAATGGCTGGAGAGAGAGCACAGCGCGGGTGAGGGCAAATTCGACCAAAACGTGACCAAAAACAAAAGATGGAGGTACCTACGGGCGCGGGCGAGTACGGCGGATCCTCGGGACTCGTCGGCGACGGGGTTAGTGCTCGGGGAGGGGGAGTTCGCCGGCGGCGGTTGCGACTAAGCTTGACCATGGAGGGGAAAGGGAGAAGACGGGGCTCGGCTCGGCTTTATAGGCGGGCGGGTGCGGTGGATGGAAGGGGAGCGGGGCGCGCGGGCGAGATGGGGCGCTTTCCTTGTAGGAGCAACGGCGCGGCGGCTTGCCGTGGAAGCAGCACCAATGGCGGGCGACGGAAGGAAAGAGCAGGGGAAGAAAAGGAAAGGAAGAAGGCAGGCGCGGGGCTGGCAGCGTAGTGGGAGAGCGGCGCGTGCGGGCGTCAGAAGGCCGAGCGCTTGCGGAGCGGCGCTGAAGGCTGAGCAGGCCGGTGCGGAGCAGCAGCTGGGCCGCCGAGCGAGTCGTGCGGAGCAGGCCAAGCGGATGGGGAGCCAGCTGGGCCGTGCGCGGGAGGAAGGAAGAAAGGGGAGGAGGCTGCTGGGCCGCTAGCAGCGGGCCGAGGTCAGGAAGAGGAGGGAGGAATAGGGCCGGCCAATTCCTAGAGTTGGGCTGGAAAATGAAGAATAGAAGTTTTTCAAATTCAAATTCTTTTCTAATTCTAGTTTTCAAATCTAAGACAAATTCCAATCGAATCCAAGTATGTTTTCAATATACTTTTCATCTCAAATATAAATGAGCAATTTTGGTAAGTTTCCTAAAATAAATTTTACCATTTTTTTTAAATCCTCTTATTTTCAATTTTTCTTTTCTTTTATTTCAAAGCCATTTTTAATTTCATTTCAAACGAATTTTAACCATTTTGACTTTTCAATTAAAACCATTCATCCAATAAAATCAAATGCAATGGCATGCATGCTCAAACATGTTGCTACCTTATGATGTATTTTGAATTAATGAAAAATTATTTCCCTATATTTCATGTGCACAAAAATTCCAATTTAAATCATTTTGGCTTTGTTTTAAAAGAGGCAAATTTTAGGGTGTTACAATTCTACCCCCTTAAGATGAATCTCGTCCTGAGATTCGAGAAAACTAGGGACAAGGAAGGGAGACAGAACTAGGAATGGAACTCAAATGAAACATTCCAACATTTCAACTTGCATTGTAAACCAGCTTAACAAGTTACATCTGTCTCATCTGCAAAGCTTAAGAACAAAAAGATTTGGATGCACGGACTACCCCTTTGAGTCAAGGGATACAACTGTCTTGAATACAGAAATCTTAAACTCAAGGGCATAACTAACTTCATATGACACCCCCATCTTGACTTCTAACGTAGTTGTGTTACACCTCAAAGAGATGAGGAAAATTCATCTTCAATTGATTTTCATTTTCCCAAGTTGCATTTTCCTCTGATTGATTATTCCATTGAACTTTACACACATTAAGCACTTCTCCCTTAAGAGTTCCTTGGGCTCTTTCTAAGATTCTAACTGGATAATCACCATCTATCGGATGGAGCTCCTCCAAGGGTGTTTGTTCCTCTACACCATCATCTGGAAACTCACAGTCCACTTTACTATCCTTAGTATTCATACCTTCTATTAGATCATTTCCATTGTCATATTCCTCAGGTGTAGGTTGAAAACCCTCATACTCAATTCTTTCTCCTGACGGTGTGGTTAGAAGCACCGAATGCTGGGCATACTTGATGACTCCTTTACATGCAGACATCCATCCCATTCCAAGAATAACATCAACGTCCACTAACTCTAATACAATAAGGTTTGCTTTGAATTTTATCCCCTTTATGTCAAGACTAACTCTTGGGCATATGCGGTTTGCCTTCATTTCTCCTCCTGGGGACTTAACAATCACTGGTTTCCTCATTGGTAGCATAGTTATCTTATGTTCTTTTACGTATGCACTGGAGATAAACGAATGTGACGCACTGGGGTCAAACATCACCATAGCATTAGCTGAACCTACTGCAATCCATCCATAAACGACCTCCTTAGCTCCATGAATGGTAGTCATATTCACATTATTCAATCTTCCAAGGATGTAATTTCATTTTAACTTATTTCCATGCACCTGCTTCCCATGGACATTCTGTTCTGGCTCTTGAGAGCTGACCTGTTGCACTTTATCATCGGGTTGCTGATACTGATTCTGATCTATACTCACAAGTAGATTCATAGGATGTGACTGATATTCTGGTTGCGTAGCAAACCAAGGTTGAGTTTTCCTTAGCTGGCATTGAAGATCACATTTTCTCTTTTTCCCTTCCATCAGCTGAGTCTGCGTCATCAAAGCTTGCTCTTTAGTTGGGGGACTTGTCGGCGATGGGTTAGAAGTGGGAACATTCCTTCCAACATCTTGTGAAGCACTTCTCCTGGTAGAGGCCATCTGTTTCCAACATATATGCATTAGGATTCAGTCATTCATAGCATTCTTTATTGTAGTTTTAAGAGATGACAAGAAAGGATTGATAATATAAAAGACTAGAGAAAACCCCAACCATCGGAATATCCAATTCTTCCACATGATACACTAGAATGCAAGAAAACTTCATCTTGCAAACCCTTCAACTTGGCTACCCCCCTTAAGATGAGTTAAAGTAGGGGACACCAAAGTATAGCTTGCATCGTCTTGTGATTGAAGTCTACTGTTTTCCAAAATTTTCTCATGATTTCTTTTTATCATCCAAAATCAGAGATATGAATCGATAGAGACAGGCTGCTCCAAAGACAGGATAGGTAAAATAGAAGAAAACGATAACCCAACTATTTATTTCATTAATCCTTATACCTTAGGCCTATAAACTAAATGAAATTGTGGGAACACCCAACAAGATCATTGTAATCATTACAAAGATGCAAAAAAAGCATAAACATAATGACAATTCAACAAAGCACCTAAATATGCACAACTCACTCATTGACTCAACTTGCGATACTATCGTTTTTATTACATAAGGGGCACAACTCCTATTTCTTAACTAAGGATCTTGGGTAGTCTAGCATAACTTCTTCATTCATCAATTTCACCAAGTACTTCTTCTAGGTTGGTTATCACCGACACTTCCTGGTGGCAGTCCGGTAGTGATCTAACTCTGGCTACTTCCTTAGTGTAATTGTTGATTCTTCTATGGGCAAGATTTAACATAATGTTGACACCATTTTTTGCACGTGTCAAAATGATCAGAGTGGGCTAATCGGTAGGAGGGAAGTTACTGTATACGCTGACAGCCGATGAAAATCAGCTTGTAAAGATGGTTGCCGATGAATGGTGGTGATCGATGGAAAGGTTGATTTAGACTCGGGCGTTGCCAATAAGGTTGGAGATGTTAGTGTCGATGCCGATGAAGGAAGGCTTGAAAACTACTGCCGATGAAACAGGAAGTATGCCGATGGAAAGGAGGTCGGTGAGAATTCCATCGTAGAAATAGATAGGAGTTGATTTCCTTTTCTATATTTGTTAGAGTATGATTCATGTAAGAGTCACGTGTTTCCTTAGATATGGACTTGGTGTCCTAGTCGTATTTGGTTATGTCTCTTTAGATCAGGGTATAAATATAGATTGAGGGGCAATGTAATATAGATCAATCAATATCAAAACCAATTTTTACTCCTATTTGCATCTACTTACTTTTCGGTGACTTCGTCAATTTGCATATTTCTTTTTCTTCTTACGAGTTCTCATTGATTCGGCGAGTTGCATCGCTTCAGTGCGACCTTCGGCGATTCTCGAGTTCCGCGTGAGTACCTCTTGGCTGTGACTTCCGGGCGTATCGCTGTTGTTAGGACCAAAGTGCTCGTATCTTCATCCTTGTCGATTAACAGGTCAAATCGACTGGCACGCTTTGGATATCAATTCGGGTATTAGCCCTTTGTGTTTGCAGATCCACTTTTACATCAACACATCTTTTGGCACGCCTGGTGGGACCAATCAATCCGGTCAATATGATCAATCCCGAGATCGATTCAGGGAACATTATCGCGGTATCATCAGAAGATCTTAAGGAAGAGCAGAGGCAGGCCATGGAAAAGGCTATAGAAGAATACAGACAGCTTTATCTGAGATCATTTAGCCTGAACAAGAGTGGACAAGTCATCCAGAAGCAAGATTTGCCATTGCCTCGGCAGGTTACCTTTGACTCCAATCCTGGTAAACTTCAAGAGATGGTTAATTCTGCAGTAAATCATGTTTTGATTAATCATTCCAATGTGCTGTCCAATACTATTCATAATGATGTGGTTTGAACTCTCAAAGAAGGACAAGCGTCACCGCATTACATTGGGCCTGCCTATCACCAACCAGAGCCAGCATCTGTCAATACTCCATCGGCTCCCTCGGCCGTTGTGGGTATAGAAGTTACTTCTCCTCCAGTATCGGCAGGCTTACCTAATATTCAATCTACACCGATACGATCAGATCTGGTACTACCAGGAGGACGAGTTCGACTTAATCTGAGATCTATCGGCATCGCTATGTCGCCCACGTGTCTCGAATAGTCGATTCACGCTAATTGGTGGGGATATGGTATGCCTCCCGAGTCATCTCGCTTTCAATCTCAGGTTACCTCAAGTGTTTGATGCGATGAGGAAAAGCTCCTATACCATCGGCTATTTCGCCGATGGCTCAAGTGCCTCAATATGCCACAGCAACTACCGTGCAACCAACTCCAGGAGTTTTCCAGATGCCTTTGGTTCAAACACCCAATTCAAGTCCATCGGCAAGCTTACTGCCGATGCAGCAGAAAGCCCCTGCTATGAGTCAAACTAGGGTTCAGTTCATGCCTCAAGCTGGTTATAATTATCCAACAATGTCAAAAATTACCGACCATCGGTAAGTTTGGTACCGATGAGTTCTAATAATGGTTGGTCGGAGGCGGTTACACATTCAACATACTGATTCAAACAAAATCAGCGGGTTGTGAGGATTCAACAAGGTCATATGCAAGCTGGTTTCTAGAATCAAGCACCGGCATCTCAACCGATGAATCCTTTCCAAAGAAAGTTAATGGACCACAAGTAACGGCAAATATCTTTGATTCTTTGGAGATCGTGGGCCACAAAGATATGTGGAGGGATACCAGAGGTACCTCTGTAGAAATTCAGCCGGTTAAATCGGCAGGAGGTGATGCTTTTTGGGCCGATAAGATAGCGAAATTATGAAGGATCGGTTTGGGATAAAGTCCAAGGTCAATACTTATTCTTATCGGACTCCATACCCTCCCCGCATATGATTTAATTCCTCTCCCAAATCGGTACAAGGTACCAGATTTCACTAAATTCTCTGGGCAAGATGATACATCAACAATGGAACACGTCAATCGCTTCATTATTCAATGTGGAGAGGCAGCTAGAGAGATGAATTAAGAGTTCGATTATTTTCATCATCTTTGTGCGGATCGGCATTTACATGGTTCATTTCATTACCACCAAATTCTATTATTACTTGGGCTGATCTAGAAAAACAATTTCATAAGTATTTCTTTTTTTGGAATCCATGAAAAGAAGCTTACCGATTTAGTAAAATTGAGACAGTAATGATGAATCGGTAGAAAGCTTTGTGCAAAGGCTACGAGATGTAAAAAATAAGTGCTACTGACTGGTGTTGGATGATCGGCGTGACTTGCCGATCTGGCTTTCAAGGGTTATTGCCACATCTTAAAGACATATGCTTCTCGGGAGTTTGAAAGCCTCGGTCATCTTGTGCAAAGGATCTACGATCAAGATACTAGGGTTTTTGAACCTAAAAAGAATTGGAGTAAAAAGTATCATTTGTTGAAGAAGTAGGAGATTTCGATTTCGATGAAGAACCGATTATCGGCTTAATGAGTGGGTTAAGAATAAAAAGCCGATATCTTGTCCCTTTGGTCAGAAAGAGCCAGAAAAGTTTACCTTTGATATCACCAAGGCCGACAAGATATTTGATCTTCTGCTTCAAGAGGGCCAAATTAAGCTGTCACCTAATCATGTGATCCCATCGACAGAAGAATTGAAGAAGATCTTGTAATCGCAAATGGCACAATGCAACTTCACACAAAGTACAAATGAGTGCAAGGTGTTCAGAAAATGATTACAATCGGCTATTGAATCTGGGAGAATTAAGTTTGGTACTTCCAAGGCCCAGAAGCCGATGAAAATTGATCAACACCCTTTTCCAGCAAATATGTTGGAGGCCAAAGGGAAGACCAAGGTATTGACGTCAGAGGCTGCTGAGAAAAACGCATCAGTGGATCCCCAACATCGGATAACTACCGATGATGCAAAAAGTAAAGGTTTGCTGGGAGAAAGCAGTAGTTCCAAAAACCCTCTTCGACCTGGCATTGTGATTACCCATCGAAGGCAGCAGGAGGGTTGGCATCAGCGTAAGGACCGATATCGACAATAGCAAGAAGAAAGACGTCGGGAAGAATGGTATCGGCATAAAGATCATTGGAGGTGCCCGTTTTTCATCCATTGCTGGGAAGAAGGTATTAAATTGCCAACTGTTGAAAATTGCCCTGAGTGCAATGGTTATTATGGGGTCAATCGGTCAGAAAGGAGGTTTCAACCTGGCAATCAGGGTTTATTTATCAATGAGCCGATCAGAGGCAGAGCATCAGTGCATGATAGGCTGGGGGGCAGACTTAGTGTACATGAGAGGCTTGGTAAACGCGCTGGATATTTTCCAAGGGATCAAGAGGAGCTTGAGGAGATGGCAACCGCAAGAGTTCCCGATGAAGAAATATTCTATAGGGACCCTAATATACGCCGTGTAGAATCAACTGGGATCTGTTATCAGCCGGTTTGGAAAACCAAGTTTCCTCGATGGTGCCCGGAGGGTCTGACAAAGACACAGAAAAGGAGGATGCAACGTGAGCATCAGGAGGATTTATACCGAGAAGAAAATTCCTCCAATGAGAGGTCTGGTCATCAGTAGTGGCAGGAAAAACACAAAAATAAGGGTCCATCGGCAGATGTTCATATGGTATTCATGTTGCCAATGGAGTTTTTGGCACTATCTGATAATGAGGAAGAAGTTGTTCTCTCTGATCAAGTAGCTCAGTTGACACTAGATCCAATGATGGCTATTTTTGAGAAACCTACCGATGACGAGAGACAGCATCTTAAGGCTTTGTTTGTGAAAGGCAGAGTTGATGGGCAGCCTGTATCTAAAATACTTATCGATGGAGGGGCTGCGATTAATATTATGCCTTATGTGATGTATCGGAAACTTGGTAAGGGAGATCAAGACTTGACCAAAACCGATATGATGCTGAAGGATTTTGAAGGCAATGTGTCACCGGCTAAAGGGGCAGTATGCGTTGAATTGACCATCGGCAGCAAAACCTTGCCGACGACGTTCTTTGTTATTAATGGCAAGGGTGCATATAATCTGCTTCTAGGGAGGGATTGGATTCATGCTAATTGTTGTGTTCCTTCTACAATGCATCAATGCCTCGTACAGTGGATTGGGGATAAGATTGAGTTTGTCCCTGGTGATTCTTCTTATATCATCGCATCGGCAGAATCAGATACTTATGAGCAAACTAAATGCATATCAGGAGAAGTTTGGGAAAAAGAGTTCCTTAGAGTTGCTGATTATGAAATTCCACCGATCCAAGCAGTCGGTTCTGAAGAAGAGTTTTAATGGATAGGTTTGCCGATGATGGAAAATTAGGTCAAGGGTTTACATCGGCAGATGATTTAGTAGAAGTAGATATTGGTGATGGCGATAGGCCAAGACCTACTTTTATTAGTGCTAAGTTAGATTCCAAGTGTAAGCAGCAAATAACTAATTTGTTAAAAGAGTATAAAGATTGTTTTGCTTGGGATTATACTGAGATGCTTGGATTAGACCGATCGATAGTTGAACATCGGTTACCTATCAAATCTGGATTTCGGCCACATCAGCAGCCAGCGCGCTGATGCAACCCTAATATACTTCCTGATATTAAGGCCGAAATAACTAAATTAATTGAGGCAAAGTTTATTCGGCAGTGTCGATATGCAGAGTGGATCTCTAATGTGGTTCCTGTTTATAAGAAAAATGGAAAACTTCGTGTTTGTATTGATTTCAGGAATCTCAACAAAGCAACACCGATGGATGGCTATCCAATGCCGATTGCTGATTTGTTGATTGATGCTACAGCCGGACATCAAATTATCAGCTTCATGGATGGTAATGCAAGTTACAATCAAATATTCATGGCTGAAGAAGATATTCCCAAGACTGCTTTCAGATGTCCAGGTCATGTAGGGTTGTTTGAGTGGATAGTCATGACGTTTGGTTTGAAAAATGCCGGCGCTACTTATCAAAGAGCTATGAACTTTATTTTTCATGAATACATTGGCACATTAGTGGAGATCTACATTGATGATGTAGTGATTAAGTCTGGAGATATCACAAAACATCTAGTCGATCTACGAAAGATACTGGAGTGCACAAGAAAGCATGGATTGAAGATGAATCCTAATAAATGTGCATTTGGTGTATCGGCAGGTCAATTCTTGGGTTTTATGGTGCATCAGCGGGGCATCGAAATCAGTAGGAAGTCTATTGATGCAATTAACAAGGTGGTTGCTCCTGCCAATAAAACTGAATTGCAATCTTTGATCGGTAAGATTAATTTCATTAGAAGATTCATATCTAATCTATCGGGTAAGATCAAGGCTTTGGTCCATTACTTAAATTGAAAGCCGATCGAGAATTTGTATATGGGGAGCTGAGCAAAGAAGATTAGCCCTAGATGAAATTAAGAAATATTTAACAAATCCTCCGATTGCTAGTTCCACCTCAACACGGAAACCTTTCAAAGTTGTATTTGTCAACCCGATGATACCGTTATCGGTTCAGCTCTTATTCAAGAATTTGAAGGGAAAGAACGTGTTATTTATTATTTGAGCGGGAGATTAGTGGATCTTTGAGACAAGGTATTCGCCATCAAAAAATTATGTACGTGTTTATACTTTTCTTGTGTCAAATTAAGACATTATTTGTTATCCGCCTGCCGAATGTACGGTCATATGCAAAGATGACGTAGTCAAGTATATCTTTGTCGATGCCGATATTAAGTGGTAGAATCGGCAAGTGGATTTTAGCATTATCGTAATTTGAACTACGTTCTTTAATCGACTAAAAGGCGGTTAAGGGGCAAGTTATGGCTGATTTTGTCACTCATCATTGTAATCTGATGGACTCTCTCGGAGGTTGCTCCTTGGACACTTTTCTTCGATGGGTCCACATGTGGTGAAGGAGCGGTATCGGCATTGTGTTGATTTCACCTCAAGGAAGGAAGTATGAGTTTTCATTGCCGATTGTTGCTACATCGACAAACAATGAGGCTGAATACCAAGCCTTGATAAAAGGGTTAGAATTCTTTGAAGGAGATACGTCTGCGATCGTTGTTGAGATCTTTGGTGATTCTATGCTAGTTATAAATCAATTGGCTGGGATTTAGGAATGCCGAAGTGAAGTTTTAATTTCAGTATTATGAAAGATGTTTGCAATTGTTGAAAGGGTTTAGAGATTTTCGTCTTGAACATATTTCTCATTGCATAATGAGGAGGCTAATCGACTAGCTCAAAGATGCTTTAGGGTATCGACCTATTCAGAAGTGCTAACATCGGCAATCGATACCGATGATTTGGAGAAAGGAGATTGTCGATTATTTAAAGGATCCATATAAAAGGTTGAAAGACGATAATGTTCCAAGCTACCAAGTATGTGCTCCTCGATGATGAATTATATTATCGAACTATAGATGGAGTTTTACTCAGATGTGTTAGAAGTGATGAATCGAAAAGTTTGATGGGTGAAATTCATGAAGGAGTGTGTGGAGCGCATCAATCGGCTTTCAAGATGAAGTGGATGATCAGAAGGAATGGATACTATTGGCCGACTATTCTTGAAGATTGTTTTAAATATTTTAAAGGATGTCAGGGGTGTCAAAAGTTTGGTAATATTCAAAGAGTGCCTGCATCGGCTATGAACCCTATAATTAAACCTTGGACGTTCCGGGGATGGGCTATCGATCTCATCGGTTAGATTTATCCGCCATCGAGCAAAGGACATAAATTTATTCTGGTTGCTACCGATTATTTCACAAAATGGGTTGAGGCAATTCCTTTAAGAAAGGTGACATCGGCTAATATGATCGATTTTGTGAAAGAGCATATTGTTTACCGATTTGGTATTCCTCAAACTATCACTACCGATCAGGGTACTATGTTTACATCGGGAGAATTTGATGAGTTTGCTGTAGGTATGGGAATTAAAGTTTTAAATTCTTCTCCATATTATGCTCAAGCTAATGGTCAGGTTGAGGCTTCTAACAAAGGGATCATCAAACTCATTAAGCGCAAAATTAAAGAAAATCCTAAGAGGTGGCATACAGTATTAAATGAAGCCTTGTGGTCATATCGGATGTCATGTCATGGTACAACCAAAGTGACGCCTTATCAGTTAGTATATGGACACGACGCAGTATTGCCCTGGGAAATTAAAACTGGCTCTAGGCGAATACGTTCTCAAAATCAGCTGACAACCGATGATTATGATACTCTTATGAAGGATGAGTTGGAAGATGTGGCGGGTCATCGGTTAAGGACTTTAGTTTGCATCGAAGAAAATAAGAAAAGAGTAGCCAGATGGTATGACAAGAAGGTGAAGGTAAAGGAGTTTGCCGATGGAGATCTGGTCTGGAAATTGATTTTACCGATTGGGACTAAAAGTTCAAAGTTTGGAAAGTGGTCTCCTAATTGGGAAGGTCCATATCGGATAAATCGACTGCTCATTCGGTAGCATATATTCTAGAAACCCTCGAAGGGGTTGTGTTTCCCAGAGCATTAAATGGAAAATATTTAAAGAAATATTACCCTAGTATCTAGATGGATGCATAAAAGTAGAAGTGCCGATAACAGTCCTATCGGCTAAAATTATACAAGGATGTCAATGTCTCATAAAGTGCCAATGCAATAGACAAGATTTACAAGTTTAACAAGGATTGGATAGCCAATATCGCACGCTTGCAGCGAATCTGGCCTGGCTTCCCTCATTTCTTTGATGTCTTCATCGGCAAAGACACCTCCACAAAGCTTGAGTTTTTTCTTCATGGCCAAGGCTTTGCGAGCACTGGATGTCTCTTTTTCTTGCTGAAGGGCCTTGATGGCATTGGGTAGCTGGCTTTCTTCTTGTTGGGCATGAGTTAAGGCTACCTCGACTTCTTTCAATTCAGCCAATAGAGCCATCCTCTTTGCCGATAGATCTAAGATTTTTTGCTTAAGTTCAGCGCCCGAAGTCTGCAAGTTGCCGATGCCCTTGTGCTTCTCATCGGTGTCTGTTTGTGTGTAGCATCTCTTCTTTGAGTTGAGCCTGAGCTGCTCTATCGGCAATGCGTTGAGCAGCCCATTGATATTGCAGTTGGCGGCTTTCTAAATGGGCTGCTGGGAAGAGTGCTTCTTCAACATCGGTAGGGACCTGGCCACGGATTGTTTTGAAAATTGCCTTTGTGGGGTCCGAGCCATCTACCAGTTGGGCGGTATTCTACTAAAACAAGTCCAGGAGAGCTTCCAACTTGGACTTAATTTCTGCCGATATTGTTCCCAGTGCAAGGGAAGAACTTGTTTCCTCTCCATCATCATTAGAAACGTCAATGGCAAAAGAAAATACGCTGTTTGGGGAGTCTTGTTCCTGAGAAAAAGAAAAAGAGGTCAGTTAGGATAAGTATGAATATTATAAATCGACTAGGTCAATCGGCTTACCTGTTTCAAGGCAATTTCATACTTGCTTTGGAGGAAACAGCCTGGAGTATGCCGTGTGGAGGATCGGCTGAGCTTGCCGATGGGATAGCCTCTGTGGCCTCATCGGTGGTTGGCCCTTGGGGTATGATGACCAATGGTATGTCTGTGACTGGGAGGATTAATCGCTTGCTCGGTTGCATCGATTCTGGCCGGCTTGCTGCGGGACGTTGGGGCAGATGTGGGGATCGGCATGGACTTTCGTCATTTTTTGTGCCTCGGCATCTGTTAAGGCTTTGCGCTTTGCTTGGGCCTCAAAGAACGGTTGGTGGGGGCATCGGCACTTGTTGGTTGTGGAGCTTGAACATCCGGTACTCTTGCCGATGTACCCATTTGTTCTTTGCAAAACAAGTGTAAGGTATGATATTTAACAGATAAAATGTAAAATCAAAGGAATACCTTTGAAGGTTTGTCAGAGGTAGTGGTGCTTGATGTCGGAGGAATTGCCGATGATGATCCAACAGTGGCTCTTACACCCTGATGATTAATGTTAATCTGATTTGTGATCGGCATGAGTAGAAATAAATGTGGTTGTTACCTTGAATGCCTTGATCGGGGTTGTAGCAACACCAATGGAGTGGCCCTAGTCTGTAGTAATTTGGACTTGGAGGTGATGGTCTTGGCATGGGTCTTACGGTGAGTCAAAAGCGGCTAAGGTGGGGGCGTTGTAGCCGATCGGTGATATCGGGAAACAGTGAAGATCGAAGGGTTTCCACTTTTGCTCATAGATGGTTTGGGTTGTTAACCTATCACGAGAAAGTTAGTTACCGATATATGAAAGGAAAAAGCGTAGGGAGTTAAAAGAAACTTCATCGCATCGCGGGAATAGCGTATTCGTGGTCGATCATGTGTCGATATGTGTGAGCGAGATGTTGCAAACAGTTGTTCCTCCACTCTTGCCACCATTGCTTATATGATTCGGTGATGAAAGATCTTTGGTGTCGGATGGATAGATCGACATCGTAGTATCGGCATCGGGGAGAGTCGTACTACCCCTGCTCCAATACATTCTGCGGTGATTGTTTCTCCGGTTTGATCACATCGGCAAAACAAAGTTTGATTGGCAGTTGCCCAAAAGCCAATTGACGGGATACTGCCGATGGATTGTAAAATTCATACGTGATATTGGTGTTTTTCCCGCTATCGAATGTGTTCACTGGGATTGCCCTGGGAGTAATGATGGCAATCATGAGTTCATTATCCTGATTCAGAGTGTCATCGGCAAAGTTGAAAAGAAGGGGGAATCTGTTTTCTTCGTCAAAATAAGGTACCCAGGCCCTATGATCACGAGAAAGACCATTGTAGAAGCTTTGGAAGAATTTGCCGATCTGGTCTTCATTGGCCTCTGTTCCAGAGAGGACAATTATGGCTTCACCAAAATTGAGGGGTGAGCGTGTTGCTGATTCCTCATCCCCAAGCACGTGGTCTTCAGCAATTTCTCGTGGGAATTGTTGGGCAAAGAAGTCCCATTGCAAATGTTTGTGCATATGGGCATTCAGCCACATGTTGATAAACCACCACGGGCCTCCTAAGTTGCCGATGGGTTCGCCAAGCAAAAGTTTCTGAAACACTTGATGAAGAAGATGATAAGTGGAGCTCAGAAGGTATCAGCCAAGAGAGAACCTTACACCATTGGCCAAGAGTTCAGCCGCGGGGAGGAAGGCGTTGGTTGGTCCTACTGATCGACCACAGAAGATAAATTTTTCTAACCACATATTCAAGAATGTGGCATGTTCCCTCTGGTTAACTGTCCCGGTCCTCTGGCATTCTTGAATATATCCCGTCCAACCGCCGATATTGCGGGTATTCACCCTATATTTGGATTTTCTACCATAGATGGAGCCTTCATCGGCAGTTGAAATGTCCAAGCCAGTGAGCATGTAGACATCGGCAAGTGTGGGAGTAGCTGGGCCATGTCCAAACATAAAAGTGTTTGTTGTGTCTGACCAGAAGTAAGCAGCTGCAATCATCATTGACTCATTCTTTTGCATATCGGCAATGGATAGCCTAATGCATTGGTCTAGCTTCCATTCTGCCCAATGTACTTGCATCGACCTGTTGACCCTCATGTACCAATCTTTCCACCCTTTGGTGGTTTTGGGCCAAGATCGGAATGTATCTTTCCATAAATTCAGAGAGAAATTTTGGGCTCTAAAAGGGATTCTGTTAACCTCTGCATTAATCAGATTAGTTGGATCTGGGTTGCCCATTGGTCCTAGGCATTGGAAATGCGGCTGATCGGTTGGAATAACTAATTTGTTGCGAAGTTCCTAAGTTTAGAGGATCCGAAGAGCAAAGAAAAAGAAAAAATTACCAACTGTATGAACTCGCAAAGACCAGAGGAATCGAGGTAAAAAGTAACGGAAGTGGAACGAACCCATGAGGACGTCGAAGTTGATTGCCATTATCTTGAGGTAGATGGGGGCACGATTTGGAGATTTGAGGTTGACGTTGGAGAAAAGTTCTTGTTGGTTGAGGTCGCACAGAGTTGTTCGTCTGAGTCGCCGCCGGAAAGAGAGAATGCCAAGATTGGAGTCGAGGGTAGAAGACGAAGCGCCCAAGAAATCTATTTATAAGCCGCTTGGAGTAGGGGGTATTCGGACTTATCTCTATGCCGCATTTATGTGGGTCGAGGTGGTTCAGATGGATATGGTAAATGTTCGCATACGATAATCAAGGGATTGTACGGATGATTTGATGGCAAGTAATCATGACTTGGAAGAGATCTCGATGCAGGATATTTTAATTACGAAAATGGCGGCATTATTGTGTTAGGATCTTGCCGATGGATTATTGTTTTGGTATCTTAACCATAATCAGGGCAAGAGTGGTTGGAAATTGTGTGATATTTCTTGAGGTGCGTGAATTAGGACTAGATTTGATTAGATTTGATGATGAGATCAAGTTTTGGCTTGGAGGATGAGTTACGGTAATTGGGCGAAGGCAAACGTTATCTGGAGTAAATTTCGGAGCATTAATGGTTTTATACTCTGAAATTGGGGGGCATGTGTTGACACCATTTTTTGCACGTGTCAAAATGATCAGAGTGGGCTAATCGGTAGGAGGGAAGTTACTGTATACGCTGACAGCCGATGAAAATCAGCTTGTAAAGATGGTTGCCGATGAATGGTGGTGATCGATGGAAAGGTTGATTTAGACTCGGGCGTTGCCGATAAGGTTGGAGATGTTAGTGTCGATGCCGATGAAGGAAGGCTTGAAAACTACTGCCGATGAAACAGGAAGTATGCCGATGGAAAGGAGGTCGGTGAGAATTCAATCGTAATTAAGGCGGACAGGGAAATAGATAGGAGTTGATTTCCTTTTCTATATTTGTTAGAGTATGATTCATGTAAGAGTCATGTGTTTCCTTAGATATGGACTTGGTTTCCTAGTCGTATTTGGTTATGTCTCTTTAGATCAGGGTATAAATATAGATTGAGGGGCAATGTAATATAGATCAATCAATATCAAAACCAATTTTTACTCCTATTTGCATCTACTTACTTTTCGGCGACTTCGTCAATTTGCATATTTCTTTTTCTTCTTACGAGTTCTCATTGATTTGGTGAGTTGCATCGCTTCAGTGCGACCTTCGGTGATTCTCGAGTTCCGCGTGAGTACCTCTTGGCCGTGACTTCCGGGCGTATCGCTGTTGTCAGGACCAAAGTGCTTGTATCTTCATCCTTGTCGATTAACAGGTCAAATCGACTGGCACACTTTGGATATCGATTCGGGTATTAGCCCTTTGTGTTTGCAGATCCACTTTTGCATCAACACATAATGTTCTTCCTGCTGGCAATGATGACACCTTCTCTTAGCTAGGTCTTTTGTGATGTCATACTCTACAGAATTGTTATTTGGTGTTTTGTCAGCTTTTTGACTCTGAAGATTCACCTTGGTTTGACTGAGCTGTTTTCTAGATTGCTTGGTCTTTCGAGGTTGAAACTCCTTATAGGTGATAGTCCACCCATCTATGCATACCTCATGTGAAGTAGTTTTAGCTTGAGAAGCTTCTAACTCTTTACAGTTTAGATTCATCTGACTAGGGATTAGAGCTAGATGTGACGAATCCAAATGTTGATTGCTTCTCAATACTTGCTCTGTCGAGACCTCTTTTCTCTTCTTATCCATATTAGCTTCACAACTCGGGTTCACCTTAACTTCCCTCTTATTAGACTTGTCTTGAAAACAGGGAAAACCAAAATGTTTACAGCACTGACATGGATCCTTTGGTATGTTGATTTAACCTTGTGGCAAGCACTATTGAAAACTCTTAGGTTGAGCCATACCTTCTAGTGCTTGTTGTTGCATAGCTACAAACTTCTCCTTGTTGAATGCAGTCAAGGACAATGTAGCTTGGTCCTCCTGACCTTTGATACCGGTGGTCTCCTCATTATGATCCATCTATATAGACAAAGATAGAGGATTGAGAATAGAGACAAAGTTTTCATAACAGATAGAGGCTGAAGTGAGCATAGATTTTAGCAAATAACAAGGTTGGAGAGAAAACAAGAACTAAGCAAGATAAAAACATGCTAAAACGTCCATTTCTATCTAGGCTTGCGTCCTACAGTTAGCATTGCTCTGATACCACTTTGTAGCACCCGATTTTAAAGACAAAACCAGATACACACTATATGTGAGCCCAGGAAGTCAAATCTCACATATAGCCAAAAATCAGGGTAATATCAAGAGACAATACTTATTACATAACGTATTAGTAAAAAGAAAATAACCTCAGAGTAAAGACAGCGAAAAGTTGACTCCGATCTTCTGGCGAAGACTCTGAATCCACAGGGACGACTGACTGGTTGACCACAAGCCTAACTCCTCCAAACCAGCAATCTGGTACTCATCCGGGATTTTTATCCAAAGTATAGAAAAATTAAAACAAGCGTAAGTACATGTCGTACTTAACAATTATATCAAGGGGTTCATGAGGCTCAAAAGGCTGACACTGGTTTACTGCGATTAGCTTTAATAGGTCATCTTTTTAAGCAATTGAGTGCCAAAGAATTTATCATTCCCATAAACACATGATCAAGTAATCATGAATAATGTATAGCATAAACAATTGATCATTAGTATATTTATCCATTAGTGATCATCTCTATTCCATAAGGGTCCAAGGCCGCTCGTGTAAAAGTGAGCATGGTCATTATAATGATTTTATACTCTCAGAGAGTTTGTACACGTTCACTGTGAGTCGTGATTTACCCTTTCACTCGGGGTGATCAGCCCCTTGACCCACTACCAAGGAAGGTCGGCAGGGTTCACTATGAAGCCTTTCAAAGGTTCGTCTAACAAGTTAGGGCCGCTAAGGTTTACCCATCAATAAGCATGAACCCCCCTCCAAGTAGTGACTAGCAAGTGCACCTACTTGGCGGGACCGAGATCATACCGTTGGAGCCCTCTTGCGCCGTAAAGGTAACCACTAACAAGCTAGAAAAGGTCCTCATCTTGAGCTAAAGCCGAGCCATATGACCTCACAATTTGTCTTTGTAAGTTAGGATGATCACTTACAGATGAGTCCTTAGGGAGAGGAATCTAGAGCATTTAGAAAGTAGCTAAACACTCCACCCCTCGATTCCATGTTACTAAAAAGTCATATTTTAATGTTTATTGCATATACCATTAGTCAAGTTACAAGATCATGGTTTTGATTAAGCACTAGCAAAAACTATCCAATGCAATATCCCAAAGGTATCAAGGTGCAAGATATCAAATATATAGGATATCCTTAATGGTAACAAGGGAGACACATACAATATGAATTTAGTGATTAAATGTGAATAGGTAACAAGGATGGTCCCATGCTATACTTGCCTTAACTTGCTTTTCCCCCAAAGCAATACGCTCAAAGGCCTTTAGTATTCCACTTTCAATCTTCTACTTCCAATTCTCAGCTTCTAGTCTTCAAAGAAGCGCTTCTTAATCCTGCATAAACCTCACCGATTTGGTGAACCATATATCACCACACAAAACATCCATACATGTACAAGCATAGCATACAATTGCATCTATATCAGAACAGTACACCAATCATAGAAAATTAAGTAAAAGAGATTGAAACACGATTCTACGCATCGCTACGTACACACAGTCGTGAGAAGCACGCTAATCGGAGCTATGGTTGAAAAGTTACAACTACCAAGAGATTTGTTGTATACGTGGACACAGTCGCGAGAAGCACGCTAATCGGAGCTACGGTTGAAAAGTTACAACTACCGAGAGATTTGTTGTATACGTGGAAAAGAAAACTATAGGCTTCATTTATTGAATTCATATACAAAAGATATTTTATAAATAATAT
The DNA here is from genome assembly GCA_904845875.1 of Miscanthus lutarioriparius. Classification (NCBI taxonomy): domain Eukaryota; kingdom Viridiplantae; phylum Streptophyta; class Magnoliopsida; order Poales; family Poaceae; genus Miscanthus; species Miscanthus lutarioriparius. The sequence goes on along the minus strand of CAJGYO010000001.1, from coordinate 68,112,738 downwards.
GGATTGAATTAAGTCAATCTTAGATTTATATTATAAAACAAAAGTAAAACAAATCATATTTTATGTATAAAACCTAGTTGCATAATCTTTAATCAAGATATGATTTAAACTATGATTTTTATGAAATAGTAATGTAGTAAACATCATTACTAATACGTGAGATCTCGGACGTTATGAAACAAACGCATAACTTGAGCGGACTATATCGGAGTTGAAATAAATAAGTTATGATTTAAACAAGTTTTACTTTGGTTAATTAATAGATTAAATCTACTCATGAATTTCAAGTGTTGAAAACATGTCTAACAGTTGTATAAACATGTAGAAAAGCGTAAATATCGATCCTAACGCCATTTGAGCAGGTCAAATCGGACTTAAAACGCAAAAGTTACGCATGAAATAAGGTGCAATGGCATTTCTGTAAATATTTGAACTCATTTTTGAATTAAAACAATTAAAATTCTGAATTTAAATGTATTTTGGGCTGGGCATACTATTTTTGGAAATGATAGGGTCCTAAACGAATAAAATAAAGGCTGAAAAACAATTATTTTGAATTACACGGGACCGCAGGTTGATTCTAATAAAATAGGAGGGCTTAACTGTAAAACGGCGTGGCTGACTGCGGTTTGACCGCATGTTGCTGACTGGGCAGACACGTGGCGGTTGCTGGTTGGCGCGGTGCACCATGTGGCGTGGGCCAGCGCTGACGCGGCGCCGTGGACTAGGTGCATGGGTCCACGGTGGACCGGTCACTTAACCCCGAAGGGGTATCTAATCTGGTCCGCTCGTTCTAGATCCGACGGCGCAGGCAGGATGGAAACAGCGGGTCACCGGGGAAGACACACAGGACGGTGGCGCCATGGCCGGCGGCGTGCCAAGCTCGGTGGTGGGCGTCGGGGGGCGTTGGACCTCACCGGGTCAAACCGAGCACACCGGAACGATCTACGAGCGCGTGCGAACACGTTGGGGGCGCTACCGAGGCGAGGAGATCGTGCTTGAGCGGCGTACCATGGTGGCACCATGAACGGTGGTTCGGAGCTCACGGATGCGACATTCTAGGGCGCCTTTTGACCATCTAGGGGCACGGGAAAACAGAGGAGCTCACCGTGAGTCGTCTGGAGGGGAGCGCGGCGTCCGGGAAGACCTCGAGGGGGCGGGTCGACGGCGGCAACAATGGCTGGAGAGAGAGCACGGCGCGGGTGAGGGCAAATCCGACCAAAACGTGACCAAAAACAAAAGATGGAGGTACCTACGGGCGCGGGCGAGTACGGCGGATCCTCGGGACTCGTCGGTGACGGGGTTAGTGCTCGAGGAGGGGGAGTTCGCCGGCGGTGGTTGCGACTGAGCTTGACCGTGGAGGGGAAAGGGAGAAGACGGGGCTCGGCTCGGCTTTATAGGCGGGTGGGTGCGGTGGATGGAACGGGAGCGGGGGGCGCGGGCGAGATGGGGCGCTTTCCTTGTAGGAGCAACGGCGCGGTGGCTTGCCGTGGAAGCAGCACCAATGGCGGGCGACGGAAGGAAAGAGCAGGGGAAGAAAAGGAAAGGAAGAAAGAAGGTATGGTATGATGACATGCGGGGCAGCAAGGTATAATGGGAGAGGCAGCGGCGGCAGCGTCGGAAGGCCAAGCGCTATGGAGCGGGGCTGTGAAGGCTGAGCAGGTCAAAGGAGGAGATAAAGAGCTGGCCGCTGAAGGAAGTCGCATGTGAGCGAGCCAAGCAGATGGGGAGCAATTTGGGCGCACGTGGGGAGGAAGGAAGAAAGGGAGGTGGGCTGCTTTGGGCGCTAGCAAATGGGCCGAGGTCGGGAAGAGGAGGAGGAATAGGGCGGCCAATTCTCGGAGTTATTTGGAAAATGAAGAATAGAAGTTTTTCAAATTCAAATTCTTTTCTAATTCTAGTTTTCAAATCTAAGACAAATTCCAATCGAATCCAAGTATGTTTTCAATATACTTTTCATCTCAAATATAAATGAGCAATTTTGGTAAGTTTCCTAAAATAAATTTTACCATTTTTTTTAAATCCTCTTATTTTCAATTTTTCTTTTCTTTTCTTTTATTTCAAAGCCATTTTTAATTTCATTTCAAAAGAATTTTAACCATTTTGACTTTTCAATTAAAACCATTCATCCAATAAAATCAAATGCAATGGCATGCATGCTCAAACATGTTGCTACCTTATGATGTATTTTAAATTAATGAAAAATTATTTCCCTATATTTCATGTGCACAAAAATTTCAATTTAAATCATTTTGGCTTTGTTTTAAAAGAGGCAATTTTTAGGGTGTTACAATGTGCAATGCATATGATGACATGGCATATTTTAATGTTTAAAACACTAGAGGTGTTACACTCTTCGCAAACCCTAGCGTCGTGGCTACAAATACCCCCAGCCAGCATATGCCCTCGCCATCTCGTAGTCACCGCCACAGAGTGTAGCAGAACCGCCCGAAATAACATACTTTCGGAGGCGCTTGTCTTCCACTAGACACTAGGCACCCCGGAAGTGGCTAAACCGAACAGTTCCGTCGAGCCCACCCCAAGGGAGAACTCGAAACAATCCACGTTTTACCACCAAAATCCAATAATGAGTACGAGCTTACATCACTTAATCCATTTCTTACAACATAGAGTCTTGAAAATTATTTATTATAATACCAGAGTTCAGAGTGCGATAATTAAATAGCGGAATGTAATAATCATCTAGCGGAAATGATACACGGATCCATCTGTGCCCACCAGAAGAATCCTCCACACAAGAGCTAACTCCTCAAGCTGCACCTGCAACAGGGTAAAATAAACCCTGAGTACACAATGTAATCGAAAAACTTACCCGACTAGTGAGAATATCTTCCCGGCTCCAAGGGGTATGATAGACAATATGGTTTGCTATTTTCTTTTTGTTTGCGAAAAGCATTACTAATAGTAAGTCCTTATGTCAAGTTTTATTGGTAGTCATGATTACTTCTTTAGCTAACCATTCTAGGTAAGCACATGTTCTACTTTCAAGCAAGGGTTGAGCAATTAGAATCATTTCACCATCTTTCCTCTTCTAGTTCTTACTACGGTGCTAGACCATAGCCAAGTCGTACCATCTCACAGAAATAGTGAAAGGACCTAGGATGCCGCCTAGAGGGGGGTGAATAGGCATTTCTGAAAATTAACACCTTTAAATGCGGAAACGATTAGTAAAGGGAGTTTCCAAAATAGAAACTCCAAATTAAGAGTAATACCACCCCTCACAAGTTAGCCACAATGTATACAAGGTATAAAGAATATATCTAGAAGCTACAACCCTGCAACACAAAGTTAGAACAGAGAATGAATATATTCAGCGCAGGCAGGAAATACCGGACGTGTCTAGTATGCACGGTTTCTGCAGAGCAGCCCCAAACTTGCTTCTTTTGATTTCTCTCTTCAAACCAAACTATAGGTACCTACTGGAGATGACAATATACATAGAGAACCTACACAAGAGCTAGACCAACACAAATATCAAATGAAATGCGAATTGAGACACGATATTTGTTTTACCAAAGTTCAGACTTGTTCGAGTCCTACTCTCCGTTGAGGGGGCTGTGGACGACCCAGCGAAGGTCAGCCCTAGAGGGTACCACGAAGGTCACTCTAGCTGGAGTCTTTTCCAACTCCTTTTCCTCCTTCCACTAGTTGATTCTGAGGCGGTGGAATCGACCGTTACAAACTTTCCAAGGCACACCACAATCTCTCGTGTGCTCTCCGGTGACGCCTAACCATCTAGGACCGAAGAGTCCAAGAGTAACAATTGCGAATCACGAGATTGACAATATGCACAAGTGCTCAAGTGGTTGGATTTGTCTCTTTTTGAATTTCACTCAACCCACAATTGGATTTGGCAAATTTTATCAATCACTCACTAAGAGAGGGTTGGGAGAGTTGGCAAAGCTCAAAAATATGCTAGAGGATCAGCAGAATCAGCAGCCTCCAAATGTGGAGGCTTGGGGGTATTTATAGCCCCCTTGAAAAACTAGCCATTTTTATAGCCGTTGCCATACTGGACATGTCCAGTATACATACCCGACATGTCCGGTATAACTTACACTACGCCAATGGTAACAGAGTTACAGTGACGTTGTGAGGCGTTAGAAATCCTAATGAATGCCAAAACTTCTAACCGTCGGAACTCCCAACTCACATTGGAACTCCCAACCCTTAGCACTTTTGAAAACTACGGTAACTGAGTTAAAGTATGTGAGGTGTCGGAACACGTCCGGTATGAATACCGGACATGTCCGGTATGACCACCACAGTGAACTCTCCAAGTCAGTAAGCGTGAGTCGTCGGAACTCTCGACCATTGCCAGAACTCTCGACTGTCGGAACTCCCAACGAACCAACCCGAGGTCAACAATATTACCATTGCTGGGCAAATACCGGACACATCCGGCATCAATACCGGACACGTCTGGATTGCCAGACCAGCAAAAACAGGTTAGCTCTTTTGTCTCTCAAACACTCAAAACTCACATGGGTTGGCTTGAGCACTTATGAAACATTGTCTATCAACATGATGCATCCCTCTTAATAGTACGACATTCCTATTAACTCAAATTCAAAGAGTATAACGAATTTAAACCTTTTGAGTTGATCACTTTCAACCGAAGCCGTGTATTCCAATCTTCATCAAGTGAGGGTGCCAACATGTCAACTTTGATCTTTTTCACTTGAGCATAGCCATCTTGAGCACGTGACTTGATTCCATTCATCAAATATGAGTAACTCCAAATGCATCAAGTCACTTCAAACACTTTGTCCAATATAGATTTGATCCTCCACATCAATATGACCATCGTAGCTTGATTAGTACCTCAACTAAATGCAAGTACTCTCTTCTTCACCCTAGCTAGGTTCTTCGACCACCAAGCCGTCGCTTGCCCTTCACCCTTGCTTAGTACCTCGAAAACTTTCCTTGCTATCTTCACCATCTCAAGCCATCAAGTCACATCTTGTGTTGAATCATCCATTCATTTGTATTGTTATCTTTTTTATTTCAATTTAGCAAGCTTCAAATATGAGACAATTCCATATGCAATCCCTCATGTCTCATTAATTAATTCTTATGAGCTTGCTTTTACATAGTACATGGAAATCCCACAATAAATGAGCCTTTGCATGAATTCTATTTGCATTGTTGTCTTGTGATTGAACTAGATAATTTATACAACAACACACCATTTTGGTTTTCATTAAGTACCTGTGAAATAACCTATTACCTGTCCACACTAAGCAAACGGGTTAGACCTCTAATCACGTTGTCATTCAATCATCCAAAACCCACTAAAGGGCTAGATGCACTTTCAATCTCCCCCTTTTTGGTGATTGATGACAACTTGATTAAAGCTTACAAAAGAATATAAATATTTAAGCTTTTGGGTTCAATGATTTATGAGAGGCTCCCCCTTAATATGTGCTTATGATTAGAATTCATAAAATGACCTCAAATGTCAATTGCACATACTAAAACATATAGGAGACTCCCCCTAAATCATTGCATCCGTGGGGTGCTTGTGTGTGTGACAAAGTAAAACCATGATGCATATGACAAGATATATCACACAAGAATAAATATAAAGGCATCACATCAAATATTTTCATTCTAGCATGCATAGTCCTTGTGAAAATAAATATAACACATGTATGTCACACATAGCACTCATTACATATTTTCTCAAGTCCACAAGCCACTAATATATAAATAAAGATCATGTCTCAAGAGATACAGAGATAAAGCATAAGTAAGTCTCATCTCTCACATGATACAATCTATTTTAAACTCAAGATACATCAATGAAGCTCAAAAACTTCTCAAACTCAAGATACATCAATGAAGCTCAAAAACTACGGCCTCCTGTAGTACATATCTTTAGGTACAAAGATAAGCAAATGAAACAAAAAATCCTGAAGCTTTAATCAGTCTCTCAAAAAATCCTGAAGCTTTAATCAGTCTCTCTCCTCCTTTGTCATCTATCACCACAAAGGTCCAACAATGACATACTAAGGACAAAGGGGCTGCAGGCTGTCTCTGAAAGCTGACATCACTCATCATCATTGTCATAGAACCAACCAATTTATAAGAGCACAAGTACAATGGCAGCCCGCAAGCGGTCGCACTGTCATACTTGAGCCCATATAAATCTAGTAGTCTGTCGAGTACCACGACGGGCCTCGATAAACGATCCATAAACAACCAAGATCATACATGATTCAACATACATGTCACATATTACATAAAGTTCACAGATACATTTCCACCATCAGAGTATGAAATAAAGTTATTACAAACCAAGTTTGATAGATAATAGCGGAAGCAAATTAAGTTTGAAAGTAGCATTTCCAACATGGTTCAAATACAGTGTCAGCATAAGATCACAGTCCACAAAAGCATATAGAGGAATTAGTAAAGAAGCCTGCCCAAGGCTTACTCCTCATCCACAGCGGGATAGAAGCAACTCTTGCAATATCCATGATATACTATGCCATCTACAACAATGGGAATAAAACCCTGAGTACAAGAAGGTACTCAGCTAGACTTACCCGTCATAAACTAGAAATAAATTGACTCCAAGGATTATGCAAGGCTTTATAAGTGGAGGTAGCTTGATAATATTTTGCATAAAAAGCGATTAACTCAGTTATACAATTATAATTCCGTTATCAAGTTAATTATAACTATCCATCTCTAAATTAGCAACTATCCTGTGCCAAACATGTGATACATCATTTTAAGAGCATACAATAGTAACCATAGCAGGTATAGTAATTCCATGTTTATCCAAACCATCATCTTCCATAATATAATTACTACGATGTTGGAGCTAGCTAAGTTTCTCACTATCCGGGAGAGACGACGATTCAAATCAATTTCAACCAGCTGGGAATTTATTCCTAACACAAACCCAGGTAGACCAGATCATTAGTCATCTTAGGTCACCTTTGGTACAACTCAAGTACACATTTCGTGGGTTCGCCCAGCGTCGCACAATCAGGGACAACCAACTGCCAGGACGTTCAGGCCTGGCCTGCCCTTGGGCTCACGTCTGGCTCCCCGCACATCCTTACTACCATCCAGAGTGCGCACTTTGATAGAGCGGGTCCTAGCTTGAGTTGAGCTACTCGGCTTCGTGGTCGGAACGAGTTATCCGGCCAGCTAAGTGATAGGCATGCGTCCAATCTTGTCAAAAGGTCCAACAATGGTACGGTCCTTAATCGGCACAGATGGAATCACATGAGTCAACCTACCATAGACTCTGCCTGGCCTCCATCTACTTTTACCCCATGGTTCTTTTCCACGATAACAAATATAGCCAACCGTTCTTTGGTATCCACCTATATCTCGTAGGTGACAGGAAATCACCCGACTTCTACCGGTCTAAGCAGGGCTAAGCATATATTTGATCCTGGACCTACATAGGGTTAAAGGTGTATTTCTGGACAAGGAAATTATATGCATCAAGTGGTTCTAATCAACTCTTATAACCTAATGCATCAATCATAAAGGACTCAAGTAATATTTTGTAGAACACTGGGAGACTTAGAATGCTCCAGGGCTTGCCTTTCAGAAAAGAAGTGGGGTGGTGGTCAGGGCACTCTAGGAGCTCTTCTGGATTCTGCTCCTGTTCTTCAGGAGCTGCGGCTTGAGGAATCACCTGCTGGTCCCCTTCTTCTTCTTCGTTGAATTCCAGCAACGTTATCTCCTCTGTCCATCCTATATGCATGAATATGGCATAAGATATTGCGAATGCATACATGCGGACAAGTATAGTATGATGACACATGATGAATGCATTATTGTAAGTAATTTCAACAGCATGGTGTGAAAGTAATAACAAGTGCATCATGTTTTACTGAGTAGATGCATATCTCTTCTTAATTACTTAATCAAACACTTCAACAATTCATTTACTACACCACAAAACAGCAGCTACTTGTTTTACTCATAACTGGAGTTATATACATCGAAATCATATGGTTGTGGACATTCTGGAAAGCTTAAGAAATTGTATACAACTCTCTTTTAAGACTCTTACTATGATTCAACAGTTATATAGGGCAAACAAATCATTCAATCAAATCTGTCCAGAAAGTAAACCTTTCGGACAGCAAACTTGTAACAGCTAGAACTCTTAAACCTTAAGGCCTATGACTGTGAAATTTTAACACAAGGTAGATTTGTAAGTTATCTACAACTTTGTTACTAACAAGTTTTACAGAAAAGATCATTATCCCCATGAAATCATCCACACAATCAAAACTATACATGCAGCCTTGTATTTGAATTGTAAAGTGATAATTAGTTAGTTGCATACAATCAATGGCTTCTACACCTTACTATGAACTTCAACAGTTACTATGCCTCACAAGAATCATAGAAAATATCATGGTGAACCCCAATTTAATTACTTAAATGCCTTTATTAATTTAATTCAATAATTAGGGTAAATAATAAACATACACCAAAGCTGCACAATAAATTCTCATAAAATTACAGTGGACTCATAATGCTCACAATAGTCTACTATGAAAATTGCATACCATTTGCACATGTATAACATCCTATGCAAAAATGATAAGCTAGCAGGGCTTAAAATAGCAAAAATAGGAAACCCTACTGAAAAGTGTCAACCAACAGATTATGTATTTTTCCTAGCTTCATATTAGTGCCATACTACTGTACAAAAATTTGCATAGCAATATATTACATACTTTTATCCCTACAAATTTCCTTAGAAAATGTCATTTATTAATAAATAAATAGAAAGACCATATTTAAATCAAGTTTACAGCAAGCTTATTATTTTTCCTAGCTAGAGCATGTAAATACAAAACCCACAAAATTGGAATCACAATTTTAGGAGTTTTCTAGCTTAAGATATCTATTTTACAAGATTATTAACATTCAAAAAGCATTTATCTAAATACATTTAAATCCCTAATAAAAACATCAGAAACTGTACATATCATATTTTTATAAAATACTACACTTCCTCAGGAACACAACAAAATTTATTTCACAAGATTTGGATCCCTACAACTCAACTTATCATTTTTTCAAAGTTTACATCAAATCTAAAAATGAATGAACTATCCTTCATCCCTATGGTCACTAACAGGCGGGACCCTAGGTTAGTCGACCCCACACGTTAGTGATGGCAAAAACAGAGGAACGCGTGGGACGGCCGGAGTTCACCGACGGTGGCTTCTCCGGCGATGAAACCAGAACTACGGTGACCCTCATGACCTTGCGCACCCAATATGGTAGCTAGGTGGACTGATTAGTGAAGCTAAGCTCGACGGTGGTGGCCATGGTGGCACGGCGGTGCGGGTCGACGGCGAGGCGCCGGAGGTGACCACGACGACTCGATCTAGGGCTCGGCCAAGCATCTATAGGCTACAGTGAAACCAGAGCAATCACTATCATGGCACACGATGGACGGAAGCATCCCGGCCACGGTGACAGAGCATGGCGACGGAACACCGACGAGGGCGAACGCGGCACGGAAGCCTTACCGTGCGCGGCTAGCAAGCAATGCGAACATGGTGTGACGCTGGGATCACGGTGGAGTTGTTGTGGTGGCGGAGAAGCGATGTGGGGCAAGCTTGGTGGCCGACAAAGCGACGGCGACGAGCTTGGCGCTACGGCGGCTGCTGTGGACCGAGGCGGAAGCGAAGGAGGAGGCAGGGAAATGCAAATGGGAGCGCGGGGCGTCACGGGCGGATGCTGGGGAGGTTGAAGGCGTGCTCTGGCTCGGCGTGGCCTAGCTGGTCAGGGCAACGGCAACGTGCGGCCTCATTTCCTCCACACGGCGGCCAGCGTCTGAAGGTAGTCGGCCATGACAGCGCGCGGCGCGGCGTTCTTTAGAGCGCGAGGACGAGTCTGACAACGCGTTTTGGTGGCAATCAAACTCCAAATCCATAGATCCTTAGTGCAAACCAACTGAACAAAACTTGTAGCCCTAAGTACCATCTACAAAAATGCTTAAGAAACCTTCTCCTAATTCTCAACAGTTAGGGAGTAAAATCAGCCCAAAGTTGAGCTCGTCACACTGTCGGCGTCAAACACTTAGCAAATTTTTCCTAAGTGCTAAAAACAGGAAAAAGCTTATTCTTGTGAGCCAATTTCAAGCATGTTAGGAGCTGAACTAGCTTATGACCCAAAAATAAAAGTTGTTCCTCTCATCAAATACTACAACTTTGCTTTAGTGACCACCTCCATGCAAAGTCTCTATCACATAGTTCAAACTAGGTCAAACATGCTACATTCAAATGATGGTATACACTTAAACTATGCCTTAGTGACCAAATTAGCCCTAGCCATGAATACCAAAGTTGTTCATAATGACATTCCAAACATGTTTAAGCTATTCCTAGGGTCACACAATCATTTCATACATTGGTTACACGTAAAGCTTTCTAGGTCAACATACATAGCATCACTTAAGGACTTGGTCATGCAAAGTGATCTTCATGAACAATGTTCCATTAGTCATCCTAAGTGTAGCTAAGATGTTTTAGTGACTCACATCAACCATTTACATGTATTCACTCATGATCATATGCATATATAAAAGGAAACATAAAATAACAAGCATGTTTCATATGTTTCAATCACATGTTTCAATTGTAAAAGCTTATATATGAATGCTCGATGCTCATGCTCATGCAATGCAAGTCAAATTATGCAAGCCTAACACCTAGGGTGTTACAATCATCATCTCCACCAACATCCTCATCATCTGAGCATGGAGCACTGGCTAGACGAGAACCACCTGCACCAGATGGGTCAAAGCCACCAGACCCGTGGTAGCCGAAACCACCCGTGAGGTCACCCCACCAGTCTAAAGCATACTCATTTATAGCACTGGGACGTGGCTGAGAGTGAGTAGGCACCCGAGCCTATAGTGGTAAAGTGTCAGGGTGCTCTGGTGCCTGCTGCTGCCGCTGAAGGAACTCAGCAAACTCTATGTCGTACCTGCCCTGCTACTACTCCTCAGTCTCAGGCTCACTAGCTGCCTCATCTGATAGTGGAGATCTAGGAGGATCAAGCTCAAGTCTAGTAGCAATCTACTTTAGAGTCCGAGTGAAGGAGGACTGCGGCGATGTGAAGAAGAACATGAAGGAGCATGTGGTAGAGGGGAACCTCCTCCTGCTGCTGCACCACCTATAGGTGCATCTGCCTCTAGTGCTACTGCTGCTCCTCCTGGTCCTGCTAGAGGTACCCCAATCTCAGGTAAGTCTGCAACAATCTACAGGGCCTTATGTACCTTGTCATACTCAAAGGTGTGCCCTATGACCTGCTCAATCATGTGCATGATGTAGGGAGGAAAACCACAGCCCTTGAGGGGCCTCTCTCCGACACTACTGATCTCACACCAAATGAAGTCAAAGACACTAAAGGGCCGTGCACCTAGAGCCATCCTATGGAGTAAGTTCCTAGAGTAATCTGCAATGTTGCCCTTATCTCCACCCTTGTAGTCAATGGTCTTTCTGAACATCCTGTCTAGGTATCTATAGGTTGGGTGAAGACCTAGAACCTTCCCCACTGCTCCTCGCTCACCTCCTGGTGGATACATGTAGGCGAGCTGCTCTGGAGGCAACACCTGCTCTGTGTGGATCCTATCTTTCTGAAGATCATCATCTGAGAAGCCAAGTAGAGCTACAAAAGCATCATAATCAACACTGTACCACTGGCCCTCAAGCATCCAGTGCATACGCCTCTCATCCTCCTCAACATACAGAGTGGCATAGAATTGGGCAATCACCTTTGTGTTCCAGTCATGTTGGAACTCCATGATCTCATATACCCCTGTATGCTCACAAATAGCAATAGCATGATCAATGGAGGACTTCTGCAAATCTCTGATGTACTGCCAGTCAATCCACTGAGACCTGGCAATCACTAGGTTCCTGGTGAGGATCACACTAGTGTAGAAGTCCATATGAAAGGCTATCTGAAATCGATAATCAAACTGAACCCTAGGCAAGCCCCTTGGATCAATTCTCCTCTCATCTCTGGCTCTCCTGGTCATTCCTTTCCCTCGATAGTCAACTCTAGACACATAAGAGGGTACACTAGGTGGATGTGTCTCAAGTAATCCATAGTGCATACTCTGGTCTGGCTGGTGCTGAGCTGGAGGTACTGGCTGCTCCTCCTCAATCTCTTGCTCATCATCTCAGTTGTCCCCATCTGACCCTCTGTCAGTGCTCTTCCTTTTTCTGGTACTGGGCTCCACTCTATACTCCTCTATATCTGTGTTAGAGGAAGAATTGTTGTCTCCCTCTTTGTACTATGGAGCACCCCTAGTAGCTCTGGAGAGTCCTCTGCTGCTGCCCTGATCCTACTGACTGTATCTAGGATGCATGTCCTGCTGTGCCTTCTTGTATTTCTCTAGTGCCAGATCATGCCTATGCTTGGATCTGGGCTCCTGTCTTCCACTCATGGTTGCTGCCCTGTATCCAAAGATTTGCAAGGAATTTTAGATACATGCCCAAAACTTAATCTCGAATTGCAATTAGACGTAGAATCTTTTATCCATGGTTTTACAATCACCTTGACATACCATTATCATTAGGTTTGCAAAATGTAGATACAAAAGAAGCTAAGCCTAATAAACAATTCTCAAATTGGATTGAATCAAAGGGAAGCAGAGGGCCTACTCGGCTGGGTCATATTGGACGCATCTGGTAGGCATACCGGACACGTCCGGTGTGCATGCCCAGCAACCCTAACCAGGGTCCCTAGATTCAAACCTTCATGGATCAATTCCAAACTTTGGGTATTGCTTCTAGACAGGTAATGTAGCATCTCTACCGAAGGGATTCCAAAATCATGCCCTAACCGCTTAGATCGAATGAGGTCTGGGATTAGGGTACCTTGATAGAGTGAATGAAGATGCGATTAAAAATCCAAGTCCCAGGGCCTTCGATCTTGATGCAAATATCCTCCGATCCAATCTCCCTCTCTTCTTTTTGTCGGTGGAATCACTCGATCGCCAATGCGGAGGAACAGCGATGGCAGCGTCAGCTTGGTGGAGAGAAAAGAGAGATAGAGGGCCAGGGCCGAAGGGGTACTGGCCGTTTTATAACCCCGCTCATACCGAACATGTCCGGTATTTGTGGGCTGGTTTTTCTTGTTCCAAATTTTATTCACTTAATTCCAATCCCCTTCTCTATCATTTCTTGATCCAAAATAGGTATGTCCTTGATTCTTCTAAGGTGAAATTACTTTTCTTATCCAAATGCCATGAGTATCACTTATCTTTTCCAAATATTTGGCATATATAGATTTTGATTACTTGAGAGAGAGATATTGTGAGACATAGTAGATTGTGGACTTAAGAAAGCCATGTCATGTGTGATTAGCCAATCAAACAATCAAGGAGAGATATAATCATCACATGACAAGGCTAGGTCACAAAGACCAAGATTCAAATAGTTTTTCAAATTCACACCACCTACACATGCTAGTTATGGGTTTTGAAAATCATCTCTCCTATGTCACACAAATGCACATTCTAACATATAAATGGCCTTAGATGCACTAACAATGCATGTATGTAAATACATACCTTTGCCTTGAGCCCACAAGAATACCACTAAGAAGATACATTAGCATGATAATCTTTATGTTGACCTTAATTGCCAAATAATCATGCTAGATATGAAATCAATTTTTCATCCAAAGAACTACAAAGAATGCTAGGTAAATTTGTTAGTCCACAAGGTGCAAAATAGAAACTGAGCACCCCCTAAATAAGTGCTTTAAGTAATTTGAATGACTTTCAACTAGCACTTTATTCTATTAAGAATTTGGGAGTCAATTTGCTATTTTGAACCACAACCAAATGATTTGCCATATTTAAATTTGAGTTCAAGAGATGCTCACAATCCATTAAGATTTGGTAAATTACAAGCTTCTGAGTAAATTAAGGATGTATGAAAATATATGGATCAAAGACTCAGTTGCAATCTAATTAGTGTTCTGGTTCCTGCAATATCGGACACGTCTGGTAGGTATACCGGACACGTCCGGAATATGCAGAACAGAAACACTTTCTTTCGGTCTCTGGCCATACCGGACACGTCCGATAGTAATACTGGACATGTCGAATAAGTGCAGGACAGAAATAATTAATTCACTGCTTGTGATTCTTCATTTAGCTCTATTATTTATTGTATACCTGCATCTCAACAAATGAATTGCTCTACTAGAGAGCTATTAAAAGCATCATATGGCAAACATGATAATTATCAAGTAAAACTAATTAGCCACTTTCAATTTTTCACAAAAATGCCTATTTGTGAGTCATTGAGCACAAACCAAACAAAGTGGCTATCCTATAACAGTTTAAGTACTTGTTACCAATGGTGAAGATGAAGTAAATGATATATTCATTAAATTATCTTTAGGTCAACCATATAGGAGATTATGATGAGAATTGATTGATAGATTGAGTGAATATTTTCAATTCACTTGCTCAACCACCCCGAAGCCTTCATCTCATCACCAAGTACCTACATCATTAACCTAAGCACACTTTGGTACCCAACTCTTGTTGGGTCCTTTTGAGTTAGTCAACAAGTACTTAGGCACCCAAATGGCTTTAGCACTAGTTTGTGGTGAACACATCACCTTGCTAGTGCTAACTCGATTTTTGGTCTTCCTAAGCATATCATTATAAACAAATGTGTTCGGCTTAGGTGTGTTACCATTTGGGCATTCATAGCTTAAATGCCCCTTTCATCTACAAGCATAGCATATGCGACCTTTGTTTGCTCTATGCTTGCTTTGCTTCTATGGACATCTATCAACCTTGTGGCCCATCTCATTGCATCCATAACATCTTCTTGTTGCAACTTGGGCTTCCTTTCTTGCCTCTTTGTACATTGGGCATTTCTTGGTAGGATATCCCAATTTCTTACTCATGAGACAAGCGCTTTGTCCATCACTTTTCTTTTGGTTGGCCAACTTGTTTGAGGCCTTTTGTTCGGCCGCTTCACACTTGTCGGCCCAACTCTTATGTGGACACATTGCCCACTCATGTCCATATAATCCACAACCATAGCATAACCTTTTTCCATGTTTCTTGCTCTTAGTTGTGTTGGCCTTGCTTGAAATGTGATTATTTTGTTGGGCTTTGGAGGAAGCAAGGTTTCAACCCTTCTCAAGCTTCTTCACCATGTTATCATGGTTATCTTGAGAAGGTTGTGCTTTCTCCTTACCCTTCAACCGAATCACATCTTTCTTTAACCTTTTCACCTCTTCTTTGAGCTATGTGTTTTCTACAAGATTTAGCTCAATCGAAGATTGGCTTGCTTGAGGAGCACACTCATTAATACAAGAAATATTTAATTGAGATGGTGTACTAGTGAGTGAATGTGTAAGAGGTTGAGAAAATTTTACCAATGTGATCACAACCTCATGAGCTACCTCAAGCATGATGCTTGATTCTACTACTTCATCATGAGAGCACTTTAGATGAACATAGTTTGCTTGTAGCACATTATACTTGCTTAATAGTTCATCTAGCCTTGCCTTGAGCTCAAAGTTTTCCTTCTCTAGTTGTGAAACACTAGAAGAGGAGTTAGTAACTAAAGCATGCTCAATTGACAATTTTTCATACCTTTCACTTAGAGCCTTTAGTTCTTCCATCTTGGAGATGAGAAACAATTCTTGCTTTTGAAGTGATTGCTCTTGCTTCTCAATCTCTTCTTCAAGCTCATCATTCTTTTCAACTATCTTCATGATGATGAACTTGTCCTTGCGGTTGAGATGATCAAGGTTGTAGTTGTCTTCAACTTCAACATCACTCTTATCTTGATCATCCACTTGTGCTTTCTCCTTTTCTTGATCTTTCTTGTTACTCTTCTTCTTGCTTTTCTTTGCCATGAGACACAAGTGATGAGTATCATGAGATACTGAGGTTGACTCATCACTTGGTCACCACCGGGCTTGAGTATCGTTGCAAGCAGCTGCTTGCTGCTCTGTTGCCTCGGCCATACCAGACGTTCGGTATGTGTAGGCAGACAGCAGGTCATGCGCTGCTTGCACTTCTTGCTCTGGCTCGGCGCTCTTGAGGTCTTGTGAGGCTTCTTCGCTGCATGAAGACACAATGGACATACTTTCCATTGACTCGATCTCAAGTGCATCATCACATTTGGATTTTTCATATAACTCAACAAGGCTAGTCCAAATGAGATGAGCACTCTCTGGAGGTGGTTGTCCATTGAAGATTGCCTCATCTTGAACCTCTACACTTAATGTACTCAAAATGACATTAATAGCTTGAGCATTGAGTTACACGCATATCTCTTCCTCTTTTGACAAATTTTTGTAGTTGCTCCAATCAACTATAGGAAGAGGTATGCTTGCATCCACAATATGCTCAACAAGAGGACTAATATCTCTAAAAGCATTGAGTATATGAATTGACCAAAGTAGAAAGTTTGAACCATCATTTTGGAGAAGCACCGGCTCCAACTCGATAGGCGTCGACATCCTTTTCTCATGGCGGTGAAGCTTTAGGTGAGAACCTCGCTCCGATACCAATTGAAAGGATCTAGGATGCTGCCTAGAGGGGGGTGAATAAGCGTTTCTAAAAATTAACACCTTTAAATGCGGAAACAATTAGTAAAGGGAGTTTCCAAAATAGAAACTCCAAATTAAGAGTAATACCACCCCTCACAAGTTAGCCACAGAGTATACAAGGTATAAAGAATATATCTAGAAGCTACAACCCTGCAACACAAAGTTAGAACAGAGAATGAATATATTCAGCGCGGGTAGGAAATACCGGACGTGTCCGGTATGCACGGTTTCTGCAGAGCAGCCCCAAACTTGCTCCTTTTGATTTCTCTCTTCAAACCAAACTGCAGGTACCTACTGGAGATGACAATATACATAGAGAACATGCACAAGAGCTAGAGCAACACAAATATCGAATGAAATGCGAATTGAGACACGATATTTGTTTTACCGAAGTTTGGACTCGTTGGAGTCCTACTCTTCGTTGAGGGGGCTACGGACGACCCAGCGAAGGTTAGCCCTAGAGGGTACCACGAAGGTCACTCTAGCCAGAGTCTTTTCCAACTCCCTTTCCTCCTTCCACAAGTTGATTCTGAGGCGGTGGAATCGACCATTACAAACTTTTCGAGGCACACCACAATCTCTCGGGTGCTCTCCGGCGACACCTAACCATCTAGGACCGAAGAGTCCAAGAGTAACAAATGCGAATTATGAGATTGACAATATGCACAAGTGCTCAAGTGGTTGGATTGCTCTCTTTTTGAATTT
This sequence comes from Miscanthus lutarioriparius, assembly GCA_904845875.1. Classification (NCBI taxonomy): domain Eukaryota; kingdom Viridiplantae; phylum Streptophyta; class Magnoliopsida; order Poales; family Poaceae; genus Miscanthus; species Miscanthus lutarioriparius. The sequence goes on along the minus strand of CAJGYO010000001.1, from coordinate 68,095,410 downwards.
CACTCAACCCACAATTGGATTTGGCAAATTTTATCAATCACTCATTATGAGAGGGTTGGAAGAGTTGGCAAAGCTTAAAAACGTGCTAGACGATCAATAGAATCAGCAGCCTCCAATTGTGGAGGCTTGGGGGTATTGATAGCCCCCTTGAAAAACTAGCTGTTTTATAGCCGTTGCCATACCAGACACATCTGGTATACATACCGGACATGTCTGGTATAACTTACATTGCGCTAATGGTAACAGAGTTACAGTGACGTTGTGAGGCGTCGGAAATCCCGATGAATGCCAGAACTCCCGATCGTTGAAACTCCTGACCCTCAGCACTTTTGAAAACTACGGTAACTGAGTTAAAGTATGTGAGGTGTCAGAACTCCTGACTTACATCGGAACTCCCGACCCTCAAGGCATTTAAAAACTAGCCGTTGGCCTCTGGCCGTCCATACCGAACACATCCGGTATGAATACCGGACACGTCCGGTATGACCACCATAGTGAACTCTCCAAGTCAGTTAAGCGCAAGTCGTCAGAACTCCCGACCATTGCTGGAACTCCCGACTCACGTCGGAACACCCGAGGAACCAACCCGAGATCAACAATATTACCATTGCTGGGCAAATACCGGACACGTCCGGACTAGCAAAAACAGGTTGTCATAGAACCGACCAATTTATAAGAGTACAAGTACAATGGCGGCCCGCAAGCGGTCGCACTGTCATACTTGAACCCATATAAACCCGGTAGTCCGTCGAGTACCACGACGGGTCTCGATAAACGGTTTACAACAACCAAGATCGTACATGATTCAACATACATGTCACATATTACATAATGTTCATAGATACATTTTCATCATCAGAGTATGAAACCAGTTATTACAAACCAAGTTTGATAGATAAAAGCGGAAGCAAATTAAGTTTGAAAGTAAAGTTTCCAACATAGTTTAGTACAGTGCCGAAATACGATCATAGTCCACAAAAGCAAATAGAGGGATTAATAAAGAAGCCTGCCCAAGGCTTACTCCTCATCCACGGTGGGATAGAAGCAACTCTTGCAATAACCATGATACACAGTTCCATCTGCAACAATGGGAAATAAAACCCTGAGTACGAGAAAGTACTCAGCTAGACTTACCCGTCATAAACCAGAAATAAAATGACTCCAAGGATTATGCAAGGTTGTATAAGTGGGGATAGCTTGACAACATTTTGCATAAAAAGCGATTAACTCAGTTATACAATTATGGTTCCAATATCAGGTTAATTATAACTATCCATCTCTAGATTAGCAACTATCCTGTGCCAAACATGTGGTATATCCATTTAAAAGCATACAATAGTAACCATAGCAGGTATTGTAATTCCATATTTATCTGAACCATCATATTTCATAGTACAATTACTACGATGTTGGGCTAGCCAAGTTTCTCACTATCCGGGAGAGACAGTGATTCGAATCGATTTCAACCAGCTAGGAATTTATTCCTAACACAAACCCACACTTCCCCCGTCGGGGTCGCGTCGGGTCACCTTTGGTCCAATTCAGGTACACATTTCATGGGTCCGTACCGCGCCGCACAATCTGGGACACCAGATGCCAGGACATTCAGGCCTAGCCTACCCTTGGGCTCAGTCTGATCGCCCCCCGCAAGGAGCACACAACAGAACGGGTCTCGGCCTAAGTTGAGCTACTCGGCTTCACGGTCGGAACGAGTTATCCGGCCAGCTAAGTGATAGGCATGCGTTCAATCTTGTCAAAAGTGCCAACAATGGTATGGTCCTTAATCGACACAGACGGGGATAGATCCACACCCAAGACCTCCATGCCTTGTTGCTTCTCTATCGACATCCCGCCCGGTCTCGATTTACATTACCCCATGGTTCTTTTCCACGATAGCAAATATAGCCAACCGTGCTTCGGTATCCACCTATATCTCGCAGGTGACAGGAAATCACCCGACTTCTACTGGTCTAAGTTGGGCTAAGCATATATTCGATCCTGAACCTATATAGGGCGAAAGGTGTATATATCTGGACAAGGTAGTTCCATGCATCAAGTGTTTCCATTCAACTCTTATAACCTAATGCATCAATCATAAGTACTTAACTAATCATTTTTAAAATATTAGGAGACTTATAATGCTCTGGGGCTTGCCTCTTAGAAAGGAAGTAGGGCGGTGGTCGGGGCACTCCGGAAGCTCTTCAGGATTCTGCTCCTCGCCTTCAAGAGCTGTGACTTGAGGATTCTCCTGCTGGTCCCCTTCCTCTACTTCATCGAATTCCAGCAACGTTATTTCCTCCGTCGATCCTATATGCATGAATATGGCACAAGGTATTGCGAATGCATATATGCGTACAAGTATAAAATGATGACACAAGATGAATGCATTCGTATAAGTATTCTTAACAGAATAGTGTTAAGAAATGCATCATATTTTACCGAGTAGGTGCATATCTCCTCTTGACTACTTAATCAAACACATTTACAATTCATTCACTACACACAAAACAACAGCTGCTTGTTTTACTTATAACTGAAGTTCTACTTATCCAAATGCTGTGATCTTAGACTTTCTGGAAAGCTTATAAAATTTTCTACAACTCTTATTTAATCACCAAAAGCTAATTCACACTTTAACTTAACCAAAACAGATAATCAATTCAGCGCTGTCCAGAAATTCCAGAGAGCAAGCAATTCGGAAATGCTAACTTTAAACAGCTATAAATCCTAAACCGTTTGACCTATGGCTCTAAAATTTTAACACAAGATAGATGAAGAAGTTACCTACAACTTTGTTATTAACCATTTTTACATCAACCATCATTTTGACTACGCAACATTCTAAACCACAGAATCGGTCCGAAAACTATGCCAATTCGCATTATAAAGTAACAATACTTCTACTTCATATAAGTACTCAAATGTTTACAACCCAAAGTCTACCAACAGTTTAAGCATACCAAATACACTCAAGAAAATATACTGGTGAAGCCCAAACTATTTCTTTAAATGCCTTTATTATTTTACTTAGATACTTAGGTCAAATAATAAACATATACCAAATGTGCATCATAAATTCTCAGAAAATTACAGTGGCTTACTAGTGCTACCAATAGACTACTGTAAAAGTTTCATGCCATTTTTACCAAGCAAAACATTCTATACAAAAATGACAAGGCACAAAGGCTTAAAATAGCAAAAATAGAAAACCCTAGTGAAAAGTGTCAAGCAACAGATTTTATATTTTTCTTAGCATCCATATGGTACTAGGATAACCTCCAACAAATTTCATGAATATTGGATTCCTAAATAATTTATAAAAATTCATACAAGGATCTCCTAATTATAAAAGAAAAATCTATAACTACAAATCTATACATGCACTGACCCTCAACTTTTTACCAGAGCTCATACATGTCAAGAATAGCTTACCACAAAAATTTTAGAATTTTTGGAGCACAGGAACTCTAGATATAAAATAAACAAGTTTGCATACATTCAAAAACACATTTCAAATTTCCATTTAAATCTTCAAAAATTTCTACAGTAAGTATCAAGACTATATTTTTCCTAAATACTACACTTCCTATGGAACACTACCAAATTTATTTCACCATTTTTGAAGCTACCATTTGGAGATCTAAAAATTACAAAACACACTCAAATCTGGAATATTTGAACTATCTTTATAATATAGAGTTGCTGACAGCAGGGACCCATTGGTCAGTAGGGCCCGCCTGTCATCGACGCAAAACAGGGGACGGCGCTTGCTACGGCGCTGGCGCGGTCGGAGCTCATCGCCGGTGAGTTCGCCGGCGGTGGCATCTTCACAACACGACCTACTCGACCGGGCGCACATTCGGGGCTAGCTAGGCGGGCTGATCACCGGCGCGAAGGGCAACGACGCTGGCCATGGCGGCACAGCGGTGCGGTTCGACGGCGCTACGCCAGCGGTGACCACGGTGGCACAAGCTAAGGCTCGGATGAGCATCTATAGACTATGGCGAACCTAGCACACAAGATATCACAGCGAATGGTGGACGGAGGTGGTGCGGCCACGACGATGGGCCTCGGGGGCGGAACTCCGGCGAAACTCATGCGCGGTGCTGTGGCCTTACCGGCGCGGCTAGCGAGCACAGGCGGGTGCGGTGAGATGGTAGGAGTGCGGTGAAGCTTCTACGGTGGCGAAGGAGCAACGCGGGCGGGCTTGGCGCTGCAATGGCGACGGCGGAGGTGATGCCGTGCTCGGTGGCGAGGCTGCGCTACGGCTTCGACGCTGCGGGCGAGCGAGTGGGAGGCAAGAGAAGCAAAATGGAAATGTGGCGCAGGTGGGGCTCTCGGTCGCGCACAGGGGCTTCAAATGCCGTGCTCAAGCCCGTCATGGCCTGCGCGGTAAGGGCAACAGCGACGCGCGGCCATGGCTGGCCACCACACGGCGGCTCTGCCCTGTGCCGGTCGGCCACCGAAACGGTTCGGTTCAGTTCATCAGTAACGCGATGTTAAGCCTGACAGCATGTTTTGCAGCGAAGAATTCTCCAAATCCGTGGACTGTTAGCTAAAACTTCCTAAACCAATGCTAAAGCCTGAAGTACCAGCTCCAATTGTTGTTTAGAACTCATGCCTTGAATCTCAACCAATCTCAAGTTCTATCATCCCAAAGTCGACGCGACCAAACTGTCAGTGCACATGACTTAGACAAATTTCGCTAAGTGTTGAAAACAGGGAATTGATGTTCTTGTGAGCCTAATTCAAGCATGTTAGGAGCTAAACCAGTCTATGACCCAAAAATAAAAGTTGTTCCCCTTATCAAATACTACAACTTTGCTTTAGTGACCACATACATGCAAAGTCTCTAGCATATGATTCAAACTTGGTCAAACATACTACATTCAAATGATGACTTGTTCATGAACTATGACTTAGTGACTCATTTAGCCCTAGCCATGAATACCAAAGTTGTTCATGATGACATACTAAACATGTTTAACCTAATTGCAAGGTCACCCAATCATTTCATGCATTGGTCACACATAGGGCTATCCAGGTCAACACATGTAACATTACTTAAGTGCTTGATCATGAAAGGTGACATTCATGAACAATGTTCCATTTGCTAACCTAAGTGTTGCTAACATGGTTTTGTGACTCATATCAACCAATCACATGTATACACTCATAATCATATGTATATTCATATGAAAACATGAAATACTAAGAAATGTTGCACATGTTTCAATTGAATGTTTCAAGGGTAAATGCATATATATGAATGCTTGATGATCATGTTCATGCTATGCAAGTCAAGTTATGCAAGGCTAACACCTAGGGTGTTACAGCCCCTCCCCCTTATAAAAATCTCGTCCTGAGATTTGCAAGACCTACCATTCTTGGAAAAAGGCGGGATAAACTTCACGTAAATAATCCTCTCGTTCCCACGTAGCATCTTGTTCACTGTGATTGTTCCACACCACCTTATAGAACTTAACAATCTTCATCCGTGTCACTCTTTCCATCTCCTCTAATACTCTAATTGGCTTTTCCTCATAGGTCAAATCCGATTGAAGCTGTATGTTGGTGGGTGCAATAGCTTCTTCAAGTACTCGAAGACATTTCTTCAACTGAGAAACATGGAAAACATCAAATATTGCACTCATCTCTGGTGGAAGTTGTAACTTATAAGCAACATTCCCCTTTCGTTCCAGAATCTTGTATGGTCCTACATATCTAGGTGAAAGCTTCTTTTTCATCCCAAATCTCTTCACCCCTTTCATGGGTGATACTTTCAAGTATACATAGTCACCTACTTCAAACGTCAGTGGTCTTCTTCTTTTATCAGCATAACTCTTTTGTCTCGATTGAGCTACCTTCATATGCTGTTGGATCACATGTACTTGCTCTTCAGCTTCATTGACAAAGTCAATACCAAAGTATCTCCTTTCACCGGGCTCAATCCAATTCAACGGAGTTCTACATTTTCTGCCATACAAGGCTTCAAATGGAGCCATCTTGATACTTGCTTGATAACTGTTGTTATAGGAGAACTCAGCTAAAGGTAACCATTTCTCCCACGAACCTTTTGAAGATATAACACAAGCTCTTAGCAAATCTTCCAAGATTTGGTTCACTCGCTCCGTCTGTCCTGAAGTTTGCGGATGGTATGCCGAACTTCTGATCAGTTTAGTTCCCAAGGCCTGGTGTAAGTGTTCCCAGAAACGAGCTATGAACTGTCGTCCTTGGTCTGAGATTATGGTCCTGGGCACTCCATGTAGTTTCACAATCTAAGAAACATATAGCTCAGCGTACTTCACCATATGATACCTTATGTTTACTGGTATAAAATATGCTGACTTGGTGAGACGATCTACAATGACCCATATTGAATCGTGACCTTGCTGTGTCATTGGAAGGCCGGTAATAAAGTCCATACTGATTTCTTCCCATTTTCAACCTGGAATAGGCAATGGCTGAAGTAATCCGGTAGATTTCATATGAACAACTTTTACTCTACTACAGTTATCGCACCTAGCGACATAGGCTGCGATCTCTTTCTTCATCTTAGTCCACCAAAAATGGGTTTTCAAATCTTGATACATCTTGCTACTACCCGGATGGATAGACAACTTGGATGAATGAGCCTCATCTAAAATTTGGTTCCTAAGCTCACGGTCTTTTGGTACCACTAGTCGGTCCTCGAACCATAGTACACCTCTTTCGTCCAATCTGAAATGCTTGGTCTCCTGCTCTTGCATTTTTCTCGTAATGTGAGTTATACCTACACCTGTTTGCTGCAGCTCTATGATTTTACTCTCAAGTGAACAACTTAGAGTGATATTGTGCAGTACAGCAGGATGCAACAAATTGAATCCATCTTCTAGCAATGCTTCCATAGTGTTGCAATGAGACTTCCGGCTAAGTGCATCTGCTACTACATTAGCTTTCCCTAGATGGTAGTGCACTTCCAAATTGTAATCCTTAATCAGCTCTAACCATCTTCGCTGTCTCATGTTCAGCTCTGGTTGGGTAAAGATATACTTGAGACTTTTGTGGTCAGTATATATATGGCATACATTGCCCAACAAATAATGTCTACATATCTTTAATGCATGAACAACTGTTGCAAGTTCTAAATCATGAGTGGGGTAGTTGACTTCATGCTTTCTCAACTGCCTAGAAGCATATGCAATAACTCTTCCTTCTTGCATAAGCACACACCCCAAACCTATGCCTGATGCATCACAAAATACATCAAAAGACTTTTCAATGTCTGGTTGTGCTAGCACAGGTGCTGTAGTCAACAGAGTTCTGAGGGTGTGAAAAGCTGCTTCACATTCTAGTGTCCATTTGTACTTCTCATCTTTCTGATGTAGTCTGGTCATGGGTTTAGCTATCTTTGAGAAATCTGGAATGAAACGGCGATAATATCCTGCTAACCCTAGAAAACTCCGAACTTCATGCACCGAAGTTGGGGCTTTCCAATCCATGACCTCTTGTACTTTTGATGGGTCTACAGAGATTCCATCCCTTGATAAGATGTGACCTAAGAAAGGTACCTTGCTCAACCAAAATTCACACTTACTAAACTTTGCATATAGCTTATGCTCCCTCAACCTGGATAGAACAATCCTTAGATGCTCTTCATGATCCGTCTCATTTTTTGAATATATCAATATATCATCGATAAACACGACCACGAACTTGTCAAGCTCGGGCATGAATACCAAATTCATTAGGTACATGAAGTAGGCAGGAGCATTCGTTAGTCCGAAAGACATAACCAAATACTCATATAAGCCGTACCTAGTGGAAAAAGCAGTTTTAGGTATGTTCTCTGGCCTGATCTTTATCTGATGATAGCCTGATCTCAAGTCAATTTTTGAGAATACATTTGCTTTTGCCAACTGATCGAACAAGATGTCGATGCGAGGCAATGGGTACTTGTTCTTGATGGTCACAGCATTGAGTGGTCTGTAATCTACACACATTCTCAGTGACTTGTCCTTCTTTTTCACAAACAATGCTGGACATCCCCACGGAGATGAGCTAGGTTGGATAAGACCCTTGTCCAATAGATCTTGTAATTGAACCTTAAGTTCTGCTAACTCATTGGGTGGCATTCTATAGGGCCTTCTTGATATGGGTGCCGTACCTGGCACTAACTCAATCATAAATTTCACCTCCCTATCAGGTGGTAAGCCTGGTAACTCCTCTGGAAATACATCCGGAAACTCGCAAACCACAGGGATATCGCAAAGTGTGGTGGTTTGGATAGCACATGCTAAATGTTGGAGTTCAAAATTGCGGGCGAGTGGTACTAGAAAAGCATTCCCTCCCATGGGTTCTCTCAACATAATAGTACGGGTGCTGGTGTCAATGAGAGCACCATGATCCTTCATCCAATTCATGCCTAAGATTACACTTATCGATAACCCCGGCAATATTATCAAATCTGTTGTATACTCCCTCCCTTGTATAGAGATGAGCACGTTTTTGACTATCTTTTTGGTAGAAATAGTACCCCCTGCTGAACTTATATTATAACCACCCTTGCTTACTTCAATTATTTACTGATCATGCCTAGATGCAAATGCTTGACTCATGAATGAATGAGATGCTCCCGAATCAATTAAAACAACAGCGGGATGCTTATTGACAAGGAACATACCAGTCGTGACAACTTCTCCAGCGGGCACTTCCTCCATAGCGGTATAATGCACGTATCTAGGACGTGCTCTTAAGTTTGCCTGCCTCTGATTGTTTTGATTCGGATTGCCATTCTTCTTGGGGTGGGGGCATTCCTTGGCCCAATGACCCACTTGATTGCAGTTGAAACATGGTTGATTATTCCAGGGTCTAGTGGAGCTCCCCTGACTGCCAGTTCCTTTTGGTAAGGCAATAGTGAATGCCTTACGGAATGGTTTCTGAGGTTTGCTGTTCTGAGCTTTAGGTGGTGGAGGCCTAAACTTGGATGTAGGTGGACGGAATTGTGGCCTAGCTGTGATAGGCGCTCTTGACTGTGAAGATCCGGAGGCACCTGCCTCGAATGCCCTCTTGCGACCCTTAGCAGCTGCATGCATATTATTGTGGTTTTCTTGGGTCAGAGCATCACTAATAAACTCATTGTATGTGGCACACCTAGAATTGGCCATGGTCTTCATCAGTTTGATACCCAGACCCCGCTTGAAACTCTCTATCTTCTTCTCCTCGGTATCCACAAAACTTGGAGCATACCTAGACAGGTTGTTGAATGCGTGCATATATTTTGTGAGGGTCTTTGTCCCTTGAGTGAGCCTCATGAATTCAGCCGCTTTCATGCGCATTAGGCCCGGGGGAATGTGATGTCCCCTAAAAGCCAGCTTGAATTGTTCCCATGTCACTCGCGCATTAGCAGGTAGAGATGACAAGAAATGTGCCCACCAGATCCCTGCTGGTCCTTGCAGCTGATGAGAAGCATACTCAGCTTTCAGATGCTCGGTGACTCTTAGCAGGAGAAACTTTTGCTCAATGGTATTGAGCCACTCGTCAGCCTGTAGTGGTTCCTCAGCCACCTTGAAGATAGGAGGCTTTGTATCTAGAAATTCCTTGAATGTACTGTGCTGATTTGGCTCGGCCCCTTGTTGCTGTGGGTGGCCACGAGCGGTGTTCTGCGCAATGAGGTGCAGAGCTTCCTCCATTGTCCTTTGGCTCCCCAAGAACTGAGCAAAGAACTCCTGAGCAGACGGCGGCGGTGGTGGTGGTAAGTCATCACTATTGCCATCATGACTGCTACCAGCTCCTGTTCAGGTGCACGTCATCTGCGAAGTTGCAATAATAAGCAATTATTGGTGGATGCCACAAGATTGCAGATGAATTTATAATCATGCCAAACTGAAATTACTGGAGAAAATTCTCAAATTCACAATAAAAATAGAGGCATAACAATTCATTCTCGCAACATGACACCACCAATTCTATCACTTATCGAACTCGCACCGTGTTAACATACTAGTCACTAGGTGACTCTAATCTTCATTAAGATCTCTGTCGAGGTCGGAGATAGGATCCTCATTCTCTAGCTCCACTTCTTTCTCATCCCAGCCGTCATCTTCTACTAACATTTCTGGATCTTCGTCTTCCTTACTAAGGATCGGGTGCAGTTGGTTGTTCAAATTATGCACCTCATGCTGAAAACCCATCACTACATGCTGGCCCGTGCAAGCTGCTGGCTCAAGTCTCTCTAGGTATACTTCATTCCACTAATAGAGGGGTGGTTCCTAATACCCCGCATAGTGTAAGACTCTCCACAATACGGTAGGTGTTCCAAAAACCATTAGGAAATTCTCACTCCAACTGGTGCTGCCATCGGTACTATCAACATGTACACTTTTGTGAGACAAGGCCATAATGGATAAGAGTTACATAACCGAGTAAGAAATTTATAAGGGGAGGAACAATGTAATTATGTGAATGATAATTATCATGATGCATGCTCATTCCGTACGTCCTCACAAACTTAGGAAAATTTTGTTTCTAGCGGTAGACACGGTGGCATACATACGTTCTCTCATATATAGCGTAACTAATCGAGCTACATGTTTCGTTGTTAGGGTACCTGCATAAGAATTTCATTTCAGCCCAAACCCATAAGTAAATATGCAGAATGTAAATCTAAATACTTCCATATATGTATACCCATACATATACTTCCGTATCAAACTACCCGATAACAATTTAAACCCACAATTAAATACGCACCATATACACATGCAGGCATGCATACATAGCCGTACCAAAGCTAACTCTCCCCGACCGCACGCTCACATCTTGCGGTCATGTCACTCATCATCTTACCTTGGTGTAGAAGCATTTGATCCATACATTACCATTCAAGTGAATGGCATCCATACAATAGCACGCCGTATGGACGATGAAGTAAAAACCCCCATGTTAGTACTTAAATAGCCACCTAATAGTCCTTAATTTGGGTATAAGGAAAGTGATAATTGGCACACTTTAGATTTCAAATACCTATTATATAGCTATCAGTTGCTAGAGAAGGGTTTTTGGAAAACAAAAACTTTTGTTTTAAATACACATGTGACAATTAACGTTGAATCTTGCTCTGATACCAGCTGTCGCAGAACCGACCAATTTATAAGAGTACAAGTACAATGGCGGCCCGCAAGCGGTCACACTATCATACTTGAACCCATATAAACCCGGTAGTCCGTCGAGTACCACGACGGGTCATGATAAACGATTTACAACAACCAAGATCGTACATGATTCAACATACATGTCACATATTACATAAAGTTCACATATACATTTTCATCATCTGAGTATGAAACCAGTTATTATAGACCGAGTTTGATAGATAAAAGCGGAAGCAAATTAAGTTTGAAAGTAAAGTTTCCGACATAGTTTAGTACAGTGCCGAAATACGATCACAGTCCACAAAAGCAAATAGAGGGATTAATGAAGAAGTCTGCCCAAGGCTTACTCCTCATCCACGGTGGGATAGAAGCAACTCTTGCAATAACCATGATACACAGTTCCATCTGCAACAATGGGAAATAAAACCCTGAGTACGAGAAAGTACTCAGCTAGACTTACCCGTAATAAACCAGAAATAAAATGACTCCAAGGATTATGCAAGGCTGTATAAGTGGGGATAGCTTGACAACATTTTGCATAAAAAACGATTAACTCAGTTATACAATTATGGTTCCAATATCAGGTTAATTATAACTATCCATCTCTAGATTAGCAACTATCCTGTGCCAAACATGTGGTATATACATTTAAAAGCATACAATAGTAACCATAGCAGGTATTGTAATTCCATGTTTATCCGAACCATCATATTTCATAGTACAATTACTACGATGTTGGGGCTAGCCAAGTTTCTCACTATCTGGGAGAGACGGCGATTCGAATCGATTTCAACCAGCTAGGAATTTATTCCTAACACAAACCCACACTTCCCCCGTCGGGGTCGCGTCGGGTCACCTTTGGTACAACTTAGGTACACATTTTGTGGGTCCGTACCGCACCGCACAATCTGGGACACCAGATGCCAGGACGTTTAGGCCTAGCCTGCCCTTGGGCTCAGTCTGATCGCCCCCCGCAAGGAGCGCACAACAGAACGGGTCCCGGCCTGAGTTGAGCTACTCGGCTTCGTGGTCGGAACGAGTTATCCGGCCAGCTAAGTGATAGGTATGCGTTCAATCTTGTCAAAAGTGCCAACAACGGTACGGTCCTTAATCGACACAGACGGGGATAGATCCACACCCAAGACCTCCATGCCTTGTTGCTTCTCTATCGACATCCCGCTCGGTCTCGATTTACATTACCCCATGGTTCTTTTCCACGATAGCAAATATAGCCAACCGTGCTTCGGTACCCACCTATATCTCGCAGGTGACAGGAAATCACCCGACTTCTACCGGTCTAAGCAGGGCTAAGCATATATTCGATCCTGGACCTATACAGGGCGAAAGGTGTATATATCTGGACAAGGTAGTTCCATGCATCAAGTGTTTCCATTTAACTCTTATAACCTAATGCATCAATCATAAGTACTTAAGTAATCATTTGTAAAATATTAGGAGACTTATAATGCTCCGGGGCTTGCCTCTCAGAAAGGAAGTAGGGCGGTGGTCGGGGCACTCCGGAAGCTCTTCAGGATTCCGGAATATTTGAACTATCTTTATAATATGGAGTCGCTGACAGCAGGGACCCATTGGTCAGTAGGGCCCGCCTGTCATCGATGCAAAACAGGGGACGGTGCTTGCTACGGCGCTGGCGCAGTCAGAGCTCATCGCCGGTGAGTTCGCCGGCGGTGGCATCTTCACAACACGACCTACTCGACCGAGCGCACATGCGGGGCAAGCTAGGCGGGCTGATCACCAGCGCGAAGGGCGACGACGCCGGCCATGGCAGCACGGCGGTGCGGTTAAACGGCGCTATGCCAGCGGTGACCACAGCGGCACAAGCTAAGGCTCGGACGAGCATCTACAGACTATGGCGAACCTAGCACACAGGATATCACAGCGAATGGTGGACGGAGGTGGTGCGGCCACGACGACGGGGCTCGGCGGCGGAACTCTGGCGAAACTCGTGCGCGGTGCCGAGGCCTTACCGGCGCGGCTAGCGAGCATAGGTGGGTGCGGTGAGACTGTAGGAGTGCGGTGAAGCTTCTACGGTGGCGAAGGAGCAACGCGGGCGGGCTTGGCGCTGCAATGGCGATGGCGGAGGTGATGCCGTGCTCGGTGGCGAGGCTGCGCTGCGGCTTCGGCGCTGCGGGCGAGCGAGTGGGAGGCAAGAGAAGCAAAATGGAAATCTGGCGCAGGTGGAGCTCTCGGTCGCGCACAGGGGCTTCAAATGCCGTGCTCACCCCTATCGTGGCCTACGCGGTAAGGGCAACAGCGACGCACGGCCATGGCTGGCCACCACGCGGCGGCTCTACCCTGCGTCGGTCGGCCACCGAAACGGTTCGGTTCAGTTCATCAGTCACGCGATGTTAAGCCTGATAGCGTGTTTTGCAGCGAAGAATTCTCCAAATCCGTGGACTGTTAGCTAAAACTTCCTAAACCAATGTTAAAGCCCGAAGTACCAGCTCCAATTGTTGTTTAGAACTCATGCCTTGAATCTCAACCAATCTCAAGTTCTATCATCCCAAAGTCGACGCGACCAAACTGTCAGTGCACATGACTTAGACAAATTTTGCTAAGTGTTGAAAACAGGGAATTGATGATTCTTGTGAGCCTAATTCAAGCATGTTAGGAGCTAAACCAATCTATGACCCAAAAATAAAAGTTGTTCCCCTTATCAAATACTACAACTTTGCTTTAGTGACCACATACATGCAAAGTCTCTAGCATATGATTCAAACTTGGTCAAACATACTACATTCAAATGATGACTTGTTCATGAACTATGACTTAGTGACTCATTTAGCCCTAGCCATGAATACCAAAGTTGTTCATGATGACATACTAAACATGTTTAAGCTAATTGCAAGGTCACCCAATCATTTCATGCATTGGTCACACATAGGGCTATCTAGGTCAACACATGTAACATTACTTAAGTGCTTGATCATGAAAGGTGACATTCATGAACAATGTTCCATTTGCTAACCTAAGTGTTGCTAACATGTTTTTGTGACTCATATCAACCAATCACATGTATACACTCATAATCATATGTATATTCATATGAAAACATGAAATACTAAGAAATGTTGCACATGTTTCAATTGAATGTTTCAAGGGTAAATGCATATATATGAATGCTTGATGATCATGCTCATGCTATGCAAGTCAAGTTATGCAAGGCTAACGCCTAGGGTGTTACACAGGTTAGCTCTTTTGTCTCTCAAACACTCAAAACTCACATGGGTTGGCTTGAGCACTTATGAAACATTATCTATCGACCTGATGCATCCCTCTTAATAGTACGGCATTCCTATTAACTCAAATTCAAAGAGTATAACGAATTTAAACCTTTTGAGTTGATCTCTTTCAACCGAAGCCGTGTATTCCAATCTTCATCAAGTGAGGGTACCAACATGTCAACTTTGATCTTTTTCACTTGAGCATAGCCATCTTGAGCACGTGATTTGATTCCATTCATCAAATATGAATAACTCCAAATGCATCAAGTCACTTCAAACACTTTGTCTAATATAGATTTGATCCTCCACATCAATATGACCATCGTAGCTTGATTAGTACCTTAGCTAAATGCAAGTACTCTCTTCTTCACCCTAGCTAGGTTCTTCGGACGCCAAGCCATCGCTTGCCCTTCACCCTTGCTTAGTACCTCGAAGCCTTTCCTTGCTATCTTCACCTTCTCAAGCCATCAAGTCACATCTTGTATTGAATCATCCATTCATTTGTATTGTTATCTTTTTCATTTCAATTTAGCAAGCTTCAAATATGAGACAATTCCATATGCAATCCCTCATGTCTCATTAATTAATTCTTACGAGCTTGCTTTCACATAGTACATGGAAATCCTACAATAAATGAGCCTTTGCATGAATTCTATTTGCATTGTTGTCTTGTGCTTGAACTAGATTGTTTATACAACAACACATCATTTTGGCTTTCATTAAGTACCTGTGAGATAACCTATTACCTGTCCACACTTAGCAAACGGGTTAGACCTTTAATCACATTGTCATTCAATCATCCAAAACCCACTAAAGGGCTAGATGCACTTTCAAATAGCGATTCGTGAACCAATGTATCCTAGCTAGATACCTCAAAACACACCCCGCTTGTACCCCAGGCATAAACGAGACCAACCCACTTCACTCCTATCGAGGGGTCTAGGTCCCCGTTCAAACTTGGACTCCAAGCCTCCACACTTGAGACCCGGTCTCAGTATGGTGCTTAGACCTCCACCTTTCCTGCCTCCAATCAGTCGATCTGGAAAGAGCCAGACCCACGACAAGAGCGCAATGAGCCTTCCTACTCTCATAAGCAAGTATGTGCTCAGGATAATAAGTCTGTGACCTGACTACCATCCACAGCAATGGACGGTCCTCAATCGACATGGACAGGGAAAACAGTGTAACCAAGTGTCGACGAAATATGGTCGACAGTCCACCGAGGGGGGTGCCCGTGGTGGTAGATTGTCGGTAGGATGCGTGTAATCAGGAACCAGATGGTGACACAAGGCGCAGAGACAACGATTTAGACAGGTTTGGGCCGTCTGGTCGACGTAATACCCTACGTCCTGTGTCTTTGGTGTATTGTATTGAGATGTATACAGATTAACCTGTCCTCTGGGGGACCCTTGTCTCTCCTTATATACTCTGAAGAGACAAGGTTACAAATAAAGTATCCAATTTGGTACTATCACAATATCTAGTACAACTTGTAATCTTGATGTGCACGCCTTGATCTTACGGGCCGGGCCACCTCGGATGGTGCGGCCCATGTACCATCTTGTGGTACCCGGGGGTATATCCCCCACACCAAGCTAAGCCCCGTTGGCCGTGGGACAGAACCTATTACACCCACCAATACCCATACCATATCCTTGTCCGGTCTCCATTTTTTTCTTTCATCATTTTATCATGAGAATAATTATAATAGTTACCTATTGTGAGTAACGGCAGGTTACTCATGCTACCGATGACCTAAGCATAGCATCTACTCAAACCTGCACTAGTGAGACTCTTAGGACAGGTATATCTATGCATGTGGTTTTCACAAAATTCCTGTAACATAAATGCACAACACATATATATATACGGTGAATTATAAAATAGAAGTTATGCACTGGGGCTTGCCTTGGACAGGCGCGGTGTCAGCTGAGTCAGTCAGTGGTGGCTCCAAGACCTCCTCCTACATGAGAATCTCATCGTACTCCTCAATGATCTCCTCAAACTCATGCTCGCCGGTGGTCACAATCTCCACCGACTCGTTCTCTATATGCATGCGATGATGATGCAACAACTTAGCATTTAGGCAACAACAACTATTAAAATAAGAATGCACATACCAAGCTACTAAGCTAGCTCTAATGACTAAGATACTAAGCTAACTATCATCTTCATCAAGCAAAGTGTTGGGTTTAACTAACAAACACTCAGTTTTGCAATTTAAGGGTATATCTTTATTTCTACTAATGATTTAATGTATATTGAAACAAAGAACATTTAACTACCGCAATGCTTAGTCTATTCTAAGGCCACAAAAATTACAGTGAGCACATAATAATACAATGAAACTACCATAAATATTTTAGGACCAAAGCTATCACCAATTTACCACAAAAATTCCTACAATGATTAACTTCATAATATGAAGCACATTCAAATGATTTAATAGCTTCTAGTGTCAATACATAAAAATATGAACTAAATACACCAACAGATAGATCACAATTTTAAGAACCTAACAAAATTTGTTTCATAATTTTTGACACCTACACGATTTTATATTAATTACCAAAGATCAGCTCAGAAATTAAATTAGAAAACCATTACTAATTTCCTAGGAAAAAGAAAAGTGAATCCTCTACGCGGCCCACAACACGTGGCCCATGAGACGCAGCGTGCACGCACACAGCGGCCCGCTGATGCGGCCCATGCGAGCGCCGACCCACGCGCGAGACTGCCCGCGGCGGGGGAGCCCGCGTGCGCTGGTGTTTTTGCAAAGGGGTCCCCAATTTTCTTCCAAATCACACCTAAGACCTAATACTATTTCCCCCTCTCTCAAATCTTCTCACTTAACCTCCTGACTTTCCTGGAATTCCCCCGCGCGCACCCTCGGTGACTCAGCGCACGGCGGCAATGACACAGCGCAGCCACGCCGGCCACCCAGGACCTGCATCGGCCCACCTAATGGGTCGGTCACCATCTCCGACCCGAGCGGCTACAGTGGTGCGCGGCCATCCGCGACGGCGGTGCCACTGTTCTGGTGAGTTGGGGCAGTTACAGACCTAATTGGTTAGCGCACGAGCATCAAGAGGCCAAGGTGACGGTCGGGGCGGAGGATGGCGGAGGAGGTGTGGCCACGTGCGACCGAGCCGTGCGGTGGCACGGTCGCGTCAGCGACGATGGTGAGGCGGTAGAGATTCAGCTAAGGCGCGCAGAGCGAAGAGGGGATGGAGTCAAAGCTAGCGGTGCACAGTAATCGGCTCGGGGTGGACTTAGGGAGGGCTGCCCTCGGCCATGGCCGAGCGTGGCCTTATCGGCACGGCAGCGAGGAAAGCTCCAAATTGGAGCTTGGCCGTGCATGCTTCGAGGCTGGGTGGGGTCGGGCAACGAGAGGACTTGATGATGAAGCCATGGATGCACTGAATTGAATGGAGGTGATCGCTCGATGGGTAATTTAATGGCACGGCTCGACGGCGGCAACAAAGGGAGAGAGAGAGAGACGAGGCGGCAAGTGAGCTCGTCTCGGTCTCACCTTGGCGAGACGTGACCAGCGTGATCTAGGTGTTACGTGCGAGGACGCAATCGGACAGGCACGTGGATCCATCGACCGACATGGCCTGCACAGGCGTAGTGCCATAAATGACAAGGCGACGGCGAGCTCAACCACGTGCGCTTGGCAGTGGCGGCATCAAACTGGGCCGGTAGCGGTGCAGAGGTACAGAGGGAGGCGTGAACATGACAGTGAGACAACGGCACCGACAACAACTACGTCATGGCGCGGGGCGGACCGGCAGTGCGACAGCGCAGCGGGATCGGCGGCAGCACCACTTGACTGCGCAAGCAGCGGTGGCGGCTCCACGCGCCAGAGGTCAGTGGCGGCCAGGCAATAGCCGGGCCAGAGACAGCCACGGCTAGCCATGCGCGGCAGCGTGAGGCGCCGTGCGGCCGGAAGTGGTGATCGCGCTCACCCGGCGAACCACCCCAAGAACGTGTCGTGCATGACTTTTAAAGCGACTACAAAAACGAAACGGTTGTTCTAGGAATCAAACCACCTTTACCATGCTCAAGAGGGCTTATCAGGCTACCAACTCAAGCTAAAACATGACACCACTTCTTAACTCGGTTTCACAAAATAAATTCCCAAACATGGCATTGTCTAGCTGTCAACATACTTGAAAATATTCTAAATTTTTGAGCTGAACTTGATTTCAAATTGGATTTCTAGGCTATTAAAAATATTAGCTAGCAATGTTATTTTTCTACAGCAAAGATTTTATTGTCATCTACAAAGTGCCACATATATGTTTTATAGCATTTTTGTTCAATAAAAATTGGTTTTAAACCCTACTTGATATACATGAGTTATGGCATAGCTTCTCATTTAACATTTTTATTGGTCATCTTAAGTTACAAAAATTTTATCCACACATCCCATCACATGCATTCTCACATAAACATGATGCTCATGACATGATTTGGTAATTTGTTTAGGGCGTAACACCAAAGTGTTACACTGAGCCTCTCACCCCCTCCACCATCCTCTATGCCTCCTCCAGTCCAAGAGAGCCATGGCCATGGCGGCCTAAGGCCAAACCGGTGCTAGCTACAACATCTCCACGGTGCCTCAGTGGCACCACGATCGCGGCCGCGCTGATGACCTCCCCGCGATGTCCGTGTCCTCCAAGCCGTGCCCAACCGCGACTCGGCGTCGACGCTGCATCGAGCCGTTTAGCCCCATACTCGCCCCAGATCCCATCGCGACGCCCCCTCCTCTACTTCACGACCACGACCCCGGCTTCGGCGCCACATCGAGTCGCTCCGTCGCCGTTCGCGTCTGCCAGTCATTGGAGCACGACATCAACCTTTCCAGCTACCCCGAGGCCTCCGCGACGCCGAGCAGACCGAAACAGAGCCTGACCAGCACCATGAGACCACCCGATGTGCATGGCATCCTCGCCACAGACGTGACGTCATCTACCACCGTGCCCGGTCGTAGCACGCATCTTCCCCAATGTCGAGCCTCGATGAGCACCCCCGCCCCAAAGACCCCACCTTTTCCCTTGACCTGCCTGCATGGACCAAGACATCACGCTGACCATCTCCTTCCCATGCTTTTCCATCAAGCCGCCTCGTCGTCCCAGCCGTCACGGTGGTTTCTGCCTAGCTGCACGACACCACGACGTAGAGCCGAGCGAAGTGCCGCGGCATCGTCATCTCGCACGCGAACTCGGTGGACATCTCGCACGGCGCCGCGTCGCGACCCTCCGCGGACTTGTTCAGGCTTGCCTCGGCACCGAGCCAGCACCACGCTACGCGCCCTATCTTCGACCACCGCCGGCCGCAGTACCCAAGCTCCTTCTTTTTCATCGAGTTCTCGGTCGTAGCCTGCCTTCTCTGGCCTTCGACACTGGCTTTGTTCGCAACACACGCACGAGCACAGCACCACGTACATGAGCGCGGCTCTGTTTGCCACTGCCGTCTGCGCGCGCACGTCACACGCTGGCTCACGGCCGCGGTCGCACACGCCTGCCCTGGCACCGTACACGCACCCGTGCAGTGCGCCACCCCACGCACATGCGTCCCGAGCACAGCACGCGTGCAGCCGCCGTCGGGCGAACGTCGCCGTGACCGCAACCTTGCCATGTCCACGCACAAGCTCAAGCCTCCATCTTTTGGCCCAGTTGGTGTCGCTCCTATCTTCTCTGCCCTCGATCTCGGTCCGTGAAGCCACAGCTAGGGCACGACTGCGCCGTTCATGATAGCCACACCGCCGCACCAGCCTTCAAGCCGGCGGTGTTATCTGCTGCTCCCACACGATGGCGCTCCTTGGGACGCCACCTGCACAGGGACGGACTACCTGGCCGCGCCCACGAAGCCACAGCACAGCACAACACCGGCCTATCCTCTACCTTGCCATCGCACGGACATGGCCACACCCGCCGACGACCTTGCACCTGGCATCGCCATGGAACCGCCTTTTCACGGCCACGCAGTCACAGCCCACCCCGCACCTTTGTGACCTCGTGGCGGTCGTTGTGCGCACCCGAGCGGACTCACGGACGCTACCTGCGTCCGCCGTGGCTCGTCGCCACCACTTCACCTTAGCCATCTGAAGGCACCCAAGACTTTGCCCTTCTTTTTTCACCTTTGCCTGTCTGGCCGATCAACGAGCCACTACCACCGGTCACTCATGACTGTGGCCTAATGCCCATGCACAAGCACGACGCCACGGCCACCAGTGCACCGCCCTGCACTTACGCACCCGCCCCTCTAGCCTCCCATGGACATGGTCAGGGACACACACGTCAGCCGTAGACCACTACGGCAGTGCCGTGCACCATGTCGGCGACCACCACAGCTGCTTTACCCTTCTTGCTGTCTTGGAGAGCAACAGAGGACCGGCCACCCTTCCCTAGTCCGACTACCGATCACGCGAGCCGAGCACCCTAGCGAGCCTTCCGGCATTCCGTCGAGCACGTTGTTAGCGTAAATAGTGCCATCACGCTCTGATATGCAGAACCCAGCCGAACCGGACTGCTGGGCCTATTCGGAGCCATGGCCCAGTAGCAAAGCGCAAGGCTAAGCCCAACGTCTAACTCAACTGAAGACCTCCCCTTTAATTGCTGTCTGGTTCGGGCCCGAGTGGCCGACCGGCCCGCAGCAGTGCCAGGCCCAAGTCGCGGCCTGATTCAGCCCTCGTCCAACTCTCAGCCTTTTTCCTTTTATTTGTTTTTCAGAATACCTTGCCACCTTCAAAATTCATAGCAAATTCATCCTAGCTCCAAACATTATGAAACCAGTTTCATATTTTTTCTAAAACCTTGCTCTACCTCCTAGTACAGTTCTTTGAGTCCTCTTGTGTCAGTTTTGTTGCGGTTTTATTGCTTCTTATTGGTGGCCATTCTCGGTCTTTTCTTTGCGTAGCGACGACTCGAGCTCGAATGGATCCGACGACGCACCCGGAGGTGATGGACCCTGATGAAGGACAACCCCAACTTTTGGAGATGCGTACCACTACCTCCTCGACATCGTAGGTGTCATGCAGCACCTTATCTTAGAGAATCCTATTAGGCATTGCAAGTAGAATTGCTAGCACTTTATATTCATTCCTTTGCTAGTCTATGTGATGCATGCTTGCTTGAGCCTTGATTGCCTTGATTGAAACCTCTTCACCCTGACAACCTAGCTTTGTGCTCGCACTTATATTTTGCCTACCTGCTTGCTTGCATTTACTTCCATCATTATTACATATATGCCTTGTTATGTGATGTGATGGTTGGATGGTGATGTGGTTGGCAGATTAGGGTTGGCCGTGAGGCTTCCTCGTGAGGTAGATGGTAGGTTGGCGCAACGGGAGCATTGAATCCCATGTGGGTGGTGGTGATTGAGGAATTCTAGAGATATTCCTTGCCTTGTCCTGTTTCTTTGGTGATATCAGCCAGAGTAAGAGGATTTACCCTGGAGGGGTGTGAAAGGATTAAGATGCCCAAGAGGGGGGATGAATTGGGCTAATTCTAAATTTCTATGTAATAATTAAACCCTACGGTTAGCCCACTTCACCCCTTCTGCCTAGAAAGTGTTTCTATTGTTCTACCGCACAAAAGTTTAGCAACCAATGTTTCAATCCTACTCTAGCATGGCAATTCTATGAATGTAAAGACAAGAATTGAATTGCTCAAAGTAAAGTGAGAAGGAGGAACGCGGCGATGTTTTACAGAGTTATCGGAGAGTCGCCACTCCCCACTAGTCCTCGTTGGAGCACCCGCGCAAGGGTGTAGCTCCCCCTTGATCCGCGCAAGGATCAAGCGCTCTCTACGGGTTGATTCTTCGACACTCCGTCGTCGTGAATCACCCACAACAGCTCTCAACTTGAGTTGGGTCATCCACAAGCTCCGCCGGATGATCACCAAGCTCCCAATCACCACCAAGCCATCTAGGTGATGGCGATCACCAAGAGTAACAAGCACAAACTCTCACTTGACCACGACAAGCCTAATGAGAAGGGTGGATACACACTTTGCTACTCTTGCTTTCACTAATGAGGCCTCTCTCTTGGATTCTCAAATCACAATCACCTCACTAGGACCTTGCTCTTCTTGGCACTCTCAAGGGTATTTCTCAGCTGTAGGAATGAGCAAAAGTGATCCCTTGAGTGAATAGAGGAAATATTTATAACCCCTCATTCAAAACGAACCGTTATGTGCCACTGCGGGGTGACTGGACGCTCTGGTTAAGGTGACCGGATGCTCCGGTCAGTTCACCCACCACTCAGCAGTTTATGTTGTGACCGGACACTGGCCAGCGTCCGGTCAGCACTGACTGGACGCGTCCGATCACAAAAACTGCCCTCTAGAACCTTACTGATGTTGACCGGACTCTGGCACCCAGCGTCCGGTCACTTTGCTGCTCAGCGTCCGGTCAGTAGCTGGAACCAGACCAGTGTCCATTCAGCACTGACTGGACGCATCCGATCAGGATTCTCCCTCTCTGGAACCTTACTGGAGTTGATCGGACTCTGGCATCCAGCGTCCGGTCACTCAACTCTCAGCGTCCGGTTGCATCCAGACGACTTCACCTTGATCAAATGAACTGACCGGACTCTGTGCCAGTGTTCGGTCACACCGGAACCAGTGTCCGATCAACATTTGACCCTCCATTCACTTCCAACTCGCAATCATATGTGAATGAAGTTTGCTCCAATTGATCTAAGGGCTTTTTAGGAGCTACCTAGTGCTAGATTTGACAAGTGTGCACCACACCTAACCCACTAGACTCACCTAGGTCAAGCTACCCGTCCATACCCCCCTTAATAGTACAGCCGAAGGAAAAACAAAGTCCTAAACTACTCTAAGTGTCTCTTCAACACCAAACGACATTTAGAACTAGTCCATCCTTAACCTTGTCGCCCATCCTTTGAAAACCAAAATGATTTCCATCGTAGGGGCATGACAACCATGATTGCCCAATCAATTGCCATTATCATGACCTAACTTAATTGCATCTGCAAAACACACGTTAGTCATAGTAATCTCGTATTGTCATTAATCACCGAAACCCAACTAGGGGCCTAGATGCTTTCAATCTCCCTCTTTTTGGTGATTGATGACAAACCAACCTCGAGTATGTAAAAAAGATGAGGTTTTCAACATGCTTGGTTCATATAAGCTTTTGGCAATAAGAACAAAAGAGTTAGGCTAGCTTATATGACCCAAGCCAACATGATGTACTCAATAGATATGAAATAAGCATAAGTACAAGTACTAAAGCTCATTTGCATCGGAGTAAAACGTGGAAGCAAAGCAAATGAGCATAACACAAGTGATATGACATATAAATAGTTCAAAGTAGAGAGCACACATGTCACATATCACATAAATATCACGATCACGTAGATATCACTATCACATAAATATAGTTTGATGCATGAAAGTAAACACATGAATGCATAATAGTGTATCACACATAAAAAGCCAAATATAATAGATAAACTCCCCCTAAATGAATCGCTCCCCCTAAGTCTAATATACTCGATCCCTCTCCCCCTTTGGTGTCAAACACCAAAACCTAAGGGTCGGTCGACGGGGCTACAGCGGATGAGTCGGGCGCTGAGGTACGAGGACGAGCTGGAACTATGTGCCATCATCATCTGATCCTGAGCTTTGAGCTATATGACCCTCTGTAGCTGGAAGCGACGTTGAAGCAGTCTGGGTCGGATCAAGGACTGGTGCTGCCTGTGACTCTGCATGTATGACTATAGCAGGCAGCTCTGATGATGCAACTGAAGAACGGAGCGTCTCTATAGTCTCCGTAATAGGAGCAACTATGGAAGGACCAGGGACATGAAGATATGGCGGAGTATGCTTCCCTATCAACCCACTGAATGTCACACCAAGGCTCCTAGAGACTGAGGTATCTGGCACAAGCAGCGAGGAAGTCTGAGCTGGTGTGAAGCCCATCTAAAGAGGTGTGAACTGCAGGGCTGGCACTAGCAAAGCAAACCACTGGGACACCTGCTCTATAGGTGAAGGAAACTATGATGCTGGCTGTCCCTGACTCTGAAGCCCACTAGGCTATAAAGCTAGAGTCATAGAAGTGGTGGCAGGCTGGCCGATCTGGGGTGAAGGCTTTGGCGGTGGAGCCCCAATGGAAGTAACAACATGCTGCGTAAACCCAAGGAGTTGCTGCTGAATAAGAAGTTGCTGCTGCTGAATAGCCTGCTACTGACGCTGAAACTCATGCTGTCTGGCCTAAAACTGTGCAAATGTAGCAGCGGTCTCCTGAGCTTGGCGAGCCTGATCCTGCCTCATCTGCTCAAGTATAGCAAGTAGAGCGGGGTCTATTTGTGGTGTAGGTGGAGATGAGCTAGAGCTACCGGCCTCATGGTCATGATGTCGAGGAGGCATCTGAGGGATATCCTGATAGTCATCATCTGAACTGTCACTGGGGTCGCTCTCGACCATCCCCTCCTGCTGAGCCTCTAACTGCTCCTCCTCTATAGCTACAATGCCCCTGATAGTCTTATCCTGCTGGGCTGCAGTCTCTGGCACCTCTGGGCGATGGCGTGGCTGGCTGGGTGCCTGTGGCCTGCTATGACGGAGCATCTGGGTCAAGTTATATGCATGGAACTCAGTAGTAGCACTAGAATACTCTACCAACATCTCTAGAGACCTCACTATAACTGCCCTGTGAATCAAGAATGT
The DNA here is from genome assembly GCA_904845875.1 of Miscanthus lutarioriparius. NCBI lineage: Eukaryota > Viridiplantae > Streptophyta > Magnoliopsida > Poales > Poaceae > Miscanthus > Miscanthus lutarioriparius. Next base: position 68,070,333 of record CAJGYO010000001.1, on the reverse strand, counting down.
AATCTAGTGAGCATATGGCAGCTGTCTATGTCCTCTGAATCCCTCTGCAAGGGTATCCTCCATCTCAAAAAGTATGACATCCCAAACATCAAAAATTGCCTGCTGCATCAGGGCGTTCAGCAGCCACAACTGAATGCGAGTCAAGCCCTCGCGATATCCCATCCTCGAAAGCAGGGTCCTCCTCATGATAGCATCTAGCAATCTAGCTGTAGGAGTAAGATCCCTAGGAGGCATGCTCGACCCCTCGCCGAATGGCTCTGTGAAGCACTGGCGGACCAGATCTGTGGGAGGCACAAGACCGCCGTGAGGGCGTCTAGAGGCTCTATATGCCCATAGCAAACCTCATGTATACAGATGGGTGAATCCTGTAGCCTGAGTATCTCCCTGACCCTGAAGCTCATCAGCCTGTAATTCCGGCCTCTAAATGCAAAGTGAATAAATCTGTGGCCCGGGTCAATCCAAAGTGTAGCACAGAACTCTCAGACCCAAGATGGAACGTATCTGCCTATCTGTCCAAGTAGATCTGTCAACCCTGGCAGGTAGGAAAGGTGAGGACAAATCTGCTCTCCAGCTGTTGCTACTATGGCCTCAATAGAACAGACCCTCTGAGACCTGAATGCAACCCCACTATTAAGATATGCATTATAAAAATCTTCCTGCAGTGGTGTGTAGAACCCCTCAGAAGCACGCTCATCCCTCCTAGGCGGGAACCACTCCTCAAACTGTACAAATCTGAGCTGTTGCACCTGTTTGGCCGTGGCGGCCCTCAAATCCAAGTGAATCACTGGAGGCGGACCCTGTGGTCTGGGAGGCGGACGAGAACCCCTCCACTGTGTCTCTGCCCTCGGTGTCACCTAGGTACGGGTACGACTAGAGCAACGAAGCTGTGGTGCCGACTCTATGTCCTCTGCCTGCTCTCCCTCCTGAGCCTGCTCTGTCTGCTGCTGTGCCTGCCCCTAAGACTGTGTCTCCTCCAAAGAAACACGGCGTCCCTCAAGCATGACAGTACCAGTTGGACTACCATGACAACGCTCAACCTGCTCTATAACTGCCCTCCATGCTGGTGAAAGCTGATCTATAATCTGAAGTCCACTCCTAGCACCTCCTCTCTCTACAAGCTCTGCGGCGGCTGCAAGTGCAGCTGCTCTTGCTGTATCAGCATCTGCATACTTCTGCTTCTTCGATGTGTTCTTTGTTGCCTTGCCTTTCACATCAGAAGGCAAGCGAGGCGGAGGCCTTGGATCCTCATCACCTGGACCACCTCCGGCATTCTTGACATGGGCCATCTGGAACGATCTGCTACCTCAGACAAGAAACAACTGTCACTGACACTTCCGAGGCTTGGCCTCAATCCTTACTCGCGAGATTGGCCCTGAGTTGACTGACAACTGCCAATGAGACCTCAAAAACACCGACTCACTGCACGATGGAATAGATTGGATATATGAATAATTTCAATATACATCTAAAGATACGAAACCCTAAGAAGCAAGCAATAGATACGAAATTGGAAATGAGGGCTTGCTACCTAACGAACCGGTGAATCAAAGAACAAGGAGCGAATCACGGAGAATCACCGCGTCGACACTATGAAGCTAGGGTTAGGGTTGATTGCAAGGTGGTGCTATCACCAAGCAATGCGGTGAAGAGTCGCGATGGATTGCGGCTAAGTCACCGACAAGGTTGTTGCTGGCGCGTGCTGCTGAGACGTGGGCGGCGCTAGGGCGGCGGCACAGGCGAGCTACGGCGGCGCGGACATGGTGGCGTAGTGCGGCGTGGGCGCGGCGATGCGCGAGGCGTGCAGTGGCGCGCGGGCACGGGAAGGTGTGGCTCGATGGTGCTGGAGACGAGCGGCGGCGCGGAAGCAGCGGGGAGGTGCAATGTGGCGCGGCGGCTCGGCTTGGGATGCGGGGCGGTGGTGGATTAGGTCAATGGCATGGGCAAGAAGAGTACGGGCGGTGCGGATGTAGGAATATATGGTGGCCCCCGAGACGTAAGAGAAAAGGAAACAGGAAAGAGTTCAGAACCCGCACGTTTTCTACTAACCGGACGCTCCGATGGCAACGACTGGACGCTGCCACCTAGAGTCCGGTTGACTCCAGAGAGGTCCAAAACCCCTGGAGTCACGACCGGACGTGTCCGATCCCAACTGACTGGACGTAGCCAGAGTCCGATCGATCCTATCTTCGTCTTCTTCGCTCGACCGGATGCAGGAACTCCATCTGACCGGATGCTGGACAGCAGAGTCAGGTCACTCCTTCGTAGCAGCGGTTCACCACCTGTGAACTGACCGAACGCTGGACTTCAAAGTCCGGTGCAACGTCCGATCACTCTTTTCCAGCAAATCTTCAAAGTTCCTTCGTGCTGCCTGTTCCCAATCAAGTCCCAACTTCAATAAGATCCAAATAAACACCAATTGGGACTGATGTGAGTGACCTCTCTCAAACCCTCAAATTTTTCAAAGTATTTTGCCTTAGGCTATAATTCTTTTTAAGAAAATAGGCAATAAAAGAGTGATTTGAAGAGAAACGACAAAACAACATTCATGCATATGCAATACAATATTTGAAAGTAAATCTTGTTGCTTGTCAAGTTTGATCCAAGGTTAAGCTTCTTCACATGCTTTTCGGCGGTTATCTTAACCATGTTAGACAAGCCCTATATGCATTACCAAAGATTAAACATGTTGTATATTACAATGCAATGCAAGGGACAACACAAGCTCATTTTCTATTGAAGTTGCTAAAATCAAGTACATTGAGCTCATTCCTCAACCTACAAAATGTTGCCTCATCTAGCGGTTTAGTGAAGATATCTGCCAATTGATCCTCGGTCCTTACACCTTCTAATGAAATATTATTTTTAGCAACATGATCTCTAAAAAAGTGATGGCGGATATCTATGTGCTTGGTGTGAGAGTGTTGAACCGGATTATTTGTAAGTTTTACCGCACTTTCATTGTCACACAAAAGAGGTACCTTTTCTAGAACTACACCATAGTCTAGCAAAGTTTGCTTCATGTAAAGTATTTGTGCACAACAAGCATCTGCGGCAATGTATTCCGCTTCGGCAGTGCACAAAGCCACACTATTTTGCTTCTTGGAGGACCAAGACACAAGTGATCTACCAAGCAAATGGCACCCTCCGGATGTGCTTTTTCTATCAACTTTGCAACTGGCATAATCTGAATCGGAATAGCCAACTAATTCAAATCTAGCTCATTTGGGATACCAAAGGCTAATGCTTGGTGTGTGCTTAAGATACCTAAGGATTCTTTTAATGACACTTAAATGAGTTTCCTTAGGATTAGCTTGAAATCTAGCACACATACACACACTAAACATGATGTCGGGCCTAGATGTGGTTAAATATAACAAGCTACCAATCATAGAGCGGTAGAGAGTTTGATCAACCGTGTTACCTCCCTCATCTAGGTCGAGATGTTCATTAGTTGGCATTGGTGTCTTGATTGGCTTACATTCATCCATTTTGAACCTCTTGAGAAGATCCTTGGTGTACTTTTCTTGAGAGATGAAAATCCCTTCTCTCATTTGCTTGACTTGAAAACCAAGAAAGAATGTAAGCTCTCCAATCATTGACATCTCGAACTCCTTCGACATCAATTCACCAAACTCTTTGCTGCTTGACTTGAAAACCAAGAAAAAATGTAAGCTCTCCAATCATTGACATCTCGAACTCCTTCGACATCAATTCACCAAACTCTTTGCAAGAATCTTCATTTGATGATCCAAAGATGATATCATCAATATATACTTGACAAATGAAGATATATCCATCAAGCTTCTTGGTGAATAGTGTGGTGTCGACCTTCCCAATGGTGAAGCCCTTCTCAATGAGGAAGTCCCGAAGGCGCTCATACCAAGCTCTTGGGGCTTGCTTAAGCCCATATAACGCCTTGGACAACCTATAAACATGATTAGGATATCTAGAGTCTTCAAACCCGGGAGGTTGATCAACATAGACTAGTTCATTAATAAAGCCATTTAAAAATGCACTTTTCACATCCATTTGATATAGTTTTATTTCATGATGTGATGCATATGCAAAGAGGATACAAATGGCTTCTAGTCTTACAACTGGTGCAAAGGTCTCTCCAAAATCCAAGCCTTCAATTTGAGAGAACTCCTTTGTAACTAGTCTTGCCTTGTTCCTCACAACAACGCCTTGATCATCTTGCTTGTTGTGGAACACCCACTTTGTTCCAATGACTCTTGCACCTTGTGGTCGCTCTTCAAGAGTCCAAACTTCATTGCGGGTGAAGTTATTCAACTCTTCATGCATGGCGTTTATCCAATCCGGATCTTGAAGAGCTTCTTCTACCTTAGTAGGCTCAAAGCAAGAGATAAACGAGTGATGTTCAATAAACGAAGCAAGCTTTTGAGAGCGAGTCATTACTCCCTTTGATGGACTCCCTATGATGAGATCTTGTGGATGAGCTTGTAGTAGAGGTGAATTTCTTCTATCAACCACTTGAGGGGGAGGTTGTGGAGCATCAACATCATGTGCTTGTGTCACCATTTGCTCATAGGAGACATGAGTGTCTTCATTTTCTACTCTCCCATCTTTTTCACCATCTTGTGGCACATTTGATGAAGGTGGATTGATCACTTATACATCATCTTCATCATCTTGAGGCTTAATGTCTCCAACCGGAATGTTCTTCATAGCCTCCCTCAATGGTTTATCACCTACATCATCAAGATTCTCAGGTGCTCCTTGGGAGCCATTAGATTCATCAAATTCCACATCATATGTTTCTTCAATCAAGCCGGTGGCATGATTAAATACTCTATATACTTTGGACTTTGATGAGTAACTAACAAGAAAACCAATATCACAACGTCTTTGAAACTTCCCTAGGTGTTGCCGCTTCTTGTAGATGTAGCATTTGCAACCAAACACCCTAAAGAAGGAGATGTACGGCTTCTTCCCATTGAGCAACTCATAAGGTGTCTTGCCAAGAAACTTTTGAAGGAATAGGCGGTTGGATGCATAACATGCGGTGTTGATAGCTTCCGCCCATAGAGCTTCGGGGGTTTTGTACTCATCTAGCATTGTTCTTGCAAGAGTGATCAATGTCCGGTTCTTTCTCTCAACTACACCATTTTGTTGAGGAGTATATGTTGTGGAGACCTCATGCTTGATCCCAACTTCATCACAATAGGCTTCTATGTTTGTGTTGTCAAATTTTTTCCCATTGTCGCTTCTAATCTTCTTGAGCTTCACTTCAAACTCATTTTGTGCTCTCTTAGCAAACTTCTTGAAGCATGATGCAACTTCGGATTTGTCATGAAGGAAGAATACCCATGTGTATCTTGAGTAGTCATCAAGAATCACAAGACAATAAAGATTTCCTCCCAAACTCTTATATGTTGTTGGTCCAAATAAGTCCATGTGAAGGAGTTCTAGTACTCTTGTGGTTGACATGAAAGCTTTTGTTGGATGAGTATTTGCAACTTGCTTGCCAGCTTGACATGCACTACAAAGCTTGTCCTTCTCAAACTTCACTTCCTTCAACCCTCTCACCAAATCATTCTTCATTAGCTTCTTGAGTGAGCTCATCCCAACATGAGCAAGTCTTCTATGCCATAGTCACCCAAGTGTTGTTTTGATGAATATGCATGTCTTCAAGTTAGCATCTTTGGAGGTGAAATCCACTAGATATAGGTTGTTGTATCTAAATCCTTTGAATATCACTTGATCATCATCCTTCTTAGATACAACAACTTCCTTCTCGGTAAATAGGCATTGAAAGCCAAGATCACACAATTGTCCAACGGATAGCAAGTTGAAACTAAATGAAGCAACATATAGCACATTTAAGATTGAATGATCATTTGATATTGCCACTTTGCCCAATCATTTAACCTTGCCCTTTGAATTATCTCCAAATGTGATTCTTTCTTGTCCATCTACTTCTTCATCTAGTGAGGTGAACATACGAGGATCACCGGTCATATGTTGTGTGCAACCACTATCAATTACCCAATGACTTCCACCGGTCTTGTAGTTCACCTACACACAAGAGATCAAGCTTTAGGAACCCAAACTTGTTGAGGGCCCTTGACTTTCTCAACAAGTGACTTTGCAACCCAAATTTTCTTAGGCCTATTCTTGTTGGGAGGTCCTAAGAACATAACTTTCATCTTTCCATTAGAGTCCTTTCTAAGCATGTAATGAGCATTGAAGGCAAAGGGTCTAGCATGCTTTGGCAAGGGTTGTGGTGGTGGAGTTTGACACTCATGGACAAAGTGGTCTTCTTGTCCACACTCAAAACACCTCTTTGGCTTTGACTTTGACTTGTGTTGTTGTTGTTGAGCTTGAGCCTTCTTCTCTTGGTTTGCCAAATACCCAATGCCACTTCTATCCATCTTCATGACAGTGTTCATTAGTAGCTCACTTTGAAGATGCTTGCCTCTTGTGAACTTGCTCAATCCAATCTTGAGATGCTCTTTCTCCAACTTGAGCTTCTTGTTCTCTTCCTTGAGTGCATCATTATTTTTCTCTTCCTTGAGTTTCTTGTTCTCTTCTTTGAGTTTCTTGTTCTCTTCTTTGAGCTTCTCATTCTTAAGAATCAAATCACCATCATGATCAAGAGTTTCTAGCACTATAGTGTTGGTGGCTTTGAGCTCTTCAAGATCTTTCTTGAGCTTTTCATTATCATGCTTGAGCTTGACATACTCATCATAGTTGTCGGTTTCAACCACTTGCTTGCCTTTGCTACTAGATCCTTGCTCAATGCTCTCAATAATTAAATCATCACATGATGTAGCTATATCAATCTTAACAACATCGTTAGTAGCATCATGTGGCTCATTGGATAAAAATTCTTGAGCAATAACAAGATTATCATGATTTATCTTGAGAGTTGTATATTCTTCTTTTAGCATATTATGGCTAGTGATGAGCTCTTTATGCGTCCCCTCAAGTTTATCATGTTTATCTTTAAGCTCTTTCTTAGAAGATTTGAGCTCCTTGAGTTTGAATGACATAGCTTCATTTGCTTCTCTAAGCTCAACACTAGCCTTTTCGGCTATATCACATTTAGCTAAAAGAGAATCATTCTTAGCTTCTAGCTTGTCATTCTTAGCTCTAGTCTTTCTAATGATCTTAGTATATTGATTTAGCAATTTAACAAGATCATCATATGAAGGTGATTCATATTCATCATCATCACTATCACTATCATCATTGTTAGCATGATCGTCACCACTACTATCATCATCATTTGGTACCTTCCGTTCACCCTTGGCCATAAGGCATAGGTGTGTAGAGGATAATGGCAGTGGTGTTGGTGAGGATGATAAAGAGTCAATCACAATTGCGGCCACCTTCTCATTATCACTATCATCATCGGATGAGCAACTTGATGAATCAATGTCCATGAGCCAATCACCGACGATGTATGCCTTCCCATTTTTCTTCTTCTTGTGGAAGTCCTTGCCATCTTTCTCCTTATATGGCTTGTTTTTCTTCTTTTCATCTTCATCACTTGAGTCATCTTTCTTGCCCTTGTTCTTATTCTTGTACTTGTCTTTCTTGGGCTTTGTGCATTGATGTGCTAGATGACCAAGTTCTCCACAATTGTAGCAATCCATCTCTGAGATTGGCTTCCTTCTAGAGCTAGTGAAGAACTTCTTTTTCTTGCCATCGAACTTGATGCCACTCTTGTTGAGCTTCTTTAGCATCTTGGTGGTTCTTCTCACCATGAGAGCAAGACTTGCATCATCAATTTTATCATCACTTGAGCTCTCATACTCAATTCTTGCTTTGCCCTTCTCTTGGCTAGCCTTGAATGCTAAGTCTTTGTCTTTCTTCTTGGTAGAGGATGAGCCATCTTGTGGTGTGATGTGCATGTACATCTCATGAGCATTGATCTTTCCCAAGATTTGAGTCGGTGTAGCGGTGAAAAGATCACCTTGATGAAGCACGGTCACAATATGCCCATATTTATCAATGGGGAGGACACTCAAGATCTTTCTTACAACATCGGATGGTTGCATTTGAGTGAGTCCAAGCCCATTGACTTCCTCTACAAGAACATTCAAGCGTGAGTACATTTCGTTAGCACTCTCTTTAGGAAGCATCTCAAAAGAATTAAGCTTCTTCATAATGAGATGATAGCGTTCCTCATGCTCGCTCTTAGTTCCTTCATGGAGCGCACAAATGTTCGACCATAGTGCATGGGCGTCCTTGTGGTTCCTCACCCGATTAAACACATCTTTGTAAAGGCCTCTAAAGATGGTGTTTCGAGCCTTTGCATTCCATTCCTCATAATTCACTTCATCGCCTTGAAGGTGCGTGGGATCTCGAGGTTTTGGAAATCCTTGTGAGGCGGCTCTAAGTATTCCAACATCTAGAGCTTCTAAATACGCCTCCATGCGGATTTTCCAATAAGGAAAATCATCCCCCTCAAAGATAGGAGGAGGACCATCCCCATGAGACATCTTTCTCTAGACGGTTAAGTCTAAAAACGTGAGCACAAGGCTCCGATACCAATTGAAAGGATCAAAATGCCCAAGAGGGGGGGTGAATTGGGCTAATTCTAAATTTCTTTGCAATAATTAAACCATATGGTTAGCCCACTTTACCCCTTGTGCCTAGAAAGTGTTTCTATTGTTCTACCGCACAAAAGTTTAGCAACCTATGTTCTAATCCTACTCTAGCATGGTAATTCTATGAATGTAAAGACAAGAATTGAATTGGTCAAAGTAAATACTCAAAGTAAAGTGAGAAGGAGGAACACGGCGATGTTTTGTCGAGGTATCGAAGAGTCGCCACTCCCCACTAGTCCTCGTTGGAGCACCTGCGCAAGGGTGTAGCTCCCCCTTGATCCGCGCAAGGATCAAGTGCTCTCTACGGGTTGATTCTTCAACACTTCATCGCGGTGAATCACCCACAACCGCTCACAACTTGAGTTGGGTCATCCACAAGCTCCGTCGGATGATCACCAAGCTCCAATCACCACCAAGCCGTCTAGGTGATGGCGATCACCAAGAGTAATAAGCACGAACTCTCACTTGACCACGACAAGCCTAATGAGAAGGGTGGATGCACACTTTGCTACTCTTGCTTTCACTAATGAGGCCTCTCTCTTGGATTCTCAAATCACAATCACCTCACTAGGACCTTGCTCTTCTTGGCACTCTCAAGGGTGTTTCTCAGCTGTTGGAATGAGCAAAAGTGATCCCTTGAGTGAATAGAGGAAGTATTTATAACCCCTCATTCAAAACAAACCGTTATGTGCCACTGCGGGGTGACCGGACGCTCCAGTCAGTTCACCCGCCACTCAGCAGTTTAAGTTGTGACCGGACACTGGCCAACATCCGGTCAGCACTGACCGAACGCGTCCGGTCACAAAAACTGCCATCTAAAACTTTACTGATGTTGACCGGACTCTGGCACCCAGCGTTCGGTCACTTTGTTGCTCAACGTCCGGTCAGTAGCCAGAACCTGACCAGCGTCAGATCAGGATTCTCCCTCTCTGGAACCTTACTGGAGTTGACCGGACACTGGCATCCAGCGTCCAGTCACTCACCTCTCAGCGTCCGGTTGCATCCAGTCGACTTCACCTTGATCAAATGAACTAACCGGACTCTGCGCCAGCGTCCGGTCACACCGGAACCAGCATCCGGTCAACATTTGACCCTCCATTCACTTTCAACTCGCAATCATATGTGAATGAAGTTTGCTCCAATTGATCTAAGGGCTTTTTAGGAGCTACCTAGTGCTAGATTTTACAAGTGTGCACCACACCTAACCCACTAGACTCACCTAGGTCAAGCTACCCGTCCATACCCCCCTTAATAGTACGACCAAAGGAAAAATAAAGTCCTAAACTACTCTAAGTGTCTCTTCAACACTAAACGACACTTAGAACTAGTCCATCCTTAACCTTGTCGTCCATCCTTTGAAAACCAAAACGATTTCCATTGTAGGCGCATGACAACCATGATTGCCCAATCAATTGCCATTACCATGACCTAACTTAATTGCATCTGCAAAACACACGTTAGTCATAGTAATCTCGTATTGTCATTAATCATCGAAACCCAACTAGGGGCCTAGATGCTTTCAGGGTGCACTGGGTGCATGGAGTGTCCTAGATCTGGTTTTGATGGATATGATGTGATAGACGTGTTGTGGTGGCTACCCGTGAGAGGTAGGCCATGTGATATTGGTGGAAGGTGCTTGCTCTAGCCAATTAAGGACCGTCGTGGGTTGATGCCTGGGACATGGGTTTATGTTAAACGTGCACGCCACAAGCTCTAAATGGGCAGGGCTCGCTCTATTGAATTAGTGCGGACTAAGCCAGTGTTGTGGGAGAAGAGGTGCATGGGGTTTAGCCCTAGGAGCACAGTGAGAAGGATGCCGACAGTTTTTCTGGCTACCCTAATCATGATCCCAAGTGTATACAGTGTGTCGTATGCTACTCCACTTGGGGGCAGTCTGGTGAGGAATGTGCTAATTCTTGAGCGGTGTTTGCCTAGATGATACCTAGCGTCAATGATGGTGATCCTGTAGGCTCTAGGTGTACACACTCTATAGAGTTAAAACTATACGTATAGCCACGATCTCGGTCATGATCATTCCTGTGAACTGTTTCACCCCACTAGTCTTCTCTTGTGCATTGCTTCTCTTCCCCCGAAGATAAGGTACGGCTTGAGGCCGATTAGAAGAGGGGCCTGAGGAGGCCGCCTTGACTAGGCTGAGAGTATGAGGGTGGTGAGATGTGATGATGAGTGGTGAGATGTGATGATGAGTGGATGGTGAGAATGAGCGTTTGGGTTGGGTTTAGAGAAGAATTATATATATATATGCTTCTACATGCGCTAAGGATGAAAATCACAGCCAAACTATTAGGATCGCCAGATCCATTTATTTTCTACTTTCCACTAAAGCTCATCGGTGCTGACCATGGCCTGCACACATCTGGCGGTGTGCAGATTTCATGACTTGTAGTGATGTTGAGATTGGTAGTTGGTTTCATTCTACACTTAAGGATGCCTCTGGACGGTGTAAGGTCGAGATGGCGGACTAGAGGCAGGGTGAATAGTCCTTTCTAAAATTAATCGCGTCGGCTAACCGAAACAAGTACGGAATTAAAACTATCGGTCTAGCCAAGACTACACCCCTTTATTTATGTTCTCTAGCACCTTCCAAAGATACCAATTAAGCAACAAAGGTGCCGGGTTAGCTAGAGCTTACCTAACCAATTCTAGAAGCAAGGTCACACAAACCTATGCCACTAGTACTTTAAGCAACAAGGGAGCTCCTACACATGCTAGTGAGCAAAAGCACAAAGCCACCTAATGCTCACTAACAATGCTCAATAACAAGGCAACCAATGCCAAATTAGAGAGCACAAATACTTAGCTACACAAACTAAGCAATGTGACTAACAAGGTTACACAAACCAAATTAGCCACGCAAGGGAGCTACTTCTATGCTACACAAGCAAGAAGGTAACTAGTAAGCTAACTAATTACAAGAGCAACTACACAAGCACAATGTATATGAAATATAAATACAAGCTTGTGAAAGGGGATTGCAAACCAACGGGAAGAACAAGGTTGACACGGTGATTTTTCTCCCGAGGTTCACGTGCTTGCCAACACGCTAGTCCCCGTTGTGTCAACCGCTCACTTGGTGGTTCGGCGGCTAATTGGCATCACCCGCCAACACCGCACGTCGGGCACCGCAAGAACCTACCCCGAGAGTGAGGGTAGCTCAATGACACGCTTTACTAGAGTTGCTCTTCGTGGCTCCAGCGGGGCGAGCATAATGCCCCTCACAAAGCTCTTCTCCGGAGCACCGCACAAGCTTCTTGCGGGCTTCAACGGAGACCACCACCAAGCCATCTAGGAGGTGGTAACCTCCAAGACTAACAAGCACCACCGGCTTGCAACTCGATCACCTAGTGCCACTTGATGCAACCTCACGATGCAATCGCACTAGAATCACACTCTCACACAATCGAATGATCACTATCAAGTAGATGTGAGATGGAGGGCTCCCAAGCACTACTACACAAGCCACCAAGGCTCTAGTGTGCTCAGCTACCAGCCCAAGGCCAACCATGGCTTCTATTTATAACCCCACGAACAAATAGAGCCATTACCACTTCACTGGCCAAAAATCGGGCTGACCGGACACTCCGGTCATGTTGACCGACACTGGACCTCAGCGTCCGGTCGCTCGATAACAGCCACGTGTCACCTGCTTCAAATACAGTACGCCCGATCTCAATGGTCATATGACGACCGAGCATGAACTGACCGGACGCAGCAACCCCAGCGTTCGGTCATTTCTAGTAAGGTACCGGACATGACCGGACACATCCGGTCGGTCGCGATCGGACGTAGCACCAGCGTCCGGTCACTCTCCAGCTTCTCTGCTCTGCCTGTGTCATCATACGTCACCCTGACCGGATGCACACAACCAGCGTCCGGTCACTGCATGACCAGAGTCCGGTCCACTCTGTGGGACCTTTCTCACCTCTGTTTCATCACCGAGTTGATCCACATCAACTCCAACTTCATTTCCCTTGTAAATGTGCCAACACCAACAAGTGTACACCACCATGTGTATGTGTGTTAGCTTTTCACAATCATTTTCCAAAAGATTAGCCACTCAACTTGCCACGCCACTCAATCCTAGCGATGATGCAAAGTTAGATCACTCGAGTGGCACTAGATGACCGATATGCAAACAAGTTTGCCCCTCTTGATAGTACGGCCATCTATCCTAAACCCGGTCATCAACTTCTCTACACACCTATGACCGGTGAAATGAAATGCCCTAGGTTATACCTTTGCCTTGCGCATTCCATTCCATCTCCTCTAATGTCGATGCAACACATGCACCAACACGATCAACAATGATATGATCCACTTCATATCATCACGTGATCATATTGGTTCATCGATCTTAACTTCACTTGTTTTTCACGGTTGCCTTCGTCCATCGGCGCTAAGTCTTGCTTAAGCTTCACCACCACGCGGAAGCCTCCAACTTGCCCTTCACGCTTGCAACCGGTCCATCAAGCCAAGTCATGTCTTGATCATCTCCACCTTGATCACATGACTCAATGTCATGTCTCATGTGCAATAAGCTCCTTCATCATCACATGTGTGAGCTTTGCAACATCTCCAAACCATTTTCACCTTCATGGCATATGTTGCTCACACACATGTACTTGTGGACTAATCACCTGTGTATCTCACATAAACACAATTAGTCCACCTAGGGTTGTCACTCAATTACCAAAACCACACAAGTACCTTTCAATCTCCCCATTTTTGGTAATTGATGACAACTCTACAAAGATATGAAAATTAAGGTCTTTTGGATTCATGTTGCTCGCCCAATCAATTTTACCATGTGTAAATGATTTTGGACAAGTACCACAAACCCAAAATGGTAGTATTAGCTCCCCCTACATATGTGGTAGAATGTTTGTTTTGAAGCTCGCACATATGCATAGATTGAAATTGTGGGAGAGTAATTACTACTAAATGATGCTAAGGTGTATAGAATAAACCTTTGAAGTTTGATACCAATCGGAGTTGCACCTTTAAGTTCATCCTTAGCACCATGGTTAGCTAGATATCACTTGGAAATAAAATCACTAGATACCTCATGAGATCAACATTAAAAGCAAGGTACTAGCATTACTTGAAGAACATACCAAGTGTCTAGCTATTATCCTATGCATGCTAGTTTTGATTTCATCAAACAAATTCTACAACTAGCATACACCACACAAGCATGCATATTGAATTTAAAAACTTATGCAATGCAAGCAAGCACATGAATATGCACATATCAAATGCAATCAATCAAAGTTCATGAGCTTGCTTCCCCTACTTGTGTGCTTCTCTTGTCCAAGAATTTTGATCCATCTCTTTTCTTCAATGTTGCTCCCTCTTTGTCCATGTCCATGTCCAACCTCTACTTCTTTGTTTCAATCTCTCCCAAAGCTTTCATATCTTATCTCTCCCCTTGTACAATCTCAATCTTAAAGCTTTCATATCTTTGTACAATCTCTCCCCCTTTGTCATCAATTTCCATAAAAGGTGAGCTTCTCATTGATGCAAAGGTATACGTTCGGGGTAGATGGTTGAGATGCATTTTTTATGGATATCACTTGATAGTTCGAATGACACTACTTGTAGATACCACTTGTAACTTGGACTACTTGTATCTTGTGTAGGGCTTCTTGAGATACCACACATAGAATCTTTGATCTTGATATCAATTTATGTGATACCTCCCCCTATGTGATAGCATGGGTCATCCGTTTGATACACTTGAGCTCTTGTAGGTGAGGGAAGCATTCTTCATTTGATGATCACTTAAAGTTGAGGATCACTTGTGGAACCATCGTCTTGCATGATTGATACCACGTGTAGATATGATACCACTTGAAAGAATATTCTAGCATGGAACCACTTGTTGGATTTATCAATAAAAACTATTTCTTGAACATTTGCTATCTTCATGAGTACCACTTATAGGATATCACTTGTGAGTTGATCTAGATATCATTTGTAGATTCTTGATGAAATACTTGAGTCTAGATACCACTTAGAACAAACAAACTATATATCCATTTGCATTGTTGCCTTGTGCTTGTACTCTTATCACTATCATGAGCTTCTAAGTTGACTTGAACTAAATAGATTTGCCTAAGCTTTCAAGTCCGATTTGAACCAATGACAAGCTTCTTCACACCTCTTGCAAGGGTTATCTTGCCAATGTTGTACTTGTCACTTGTTGGCAATCCAAATTAAATCAAGTACTTGGGTTTACTTAGCTCATGAACAAATTCATATACTAACCACTAGATCAATTAATCATTCAAGCAATAGTGGTAGGCTATGAATTTAAACATTTCATTTGTTATGCATGATCCTATGAAGCATGTACTATATGCACTAACCGCATACTAGTAAGGGATGAAATGATCATGCACATTACAATGATACATTTGCTATATTAGAGTAAAGGATAGTCACATAGATTCCAATTTATTTCTCCAATAGCAATGTGAAGTCCAATTATAAGCTTGGTGAAGACCAATAGACACCATTTTGAATTCCATTCTTCACCCATATGAAATGAATACCACTTATGTTCAAGTGCACTTTCTTGTTGTGGTTGGCTTGCTTCATCTTTTGATCTTTGCTTGCATGAGAGAACTTATTTGGAATACCACTTGAAAGATCATGATTAGCTCTCTTTTGGGTGTTGCTTGCTTTTCTTGATCAATCCTTTTGATTGCTTTAACTAAGCATCTCAAATGTCCCTTGGATCACCACTTCCATGTTAGCCTTCCAAGTACCACACTTGGTTCACCTACTCATAGGCGGCAAGCCCCTACACTAGGGAGAAGTGACCTCTCTCCAAGAACCATTCTTGATACTCACTTGAAATGGCTCGATTGATTGATCCAAGTGATGGACTTAACTTGATGAGTAACCTTGATTCCTTCTTTAAGTCCTTTTCTTTCTACTTGTTTAATTCCTTTTCTTTCTACCAAATAATCTCCAATCATATCTAGAACTTAAACTTCATCTTCAACTTGAGTTTGATCTTGATCTTCATCTTGAGTACCAAAAATGTGCAAAGTACACTCCACAATCAAATGGCCTTGTACTCTTTGCTTGTCATGCTTCTAGATCATCTCAAAACCAAACTTAGGTACCTCAAACACTTGTAAACATGTTTCCAACTTGAGGACCTTTCAATCAAAGTGACTCTAGATCAATCCTACATTTGTCACTTTTCTGGCAGATTTTGTACCCTTCAAAGAAATAAGCATATCTCCCAAAGTACAAATCTAAATACCACGAAATTTGGCGGAGATGTGATTAACTAAGTTATCTAGCAGCTGTAAAAATTTGAGCTTCATTTGACTTCAAGATGGCTACCATATTTCAATTCTTCCACCACTGCTACATGCTGAAAACTGCTGCACTATAGCTGACAAGATCTACTCCAAAACCGAAGCATTTCTTATCCAATTCACATGAAAATTGTACAACATCTTATACCATAAGTCTAGAGCATGTACACCAATTTTTATGTCAATCCAATAAGTGTTGATTACTCAAACATGGCTAAGATCACAGCTAACTCAGATTCTTAATTATAGGATAGATTTCAACAATTGAGCTATACTTCATCAAATATGAATCAAACTTGAAACTAATTTGTTTGAATACTTCCATAAGACATATATCCATTCAAACCACTTACTAAAAGTCATCTTATGAATTTATTCAACACAAATCAATCCAACCTTGATTACTAATCAATTATCCATTCAATCAACTTATAGCAAGCAACTTTGCATATTTGTCCCTTTCAATCAACTCATATGCACCCAAATGAAATGATCAACAAGAGATATACCTTGGTTAGCTCATGATCATCCAACTAGCAAGCTTCAACTCAATTATTTGCAAGTCATCAAATATATCCAATGAATCAACAACTTGAATTATAGCACTTGTATGTTGATAGCACTTGGACTTCACTCAATTTTCATGGCATTGGGTTTGGGTATGCACTAGGCTTCATATCTTGACTCAACATATGATAGTCAATATGAAATCAATTGAATCAAGTCTCCAATGCCAATGGTACCTACAAACAATCATCCACTTTTTGATGGTACCCAAACAAGTTTGGGTCCTCTCAAGTTAGGAGCAACATACTTAGGCATAGCCTTAGTATGAATAGCGGGATGTTTTGCAATTGCAACCAATGAGGTACCATTGCCATCCTTCCTAAGCATAGAATCATCATCAATTGAAATAGGCTTAGGAGTGTTATCTAGGGGACATGAATGTGCCATGTGTCCCCCTTTCCGACATGAGTAGCACTTCTCTTTGCTTGAGCCTTTTCTTTCTTGCTCATGTTGTGCTTCTCATTGCCTTGCTTCTCCTTGTTTGCTTGAGCCTTCTTCTCAAGATTGTTTGGACAACCCGAAGCTAGGTGGCCCAATGTGTCACAACTATAGCATCTCATGTGAGCAATCTTCTCTGTTTTCTCTTCTTTGTTCTTGCTCACTTGCTTTGCATCTTGATTCATCCTTGGACGCATTGCTCTTTTTCTTGCTTTTCCACCCCTTCTAGTTTTCTTCTTCTTTATCATCAAATCACCACGATCTTCATGGTTGATCTTGATTTGCTCTTGGGGTGTCTTCTCTTGCTCAATTTGTGGCTTTGGTTGAGGCTCTTCTAGTTGCTTCACCAATTGCTTGGTTGGGCACATTGAGGTAAGATGACCCCAAGTGCGGCACTTGAAGCACTTAACATGTCTTAGCCTCTCTTCTTCTTTCTTCAACTTGAGCTTTTCTTCATTGGGGCAACCATTTGCAAGATGTTCCACTTCATGGCACTTGAAGCACATGAAATGAGAGAGCTTCTCTTGTTCTTGCTTCTTCACCTCTCTTTCATATCTTCTTTTGCCCCATCTTTTACCCTTGCTCTTGCTCTTGTTGAAGCCAATGCCACTTATGTCATTGCGGCTTTCTTGATGATTGACTTTGCTAGTCTTGAAGCCGATGCCACTCTTGTCACCAAAGTTTCTTTGAGACTTCAACATATGCTCAAAGGTGACTTGAGAGTTGTAGCACCTCTCTAACTTGTTGCTCAATTTCTTCACTTGTTCATTGAGCTCATTGTTCTCCTTCAAAAGGTTAGTCTCACAAGACATAGAAGTAGAACAAGCATCTAATTGTGAAGAATATGGCATTTCTAATAAATCGTCACAAGAGGTGGATACATGCTTCTTGCCTACATCACAAGGGTTAGCAACAATTTGTGATTGATCAATTGATCCATGTGATGAGCTCTCATTATTTTTAAGTTTCTTTGTAAACATTTTAATGAGAGAAGCATGTTGTTCTAATAATTCATCATGAGATGCAAGAAGTGTCTCATGATTCAATTTTAGCTCATCATGTGAAGATTTAAAAGCATCAAGTAATTTCTTATGTTCTTCACAAGAGTTCTTTAGAAATGAGTTTTCATTTTCCAATTTCAATGTTTTAGCTTTCTCATTTTCTAAAGACATGGTCATTCTAGTAAGTCTACTAACAAGCTCATCATATGAATCAACATGATCAACCACATTATTATTTGATACCTTGGTGTCACCTTGTGACATGAAACAATGTGGTGTAGTAGGAGAGCTTGTAGTAGCATCATTATCATGGCTTGAGCATGAACCAACATCATCAAGATCACCACCAAGTGTGCTTGAAGTAGAATCTTCATGTGCAACACTTGTGGCATCATCATCAACCTTGTCAAGTGAGCTTGTAGTGAATCGATCATCATCATCATCACTTGACCATGAGGTGGAGCAATCTTTCACAATCACCAAATTGTGATCATGCTCAACACACTCATGCGCCTCCTTCTTGGGCTCATCCTCCTTCTTGAATTTTCCATCATCCCATGTGGAGGAATCACCAAAGGTGCGCTTGATGGACTCCCATATCTCACGAGCGATTCTCGTGTAGTTTACTTGTTTCATCAAATCAAAACTCAAAGCATCCATTAGAAAACAACAAGCATGTGCATCAAGTTTATAGAGAACTCTTTGAGCTTTGATGAGATTTCTATGATCTAAGACATGAGTGAGACCACTAGTGACAATCCACCAAAACTTAGGTCCCTTTGCACGAAAATGATCAAGCATGTGATTTTTCCAAAGTGCAAAGTTTGTGCCATCAAAAATGTGTCTCACAAACATCTAGCCCACTAGACGCCATCCTCTCGGATTGGTGAAGACCACAAATGAGAGACCTAGCTCCGATACCACTTGTAAGGTCGAGATGGCGGACTAGAGGGGGGGTGAATAGTCCTTTCTAAAATTAATCGCGTCGGCTAACCGAAACAAGTGCGGAATTAAAACTATCGGTCTAGCCAAGACTACACCCCTTTATTTATATTCTCTAGCACCTTCCAAAGATACCAATTAAGCAACAAAGGTGCCGGGTTAGCTAGAGCTCACCTAACTAATTCTAGAAGCAAGGTCACACAAACCTATGCCACTAGTACTTTAAGCAACAAGGGAGCTCCTACACATGCTAGTGAGCAAAAGCACAAAGCCACCTAATGCTCACTAACAATGCTTAATAACAAGGCAACCAATGCCAAATTAGAGAGTGCAAATACTTAGCTACACAAACTAAGCAATGTGACTAACAAGGTTACACAAACCAAATTAGCCACGCAAGGGAGCTACTTCTATGCTACACAAGCAAGAAGGTAACTAGTAAGCTAACTAATTACAAGAGCAACTACACAAGCACAATGTATATGAAATATAAATACAAGCTTGTGAAAGGGGATTGCAAACCAATGGGAAGAACAAGGTTGACACGGTGATTTTTCTCCCGAGGTTCACGTGCTTGCCAACACACTAGTCCTCGTTTTGTTGACAGCTCACTTGGTGGTTCGGCAGCTAATTGGCATTACCCGCCAAGCCCGCACGTCGGGCACCGCAAGAACCTACCCCGAGAGTGAGGGTAGCTCAATGACACGCTTTACTAGAGTTGCTCTTCGCGGCTCCCGCGGGGCGAGCACAATGCCCCTCACAAAGCTCTTCTCCGGAGCACCGCACAAGCTTCTTGTGGGCTTCAACAGAGACCACCCCTAAGCCATCTAGGAGGTGGCAACCTCCAAGAGTAACAAGCACCACCGGCTTGCAACTCGATCACCTAGTGCCACTCGATGCAACCTCACGATGCAATCGCACTAGAATCACACTCTCACACAATCGAATGATCACTATCAAGTAGATGTGAGATGGAGGGCTCCCAAGCACTACTACACAAGCCACCAAGGCTCTAGTATGCTCAGCTACCGGCCCAAGGCCGACCATGGCTTCTATTTATAACCCCACGAACAAATAGAGCCGTTACCCCTTCACTGGGCAAAAATCAGGCCGACCGGACGCTCCGGTCATGTTGACCGGACGCTGGACCTCAGCGTCCGGTCGCTCGATGACAGCCACGTGTCACCTGCTTCAAATACAGTACGCCCGATCTCAACGGTCATATGACGACCGGACGCTGCAGCATGAACTGACCGGACGCAGCAACCCCAGCGTCCGGTCATTTCCAGTAAGGTACCGAACATGACCGGACGCGTCTGGTCGGTCGCGATCGGACGCAGCACCAATGTCCGGTCACTCTCCAGCTTCTCTGCTCTGCCTGCGTCATCATACGTCACCCTGACCGGACGCACACAGCCAGCGTCCGGTCCACTCTATGGGACCTTTCTCACCTCCGTTTCATCACCGAGTTGATCCACATCAACTCCAACTTCATTTCCCTTGTAAATGTGCCAACACCAACAAGTGTACACCACCATGCGTATGTGTGTTAGCTTTTCACAATCATTTTCCAAAGGATTAGCCACTCAACTTGCCACGCCACTCAATCCTAGCGACGATGCAAAGTTAGATCACTCGAGTGGCACTAGATGACCGATATGCAAACAAGTTTGCCCCTCTTGATAGTACGGCCATCTATCCTAAACCTGGTCATCAACTTCTCTACACACCTATGACCGGTGAAATGAAATGTCCTAGGTTATACCTTTGCCTTGCGCATTCCATTCCATCTCCTCCAATGTCGATGCAACACATGCACCAACACGATCAACAATGATATGATCCACTTCATATCATCACGTGATCATATTGGTTCATCGATCTTGACTTCACATGCTTTTCACCGTTGCCTTCGTCCATCGGCGTCAAGTCTTGCTTAAGCTTCACTGCCACGCGGAAGCCTCCAACTTGCCCTTCACACTTGCAACCGGTCCATCAAGCCAAGTCATGTCTTGATCTTCTCCACCTTGATCACATGACTCAATGTCATGTCTCATGTGCAATAAGCTCCTTCATCATCACATGTGTGAGCTTTGCAACATCTCCAAACCATTTTCACCTTCATGGCATATGTTGCTCACACACATGTACTTGTGGACTAATCACCTGTGTATCTCACATAAACACAATTAGTCCACCTAGGGTTGTCACTCAATTACCAAAACCACACAAGGACCTTTTAGATGGGAGTTTCGCCAAGCTTCGCTTCCACGATAGAATAACGGTGTTTTGATTGTTGTTAGCTGTATCCAAATTATTGTAATCTATTTATTTGTGCACTCTGATGTTGTATGACTCTGTAATTAGCTGTAATTTGGAAACACGTGATAGCTGAGATATCCTGGGACTATCACAGAGGGACAAAAAGGTTGGAATTTCTATTTTAGAAATCCCGGTCTATTACGGCAGCTCGCCGGGGGTCTTCATCGGCTACGCAGAGGGGGCTAAGGCCTACCGTGTGCTTGACTTGGCGACATGGCGTGTGCGCGTGGCGCGCGATGTCGTGTTCGATGAAGGATGCGGTTGGGCATGGAACAAGGCGGTGGTTGATGGGTATGTGGCCGCGCTTCGTGACTTCACCATCGAGTATGCGTGGGCAGAAGGTGCTGAGGGAGCACAAGGTGCATCCTCATCAACGTCTAGGTCTTCATCACCAGCACCGACCTCTTCATCAGTTCCACCGCACTCGCCATCACCACATCTGGGGGAGCTCGGCAACCCATCAGTGATGGTCGGCAGCCCATTGGCGGCAGCGCCGACCTCTTTAGCACCGCAGCTGACCTCTCCGGTGCACCAGCCGACCACTCCGGTATCTTCTACTTCGCCTGCTGCGACACCAGCGCACGCAGGGCAACCGGAGGTCGAGTACGCGACACCGCTGGAGGATGATGAAGACCGCCTGGACGCCTACCACGATGATGAGCCCCTCCACTACCGCACGATGGCGAACATCCTCAAAGAGCAGTCTCCACTGGACCAGCCCGAGCGGCTCTTCACCTAGCTACATCTGACGCACGTAGGTAAGCCGACCACTTATGCTGAGGCATAGGGTAATCCAACGTGGCGGGCGGCAATGGAGCAGGAGCTCAAGTCCATCGAGTAGAATCGCACCTAGGAGCTGGTGCCACTGCCTGACGCCCACCACCCCATCACCCAAAAGTGGGTGTTCAAGCTCAAGAAGGATGAGCTAGGCGCGGTGGTCACGCACAAGGCGCGCCTGGTAGCGCACGGCTTCGTCCAGCAGAAAGCGAACGACTACGATGATGCCTTCGCCCCCGTGGCGCGCATGGAGTCAGTCCGTGTCCTCCTTGCGCTGGCAGCTCAAGAGGGGTGGCAAGTCCACCACATGGACATAAAGTCCGACTTCCTCAACGGCGACCTCAAGGAGGAGGTCTACGTGCGCCAGCCATCGGGCTACGCTGTCGTCGGAGAAGAGGGAAAGGTGTACCGCCTGCGTAAGGCACTCTACGGCCTGCGCCAGGCACCGCGCGCCTGGAACACTAAGCTCAACGCCACACTCAAGAAGATGGGCTTCAAGCAAAGCGCGCACGAGGCTGTGGTGTACCGGCGGGGCAGCGAACGCAACATCCTACTGGTTGGCGTCTACGTCGACGACCTCATCACCGACGCTGAAGAGCAGAAGGTGGAGGTGTTCAAGGCGCAGATGAAGAAGGCGTTTGACATGAGCGACCTCGGCCTCCTCTGTTTCTACCTCAGCATCGAAGTGTGCTAGGACACCAGCAAGATTGCCCTCTGCCAAACCCACTACTCCAAACGCATCCTCGAGCTCGGCGGCATGACAGGCTGCAATCCGGTCCACGCCCCGATGGAGGAGAAGCTCAAGTTGAGTTGGGAAAGCATGACGGAGGAGGTCGATCCAACCCATTATCGGCGGCTGATTGGGAGCTTGCGCTACCTGGTCCACATCTGGCCGAACATCACGTTCGCTGTCGGGTACATGGGCCGGTTCGTGGAGCGGCCAACGATGGAGCATCTGCAGGCCGTCAAGCGTATCATGCGCTACGTGGCGGGCACCCTCGACTACGGTCTTTACTATGGAAGGGCCCTCGACACGGCGTGATTCATCGGCTACTGCGACAGCGACCTCGCCGGCGATGTGGATACCAGCAAGAGCACAATCGGGATGATGTTCTTCCTCGGTGATTGCTTGGTCAGCTGGCAGTCCCTCAAGCAGAAGGTTGTGGCCCTCTCAAGCTGTGAAGCAGAGTACATCGCCACCACCACTACAACAACTCAGGTGCTATGGCTGTCAAGGATGCTAGCAGAGCTCCTTAGCAGGAAGGTGGATGTGGTTGAGTTGAAGGTAGACAACAAATCTGCTCTAGCTCTGGCCAAGAACCCGGTCTTCCACGAAAGAAGCAAGCACATCTGTATCAAGTATCACTTCATCAGGGATTGCTTGGAGGATAGGAGCATCAAGGCTAGCCACATTGCCACTATTGATCAGCTGGCTGTCATTCTCACCAAGTCAGCTGGGGAAGTCCAAGTTCTAGGAGATGAGGGAGAGGATTGGGCTATAATAGATCACCTCCAGTGCTCGGCACAAGGCTTAGGGAGAGAATTGATAGATAAGCCTAGTGCTAAAGCACTTGTATCTTACTTTTCCTACACTTTTACTTTTCTTAGCTTCCAAGCCTAGTGTTAGAAATATGCTCAACATCCACTTTAGTGGTTAGAATAAGCTGCAGCAAGTGGGAGTCCCCCTGCCTATAAAGGGCAAGGAAGTGTCATTGTAAAAACCAAGCCATTGCATTTCCTTCAACCTAAGTGGCCAAGGGCCAAGCTGCCTTGGCCATCACACCGTGATCTTTTTCCTTCTTGCCTTCATGTACAGCTTGAGGGTGATCGACTTCGCCATTGTCCCATTTATCCAACTCAAAGTCCAGAATAGAGCTTCTTTTGCCATTGCCTATTGTCGCTACTGTTGAACCATTGAATAGGTCCTGGTCCACTTTGTCACAGGTACGTCCAAATTTGCTCACGCTCTTTCTGGTTATTTCCATTTGTACCATAACCAGCGCAATCTGAGTGCTCTCGTGAACCTCTCCAAATCAAGTATCCCCAACCCTCCTTTGTTTTTGGGTAAGCAAGTGGTTGGCCAATTAATCAACGAGTGTCCCCCACAGACTTTGTCCGGTGTCTCTCCTCGCCAGAAGAAGCTTTGACGAATTTGGTCAATCTTTTTAAGCAGCCCCTTTTGCGCTAGGAAAACTGTCAGATGAGGCGCCGGATTTCGTAACACCATAGATTTCAGTACACTAGGGTGAGTCTGAGCGTCCATGTATTATTCTCCTGACCCCCTAGGGCGCCGCTAAGGCGTGTTGTATTAAACTTTTTCTCTACCTTAATACAAAGACGCGTAAACCTTTTACGTGATCGAGAAAAAAAAAAAAAAACTATCAGATGATAAATTGGAAGAGATGACAGCACCGTTTTCACCAAAGTCTCCCTCACGGAAGAAGATAGGAATTTCCCTTTCCATCCTGGCAATCTAGAGCAAATCTTGTCAATCAAAGGTTGGACTTCAATTTTCTGCAGCTTCCTTGTATGCAGTGGCAACACCAAGTATTTACCTAGAAAACTACTTATTTCCCCATTTAAATTTTGAATGATGTTTTGAATCACGTTAGGCTCTAATCTTATTGGGTAAATTTCTGTCTTTCTCATATTAACATGCAGGCCAGAGCACTCTCCAAAAAATTGTACGATTTGTTGTAAGTTTGACAACTCGACAGGTGAAGGATTTGCAAAAAGTGCAGCATCATCCGCATAAAAGGAACATCTCAGGTTCGCGGCCTTAGGAAGGACGGGCTGGCACTGACCATTTTGTGCCGCTCGGTCTATAATTCTTTGGAGTGGATCAATGGCGAGGATAAATAGTAATGGCAACAATGGGTCTCCTTGCCTGAGACCCCTCGCGTGTGGTATGTTGCGACTTGGTGCACCATTGACCAGTATCTTCGAGGATGATGATCTTAGAAGATCTGATATCCAATCGCGCCATTTGGCACTAAATCCCATTGCAGTAAACACTTCCAACAGGTACTGCCAACCCACCGAATCAAAAGCCTTAGAGATATCCAACTTGATGAATAGGGCTGGTTGTTTTTTCTTAGGAAGCAGCCGAATTACCCTGTGCATATAGGAAATTGTCGTGTATGCATCTCTGTTTGATGAACGCATTCTGCGCATGTGAGACTAGCTCATTCATGTGTGATGCCAAACGAGTCACCAAGATTTTTGTGATCACTTTGGTGAGGCTGTTGATGAGACTAATTGGCCTATAGTCTGATACGGTCGCTGGCTCTTATTTTTTAGGAAGCAGGACTATATTTGCTTCATTGAATGAGTGCATCTTTGATGTCTTATGGTCGTAGAAGCCCATTAATGCCTCGATTAGATCACTCTTGATTATGTAACAGCATTTCTTATAGAATAGACCAATATATCCATCCAGCCTAGGAGCCTTTTCTTATAGAATAGACCAATAAATTCCACATATTGCATATTATGACACCTACAGTTGCGGTGCTAAATACTTGCAATTTACACTATTCCTGATTGTAACTAATGAAATTAGTGTTATTTGTTTGTTTTTCATGAGCAGGAGAGCTTAACAGCTCTATTCAACCGTGAGCCAAACATGTGACACAGGAGACGACAGATATTCAGAACTTGGAAGGCAGTGTTGTTGTCAGGCAGGCAAACCTGGATGATGTACACCAGCAGCACGACGAGGCAGGTCAACAGGAAGGGAATGTGAAGGTGAAGTTGTAGCCCCTTTTGACACCCAGAAGGTGAAGAGGTTGAACCCCAGAACAGAAGCAGCTGTGAGCATGGTAGCTTGCATAACCACTGTGCTTGTTGACATAACACGAGCATTGTAGTGTTTCATTAGCTACAAGGATTAAGAAACACAAGATCCTGTTAAGCAATAATTGTGAGCTTGGTAAAGCACTAGTTTGAAGTTTTGTACAGTTATGATTTCTTCATATCTAGAACTTGACACAAGTAAGTTAGGTTCATTTCAGCTCTATAGACATTAAACCTAACGAAGAATTAATCATAAGGCAAATTGGATACATTTCAGATGTACTGTTTCCTAATATCAGGAATCTGAAACATGGATTTCATCACAAAAGAACACAGCTTAAGCACTGAATCTCAGACAACAAAGATCAGTCTTTACAAATGATAGATAAGTGAAGGCTGTGCAAGATGATCTAGACACAGTTGTTGTAAAAAAAAACTACAGAGTATATCCTTCAACAACAAACTCAAAGAAGATTCAAAAACTGTATTTTCCTGACCCAAAAGAAAAATTATTCATAAATATACAGAAGAGAGGCTTCATCCTTGCATAGAAAGCTTGCCAAATAGCATGTAACTGGTAAAATGGACAAACCCTATTCACTATTGCATTGAAAAATAAACATGTACAGAAAATAACCCACCAAATCTTGCAACACCAGCATCTAGATCATTGATCAGCGAGTGGATTCACCCAAAACCTTGTGAAAATCAAGTGGATTCTTATGAAAAAGGTAAATGAACAAAATACACAGCTTGAAACATTTACACATGAAAAGAACACAAATTAAAAGTTAAATAGGCAAATGTTGCATACTTGCAGAATATATAGATCAGCTAGAAGGAAAATGACAAAATGAGGAGGCAAATGGTTCAACACCAGCATATTGCATATGCTCAGAGCAGGAAAATGACAAAATGAGGAGGCAAATGGTTCAACACCAGCATATTGATATGTTGAGAACTACAATTGCAGTGCTCGATACATGCAATTTACACTATTGCTGATTGCAATTATGTAACTGAATGTTTTATTTGTTTGGTTTTCATCAACGACAGATCTTAATAGAAAAAGAGCACTTCAACAACCATGTAGTAGAAAATTAGGATCACATGGTTCAGTGTTATAGCAAAGAGCATGTCAGAGACATTGTCAGATTAGTGTACTTTTTTTTTTCAAAGACAAATAAGTGGTGCTGAACGTTGAACAATGGACTTTTCTCTCTAAGTCTGGATGTAGCAGATCAGGTCAGAGATGTCAGCATCCGGATTGAAGGAAGCTCAAAATATAACTGAAACTGAATGTAGCTGACCCTTGATTCGTTTGCCATACGCATGCAGTCAATGGATGCGGAAGAAGTAGCCATGCTAGCAGAAAAGATGGACGAAAACATGTTGGCTTGGAATTTATCAAAGGTACTAGGGAAAAATTGCTCTTCTTTCATCTAGTTGCGCAATTTGTGGGAGCGGGGCTAAATAACTTTCTCTGTTTCTATTAGTTACAGTGATAGGAGAAAAGGAAAGCACAACTGCTATGTTGGACTGTTTCAAATGGATTATATAGGAGTATGTCTAAGAGTTGAGCCTACAACCTGCTATTGGATACAAGTTCTGGTTTCAGGCTACTAACTTTGACCAAGAACGACGTGAAATACAATACACTAAAAAGGACATTACAACATCAATTATAAGAAGAAACCACGCTTTAATTTCTGTAAATCAGGTCAGAGCGATTTTTTTGGTAAAACTACGGATCAAATGTCAAAAAATATTGCTTCGTCACGTCTCTATCCACAAACTGTGTTCCACTGGGAACTACAATTATTGCATCATCTCTGTAAATCTGCAGTGTCATACAATTTGATCAAAATAAAATAGCATATCACAAAATTTTCATTGGCATGTCACCAATGACTGACGAAGAGTAATTAACTACTTGTAGAAATTGGAACGCATTGACCCCAACACAAAGGTCAGAGTATAACCGCGACAAAGAAACTGAAATTAAACTGCTGCACCATTGTGTTCCTAATTGATAGAAAATGGATCAAGCATGTCTGAGTTCATACCAGCTCATAGTATACACAAGTTAAAATTAAGTTCACAGAAAAACGCACTCGCAGGTCACAGAAACATGTTCACAACAACAACATGAAGAACACTTCAGCAAGTTCTGGGCCAACAACAAATGTAGGTTCAGTTGGTACTGTTCCAAGAACACATTCATACACACTGGCATTTTTAGTTGCTGAACACAAGCAGCCATTTTCAAACAAGCAAAGATGCACAGAGCGCATAGAACTTGCACAATTTCCCATTAAGTTTTCAGAAAAAGAAATAGTTAAGCTAGATATATAACACCTAATCTCATGACTGCAACATTCAGATGCCTTTATCTATTTGAGCTTTTGGATCAGCAAAGATCATCTATTTGAGATACGTTAAGATTATGAGCAGCAGGGCATTCAATTTTCAGAAAAAAAAACTCAGCGTGCCAAAGAAAATGAACTGAATGGAACTATACCAGCTCGCTGAAGACATAACAAACACTGACCCTTGAGGGTTGCCAATAATTGACAATTCATAAATGACGCAATATCAACCGAACTACAGAATTAGCTTATTGTTTAGAAAATGCTATTGGGGAAGGATAGTTCCTGACGATGGAAACGTGCAGCAACAGACCAACAGGCATAAGCATGGCATAGCTCGAAGCTTTGAACAATACGAATATCTGAAAGGCGGAAAGGAAAATAAATGGTACTGGACAATCTACAGAGATGGAGGGAAGAGCAACAAAGGAAGACTTGAACTAGCATATGCAGTCAAACCATAGTGTGTTCCTCAAAAGTCAACCACATCCTATAATAATCAATTAATCATGACAAGAATGGAGCATGACAAGAGCATGCCAAAAACCAAAGGAGGCTCAACAACTAACACCAAATCTAGCCCAATCTTGAGACAAGTATCGTACTACAAATATCTGTTTCTGTAGATACAGAAAATCAGTTAAAAACAAAACACAAGAACACATCTCTGTTTAGCAGATCGATACTCCCTAATCCAAACATAGCATCCACCAATCCAATCTGCCTGTCTGATTTAGCATACCAATACTCACTAATCCAAACATAGCATTCAGTGTTTGATTTCTGTCTGTCTGTTTTAGCAAACCAACCATAGAATTCACCAATCGAAAGCCAAGGCCAGTGGGCCACGGGCATACACAGATAGCAGTATATGAGAAAAATAGTGGTGGTGTTTCTGGAGGCACTGCGACAGCATTGCACCAAGGCATATTGCAAGATTGGGTTCCCCTTAGGATAGGTCATTCGAACTTGTGACACAGGGATCAACAGTAACACAACAAGTGCATTGAGTAACAGAAGATACCAGAGACGGAATATCATTCCTGATAACCAAGATGCTAGTGGTTCATAACTACATACTTGATAATTGATGCATCAGAGACTAGATACTTATATACAACACAAAAGCAAACACTACAGGATAGTAGACATGATTGTTCATACCCAAAAGACACTACTAGACCAGTAGATCATATAGACACGGTTGCTACTTAATTACACATCAGGAAGACTAGATACAATATAGCAGCATGAGCACTAAACACACTAGAATACTAGCATATATTTGTACATATATATCAGTAATATATAACAACTGGCCTGGTACTTTTAGCCAATTTCTAGCTAGATTGGTCGTGCATATGTTATATGTATAGTAGTTGGGTCACACCACACCTCATAGATTTGATTTGAAGTGGAGGCAGCGGCACAAAAAGAGCTCAACCTCCTGTCGTGAACATGTGATGGCCATCAGACGATGATCAGAGGCGGGCCCTGGCGTCGTTTCCGCGGCGTCTGGCAGCTCTGGCCACCTGAACCTGAACGGCAGCCGCGACGTCGCGAGGCAGCAGATCCGGCCACGCCTCCATGGATGTCTCGAAGAGCACCTGGTTGCGGTATTTGCGAAGGCGCCTGCCGCCGGCAGCTACCTTGGCAGCGGCCTTCATGAACTTTTTCTTCAGCTTGGACACCTTATCGGAAAGCTCTGTGGCATCCACGCCACGGCGAAGGAGCCCGCCGTCGTCGCAGATCTTCTTGAGAAGCACCGAGGCCTGGGGGGGCACGCCCAAGTTGTCCCTGCGGAGCTCGGCCAGGGTGGAGAGGACCTTGCGCTCGTCGTCGGTGTCCCACTTTCGGTACTTCCTCTTGGGCCGGCTGGTGGCCTCGTCATCGTCGCCGTCGCCGCCACCACTGGAGGGAAGGGCTGGGACGACGCCGCCTGGTGCGCGGACGGACAAAACAGAGCACGGCGACGGGCACTGGTGCGGCGGCGCCGCCGTCGTCCGCCGGCTCGTGGTCGTGGCCACGTGTCTGCTTCCGTTGGCGAATGAAGCTGCGGTGACGGCGGTTGGCGAATGTATGGGCACGGCGGAGGGCGCCGGCGAGGGCGGACGCTGGTGCCGTGGCGCGCTCCTCTGCCCACCCCTGGCCTCGTCGCCGCCACGGCTGGCGGATGAGTCTCGAACGATGACGACGGAGCTGGTGGAGAAGGTCGCCGAGGACAGGATGACGAGAGTGTTGGTAACAGATTGATCGGATCCAGAGGAGGACGAGGAGGAGATGGTGATGGCGGCGCACTGGCCGCGTGGGGAACGGAAGCAGGGGACGGTTGGTGCCATGGTGGAGATGGGTGACGCCAGAGGTAGGCGTCTGCTGCTTTGCTTCTATACTTTATAGAATCTGGGATTGGGAGGAGCAGGATCCCCACTGCGCGCGCGCCCGCGCTATTCTCCCGCCAACAAGCGCCGGCGGCGGTGCTGAAATTTTGGATCCTGGAATTCGAAGCGTCTGCTCGGCTGCTCGGCCGCCCCCAGACCCCGGCGCCCCCACCCAGACTCAGCCACTCTGCAGCAGCCAGCAGCAGCGGGTGAGACCCCTACTCCAGTAATCCCTAGCATGGATTTGACTTTTGAGCATTGGATTCGTGGATTTCCGTTGCAATTGTAACATTTGAAAATCCATATCTTAGTGTAGAGACGCTAGAATGGAAAGATACTGTGGTAAATTGGTAGCAAAGGTGTATCAAAGAGTAATACTGGAACTAAAAAGAGAGTCGGGTTGAGAAAAAAAACCC
This sequence comes from Miscanthus lutarioriparius, assembly GCA_904845875.1. Taxonomy (NCBI): domain Eukaryota; kingdom Viridiplantae; phylum Streptophyta; class Magnoliopsida; order Poales; family Poaceae; genus Miscanthus; species Miscanthus lutarioriparius. Next base: position 68,039,397 of record CAJGYO010000001.1, on the reverse strand, counting down.
ACCGATTGAACTTTATATGAGAGTTATATACTTACATTTCAATACATAATAATGTTATCTTGCTTTTTGAAAAACTAACATTTAAAAAAATATAGTATCGAGGATGCCGGTTCATGACATATATGGTTTTTTTTGTCACGTAAAAAGCACTTTGGTTGGTATTTTTCTAGCCTCAATGTTCTACCTATTGTGTGAGCCTTATATTAGTTATTAGCCCGATCACACCCTGTTTCTAGATCTGCCACTGGTCTCTACCATTTTTAAAAATAGTTTCCTTTCCACCAATTAAATAATACTTAGGCTCTTTTGCTAATAGAATTTTTTATACTATTTTAAGTTCCACTAGTACTAGTACTACATCAGCTGAGTGCAATTCTAATTTTAATTAAAATAATAGAATGTACAGTAAACCAATTTAACTGTCCCATAGGTCACTAGTAAAGTTCTGTCTGGAACACAACAAAAAATTCTTATTTTCTGTATTTATTATATGATTTATATAAAATTAATGTCTTCTAGAGAAGATTTAAATTCATTAGTCATTAATCATTATCTAGGGATGGGATCGATCCATCATCCATGGACTAGAGAGAGCTAGTACACCGTATCATTAATCATCCCACCAACTTCCAATTGTTTAATGCAACACGATATTTCGACTGTCCCAACACTCACAAAGTATTTTATTTATATTTTATTCTCACAAATGTATTGTGTCATTCTGTAAACCACAAGCCACCCACAAGAAAGAAGACACCAATACTCATCATAACTTAATACCTCGAGGCCTCCACCACTTTAATTCTACTAGTATAATGCATGCTGGGGCAGTACATAACCCGACAAAATCAAATAACTAAAAAGCATATATGTCAAGTTATTAAGCCTGAGATATATTTATGATTCACGCAAGAAGAGATCGCATGTTCTGGCTACATATTTCCACCAAGGCAGCCATTCTTACACCCAGCAACACCAAATCGGCAACCAAAAAGACAATGCAAAGACAAATACATCCACAAGAGCACACACCTTGGCAACAAAATGTCTTCAGCAGGTCTTCAAGCTCCCCCAAATTCATAAGCCTCCCGCAGAGCTGCCAATTGATAACTTTTGGATGTCTGCACTCATCTGTTTAGCCAGAACACACTTTAAGAAAGAGTTGGTGAATAGTTTCTGCTTCCCTGCAGCGTTTGAAAAGTCAAGTAATGAATCTTTGTGAAGATCAACACAAGCTTAAAGAAATATAATAACCCAAGAATTTACCTACGATCTATCTAACAAAATGCTCTCACTATGCTGCGAGTTATTGTGTATTCGAGCTAACACTTCACAACAAAAAAACACAGTAAGCTAAATAAGTGCTACTCCCTCCGTCCTGGAATATACCGTATTCTAGTATTCAAAATTTATCCTCAAATATAACGCATTCTAGAAGGAAGAAACCCATTTTGCATTAAATACTTTTCATTTATCAGTCAATCACTATAAATCGTGTTGATGATAGCATCTTATTAGGAAATAAAGTGATGGCACATGCGTCTTTTGTATTCTCTCTTAATCTGTCTTAAAATTTTTAGAATGTATTATATTACAGGACAGATGGAGTATATGGCATGCCACAGTTGCAAGACAGATGAACTGCTCCAAATAATAGTACCAATATTACCTAAATTCCAGTTTTCTTCAACACTCCTAATTCTGTAGCTTTAGAGAAGTTTGCAACCGGTGTTTTTTATAGTGATATAGATTAGATGCTATCAGCATTCTTAACGGTTTACAAGAGCCTGAAGAACTAATTGATTTAACATAAACTAATTTGCCTCATAAAAAGATTTATGGGTCTTTAAATAAGCCTAAGGACAGTAATACCATGAAACAAACCACGCTATCGGCTTGTCGTCGACGTTATAATTTTTTTACAAAATATCAAAGATTAACAAGTAATGACATAACTAGGGGAAATTTCTTACTGAATCTACTATCTTGTGCATTTGGCACGTTGAAACGGTTCCGTTTCTCGTGTGAATCTGGAGAATCGGCTCCAAACGAGTTTGTCGGAGAGAAGATCGGAACCGAAATGTTTCGGTGTTTCTTCGGTCACGCTCGAAACACCCTATCCAACAACCATGTGTTTTATGTAGTTTCAACACATGAATTTTTTTACACCATAGGATTAAGATCCAACAACCTCCACCCTTCTTCTACCTCCAGCCTCCACAGATCACACATCACAAATGATATATCACATATCACAATTTTTTTCTATGGGACAAAAAGATAAAGTCAGTGACCCGTCCCCTTCCTGCAGTTAAGCCTACCTGAACCTGAACTCCCTGCAGACCTTGGTGACACGCCATGTAGTCGGGCAACGGCCAGGCTACGGATGACGGCTTGCTGAGCTTCAGGACTCAGGAGTGCTGGCCATGTGGTGCAAGCAGAAGTCCGTGGCGAGCTGCCAGTGCTAGAGGAGAAGACTCTCGTCGAATGGCCTGTTCAGGCTCCAGCCAAGGGCGTCGAGCAGCCCCTCGCGGCCGAGAGTCCACTGGCCACGGCTATCGTTGAAGGACAAAAAAATCCATATGTTTTGTTTTACTAAAACACGTGTGTTGTATAATATTTCTGAAAAAAAATATGTATTGGTAGGAAAATATGACAGTTTTGCATTAGGAACCCTAAGTTATTTTCAAATTAATTAAGCCTTTCTTATATTTTCTTGCCTCTAACACTTTTACATTTGAACCCTTTCGTTCTCATTATTCTCCCCCTCGACTCCCTCCAGCTTTTCTCACGTACAGAAGGCATGGTCCGTCAAGTCGTCGCTCAGTCCTTTCGCCCAGCGTCACGATCGCGAATCCATGGATATAACAACAGAAATACTATACAACACACATGTATTTTAGCAAAACAAAACACATGGATTTTTTTTGTCCTTCAACGATAGCCGTGGCCAGTGGGCTCTCGGCCGCGAGGGGCTGCTCGACGCCCTTGGCTGGAGCCTGAACAGGCCATTCGACGAGAGTCTTCTCCTCTGGCACTGGTAGCTCGCCACGGACTTCTGCTTGCACCACATGCCCAGGACTCCTGAGTCCTGAAGCTCAGCAAGCCGTCATCCGTAGCCTGGCCGTTGCCCGACTACATGGCGTGTCACCAAGGTCTGCAGGGAGTTCAGGTTCAGGTAGGCTTAACTGCAGGAAGGGGACGGGTCACTGACTTTATCTTTTTGTCCTTCCATAAAAAAAAATTATGATCTGTGATATGTGATTTGTGATGTGTGATCTGTGGAGGCTGGAGGTAGAAGAAAGGTGGAGGTTGTTGGATCTTAATCCTATGGTGTAAAAAAATTCATGTGTTGAAACTACATAAAACACATGGTTGTTAGATAGACAGACTCATTTTTTTTATATACAATGAGTGAATAGCAGCAAAGCTGCAAAATCATTATGAAACCGAAATCAAGTCTAAAAATTGTAAAATAAAACTTTTGGGTTCTTTTCACATAATGCCTGAATAATATTTTCTCAAAAAATATTTGTATGAAAATCTGTAATATATTTTATAGGAATATATTGGCTTTATTTTCTCTGTAATCACTCAAGAAAAACCCATCACATGTCAAAGAGTACTATGGTCTACTCAACTACATTCTCCTCTTTTCAGAATCTGGATCCAGCCAGCTAGCCAAACGGTTCTGACAAATGATTCTGTTTCTCGAGAAACGTTTCTCCACAAAATTTGAAACTGAAACGTCTTTCCAAGAATCTAGAGCCCTACCAAACGAGCCCTAACATTTTTCTTCCATATCAGAAAGTTATGTACTAAATCGTTGCATAAAACACTACATTGCAAAATCATTCTGCACCTCAAGCACATCGTGATAAACAGGTTCATCTTCTGGTACAGTGTGCAACTCGTCTATTGCCCCTACTGCATTTCCACCGGCATCTGCAGCATCACAACCACAACGTAGTGGTGTACGCAGTAGTCACTAACAGTGCCAAGCCTCCCTTTGCATGGTCATTTTTTCTGTAAAAAAGGAAAATATTTACTTGTGGAACATGATGTTTAGAAGCCATATGGATATGGTCTGGCTGTGATTGTTACTTAGACATGATAAGTTGAAAATCAGATAAGAGCAATGAGTAACAGAAAATTACGAAAGAAATTATCTAGACAAAGTTTGTAAGTTATTTTCATTCCATTCTAAAACAGGACGTAGCTGAGGAGCAAACTAATTTCAATCCTGTTTACTGGAATTATATGCCCAAACCATCATTCACAGAAATCAGAAAAATCACAGTGGGATGGGATTTCACATACCAACAACCGGGGAGACAGATCTCGACTCCTCCAACCCTAGAAGTTCTAAAAACCTACAATCACATGCACCCATCAAATCAAACCCCTAGCAGTGAAACCCTAATGAAAATCACAAACGGCGGCAGGGTGCAGAGGGAGGATGATGCCCCGCTGTAGTCTCGCCTCGCCCGGTGGGCACCCCGCACAGACTCGCCCGGTAGTGGCGGCGACCTGCGCCTGCGGCCAGGGGAGGCGCGCCCCCAGCCACGGGACCAGCCACGCGCGGAGGCGCAACCAGCCATGCGCCCCAGCCAATGAGCTGCCAAGGGGGGGCCGCGGGGCTAGCCACGGTGCCGCCCTGGCAGCCGTAGGCAACTCTGGCCGTCGGGGGAGGAGCGCTGGGGATGAATGGGGTGGAGAGACGGGGAAGGAGGAGGTGGAGTGTCTGCTACTCCAGCCACTAGATCTAGCCATCGCCGACATGCTAGAGGAGAATGCTGGTGCTAGAGAGCTCGCCATCGTCGGGAACCAATAGGCCATGGTGGAAGTTGTGATATATTTTTTTCCTCTACGTGGTCGCTCGAGAGGATAGGATGATGTGTCGGCAAAAAAAGGACAACATGTGCAGGGAATATGAATCGAATAGTGCTCATGGGACGCGAGCGTGGGGGAGTTGGGGTGGAGGAAGGAGGTGTCGCGCGTGGGATGAGTGATGAGGTTTGATCCAAATAACTGAAAGCTCTAGTTTGGTTTTGGTGAATTGATGAAACCCTAGGTGCTAACCTTTGGCTCTAAGTGTACATGATATATGTTAGCACTAATCCAAGTGGTGGAGCAAGTGAATGATGATCATGATGATGGTGGAGGCCATGGTGATGATCAAGTGCTAAAAACTTAGAAAATAAGAAAGAGAAAAAACAAAAATGCTCAAGGCAAAGGTATATTTGATAGGAGCTTTTTGTTTTGGCACTCAAGACATCAAGAGGGTGTAAGTGTGTTTAGGATAGATAGCCGTACTATTAAGAGGGGTGAAACTCATCATGAAATACGGTTATCAAAGTGTCACTAGATGTTCTAACTCATTGCATATGTATTTAGATTCTAGTGAGTGCTAACACCCTTGGGAATTGGTTTAGATTGTTGCTAACTCAGGTGCACATGTGTTGGAATACTTAGAGTTGGCACACATGCACAAGGGTGAAGTGACCTCGCTTGAAAAGAGTGGAAACAGGGGCGTCGGACCTTGCCCACCTAGGTCCGACGGCCAACCCTAGCGCAAGGGCTCGAGAGCGGAGGCGTTGGACCAAGCCATCCGGTGGCGTCAGACCGACAATGCGCATTGTTCTTTCGCGCGGTAGAGAGAGAGAGGCGTGCGCTGGCGTGACACATGGCGGCATCGGACCGTGCACTAGGTCCGACGGAGGGCGTCGGACCAAGGTCCAACGGTTTTAATCGTCTCTGAACCTTATTGGAGCGCATCGGACTCACCCTGTGGAGGGTTCGACAGCGGATCCGACGGCCGGGTCGGTGATAATCAACGCGCGGAAGAGGATCGTTGGTGGCAACGGTTGTTTTCTTTTGAATGGGACACGTGGCGCTGTTGTAGTAGCCATAGTAGGGCATCGGACCCTGCGTCGGACGTTCTAACACAGCCCCGTGCAATCGAGTCCAACTGTCGCTTATGTGACCTAACGACTCTATTTCGAGGGGACGCCTATTTAAGGTGTTTGGCCGGCTTAGGCTCATACTCTTGGCAATTTCTATTGAGAATACACCCTAGTGAGCCTAGCCATTCCTCTCTCACTCATCCTACTTGATTGATCCATCATTTGGTGAGATTTGAGAGCATCCAAGTGCATTGCTTTGAGTGATTGCATCTAGACACTTGGTGATTATGTTTCGCTGCGGATTTCTCTTGTTACTCTTGGTGGTTGCTGCCACCTAGATGGCTTGGTGTAGCGAGAATCATCGAGCGGAGGAAGGTGATTGTCTCCGGCTCCGATCGTGGTGATTGTGAGGGGTTCTTGAACTTTTCCTGGTGGAGTGCCAAAAGGTACTCTAGTGGATTGGTCATAGCTTGGGGATCCCCATCTTATGTTGGTTGTGCGGCACCTGATTGCGGGTTAGGCGTGTGATGCTTATTAGCGCGTGAACCTCCAAGTGGGTGAATCGCTACAATGAGGACGTAGCTTACCGATAAGTAAGTGAACCTCGGGGATAAATCATCGTGTCATCATTGTCTCCGGGATATTCTTGTGATTGATTGATTATCTCTTGCCACGGCGGTATAACCCTTACTATCTCTCTTGTATTTACTTTTCTAGTGTAGCTAATCTCTTTAGTGTAATTAGTTTTGAGAGCTAGCCTATGTCTTGTTAGTTTGGTTAGTGAGGCTCTTTAGTTAGTCTTTTAAAACTCATTAACTTAGAGAATAGTGACTTAGCCAATTGTGTGAATTAGAAATCATAGCAACTAGAATTGTGGTTAGGTGGCTTGTATTTTTGTAGGCTAACACAACACTCGCTTTGTTTTATAATTGTCTAATCACTTGTCTTAAGTGTTGTTGTAGAAATTTTTATAGGCTATTCATCCCTCTCTACCCATTAGGACCTTTTAATAACCTAGTCCGTTGAATTTGAGTGAGTAAGAGGAGGAAGAGGCTAGAGTAAATATCGTGCGTTCGTTTTAAAGGTTCCCTATTTCCGGGTGTATTTTTTTGTGCATGTAGAAGAGTTATTGACTGCGAGGGACATTTGTTAGGTAGCTTTAGTAAAGTTTGGTACTGGTGATTTTACAGTGGTAGAGATAGAGATATTAATTTAAAAATGCTAAAAAGCATATTCATATCTACTTTCTTACATAAAATTAAATTTTCGTGAGCACGGTTATGTTTGTATTGAAGAGAGGATTACGCTCAAATTGGAGGGCACGTGCTCCGTGTATAGACAATTCGTTGCCATAATGAGCAAGGATAAATCAATCTGATTGGCTGTCATCCCCGGCCCTTTTTTTTTATCATATCCTCGGCCCCTTTCCGTGAGCTAAGAGCATCTCCAACTTTATCTAAAAAAAATACTCTAGGTTTTTCAACCTTTACAAAAATATATTGGAAGACATAAAAAAGCTACAACTCTAACAGTTTTCAAAATCTCGTGCCTAAAAGACATAAAAAAGCTACAACTCTAACAATTTTACATCATGAATGCTAAACTATTTCTAAATCACATTAACCAATTTTATAATTTATTTTTCTCTTATACATTTGCATCAGGAACCTTGTCCTACTTTTATTTCTTTCCCGCATCCTTCCACCTCAGGTTGGGACAATGATACGCGCACGTAACATTACGCGCGTGGAGATGGTTTTTTTCAAGTGGCAAAAGATTGGGTGGTGGGTTTGGGATTTGTTGGAGATGAGTTTTTTTTCGATCTTGCTAAAATTCCTAGATTGGGAGACTCTTTTTTGAGACTTTGGACACTAGTACACTCATGTTTTGTAGGGGCGGTTTTACCATCCGCCTCTACAATAGCGTTGCTATAAATCGCTGATTTGTAGAGACGGCTCAACATTTTTTAAATACGAAATTGGGTAAAAAAAAGATTTTTTTTTAAATCCAGGGAGGCCCCCGTCGTGCTTCGCGGCTACGGGGATTTGAACCCGTGACCTCCCCTCGCGCGTACCCTCCTCTACCACTACGCCTTACTAAAATGATCCACAATTTCCTTAAAGGAAAATCCATAGATTACATCATAATGTGGTAGTCTAGGAAGACCAAACTATCATATTATCATTATTCAATTGACACCACAGTTCATACATCGCAGAATTACAAGATTACAAGGCATTCAACACTTGGTAACACACCTAGGTACATTGTTATTCTAGCGGAACGCACACAAATCTTCATCAGAGTAGACATAGCGTGTCGGCGGGTGAAGGCTCCTCCTTCGCGGGCAATCATCAGAGTTGGCATAGAATGTCAGCGGGCGTAGACTCCATCTCCTCAACCAAACTTGAGCGCAGGAACGAGACCATCTAATTCTTCTAATCTTTATTGTCGTCATCATAGATGACATCCAAAGCCTGCCAAATATCTTTCAGTACAATTTGTACTGGCCACTGGCTCCCACCCTATGCTTTGCGTATGCTTTGTAGTAAGTGGAATGCAAGGGTAGAGCAAAAAGGCCTATATATGGCTGTAGGTTTCCTATGTAAGTTCATCAATATTTTATAATAGTTCATCAAGTTCTAACCCATCTCATCCACACATTCACCCATCCCATCACACATATGTCACCACACTCTCACTCTCTCGGCGGCAAGGACAACTCCCTCTCATGCCTTGCCTCAACGGCCAAAGCCAGAAACCAACACCAAACCCAAGGGGGAGAAGAAGAAAGGACACCTCTCTCTAGTCAAGTGAAGCAGTAACATAGGAAAGGTCCATAGCCGTGGAAAAGATGGCATATGTATCGATTAATCAACCATACACTCTGCAGAGGTTTACACTACCCACAAGATATACCATCATCGAGCTGCACATCGTCTAGGCTGATTTCGGGCTGCTTTCTAGCCTGGAACGATACCACCCTGCCACTTAGCCCTGAGGCACCCCGGAGTCCACCAGCACGCTGAGACTCTGAAAAGTAGTACCGGGCCCATCAAAGGGTAGTAGGGTACCATGCGCCTAGAGAAGTTCAAGTCCAAAACACCCTCACCTCCCGCACTATCACCTACAACCTAGCAGTAGTGGCATCACCCAAACTAGTCCACATTTGTCTCCCTCCCATTGAGAGCGAGTGGGGTGCAAGGATTCCTATGAATCGTTTCCCAGAACATATAAGTCCTTAGGGCGACCGAACAAGTCATCTTCACAAGTGGGGATAACCAACACCCCGTGCTTCAACAACACCTCTACTCAAGTTATTCGTCCCATGAACACACTTCTCCCTGGAGTCTATATACCTCAAACCGGTACCCACCACTGGTACAACTCTCAAGGAGCGCTCAGGTCACACTATGGCAAGACTCGCTCAACAGCTCGTCGTAGAATCCTGTTCGGTCGACTCAACCCTCACCACACACCCAAGATGCACGCCAAGATCTCCCCAAGTTGTTATCACATTTTTACCATATTATCGGCACCAAGTGCCTTAGCCACTCACAAACAATCCTCCACATCACAGATATAATGCGTAGTAGAAGCAAGTAGTAAGTAGTGTGTGAGCATCTATCCTAACAGGGAGTGTGCAGGGGTAAAGGTTGCGTCAAGGTAATGGCTTTCAAGTAATTCTACCATGCAACCTATCACAGATCATTTGCATAAAAGTAAAGCACTAGTTGCTACATTGTTGCATGTCTAATAGGATTCTACGAGGTTGGGTGGGATGTGGCACCTATTGACTGGTCATTTCCAAGATCCTCAGTGTGTTTGTAGTTGTTCTCCTCAAAGTCCTACTGTTGTCCGCTGGTCCTTCCTCCAATGGGTTTCGGTCCAATCAACACTATCTTCGATGCAACTACCTCGATAGAGCGACAAACAAGGCAAAGAGCAATCAATACTCTAAAAAGGCAACAAGAAATAGAAGATTGAACAACACCAAAAGAACACCAAGGGAAAAAGACTTAGCCCTCCCGGAGGATGTTCGATCCTTGGGGTTGAAAGATGCAGAAGTGGTGGTTTCCTAAGCATAACCTCAACTCACAGCCAGTACTTCCTGGTCCGATCGTGTCAACCTATACGGCTTTAAGAATGATGGCTGAGACTCTAGCTCAACTTAAGTGAACACCACAAAAACAAGACTAGCCCTCACAAAGTGAGTTCGTATCCTCGGGCTTAAAAGGGAGAAAGTCAGCTAGGCATGTCCATGTCGCATCCTCGGTAGAGACGACACTCTAATGGTCGATTCAGGATGACTCGCGTGGTTCTGAGAACACGACATAGACCTTAGCTTTGCTAACTAGAAGTGATAGTTTGGTCTTTGATCCGATCGTCATGGCTAAGGACGGGATCGAACAACGCGGGCTAAGGGAAAAAGGAGCTGTTCTGATGTCTCTCTCAATCCGTACGCCGTTGCAATTGACGAGAACCGAAGAGAGGGTGGAACAAGAGGAGATAAAAGAGGAGCAGTGGTCTGCTTCTTCCAATCCTCACACCATGGTAAAAGACGGGGCATCAGAAAGGAGCGACACACAAGAGAACACGAACACCCAATCCCACTCATAGGGTACCTTGACCCACGTGCACTAAATGGCACCAAGACACTCCTAGGGTCTTACCGGTGCGGTTGTCACCGCGAGATCCTAGAGAGCGCTAAGGTCTAAAATAGGTACAAGCATACAAGGGGTTTGATCACGAAAGAGCCAAAAGAGAGAAAAGGGACAAGGGATTCACCTTCCTTTGATCCACCCTCCATAGTAGTCCGTTGACACAAAAATGTGACGATGTGATCAACACACAACAAGCCAGAAGATCTGAATGGAACGAGACCAGAGATCTGCTTGGCTTCAACATAGAACCAGTCGATTCTAAAAACCCAACAACGTGCCAGTCAATTTTACCTGCAATTGACAAGGAGAGAAAATCTTATCAGTAATTTAAGGTGGAATATGTCGGTGTTGCATCAAACTGTTCCAAATGTACGGCTAGATAGCCGATTTAATGAGACTATTGACTAAATAGTCGATATCCGGCGTATTCATGAGAAGCGATATAAGAAAACATAATCGGCTCAATGGAGAATGATCAATATAAAGCGTCGAACCAATAAGTTTGATGAAAAGAATATAACATGCGAACAAATCGACTGTCTAATATAAATGAATCTACAAACAATTTTGAGTCTAATATGTTATCATCAACAGTGAGGTTCGATCAGATCAATGCAGCTATGATAATGATGACAAACTAAAGCCAAAGAATCTATAAAACCATTTATATGTTAATAGGTTCATGAAAACATGCTATATGCATGAGGGTATAGGCAAATCGGCTAAAATAGTCGATGCAGTCATAGCAAACAAACAAAGTACATATCTTGATCATGAACAAAACCACTAATCGACAATTTCTAATCTAAAGTATTACCAATGAGGTTCAACCGGATCGATGTAGCTATGGTGGTGCCATTAGATTAAATCTTATTAACAAGTGAGTTTATTCAAGATTGTGTTTACACCAAAATTTAGAAAAGAAGAACATGAGAACACAAGGGTTATAAAATTGTATTATCAAGGGATCGATCGGGTGTGAACCGAGGTCAACTGGTTTTGATGCAGTGTCAGTATCGGCTATTTTGTAGATGACGTCAGCAGACAATACCAACGGACTACGTACGGATGGCGTCGAGGGAGGAAAATATGTTGGACTCTACAAAAAGGAAAGGATTAGGGTCCAAGTTATCTTAAATTAGGAATGTTTTCTTTCAAAGATTGTAATAAATCGTGTTTGAGTAGGATTCGTGTTTAAGTTCCAGGTATAAATATTGGACCCTGGCTATTGTAAGAGGGATCCATAATGAATCAATACCAATTACTTTTTTTGGCTTCATGCCAACCCTTAGGAGTAGGAGTAGTGTAGATCTCGGCGAGTTCTTCAACAAGCAGGGCTGCATCGATCCGGTCGACCTCCGGCTTGTCTATAAGTACCATCATGGCTTATACTCTTGTTTGTAAGGCTGCATCGGTCCGGCCGACCTCTTACGAGCTCTAGTATGAGTTAGTTATTGATCCTTATCTATTTCAAGTACGGTTGCATCGGTTAAGTTCGACCTCCACAGCTCGAATTAGATTAAGGTCAAGTTATCGGCTCTACCTAAGGGTGGCGTCCTTCTGGTAGATTCATTAAGTTACCGATCTTGCTAATGTTCTTGTTGTCATTAGTTTCAGCAATATCAACCTGCCCGATCGAGATCGATCTAGACTGGCCTCACATCCTTTCCGTCCATCATTTATTTTATTACATTACGATAGTTATTACTGTAAACAACGGGTTATGTTTTATCGGCCATTCTAGTTCGATATTGATCGTGCATAGTATGCGGCTAAGGCATGTCTGATCTTGAGAAGGTTTACTAGCTAGTTGAATCTAGTCTATAGCTTGCTATTATGGCTGTAACAATCCGGTTGATCCCCACTATTAGCACTTTAGATCGGAGTATGCTAGCTGATAGATTTGCTTTCGACCAGATGTGACCTTGACTGTTTGCAATGCCTGCATCGGCTAAATAGCCGATCGCTCATACTTTAACGCTTACAGTGTGTCTTCATGATTCTATTAAATATGAATAGGTCTGTTTATTTTAAAGGTTTGATTTGTTGTCTTTATCATGGCTGCCATCGATCTGGTCGAACCTCACTGTTAAGGATAACAAGTTAGGTCTGTTGAGTTTACAGATCTGTCCGTATTGAATAGTCGATTGTTCACATGCTGTAATCCCTTTTCTACCTGAATCGTCTATTTTAGCCTATTCCCTGGGCTTTCACAGATATGGCGCGCTTTCATGAGCCTGTTGAAGTATGGTCGGTTCTATAGAATTTCTGGTTCTAGGCTATCATCATCATGATAGCTGCATCGATCCGGTCGAACCTCACTGTTGGTGGTGATAGATTAGATCTAGACGGTTCGTAGGTCTGTCCATATCAAACAGTCGATTGTTTGCGTGGCATATCCCTTTTCGCCGGATTCACTGGCTCTACACCACGTATTGATCAAAATCTAATTTAGCCAGTGATGTATCTTTAACGCATACATGCTAATAGCTCAAGGGAAAGGATCATTAAAACTAGGTGCATTGTATTCGCTACTATAAAATCAATCATGACCCGCGAATTTTATAGTCCTTAACAGTCGATTTCTTCTCGTATCGGCTGTTTTTAGTTGATTTTACCATCTAACTGCTCCCAAAGCGGCACACTTGGAACTGTCTGGGCAAAACCAGCATGTTCCATCCTAAATTACTGATAATTTTTCTCTCCTTATCAATTATAGATCAAATTGACTGGCACGCCCTTGGGAATTCATAGGGTCGACTGGTCCTGCGTTGAAGCCAGGCAGATCTCTAGATCGTTCTGGCTTGCTTTGTGTCCACCCGGCGTGGCTACCATGTTTTTGGGCTGACACGCGTTCTGGCATGCTCAGTGGGACTCCACAATCATCATGGCAACTCACAACAATAGGGACATCCTTATGGTGCCTTATGAAGACCTACCTGATGAGGATAAAGATGTCATCAGCAAAGCTATAAAAGAATTCTAGAATAAGTGTTTGTTGTCCTACACCAAGACACGTGACAATAAAGTTGTTCAAAAATATCCACTACCAAGAGTTTTGATGCATGGGCAGTCAGAAATAGACGAAGCTGATGATGGCCGTTTCTTCATAGATGCTGTAAATAAATCTGTTCATGATGCCAAATTGAACCATAATACAGCATTCTTGAACACCTTCCACAATACCATGAGAGAGGTGTTTCATGGATATCTAATTGATTAGGTTGGGCCGGCTTATTACAACATTCCACATTCATCAACTTAGGAGACTAATCAAGCCGATACTAGCCATCAAGAAGCAGCACTAACTGGTAATGATGATGTCCAGGCAGTTCAGAGCTCATCTCTGGATCAGCAGTGCAGTATGTGTGAAAGCATCTAGGCCCCTAGTTGGGTTTCGATGATTAATGACAATACTAGATTACTGTGACTAACATGTGTTTTGCAGATGCAATTAAGTTAGGTCATGGTAATGGCAATTGGTTGGGCAATCATGGTTGTCATGCCCCTACGATGGAAATCATTTTAGTTTTCAAAGGATGGACGACAAGGTTAAGGATGGACTAGTTCTAAGTGTCGTTTGGTGTTGAAGAGACACTTAGAGTAGTTTAGGACTTTGTTTTTCCTTTGTTTGTACTATTAAGGGGGCTATGGACGCGTAGCTTAACCTAGATGACTCTAGTGGGTTAGGTGTGGTGCACACTTGTTAAATCTAGCACTAGGTAGCTCCTGAAAAGCCCTTAGATCAATTGGAGCAAACTTCATTCACATATGATTGCGAGTTGGAAGTGAATGGAGGGTCAAATGTTGATCGGACACTGGTTCCGGTGTGACTGAACGCTGGCGCAGAGTCCGGTCAGTTCATTTGATCAAGGTGAAGTCGTTTAGATGCGACCGGACGCTGAGTGAAATGTGACCGGACGCTAGGTGCCAGAGTCCGGTCAACTCTAGTAAGGTCCTAGAGAGGGAGAATCCTGATCAGACGCGTCTGGTTAGTGCTGACCGCACGCTGGTCAGGTTTTGACTACTAACTAGACGCTGAGCAGCAAAGTGACCGGACGCTAGGTTCTAGAGTCCGATCAACATTAGTATGGTTCCTAAGGGCAATTTTTTTGACCGGACGTGTCCAATCAGTGCTGATCGGACGCTGGTCAGAGTTCGGTCACAACTTAACTACTTGGTTGCGGGGAGAACTGACCGAAGGGTCCGATCACCTTGACCGGAGGGTCTGGTCACCCTGCAGTGGCACATAACGATTCGTTTTGAATGAGAGGTTATAAATACTTCCTCTATTCACTCAAGGGATCACTTTTGCTCATTCCAACAGCTAAGAAACACCCTTGAGAGTGCCAAGAAGAGCAAGGTCCTAGTGAGGTGATTGAGATTTGAGAATCCAAGAGAGAGAGGCCTCATTAGTGAAAGCAAGAGTAGCAAAGTGTGCATCCACCCTTCTCATTAGGCTTGTCGTGGTCAAGTGAGAGTTCGTGCTTGTTACTCTTGGTGATCGCCATCACCTAGACGTCTTGGTGGTGATTGGGAGTTTGGTGATCATCCGGCGTAGCTTGTGGATGACCCAACTCGGGTTGTGAGCGGTTGTGGGTGATTCACCCTGATTGAGTGTCGAAGAATCAACCCGTAGAGAGCACTTGATCCTTGCACGGATCAAGGGGGAGCTACACCCTTGCGCGGGTCCTCCAACGAGGACTAGTGGGGAGTCGCGACTCTCCGATACCTCGGCAAAACATCACCGCATACCTCCTTCTCTCTTTACTTTAAGCATTTACATTTGAGCAATTCAATTCTTGTCTTTACATACTTAGAATTACCATGCTAGAGTAGGATTGGAATTTAGGGTGCTAAACTTTTGTGCGGTAGAACATTAGAAACACTTTCTAGGCACAAGGGGTGAAGTGGGCTAAGTGTAGGGTTTAATTATTGCAAAGAAAATTAGAATTAGCCCAATTCACCCCCCCTCTTGGGCATCTTGATCCTTTCAATTTGCAACAGCCGACAGGGCAAGTTCAGAATCAAATGGTTAATTTTAGCACATCAGGTCAAATACCGTCGTCGGCTCAAAAAATAGCGCCATCAGTTCAAAGGATTCATAGAGATACATATCTTAACATCTACAACTAGAGACTTCAAGCAGCGAATCAGCATAGGACCCAACAGATAGAGATTCCACAAGGATATCATTATGGCACAGATTACAATACCCTTCATATGATTCCAAATCTAGGGTATCAAGGTACCCAAAATTTTAATCCATAGATGGGTCAACAATTGCAGAGAAATCCAGATTCAAATGCTGATGAGTTGTTGCTCAGAGTGACCGAGATGATGAAGAATCAGTTTGGTTTGAAACCAAAAGGCAGACCTTTTCGTACAAACATCTATATCTAGAGTGGTATGATTTGGTCACTCTTCCTACAAATTACAAGCTCCCAGAATTTGCTAAGTTCACTGGTCAAGATAGCACAAGTACAATAGAACACATTAGTCGGTATCTTACATAGTTGGGCGAAGCATCCATTAAAGAGGCTCATCGAGTTCGTTTCTTCTCATTGTCCCTGTCAGGACCAGCCTTCACCTGGTTTTCATCGTTGCCAGTTAATTCCATTGCTAATTGGGCTGACCTAGAGAAGAAGTTTCATACATATTTTTATACTGGGATAGGAGAAAAGAAAATTACAGATTTGACGACCATAAGGCAAAGAACTAATGAATCGGGTGCTGAGTTTCTTTAGAGGTTCTGAGAGACTAGAAATATGTGCTTCTCATTGAATCAAACTGATGATTAGCTAGCTGCTTTAGCTGTTCAAGGAAAGTTGTCAACATGGAGGGAGAAGTTGCTTGGGCAAGAGTTTGACAACTTAGGTCAGTTGGTTCAATGAGTGGCAGCACTCATTAGCCAATTCCAGAATATGCGCAGAGATACCCGATTCTAGAAGAGTACCACAATTACCAAAGCCTATAATCCATATTCAGTTGATGATGGCGATGAGGACGATGAAGAAGAAGAGATTGCTATGGCCAAATGGAATTGGGGTAAGAAGACAGTGACAGTGCCCAGTCTTTGGGGAAAAGGAGTTGAGGAGAGCTATGATTTCGATGTCACAAAATCAGAAAAGCTCTTTGATTTCTTGCTTGAGAGAGGACAGATCAAGATGCCTACCAATCATGTTATGTTACCACTTGATCAGTTGAAGAATAAGAAGTTCTGCAAATTTTATAATGCTACTTCTCATTCTACTAACGAGTGTAGAATTTTCTAGCAACATATATAGAGGGCTATTCAGTAAGGAAAACTTAAATTTGATACACCTCGGAAGATGAAAGTTGATGATAATCCTTTCCCAAGAGATTAGAATATGGTCGATGTGAAGTTGCTCAAAGGAAAGACTAAAGTCCTAACACCAACCAGAGTAAAAGAAACCAGAATCGTTGACCCGAAGATGCAAATATCGGCTGATGAATATAGAGAGATTAAAAGGTATCGTAACCAACAGAAGAGCTGATATGAGCAAGGAGAGACGTCAAGGGACGGGGCGATAAGGCCGCGTATCACATCTCAAATTTTGTTGAATAAATGGCAATGGCAGAAGGAAAAGGATTATTAGCGTTGGTTAGAAGAGAAAGAATACCAGTGCCAACAAGGGAAAGAGAGGTATGAAAGAAAGCAAGCTGAATCACATTGGAATTGTCCTTTCTTTAGACATTGTTAGAATGAAGGTGTGAAATTGCCTACTAGAAATAATTGCCTAGAGTGCAGTGAGCAATATTGGGAGTTTAGGCAATCTCAAGCCAACCGCTGGTCTATCCATGCTCGAGATGAGTATCATCATAATAATATGGATCGGTGCTTAAAAAATAGAAGTGTTCATGATCGGCTCGAGAAGTGAGTTGTTGATTAAAACTAGGCTGATTATGAAGAAGTGGGTGATGAGAAAGAGTATGTTTGGCAAGAAGGGCAATGGTGTCCAGGAGGTTTTACAAGAAGCCAGAAAAGAAGGGTACAACGCCTAAGGAACAGAGAGCTAGAACAGCCTCAGGCATCTGGTAGACCTCAAGTGTGGCGTGCTAAGCAAACAGCCGATAGGGGTCAACCATCGGCTAATATTCAAATGACTTTTCTGTTGCCGTCAGAATTTAGAGCTCCAGCAGGCCAAGAAGTCTATTCAGATTTTGATGAATTAGAGTCTGAGGAGATAGTTGCCAAGTTGACAGTTATACAACAAGCTATATTCGATAGGCCAGTCAAGCATCGGTACTTAAAAGCTTTATATGTAAAAGGTTTCGTTGATGGGAAGCCAATGATCAAAATGTTTGTGGATGGAGGTGCTTCTGTTAATCTTATGTCTTATACTACTTTTCGCAAGCTTGGCAAGGGATCAGGAGATTTGATTGAGACCGATATGATGCTTAAGGATTTTGGGGGTAATGCATCCAAGACCAGGGGGGCAATAAACGTTGAACTGACAATTGGAAGTAAGACTTTCCTCACTACATTCTTTGTCATTGATGGAAAGGGTTCATACAGTTTACTCCTTGGTCGCAATTGGATTCATGCAAATTATTGTGTACCATCGACTATGCATCAATGCTTGATTCAATGGCATGGAGATGATGTTGAGCTAGTTCATGCTGATGATTCTATGAGTATAGCAATAGCTAACCCAATGTATTGGGAACTGGAAGACTTTGAGTGTTTTTCTGGCAAGCTATGGAAAGGAGGCTTCATTAAAATCAATGATGAAAGCCAATAGCCGATCCAAGCAGTCGGCTCTGAGAGTTTGTTTTAATGGATAATCCAATAGATGGTACAGATGGTAAACTAGGACATGGCTTTACATTGGCCGATGAATTAGAAGTGATAGATATTGGTTCTGGAGATAGGCCTAGGCCAACGTATGTAAGTGCTAAGTTGGATGCTGAGTATAAGCAAGAGTTGGTGGATTTATTGAAGGAATTTAGAGATTATTTTGTTTGGGAATACTATGAGATGCTGGGTCTAGATCGATCAATTGTTGAACATCGGTTGCCAATCAAACCTAGATATCAGCTGTTTAAACAAGCTCTGAGGAGATTGAACCCAAATGTCCTTGATGATATAAAAAAGGAGACTGAAAGATTACTAGAAGCGAAATTTATCCAACCGTGCCGATATGCAGAGTGGATATCGAATGTTGTTCCTGTGTATAAGAAAAATGGAAAGTTAAGAGTTTGCATCGATTTTAGAGATCTGAACAAGGCTACACCCATGGATGGTTATTCGATGCCGATAGCCTATGTGTTGGTAGATGCAGCAGCCAGGCACGAGGTTATTAGTTTTATGGATGGCAATGCAGGATACAATCAAATTTTTATGGCTGAGGAAGACATAGCAAAAATAGCTTTTAGGTGCCCTGGCGCAGTCGGTTTATTTGAATGGGTTGTGATGACCTTTGGTTTGAAGAATGCCAGTGCAACTTATCAGAGGGCGATGAATTATATTTTTCATAAGTTGATCGGTAGGGTCGTTGAAATCTACATTGATGATGTGATAGTAAAATCTAAAGGGTACCAGGAACATCTAGCTGATTTGCGGGAGACTTTGGAGTGCACAAGAAAACATGGTTTAAAGATGAATCCCAATAAGTGTGCCTTTGGAGTATCAGCTGGACAATTTTTGGGTTTTATGGTCCACGAGAGAGGAATCGAAATTGGTCAAAAAAGTATGAAAGCAATTGATGAGGCAGTGCCCCCGACTACTAAAACAGAGTTACAATCTTTGCTTGGTAAGATTAATTTTATCAGGAGGTTTATTTCAAATTTGTCAGAAAAGGTTCTGCCATTTTCTCCCTTGTTGAAGTTGAAAAATGATCAAGAATTTAAATGGGGTGACGTGCAACAAAAGGCATTTGAGGAGATAAAAGAATATATGAAATGTCCATGCGTGCTTCCTCAACAAGATAAGCCTTTTAAGTTGTATGTGTCGGCCAAAGACCAAACGATTGGATCGGCCTTAATGCAAGAGTTTAAAGGAAAAGAATGAGTTGTTTTCTATCTAAGCAGAAGGCTTTTGGATCTAAAAACAAGATATTCTCCTATTGAAAAATTGTGCTTGTGCTTATATTTCTCTTGCACTAAGTTGCGACATTACTTGTTATCGGCTGAGTGTACAGTTGTTTCCAAGGCTGATGTGATCAAGCCCATGCTATCAATGCCGATATTAAATGGGAGAATGGGGAAGTGGATTCTTGCATTGTCGGAATTTGACTTGAGGTACGAATCGGCTAAAGCAGTCAAAGGGCAAGTAATGGTCGTTTTTGTCACTCAACATCATAAACCGAGTATTGGCTATGTAGAGCTAATACCTTGGACTCTATTCTTTGATGGATCATCGTGCAAGCAAGGTGGTGGCATTGGTATTGTTATTGTTTCACCTCGGGGGGCAAGTTTTGAGTTTGCTTTTCTAACTAAACCAATGACTACCAACAATCAAACAGAATATGAAGCTATTCTTAAGGGACTTCAACTTCTTCAGGAAGTAAAGGCTGAGTCAATTGAAGTATTTGGAGATTCACAGTTAATTATTAATCAGTTGATCGGCCTATATGAATGTAAAGATGATATTCTAAGGGGATACTATGATGAATACTAGAGGTTACTCAAGAAGTTTCCTCATATTTCTTTTCAGCATATTTCGAGAGCACAGAATCAAGAGGCTAATCGGTTAGCTCAAAGTGCGTCAGGTTATCGAGTGTTTCAAGAGATCTTAAGTAGTGAAACTGTGACTAATGATTGGAGAGTGGAAATAGCCGATTACCTTAAGAATCCATCACAGAAGGTTACCAGGAAGCTAAGGTATAAATCGGCTAAGTATGTTTTGCTAGATGATCAGCTATATTACAAGACAGTCGATGGGATGTTGCTTAAATCAAGAAGAAGCTAAAGTGTTGATGGGTGAAGTACATGAAGGGATATGTGAAGCTCATCAATCGGCTTATAAGATGAAATGGATTATTCGTAGGACTGGATATTTCTGGCCAACAATACTAGAAGATTATTTTGAATATTATAAGGGATGTCAGGATTGTCAATGTTTTGGTAGTATTTAGAAATCGCCCACATCGGGTATGAATTCAATAATCAAACCATGGCCGTTTCGAGGTTGGAGAATTGATTTAATTGGCTAGATTTTTCTGCCTTCAAGTAAAGGACATAAGTTTATATTGGTAGCAGCAGATTACTTCACTAAGTGGGTTGACACAATTCCTTTGAAGATGGTAACCTCAAAGAACATGGTTGATTTTGTCAAGGAGCATATTGTGTACCGTTTTGGGATTCCTCAAACCATCACTACTGATCAGGGGACAATGTTCACATCAGAGGAGTTCAGAGATTTTGCTGCCAGTATGGGAATTAAGTTATTAAATTCTTCTACTTACTATGCTCAGGCTAATGGCCAGGAAGAGGCGTCCAATCAAATTATGATTAAGCTGATCAAGAAAAAGATCGAAGAACAGCCAAGGAAGTGGTATTCAATGCTTAATGAGGCATTATGGGCATATAGGATGGCCTACCATGGATCGATTAAAGCATCACCTTATGAACTTGTGTATGGTCATAACGCAGTCCTTCCTTGGGAGATTCAAACTGGATCGAGGCATGTCACATTACAAAATGATTTGTCTGCTGAAGTTTATAAAAATCTTATGATGGATGACTTAGAAGACTTAAGTTGCCATCGGCTGCGTGCTCTTGAGAATATCGAAGCCAATAAGCTAAGGATTGTGAAGTATTACAATAAGAAGGTCAAGAGCAAATAATTTTCTAAAGGAGACTTGGTCTGGAAGGTGAAATTATAGATTAGGTCAAGAGATAGCAAGTTCGGCAAGTGGTCGCTTAATTGGGATGGACCTTATCGGATAAACGTTGTGCACCTGGCAATGTTTATATTTCGAAAACACTAGGAGGAGAAGAGGAGTTCGACAAAGCAATCAATAGAAAGTATCTGAAGAAATATTATCCTAGCGTTTGGATTAATACTTGATAGCCAATTTGTTCAGTCCTCGGCTCTAATAGCCGGTACCAGAACGGTACCACCTCTAGTTCAAAAATAGACCCGAAGGGGTAAAAGCCGATACAATATGTATCGCCTATAGAGCAAAAACAAACACATAGACAATCATGATGTATACAAAATGTTGCAGGAAGTTCACTAAGACGTGATCACAGAAAAATAGGGATTTCATTCATTGATCAGTTACAAGCTAATCGAACACCCTATTTACAATGTCCTAAGCTAAAGTGATGTCCACGATGGCCGCTGCGGTGTCTTCGAAGTCCTCAATCAGGTCCTCATGCGCGTCAGGGTGTCGCCCATCGGAAAGCCCAGCTCCATGGTGCGGAGATCATGCCCGGTCTGGACCTGCGCCGCTGCTAGAGCCATTGCCACGCCATGGTGAATGCTATGGAGGGCGATCTCCTGAACGCACACCGGTACGTCCTATAGACAGTTGTTGAGGAGGGGGCCCCGGGCATTAACGACCGTTGTAGCCACGTTCGCCGCCAATTGGAGGTTCTCCAACTGCACCATCAAGGCTAGAAATGATGGAAACAAAGGAGCCATCAAGATAAAGACAATGGAGATTGAAACGAAGGTTTTCTTGGAGTTCCTTTTACCCACCACCATGGCATCAGACTCAGCCAACCATGCCCAAGCAGCTTTGGCTTCTTCCTCGACAGCAAGGAGGGTGGCTCTCAAGCTGACCATTCTCCCGAGTTGCCTTAGAGTAACGGTCCTTGGCCGCCCTCCACTCCTGGAGGAAACGCTGGGTGTTGTCGCCATTGTAGAAGTCAGAGGAGTCCGACGACGAGTCCAGCGCGGCAGCAGCAGATGCGGCGATAGAAGGCTCATCGGTCCTGAGAGGAAGCGGCCAGAGGCTGCCATTAAGGACGAGCCTATAGATGCATTAATGGATGATTCTCGCTATGGATGGGAGTGTTTAGTCTTACCTCATGCGGCGGAGCCGCTGGTTGATAGGACCTCTTCCTCTGGGAGACCTTCCACTGCACGTGTGCCACGGTGATCTTCTCCTGCCATGGATGCTGGCCTAGATCATGGATGAAGAAGGAAACTGCTATGGGGTTCATGAAGGTGGAGAAGTACAGAGAGCAGAGATGATTGTAGGTGTAGATGTGCTTGAAGCCAGAGCCCTTAGCCAATGTTTATAGCCATGGAGATGGGATGGTTGATATCTTGGAACATGCAAAGGCAAGCCCAATTAATGGAAGAGGGAGCGCCATTCTACTAGTACCGAGGGAAAATGCGGCAATTAATGACCAGGGAGGGATTTGAAGAGTTTTACCATGAGAGCCGTTTTAGATTTAATCGAGTCAGATCGAATCACAAGTCAAAATCAGCTAATCCGAAATGGCTATTCTACTAAGCCTCGAGGAGACACGCAACAGGCCAGATAACTGCTTACAAATTGGTACATGGGACATGAGTACAGGGCCAAAGAGGAGTCACTTAAAATGAAGAAATTGTTTGCCAGCTTCCCCTATTACAAGTTATGGGCCAGAGAACACTTTGTTCACTATGTCTTCGGCCTAGGAAGCGAGGGATATGGAGTTGGCGGTGTTGAAGAAGTCCCTGACCAAATGCTCATGGTCCTTAGGGTGTTTGGTGGTTGGGAAACCATGGGGAAGAAGTCGAAGCTCGTGGCCAGAGCGAGCTTGCGCAACAGCCAATGCCATGGTAGCACCATGATGAACACCATGAAGGGAAACCTCTCTGACGTGGTTTGGGATGTCGTACAGGCGAACCACCGACATGGCACCCCTAGCATTGATGAATCCTACCGCATACTCTGCAGCTGATCGAAGGCTTTCCAACTGGGCCAATAGGTCTAGAAAGATTCAAGGAAGGAATAATCAAGATCTTGAAGACAACACTAAAAGAAACAGAGAATTGTGGTAGATATCTCACCCATAATTCTGTCCTCGGCCTCGGCCAACCTCGCTTGTGTGGAGTTGGCCCCATGTTTTGAGATGATGAGAGTGCCCTACGACGCATTCAAATGAAAGTCCGTCTGCCCAAGATCACGGGTTGCATTCTCCTAGTGACAAAGACGCTGGTGTGGTGGCACAGACTCATCAAGGGCCTCTTCAGCAGGCCTCTTGCCACTCTCCATATCTTCAAGCCTATTAGAAAGCAAATCGCACCAAGGGCACAGAAGGTTTGGGATGAAGCAGGTTGTTTTTCAATCCACATCCATGGCTCATATATATAGCCTGGGAGATGAGAAGATAGACTTCGTCAGGGTATGGAATTGAAGTCAGTTATGGAAACAAATTGACACTCTAGAAATTTAGGGAACGGTTCATGGAAGCACAACGGATTCAGACTTATTGCTTCCCATAAATTACAGATACCGTGGGATTAATACAAAAGTTTACATTAACCGACAATCAACCCACTAAGGCTTCCTTGGATTGAAGGGAGTCTGAATCCCCACAAGGCCAAAGGTCATCATGGACCGAGTCGTATCGGCCCGTTGATAGAAGTAGCATCATGGGAGAGAAAAGGCCACCTGCTAAAAAGATGCACATATCCAACCGATTTCTCGACATGAGCACTTAATAGAGTGAACAAGGGGAAGGTGTCCACACATTTGAACCCTTGTGAACACTAGAACAGCTCTATGATCATGGTGAGAAAACTTAGGTGATGTCACAAGAATTCTTCTAATCGCAGCAGCTGATCCTCTTGCTTGACAAGGCGCTAAAATGAGCAACATAATCGCCCTATGCACAAGAATTCTTCTAACCACTCAAGACCCTCATAGTAAGGAATTAGACCATGGAGGGTCTAGCAGAGCTAAGGGCATTCGAGGAGGCAAGCAGAAGGGAAACATGACTGAGTCGTTGGGTTGCTCTCGCCAGGGTCGAATAAGCATTTATAGTTAGTCTGGAAGATTGAATCCAAGCGCCCGAGAAGCAATAGTGCTCCCGTGAAGCCTTAAAGTGTAGGCTCATAAGTAGGCTAGGACGTCGGTAGGCCCTAGATCAAGGTTCTCTACCCGTGACTACGGACCCATCGGGAGTATAGATGTGGTAATTTTGGAATAAAATTACTTTTATCCTAAAATTGGGGGGCATGTGTTTACACCAAAATTTGGAAAAGAAGAACGCGGGAACACAAGGCTTTTAAAATTGTATCATCAAGGGATCGATCAGGTGTGAACAGAGGTCAGCTGGTTTTGATGCAGTGCCAAAATTGGCTATTTTGTAGATGACATCAGCAGACAATATCAATGGACTACGTACGGATGGCGTCGAGGGAGGAAAATATGTCGGACTCTACAAAAAGGAAAGGATTAGGGTCCAAGTTATCTTAAATTAGGAATGCTTTCTTTCAAAGATTGTAATAAGTCGTGTTTGAGTAGGATTTGTGTTTAAGTTCTGGGTATAAATATTGGACCCCGGCTATTGTAAGAGGGATCCACAATCAATCAATACCAATTACTTTTTTTGGCTTCATGCCAACCCTTAGGAGTAGGAGTAGTGTAGATCTTGGCGAGTTCTTAAACAAGTAGGGCTGCATCGATCCGGTCGACCTCTGGCTTGTCTGTAAGTACCGTCATGGCTTATACTCTTGTTTGTAAGGCTACATCAGTCCGGCCGACCTCTTACGAGCTCTAGTATGAGTTAGTTATCGATCCTTATCTATTTCAAGTATGGCTGCATCGGTTAAGTTTGACCTCCACTGCTCGAATTAGATTAAGGTCAAGTTATCAGCTCTACCTAAGGGTGGCGTCCTTCAGGTAGATTCATTAAGTTACGAATCTTGCTGATATTCTTGTTGTCATTAGTTTCAGCAATATCAACTTGCTCGATCGAGATCGATCTAGACCGACCTTAGATCCTTTTAGTCCATCATTTATTTTGTCACATTGCGATAATTATTACTGGAAACGACGAGTTATGTTTTATTGGCTGTTCTACTTCGATCTTGATCGTGCATAGTACGTGGCTAAGGCATGTTTGATCTTGAGAAGGTTTACTAGCTAATTGAATCTGGTTTATAGCTCGCTATTATGACTATAACGATCCTGTCGATCCCCACTGTTAGCACTTTAGATCAGAGTATGCTAGCTGGTAGATTTGCTTTCGACCAGGCATGACCTTGACTGTTTGTTATGCCTGCATCTGCTAAATAGCCGATCTCCTGTCTTTAATGCTTACAGTGTGTCTTCATGATTCTATTAAATGTGAAAAGGTTTGTTTATTTTAAAGGTTTGATTTGTTGTCTTTATCATGGCTGCCATCGATCCGATCAAACCCCACTGTTAAGGATAACAGGTTAGGTCTGATGAGTTTATAGATCTGTCCATATTGAATAGTCGATTATTCACATGTTGTAATCCCTTTTCTACCTAAATCGGCTGTTTTAGCCGATTCACCTGTGCTTTCACAGATATGGTGTGCTTTTATGAGCCTATTGAAGTATGGTCGGTTCTATGGATTTTTTGATTCTAGGCTATCATCATCATCATAGCTGCATCAATCCGGTCGAACCTCACTGCTGGTGGTGATAGATTAGATCTAGATAGTTCGTAGGTCTATCCATATCAAACAGTCGATTGTTTGCGTGGCATATCCTTTTTTGCTAGATTCACGGGCTCTACACCACATATTGATCAAAATCTAATTTAGCTAGTGATGTATCTTTGACGCATACATGCTAATAGCTCAAGGGAAAGGATCATTAAAACTGGGTGCATTGTATTCGCTACTATAAAATTCATCATGAACCGCGAGCTTTACAGTCGTTAACAGTCGATTTCTTCTCAGCTATTTTTAGTCAATTTTACCGTCTGGCTACTCCCAAAGTGGCACACTTAGAACTGTCTAGGCAAAACCAGCATGTTCCACCCTAAATTACTGATAAACTTTCTCTCCTTGTCAATTGTAGGTCAAATTGATTGGCACGGCCTTGGGAATTCGCACGTTCGACTGGTCCTACGTTGAAGCCAGGTAGATCTCCAGATCATTCCGACTTGTATCGTGTCCACCCGGCGCGGCTACCATGTTTTCGCGCTGATAGATTGAAACATGTCTTTGGATGCATTCTATATTTGACTGGAATAGAGATAAAACAGCCGATCTAGCGGAATTAATCCATCAATTGTAAGATTTAAAGCGCGACCAGATCAAAAGACGACCAATTGAGATGATATGATGCTAATCTATCTCTATCTCAATCGAGTGAATTTGTTATAATTAATAAAATATTAATTATAGCAAGATCGATAATTGGTGAATAAACCAAGAACAACAAGGAAAATCTTACTAATCTTAGCAGATTCGATAACTGGTGATGTTGTATTAAACAACAAGTTATTTAACACAAGATCAAAAACTTTGATCTATATTATAATTCATAAGAGATCAATCAGCTGATGCATCCTTACAAACTACGATACAGATCAATAACTAACTTATATTATGGTTGATAAAAGATCAATTAACTGATGTAGCTTTACAAGCATAATACAAGTCGTGACGGTACTCACAAGCAAGCTAGAGGTCGATCAGTCGATGCAGCCCTGTTTGCTAAAGAACTCGTCGAGATCTACAGTACTCCTCCTAATGAGATGGCGAAAGCCGAAAAGATTGTATTGATTGAATGTTTGTCCCTCTTTACAATAACTAGGGTCTAATATTTATACTCGGAACCTAAACATGAATCCTACTCAAATACGACTCATTACAATCCTTGGAATAAAAGAAAACTTCCTAACTTAACAATAACTTGGACCCCAAATTTTCTTATTAGCAGAGTCTGACACATCTCCCTGATGCCACTCAAGTATTGCCCATTGCCGCCGTCTGCTGACGTCATCGATAAAATAGCCGATTCTGACATTACATCTAAATCAGCTTATACCGATTCTTATCCAATCGATTCCTTGATGACATAATCCTAGAAGCTTTGTGTTCCCGCATTCTTCTTCCCAAATTTTGGTGTAAACACATGCCCCCAATTTTGGGATAAAAATGATTTTATTCCAAAATTTCTATTCATCTGTTTCCGTGTCGCAACCGCTCATTCCAAAATAAACGCATGGCTCCTGACTTTTAGGGCCAAAGTCTATATAATACCCCAACAGTATCATTTCCAATTCGCTCGGCCTGCTTACTTTCATCTTCTTTCTCGAACAAACTTCAACAGCAAAAGCCACCACCGCTAAATCCTTAACCCTAGCAAATCCTCTGCTCTACTAAGCTGTCGTTCAAGTAACCTTCCTCAGATTCAGATTCATTTTGGCTACAATGGCAACCAACGATCATGTTCCCAAGGTTTGCCTTCAAACTTCTGCCTTTCAAGTGTTAGCCGTTACTCCGTATTTTCCTTTTTCTTAAATTCATCCCAATTGGTTTCTAGGAAATGAGGAATGCAATTCTGATTCCATCAGCTATTGTTCCTAATGCCTATTATCTTGGACCCATGGGTGATCCTGATCCATCCAATTTCATCAATCGAGAAACCAACCGAATCTCCTTCAAACAATCTGTAGTAGATTTATCTTCTTGGAACACCAAATCTCCCTTTAGAAACTGGCCCAAAATGCCTAAGGGTTGGAGGGATTGGTTCCATAGGGTATTAGAGAAAAAGGCTAGAGATTTGGAAATTTATGACTTGAATCAATGCCCGACACTCTCACTGTCTGGAATGGAGAGGAATGACTCACTTCTGATTTTTGCATCTTACTTTTGGTCCAACACTTTGAATGCTTTTGTTTTTGGTCATGGTCCATTAACCATCACTTTAGCCGATATTTACATGTTGACCATCCTTAGAATAACAGGATCAATGAAACCCTATGATTTCTTAAGTGCTGGATCCAAGAAATTAGCCAAAATATCAGACTGCACAGGATGGGCAAGCTATATTCTGAACCATATTGGAGATGGATCGATTGTTGATAAAAGAGAGCATGTAGCTTTTCTGAATATGTGGCTGGAAAAAATCATCTTCTATGGGTCACCTCGCTGGCGCTGCTCAAGTATAGCCCATTGATGTCGTCTGTTGACGTCATCCATAAAATAGCTGATTCTGACATTACATCTAAATCAGTTGATACCGATTCTCATCCAATCGATTCCTTGATGACATAATCCTAGAAGCTTTGAGTTCCCGCGTTCTTCCCAAATTTTGGTGTAAACATAGTCGATGGGAATCGAAGGAGTGGAATCAAGAGAGCAACAAGGAACACCAAACGGCTACAAACAAGCGAAAAGGGACTTTGGTTCCACAATGCTTCCATCCACATGTCACAGCAATTGACACGGACCAAAGAAATAGGAACAAGAAGATCAATCCACATCTTACTAGATCAACGGGGATCGATAGAGGGGAGAGGAGATAGAAGAACGATCTCCAAGTTCTCTCAACCAACACGTCATGGCAACGAATGGAGGTTGAAAGAGTAGAGACACTAACCTCACGGTATCTCGATCCAAACCAACTCGTAGGGCACCACAACCTATGTGCAACTAGATCGGCACTTTGCTATCCCTTTGGTTCACAGCGATGCGGTTGTCACCGTCAGAACCTAAGAGATGCTACGGTCTATGTGGAACAAGCATACAAGATGGTTAGGAGAACAAAAGAGCAAGGGAGATCAAAAGAACAAAAGAGGTAGAGCCCAATGGTCATGGCAAGACAACTCACGACCATGAGCTTTTCCTACACGAGTTGGCTTTCGTAAGTTCCATGATGGTCATCCCCTAGTTCGTCTCCCACTAAACTAGGTCACGATGGGCTCATCATGTGCAGGTGATATCCACACCGATGTGGAGTCCATCATGGCCACTTCCTAGGGGCCAAATAGGGTTGCTAACTATTGTAGTCCGACGGAGACAACCAAAACATGAGGAAATAAGCTACGCTTAGGATCACGGCCACGACAGGACAAACCCATGACCAAAACATTCAAATGAATTACAATTCCTTGACTGGCTCGATGGCTCGGCCCACAGGCAAACAACACAAACACACAACGAACCAACAACTCAACAACACGACATGGAGTAGCACATAACCATAGCACATAAGATAGACTAGCACGAAGGCATGGCATAGGCATAGATATCGATAGATCATGTATCAAGTATATGAAAGAGCAAAGAAATGAAAAATAAGGGCTTTGTCGATATCAAGGATGGCACCGACGAGGGTTTCAAAGGCTCGACCTTGGAAGCGAAGGGCTGCTGCCGCACGTTCCAACTGGTGATGGCTTGTGGGTGGCTGTTGTCTGGCTATGGTTGGCCACGGCCGGCTAGAGGTGGTTACAGGTGGCCGAGGCATGGCTACTACCGCTGGACGTGGCCCCGATGGCTAGGAAGGGAATCGGTGGGGTGGCATCGATGTCTAGCTCCCAAGGAAGGTAGTGCAGGGCCATGGCTTCCCTGCGATGGTGAAGACTTATGGCACGAAGGCCGATTTTTAGTCAAGAACGATGAGAAAATCAACGGTGAGAAGGAAAAGGTGGAGCTTTGGAGCTAGAGGCTCACCAGTGGATGGCGGTTGCTGCTTTTGTCCAGCAAGGAAGAGGAAGGCAATGAGGTAGTGCCGGCCATGGTGGTTGTAGCTCAACAAAGAGGAGGGCGCTGTGGTAACCACGACAAGCAGCAGCAATGACGTAGCAGTGGCGCAGCCTCTACGTGGTTTGGCCAGAGGAGAGGATGGTGAGGTTGGTTCCGCTAGCTTGATGTCGTAGTGGTAAGGCATGGCACGATGTCAAGGCAGTGGTATGGCCCCCATTGAGGCATGGTCAGAGAAGGAGGAGGCACGATGTGGCTCCAACAAAGATAGGGTTGCTACTCGGTGATGTTATGCGCTAGGCTTGGGTGCAGGGCGGGGTTGGAGGTGGCGGCGTATGGTGAGGTCAAGGTAGAGCACGGCATCACGGTGGCATCATCATAGGGTGTATGGAGCAGATAAACATGGTGGTGGAGTTCTAGCTCAGTGTGGCCACGGTAGATGACATCACGGTGGTGCATGGCACGGCGTTGAGCGGTGGCATGGCTACCGTGTCCATCAGCGAGGGAGAGTTGGGCTGAGGTTGGCATCACGGTTGTGCTAGGTGTGGTAAGGAAGAAGAGCTCGTCGGGGCGCAGCGGTGAAGGCAGAAGGAGGCGGTGGTGATGTGGTTGAGCAGAAATGGCGAGCTTGGTGGCGATGCTGCTTGGAGGAAGTAGAGCAATGGTAGGCTGAGGTGGCGTGGTGGCCAGCTACGGTAGATAGAGTGGCGGCCATGGCCGTCTAGGGCTCGCGAGGAAGAGGAGGGAGGGAGCAGAGGAGCACGGCGGCGACTATAGGGAGAGGAGAAGAGAGCGGCAGCGACTGTGGTACTTATAGGCATCGCAACTAGGGTTCTAGGGTAGGGTGACAATCCTCATCATCCGTGCGAAGGCGGACACATGCGGCGCGCATCCCACGGGTGGCGGTATGGATGGTGAGGCGTAGGGATGGGACAGCTGGCGGTGGCGGTGGTCTACTTCCTCAGGGATGCTCTCTAAGATTTTCTTAAGAATGATTCTCCCCGTATTGGTGGAGACATGCAAGAATGAGCCTCCTTAGGCCGTATTAAGAAGCTTCGAGTTTTTTTTCTTTCAAGACCCATATAGAAGTGTTGAAGAAGAATAGGGTCTTGAATGGCAAGGTCAGGGCCAGTATTAATAAGAGTATTAAAACATTCCCATGCCGTGCCTAGAGATTCTTTTTTCTTTTGTTTAAAAGATAGAATCTCTGAACAAAGTCTAACTACCCTAGAGATGGGAAAGAATTGTAAGCAAAAGCTAGAGCATAGGGCCCCCCAATCTCCTTGTCTACTCCCTATGGTGAGATTATAATAATGTTTAGCTTTTCCCATCAGAGAAAGGAAAAAGCTTCATCGTAAGGTTTCGTCTGACATGCCCGCAATGCGCAAGCATGCACAGGTGTGCTCAAACTCATTTAGGTGGGAATAGGGGTTTTCATCATCTTCGCCTTAAAAGGGTTGATCCTGAACCATGTTAATTAAACACGGGCGTAGCTCATAGCCAGGTGTTAGGATAGGCTTTGAAGACTCTTTTGGCTATAGGCTTATGTTAGTGGGTGCACCATATTGGTAGATAGGGGTGGATTTTAGATCCATGATAAAAAGAAAAGGATAAAAGATAAAAGAATAATGATACAAGGATAAGCTAGGTTCGAAGTTAACTCAGCAACTGTTTTCCCGGCAACGGTGCCAGAAATGCTAGTTGGTATAAATTAATGCACATAGAATAATCTGCAAGCACACGAATATTACACTGATGTAGCACTTCACCGGGAGTACCCAGTTTTATATCGAACTCAAGGAAATGTGTGTGAGAATAACCAAATCTATCTTATCCCAACTTCACAATCAAGGTTAGATAATAGGAGCGTAGAGGAGACTGCTAAGGTCTTCTAGTTCTAACTTTGGTAAGCTTTGCCTTCTATTATTCAATTCTAGGGATATTACTAGAGAAAACATAGGTAGAGTATGTTTCCTATAGTAACAATATCCTGCTAGGCCTACAAACGGGAGGTGGACTACAGAGGATTCAACGAGGCTATCAGATTCACCCTCGCGAACAACCACCGATCTAGAAAATAGGGTACATCCACGAGTAACCGAGTCTAAGCACCATGCTTACACTATGAATACTACTTTAACCTAGGAGCTACAAGGATTAAAGTACTCAAAAGAGAGTCGCAAACCTGAAGAACAATATAAACAAGATTCTTACTTGAATTAGAAGTCGATTACCAGAGAAATCTTAGAAACAAGCTCAAGGAGAACTTGATTTCACCAGGGTACAAGCCGTAGAGAGAGCACCAATAGGCCGGGACTCCTCCTAACTCTTCCCTCTCACTCTATCTTACTATCTCTAATACAAGACTAGATCATAATGAGGACTAATCTTCTCTTGATTGCTAGCCTTGATCCTGGTGGACATATGAATTAGGGTTTCTGGCTTCTCGGCTCTTAGGATCAAATGAGGCATCTTCCCTGGAGGGTGGTGTAGGCTAGTATATATAGCCCATAGCGTCCAACGTGAGCCCTTGGATCAAACCAACTTAAAGAACGGTGGAGATGCATTCCTTAAGGCGATGGAGAACCGACGTAACAACAAGGCTGATAGGTGGGGCCCATAGGGGCCCGGCGGCCTCTAGGTGGGGCCGGGCGGCCCCACGTGTCAAAGACACATGTCCTGCTTTAGTGATTCACCTTCTGTAGTCTTCTAGAGTCTTCCCACGTTGATTATGCGGTGGAATTCCATGATTCTTTTGATGAATAGGTCCTCCTTGATGGTTTTCTGATTAAATCCTGCTGAAAACATAGATTCACCAAAACTCATGGAATTTGTTAGTTTAAACTCCTAAGTCTACATTGTTGATTGATTTTAGCCATTATACAAGTAATATTGATGGTTTATGATGAATGTTAACTACCGTCAACACGGAGATAATGACGGGCGTCGTCTCCATTACTGGAAACAGAGGAGTCATTAGAAGATCCTACTGGTGGCACTGATTCAGTATCCCGGATGGCACCAGAAGGCCCTGCCACTTGACGATGGGTGCTAGTGTGGGATATGGCTCTACAGATCAAAATAAGTCAGTTAAGACGACCATTGAAAAGAACAAGGATGTAGACGAGGTCTAGCTTAGCCCTGATGACAAAGGCGTTGGCACAAGGGGAGCTCTTCCTCTAAGATATCACCGGCAAGACGCTTACCATCGGCCATGAGTTTGAAAAAAGGAGGGGCGGTTTAGATCTGGAGAGAAAGAAGTCGCACGGTGACAAAAGCGAAGGCAGGAACAAAAATGATCCCTCAGCTATCCTTTAGGGGTGTATTTATAGCCGGAGTGGGATACTAATGGATCTTTTAAGCCGAGAAAAATAAATTTGACTCGTGGATAACGAAAGGCCACCTCAGATTTTGAGGAGACCGCGCGTGGCCTAATTAGGGGGCAGCAGTTACAGAGGCAGTGGATCTAAAAGTTTTATTCATCAAGGTTTATTTACATCTTCGTTCAAATCCAAATGCGGACGTGAGGTGGTATCTGCTGTAATTTTGCGTTTTCACGTGCGTCCAGAAGTAGGCCCTGGAATTGATCGATTAAAGTTTGGTCGATTAACTGATAAGCTAAAACTAAAGAGGTAATCGATCTGAGGAGCCAATCATTGATGCAGCGGTCAATGGTGATGAAAGAATTTGTGTGCAAATGTAACCAACTCAAGGAATGTCGAAAGATCAGCTATAAGTGCGCGTCGAATTGGGGAAGGATTGGCTCGAGAGGTCAAGGAAAATGATCACCAGATGACCAAAACACGATAATCTTCGATATGATCCTTGATCAAGAAGAGCCAATGAGATAAAAGGAGGCCGAAGAAGTTGGCATGAGATTGGAGCAGATGGTTGGAGGTACGGCGCATGCAATAGTCATGAGGAGTAATTTTGGAATGAAATCACTTTATCCCAAAATTGGGGGTCATGTGTTGACACTAGAATTTGGTTCAAGAAGAAGGGACTCCAAGGTCTAAATTCATCAAAGGAAGGTTGAGATATTTAGCAAGGATCAGCTAAACCAGGTCACCATCAAATAAATAAGATGACGTCGTCGTTCCAAAGGAATGGGCCCTATTAGCAGGATCGGCAAGATATGAAGCAAGAAGACACGTCGAGATCCATAGAAAGGAAAGATTGGAGTCTAAGTTATCTTAAATTAGGAAGTTTTGTTTTCTTTCCAAGTTTTCATAACCGGCCTTGTTCCACCAAGACTCGTAGTCAAGCCTCGGGTATAAATAGTGAACCCCGGCTATTGTAATAGACATCTCTCATCGATCAACCAAACAAGTACCTTTACATTTTGGCTCGGGCCACCCCTTAGGAGTAGGAGTAGAGTAGATTTTGATGAGTTCTTTGGGCAAGCAGGGCTGCATTGGATGACCTGACCTCCAGCTTGTTTGTGTTACTTATAAGGCTGCAACAGACGACTGATCTCTTGCAAGTCATGGTATAAGTTAGTTATTGATCTATATTGTTATTTGTTAGGATGCAACGGATGACTAATCACTTACAAATCATGGTATAGATTAGTTATTGATTTGTATCAACCTTTACAGGGCTGCAACAAACGATTCATCTCTTGTAAACCTTAGTATTGATCAAAGTTATCGATATTGTGTTAAATAGTTTACTGTTTAATATAATATCACCAATTGCATGATCTAGATTGAGATTTGTTAGTCTTACTATTTTGATCTATCGTCCGCTGATTACTATCACAATTGAATTCAATTCTTGATGTTAGATCCTGTTTGATGACTAATCCATCTCAATCTTGATCATACATGGCTGGTGCTTGAAGTCATGTTCTGTTAAGAGATAGATTCATTGATCGCTAGTATCTGGTATGACTCCGCTATCAATGCTGCATCAGCCGACTCAATCTGTTGATAGCATGTCAGATTGGATATTGTCGGTTAATAGATCTATCTATTAAGAAGAGCATGGCGTCAGCCACCCGCCATGCCCCCAATGGCTATTTAGCCGATGGCTTGAGCTTCCATGAGTATGACATGCTTTTCATGATTTCTTTGCGATATAAGTAGATCTATCGACTGCTGGTCTTGGAGCCATGTAAGAGTTTCAAAACCTCTTTCTTAACAACCTCTCTCATCGCATTGTTAAGCCTACGCTAGGGCTCCCTAGAAGGTATAGAATCAGGATCTATAGGGATGTGATGGGTGCAAAGAGCAGGGCTAATTTCCTTAAGGTCTTGGAGCAAGTAGTCAAAAGCAGAACAATGCTTTTCTAAGACAGTTAGCAGGCGTAGGGATTCTTCTTGAGAAAGTTTATCACTTATGATCACAGGAGAATCCTGATCATTATTGAGAAAAACATATCTAAGACCAGAAGGCAGGGGT
The DNA here is from genome assembly GCA_904845875.1 of Miscanthus lutarioriparius. NCBI lineage: Eukaryota > Viridiplantae > Streptophyta > Magnoliopsida > Poales > Poaceae > Miscanthus > Miscanthus lutarioriparius. The sequence continues at coordinate 68,003,826 of CAJGYO010000001.1, read as the reverse complement.
TTAAATTCAATGGTGGGCTTAGGTGGTTCCAACAATTCATCTAGAGGTTTAGACTCCGTAGGATTTTCCTCTTCTTCCTCGATGAAGAACTAGGCATCATCTTCAAGGTTTGGTTCGGTCATAGCATCAAGAGATACAACCTTAACCTCTTAGCATTTAGAGAATGAGTAATGGGTATAGAAGGCTTGAAGTTTTTCCTGAGTCTTATATTCAACTTCCCCGTTTGTCCTTCTTGGATAAGTCTTTCAATTGGTTGTCCTATCAATAGGTCAAACTCCATAATATCATAGATATAGAAGCTCAAATAAACTTTAGTTCCTTTTAACTGGATAGGGAGGACATATAGTATCCCCAAACTTAGGAGAATGTGTCCTAAAAGACTTTTCAATAACTTTGTTGTCGGGGTTAATGGCATGTGTTTCAATAAATCATGAACAAAAGGTGCAGACATGATATTAACACCCACAACTGGATTATAAAGAGCATAGAAAGGAGTTTTATTAATTTGTCAATGAATGGATATAGAAGGTGAATCTAAGCAAATCACATCAGAGGAAAGCTCTGATTCCTCTAACCATTCATTGCTTATAATAGACACTAGCTCTTTCGTACTCTTTTTAAGCAAAGCTTCCTCAGAAGGGTCTAAAGGTTCTTCATTGGATGATGATTTCCTAGACTTCTAGGGTCACCACATGGTATGGTAATTCGAGGTGTTTCCATATTCATCAAAAAGTTCATCCTTGAATTCAAGCATGAAGTCTGAAATTGGAGTTTTCTCCTTTTCCGGTGGTTCAGGATTTGGGATAGCTGAAGTTGGTGATGGGTCTGGTAAAGATTCGGGTTCAACTATCTGGGATTCTTCCTCTATTGGCTTCTCTTCTACTTCTTCAAGGATGTTCTCTAAGATTTTCATAAGAATGCTTCTCCCTGCATTGGCAGAGACATGCAAGAACGAGCCTACTAAGGCCATATTTAGAAGCTTCGAGGTTTTCCTATCAAGACCCATATAGAAATATTGAAGAAGAATAGGGTCTTGAATGGCAGGGTCAGGCCAGTATTAATGAGAGTATTAAAGCATTCCCAAGCCATGCCTATAGATTTTTTTCTTTTGTTTAAAAGATAGAACCTCTGAACGAAGTCTGACTACACTAGAGATGGAAAAGAATTGCAAGCAAAAGGTTGAACACAGGGCTTCCCAATCTCCTTGTCTACTCCATATACTAACGTTCAGCTTTTTCTGTCAAAGAGAAAGGAAAAAGCTTCCATTGTAATGTTTCATCTGGCATGCCCGCAATGCGTAAGCATGCACAAGTCTTCTCAAACTCATTTAGGTGGTAATAGGGGTTTTCATCATCTTCTCCCAAAAAGTGTTGATCCTGAACCATGTTGATTAAACATGGGCGTAGCTCATAGCCAGGTGTTATGATAGGCTTTGAAAACACTTTTGGTTGTAGGCTTGCGCTCGTGGGTGCACCATATTGGTAGATAGGGGTGGATTCTAGATCCATGGTAAAAAGGAAAAGAGAAGATAAAAGAATAATGATACAAGGATAAGCTATGTTTGAAGTTAATTCAACAACCATTTTCCTCGGCAACGGTGCTAGAAATGCTTGTTCGTATAAATTAATGCACACAGAATAATTCAGAAATGCACAGATATTATACCGATGTAGCACTTCACCGGGAGTACCCAGTTTTATATCGAACTCAAGGAAATGTGTGTGAGAATAACCAAATCTATCTTATCCCAACTTCACAATCAAGGTTAGATAATAGGAGCGTAGAGGAGACTGCTAAGGTCTTCTAGTTCTAACTTTGGTAAGCTTTGCCTTCTATTATTCAATTCTAGGGATATTACTAGAGAAAACATAGGTAGAGTATGTTTCCTATAGTAACAATATCCTGCTAGGCCTACAAACGGGAGGTGGACTACAGAGGATTCAACGAGGCTATCAGATTCACCCTCGCGAACAACCACCGATCTAGAAAATAGGGTACATCCACGAGTAACCGAGTCTAAGCACCATGCTTACACTATGAATACTACTTTAACCTAGGAGCTACAAGGATTAAAGTACTCAAAAGAGAGTCGCAAACCTGAAGAACAATATAAACAAGATTCTTACTTGAATTAGAAGTCGATTACCAGAGAAATCTTAGAAACAAGCTCAAGGAGAACTTGATTTCACCAGGGTACAAGCCGTAGAGAGAGCACCAATAGGCCGGGACTCCTCCTAACTCTTCCCTCTCACTCTATCTTACTATCTCTAATACAAGACTAGATCATAATGAGGACTAATCTTCTCTTGATTGCTAGCCTTGATCCTGGTGGACATATGAATTAGGGTTTCTGGCTTCTCGGCTCTTAGGATCAAATGAGGCATCTTCCCTGGAGGGTGGTGTAGGCTAGTATATATAGCCCATAGCGTCCAACGTGAGCCCTTGGATCAAACCAACTTAAAGAACGGTGGAGATGCATTCCTTAAGGCGATGGAGAACCGATGTAACAACAAGGCTGATAGGTGGGGCCCATAGGGGCCCGGCGGCCTCTAGGTGGGGCCGGGCGGCCCCACGTGTCAAAGACACATGTCCTGCTTTAGTGATTCACCTTCTGTAGTCTTCTAGAGTCTTCCCACGTTGATTATGCGGTGGAATTCCATGATTCTTTTGATGAATAGGTCCTCCTTGATGGTTTTCTGATTAAATCCTGCTGAAAACATAGATTCACCAAAACTCATGGAATTTGTTAGTTTAAACTCCTAAGTCTACATTGTTGATTGATTTTAGCCATTATACAAGTAATATTGATGGTTTATGATGAATGTTAACTACCGTCAACACGGAGATAATGACGGGCATCGTCTCCATTACTGGAAACAGAGGAGTCATTAGAAGATCCTACTGGTGGCACTGATTCAGTATCCCGGACGGCACCAGAAGGCCCTGCCACTTGACGATGGGTGCTAGTGTGGGATATGGCTCTACAGATCAAAATAAGTCAGTTAAGACGACCATTGAAAAGAACAAGGATGTAGACGAGGTCTAGCTTAGCCCTGATGACAAAGGCGTTGGCACAAGGGGAGCTCTTCCTCTAAGATATCACCGGCAAGACGCTTACCATCGGCCATGAGTTTGAAAAAAGGAGGGGCGGTTTAGATCTGGAGAGAAAGAAGTCGCACGGTGACAAAAGCGAAGGCAGGAACAAAAATGATCCCTCAGCTATCCTTTAGGGGTGTATTTATAGCCGGAGTGGGATACTAATGGATCTTTTAAGCCGAGAAAAATAAATTTGACTCGTGGATAACGAAAGGCCACCTCAGATTTTGAGGAGACCGCGCGTGGCCTAATTAGGGGGCAGCAGTTACAGAGGCAGTGGATCTAAAAGTTTTATTCATCAAGGTTTATTTACATCTTCGTTCAAATCCAAATGCGGACGTGAGGTGGTATCTGCTGTAATTTTGCGTTTTCACGTGCGTCCAGAAGTAGGCCCTGGAATTGATCGATTAAAGTTTGGTCGATTAACTGATAAGCTAAAACTAAAGAGGTAATCGATCTGAGGAGCCAATCATTGATGCAGCGGTCAATGGTGATGAAAGAATTTGTGTGCAAATGTAACCAACTCAAGGAATGTCGAAAGATCAGCTATAAGTGCGCGTCGAATTGGGGAAGGATTGGCTCGAGAGGTCAGGAAAATGATCACCAGATGACCAAAACACGATAATCTTCGATATGATCCTTGATCAAGAAGAGCCAATGAGATAAAAGGAGGCCGAAGAAGTTGGCATGAGATTGGAGCAGATGGTTGGAGGTACGGCGCATGCAATAGTCATGAGGAGTAATTTTGGAATGAAATCACTTTATCCCAAAATTGGGGGTCATGTGTTGACACTAGAATTTGGTTCAAGAAGAAGGGACTCCAAGGTCTAAATTCATCAAAGGAAGGTTGAGATATTTAGCAAGGATCAGCTAAACCAGGTCACCATCAAATAAATAAGATGACGTCGTCGTTCCAAAGGAATGGGCCCTATTAGCAGGATCGGCAAGATATGAAGCAAGAAGACACGTCGAGATCCATAGAAAGGAAAGATTGGAGTCTAAGTTATCTTAAATTAGGAAGTTTTGTTTTCTTTCCAAGTTTTCATAACCGGCCTTGTTCCACCAAGACTCGTAGTCAAGCCTCGGGTATAAATAGTGAACCCCGGCTATTGTAATAGACATCTCTCATCGATCAACCAAACAAGTACCTTTACATTTTGGCTCGGGCCACCCCTTAGGAGTAGGAGTAGAGTAGATTTTGATGAGTTCTTTGGGCAAGCAGGGCTGCATTGGATGACCTGACCTCCAGCTTGTTTGTGTTACTTATAAGGCTGCAACAGACGACTGATCTCTTGCAAGTCATGGTATAAGTTAGTTATTGATCTATATTGTTATTTGTTAGGATGCAACGGATGACTAATCACTTACAAATCATGGTATAGATTAGTTATTGATTTGTATCAACCTTTACAGGGCTGCAACAAACGATTCATCTCTTGTAAACCTTAGTATTGATCAAAGTTATCGATATTGTGTTAAATAGTTTACTGTTTAATATAATATCACCAATTGCATGATCTAGATTGAGATTTGTTAGTCTTACTATTTTGATCTATCGTCCGCTGATTACTATCACAATTGAATTCAATTCTTGATGTTAGATCCTGTTTGATGACTAATCCATCTCAATCTTGATCATACATGGCTGGTGCTTGAAGTCATGTTCTGTTAAGAGATAGATTCATTGATCGCTAGTATCTGGTATGACTCCGCTATCAATGCTGCATCAGCCGACTCAATCTATTGATAGCATGTCAGATTGGATATTGTCGGTTAATAGATCTATCTATTAAGAAGAGCATGGCGTCAGCCACCCGCCATGCCCCCAATGGCTATTTAGCCGATGGCTTGAGCTTCCATGAGTATGACATGCTTTTCATGATTTCTTTGCGATATAAGTAGATCTATCGAATGCTGGTCTTGGAGCCATGTAAGAGTTTCAAAACCTCTTTCTTAACAACCTCTCTCATCGCATTGTTAAGCCTACGCTAGGGCTCCCTAGAAGGTATAGAATCAGGATCTATAGGGATGTGATGGGTGCAAAGAGCAGGGCTAATTTCCTTAAGGTCTTGGAGCAAGTAGTCAAAAGCAGAACAATGCTTTTCTAAGACAGTTAGCAGGCGTAGGGATTCTTCTTGAGAAAGTTTATCACTTATGATCACAGGAGAATCCTGATCATTATTGAGAAAAACATATCTAAGACCAGAAGGCAGGGGTTTAAATTCAATGGTGGGCTTAGGTGGTTCCAACAATTCATCTAGAGGTTTAGACTCCGTAGGATTTTCCTCTTCTTCCTCGATGAAGAACTAGGCATCATCTTCAAGGTTTGGTTCGGTCATAGCATCAAGAGATACAACCTTAACCTCTTAGCATTTAGAGAATGAGTAATGGGTATAGAAGGCTTGAAGTTTTTCCTGAGTCTTATATTCAACTTCCCCGTTTGTCCTTCTTGGATAAGTCTTTCAATTGGTTGTCCTATCAATAGGTCAAACTCCATAATATCATAGATATAGAAGCTCAAATAAACTTTAGTTCCTTTTAACTGGATAGGGAGGACATATAGTATCCCCAAACTTAGGAGAATGTGTCCTAAAAGACTTTTCAATAACTTTGTTGTCGGGGTTAATGGCATGTGTTTCAATAAATCATGAACAAAAGGTGCAGACATGATATTAACACCCACAACTGGATTATAAAGAGCATAGAAAGGAGTTTTATTAATTTGTCAATGAATGGATATAGAAGGTGAATCTAAGCAAATCACATCAGAGGAAAGCTCTGATTCCTCTAACCATTCATTGCTTATAATAGACACTAGCTCTTTCGTACTCTTTTTAAGCAAAGCTTCCTCAGAAGGGTCTAAAGGTTCTTCATTGGATGATGATTTCCTAGACTTCTAGGGTCACCACATGGTATGGTAATTCGAGGTGTTTCCATATTCATCAAAAAGTTCATCCTTGAATTCAAGCATGAAGTCTGAAATTGGAGTTTCCTCCTTTTCCGGTGGTTCAGGATTTGGGATAGCTGAAGTTGGTGATGGGTCTGGTAAAGATTCGGGTTCAACTATCTGGGATTCTTCCTCTATTGGCTTCTCTTCTACTTCTTCAAGGATGTTCTCTAAGATTTTCATAAGAATGCTTCTCCCTGCATTGGCAGAGACATGCAAGAACGAGCCTACTAAGGCCATATTTAGAAGCTTCGAGGTTTTCCTATCAAGACCCATATAGAAATATTGAAGAAGAATAGGGTCTTGAATGGCAGGGTCAGGCCAGTATTAATGAGAGTATTAAAGCATTCCCAAGCCATGCCTATAGATTTTTTTCTTTTGTTTAAAAGATAGAACCTCTGAACGAAGTCTGACTACACTAGAGATGGAAAAGAATTGCAAGCAAAAGGTTGAACACAGGGCTTCCCAATCTCCTTGTCTACTCCATATACTAACGTTCAGCTTTTTCTGTCAAAGAGAAAGGAAAAAGCTTCCATTGTAATGTTTCATCTGGCATGCCCGCAATGCGTAAGCATGCACAAGTCTTCTCAAACTCATTTAGGTGGTAATAGGGGTTTTCATCATCTTCTCCCAAAAAGTGTTGATCCTGAACCATGTTGATTAAACATGGGCGTAGCTCATAGCCAGGTGTTATGATAGGCTTTGAAAACACTTTTGGTTGTAGGCTTGCGCTCGTGGGTGCACCATATTGGTAGATAGGGGTGGATTCTAGATCCATGGTAAAAAGGAAAAGAGAAGATAAAAGAATAATGATACAAGGATAAGCTATGTTTGAAGTTAATTCAACAACCATTTTCCTCGGCAACGGTGCTAGAAATGCTTGTTCGTATAAATTAATGCACACAGAATAATTCAGAAATGCACAGATATTATACCGATGTAGCACTTCACCGGGAGTACCCAGTTTTATATCGAACTCAAGGAAACGTGTGTGAGAATAACCAAATCTAACTTATCCCAACTTCACAATGAAGGCTAGATAATAGGAGCATAGAGGAGACTGCTAAGATCTTCTAGTTCTAATTTTGGTAAGCGCGTGACTTTTATTGTTCAATTCTGGGGATATTGCTAGAGAAAACACAAGCAGAGTATGTTTCCTATAGTAAGAATGTCCTGCTATACCTACTAATGGGAGGTGGACTACAAAGTATTTAACGAGGCTATAAGAGTCACCCTCGTGAGCTACCACCGATCTAGAAAATAGGGTACAACCATGAGTAACCGAGTCTAAGCACCACGCTTATGCTACGAATACTACTTTAACCCAGGAGCTACAAGGATTAAAGTACTAAAAAAAGAGTCACAAACCTAAAGAATGATATGAACAAGATGCTAATTTGAATTAGAAGTCGATTACTAGAGAAATCTTAGAAGCAAGCTCATGAAGAACTTGATTCCACTAGGGTACAAGCCGTAGAGAGAGCACTGACAGGCCGGGACTCCTCCAAAACTCTTCCCCTCACTCTATCATTCTATCTCTAATACAAGACTAGATCCTATTGAGGACTAATCTTCACTTGATTTCTAGCCCTGATCCTGGTGGACATATGAATTAGGGTTTCTGGCTTCTCAGCTCTCAGGATCAAATGAGGCATCTACCCTAGAGGAGGGTGCAGGCAGGTATATATAGCCCGGAGCATCAATCCTGAGCCATTGGATCAAACCGACTTGAATAAATGACAGAGATGCAATCCTTAAGGCGGTGGAGAACCGACATAGCAACGGGAGGCTGACATGGGGGCCCATAGGTCAGGCGGCCTCTAGGTGGGGCTGGCCAGCCCCACATGTCAGGGACATGGGCTCCGCTTTAGTGATTCGCCTTCTGGGGTCTTCTAGAGTCTTCCCACGTCGATTACACGGTAGAATTCCAAGATTTTCTTTGACGAATAGGTCCTCCTTGGTGGTTTTTTGATTAAATCTTGCTGGAAACAGAGATTCAACAAAACTCATGGAATTTGTCAGTTTAAACCCCTAAGTTTATATTGGTGATCTATTTTAGCTATTTATACAAGTTATATTGACGATTTGTTCGACCACGACTCGTAGTCAAGCCTCGGGTACAAATAGTGAACCCCGGCTATTGCAATAGACATCTCTCATCCATCAACCAAACAAGTACCTTTACATTTCGGCTCAGGCCACCCCTTAGGAGTAGGAGTAGAGTAGATTTTGACAAGTTCTTTAGGCAAGCAGGGCTGCATCGGATGACCTGGCCTCTGACTTGTTTGTGAGTATCCATCACGACTTGTATCGTTACTTGTAAGGTTGCAACAGATGACTGATCTCTTGCAAGTCATGGTATAAGTTAGTTATCAATCTATATTGTTATTTGCAAGGCTAGAATAGACGATTGATCTCTTGTAAATGTTGGTATTGATCAAAGTTATCGATATTGTGTTAAATAGTTTATTATTTAATATAATATCACCAATTGCACAATCTAGATTGAGATTTGTTAGTCTTACTATTTTGATCTATCATCCGCTGATTACTATCAGAATTGAATTCAATTCTTGACTTTAGATCCTATTGATGACTAATCCATCTCGATCTTGATCATACATGGCGGGTGTTTGAAGTCATGTTTTGTTAAGAAATAGATTCATTGATCGCCAGTATCTGGTATGACTCCGCTATCAATGCTGCATCAGCCGACTCGATCTATTAATAGCATGTCAGATTGGATATTGTCGGTTAATAGATCTATCTATTAAGAAGAGCATGGCACAGCCACCCGCCATGCCCCCATCGGCTATTTAGCTGATGGCTTGAGCTTCCACGCATATGACATGCTTTCATGATTTGTTTGCAATATAAGTAGATCTATCGACCACTGGTCTCTGATCTAGGGTCTTACTGTCAATGCTGCATCAGACGACTCGACCTGTTGATGGTACAATAGATTGGGGCTAGTTGTCTGTAGATTTATTTGTATTCAACGGATGAGTGATTGTATGCCGTACGACATGCCCACTGGAATCGGCTATCTTAGTCAATACCCTTTTTGCTAAGGATGTACTGGCTGTTTACATGCTTTTACTTGTTTTTGTCTTAGTTAAAAGCTAGTATGTCTATCACATATATGCTTACATGCCTATCATTACACCTTTCGCTTGTTTTCATGATCATCGGCTAAGTTGGATCTATGTAACCAAGTGAATAATAATTGCCGATATGCTTATTTTGATTACATTACATCATGGACATGCAGGATATCGACTCTTTAGTCGATGGCCTTATCTTGCTGGCCACTTGGCCATATATTTGGAACTGCCTGGACAACACCGGCATGTTCCACCTTAAATTACTGATCAACTTTCTCTCCTTGTCAATTACAGGGTCAAATTGACTGGCACACCCTCGGTCACGACCATCCGGTCCAATGTCCACTTATCTGCTCCATGCGGTTTCCCTCGGCTTGTTGCGTGTTGGCGGCTCCCCATCGCTTTTTGCCATCAACACTCATAAAAAAGTGGGAACATGTTCTAGAAAAACCAAAAAAATTCCCAAGAAGTTTGTAGAGACATGTTGAAGGATTACAAACTCAAATGAGTGATTTGGAGTAGAACAAAAAGATTCTAGGAACTCCAAACAAGAGGATTATGTTGGAAAACAAAGAATTTGATTAAAGAAAAAGACAAAGATATGCTGGAGAGACAAGATCATTGCTAATTGCGCTTTGAAAACTTTAAACACTCTTGGCACACAAAGTCATACAACAAGCAAACATCACATCCAGCAATACCTATCAAATTAATTCACAACAGTATGAAAATTCACATTTTTCCTATAACTAAATTTGCGCTAGTTTAAACTAAACGTAGTAAATTTTATCCAAATATTAAAATCACTCAGTTTATTTAGTGTTTTCTATTCATAACCCAAAATCAAAAATTTCGGGGTGTGACAATTTGTCATGATTTATATTCTAGTTTTAATCTAGCAACCGCCTATTTATTTAACATAGACTTCCCTAAACCCTAAACCCTAAACCTGCAAGAAGCTCCATAGGGAAATAGGGAAAATAGGTCTTCCTATGGACTTCCCTCGCAAATTTTATGTTCCAGGAAGTAAGAGAAACTTTTTATTTTTTTTTGTTTTTTATTAGGCACAACTAAAATTGCTACGGCGGCAGTTAGAGGAACACTATGTTATATTTTTTCTGTATTCTTACAAACTTGTTGTGGCTATGCAACTTTCTGTATATAAGAAGGCAACGTTTTACAAGAAATATGTAGCCCACCAGAACGGTTAATGATGTGAATAAGGTATCAGTCATCAGGTGTGTAAGTTCTGAACAAGGCCGCATCGGCTGGAAAAAGTTGTGGCAAGTTAAGGTGCCATCCAAGGTGAGTGTCTTTCAAGGTTGCTAACAATGGCCTACCAAACCGAGTTAACAAGAAATATCACCATCTTGAGCAGCAGGACGAATGTCAGATATGTGATCAAAATGCTGATGATGCACACCATGCCTTGTTGGTCTGTCTGCATGCTTTGGCTCTTTGACAGGCTATGAGGGAGCACTGGATCTTGCCAACAGAGCAGGAGTTAACCATGGCTGGGGTTGGGCCGGATTGGTTGCTTTTGTTGATGCACAACAACTGACTGGAGGTTTTGGAAAAAAAATTCATGCTATTATGGCATACATGGAGTGTGCATAACAAGATGATTCATGAAGGTGCTTCTCCTTTCATTGCAAGCTTGGTCACTTTCCTTACCAGATACATGGCTCCACTGTCCAATATCTAGCAATAGGGTGATTACGTTGACTCAAAAGGGAAGCGCAGTTTGGCTCTTGTCACCTGTAACTCTCAGGTCCAGCCAACAGTTCAGAGGAGTAAACGTTGGGTCTCTCCACCATAGGGTTCCTTCAAGATTAATGTTGATGCCATGTTTAATCCGTTGTCGGGGGAGGCTGCAGTGGTGGGAGTTGTCATTAGGGACTGGCAGGGGTCCCTGAAACTAACGGCTAGCTGCATTATTTCTCATTGCAGGGACGCATGAGAGGCTGAAGCAAGAGCGTGCCTGGAGGGTGTTCACATGGACCTGAGGTGGCTGGAAATTCCAATGATCCTTGAGTTCGATTGCCAAACGTGTAACACCTCGGGTGTTAGCCTTGCATAACTTGACTTGCATAACATGAGCATGAGCATCAAGCATTCATAAATCATCATTTACAATTGAAACATCTGATCGAAACATATGAAACATTGCTTGTTATTTCATGTTCCTTGTAACATATGCATATGATCATGTGCAAACAAATGCTAGTGTGTCATGTCGGTCACTATAACACCTTAGCTACACTTAGGTTAACAAAAGGAACCTTGTTCATGAAGACCACATTTCTTGATCAAGCATTTAAGTGTTATTTCATGTGTTGACTTGAATGGCTATATGTGTGACTACTACATGAAATGCTTAAATGACCTGGCAAATTGTTTAAACATGCTTAGGATATCATTAGGAACAACTTTGGTATTTAGGGCTAGGGCTAAATTGGTCATTTAGCCATAGTTTGAATGTGTATCTTGATTTCAAAGTGACATGTTTGACTAAAGTTGAACTAGGTGTTAGAGACCTTGCATGGAGGAGTTCACTAAAGCAAAGTTGTAATATTTGACATAAGGAACAACTTTCATTTTTAAGTCATGGACTGATTTTGCTTCTAACATGCTTGAATGGGTCCCACAAAAACCAGCAAATCCAGCCTTCAACACTTAGGAAATTTTTTCGAAGTGTTTGATCAACTAACCGATCGACGACAAACCGAGGTTGGGCACGAGATTACTCCGTATCTATTGCGAATTAGAGCTCGATCATTGAACAACAATTGAAGCTGGTACATAGGGCTATAAATTTTGTTTAGACGTCTTGTGCTTTGGAGCGACGGATTAGCGGGAAATTCGGCAGCAATTCTCGTCGTCAGGCTCGGCCATCTCGTTCTGACGAAACTGAATCGCGAATGAACATGGCCGACCGGTTTCAGGCTTTGTGCGCCGCGTGTCCTCGTGGCTGGGCGGCAGCTGTCGCCAATAGCCGATCACAGCGCGAGCCACGCGCGCTACTGGTGCGGCCTTAACCCCGCCGGCGTCGCCCGAGTCGCCTGCGCTTCATTTCCATTTTGCTCGCTCCGTCTTCCTCGCAGAATGGCCCGACAAATGAAGCTCGGCCCGCACCTCCGCCGTCGCCATAGCCGTCACCAGCTCGTCCTCGCTGCTCCTTCGCCACCGCAATAGCACTACCATCTCCCCAGCACCCCGTAGCTCCTTCCAAGTGCCCGCCATTCGCGTTTGGTAAGCCATCGCCCGCACATGACATGCTCGCCGGAGCTCGCCAAGAAGCCCCGCCACCGCACGCAGCTGGCATACGGTCCCCCTCTCTAAGCGTTAGCTAGCGCGATAGGTCCGCCATAGTACCCCGGTGCTCGTCCGAGCCTTAGGTCGGGCCACCGAGGACGTCGCCGGGCGTTTTTTGCCGTGGTCCAGCCTCGCTGTTCGCCATGGCCGCCGCCGCTAGCTCTAGGGTCAACAAAAGTGGCCAAGTGGCTCAATAGGTTCGCCAGTCATGTAGGTCCCACCGATGACCTCACCTCACGGCTAAGTCGCTGTCGTCGAGTCGCAAGAGTCGCCAAGAAGGCTCAAAGCAGCCCAGCGCTGCTGCTCTTTCGTGTCATCGACGCGTGGGGTCCCCCGACCAGCTGGTCCCACCTCGTCAATGACAGCAGAGAGTGTAGGCTAAACCATTTTGAATCCAGCTTTTTGATTGGTTTTGTTATTTTGTATCTGCAGATTGGTAGCTCCAAAAATGTTGAAATAAATATGGTTGTGTTCCTTAGGGAGTGTAGTATTTAGGAAAAATATGTTCTTGGCTTCAACAGTAGAAATTTTTGGAGATTTAAATGGGGATTTCAAATGTGCTTTTGAATGCATTTAAATTTGTTTATTTTATATCTAGAGTTCCTGTGCTCCAAAAATTATGAAATTTTTGTGGTAGGCTATTCTTAGCATACATGAGCTTGGATAAAAATTTTAGAACCAGTGCATGTGTAGATCTATAGTTATAGATTTTTCTTTTATAAATAGTTAATCCTTGCATGAATTTTTATAAATTAATTATGAGTCCAAAATTCATGAAATTTATTGGAGGTGATACTAGTACCATATGGATGCTAAGAAAATATGAAATCTGTTGTTTGACACTTTTCAATAGGATTTTCCATTTATGCTATTTCAAGCCTTGCTGCCTTTGTCATTTTTGTATAGAATGTTCTACTTGGTAAAATGACATGAAATTTTTATAGTAGTCCTTTGATAGCATTATTAAGGCTCTGTAAATTTTTGAGAATTTATTCAGCCCATCTGATATATATTTATTATTTAACCTAGATATCTAAATAAAATAATAAAGGCAATTTAATAAATAGTTTGGGCTTTGCCATTTTATTATCTTAACTATGTTTGGTATGCTTAAACTGTTGGTAGGTTCTAGGTTGTCAATTTGTGGATGATTACATAAAGTAGAGGTGCTATTACTTTATATTGCATGATAAATCATTTTCGGACTGATTCTAGAGTATGAGGAGTTACATGTTGAAACTGATGTAGACTGTAAAAATGGTTAATAACAAAGTTGTAGAAAATTTGGTAAGCTTTCCAGAAAGTCCAGGATCACTAGATTTGGAATTGTAGAACTCCAGTTATGAGTGAAACAAGTGGATACATTTATGGCATAGTCGATGCTTGTAGAAGTAGTTAAGTAGTAAGCGAGAAGAGATATGCACCTACTCAAACAACGTGATGCACTTGTTAACATATATGCATTCATAATACTTATACCATATTCATGCATCTAGGATCGGAGGAAGAGATCACGTTGTTGGAATTCAAGAAGCAGAGGAAGGGAACCCGCAGGAGGATCCGCAAGTCGCAGCCCCAAGGCGTGGAGCAGAACCTCAAGAGCTTCCGAGTGCCCCGACCACCGCCCTACTTCCTTTCTACAAGGCAAGCCCGGAGCATTATAAGTCTCCCCAAGAATTTACAAATGTTTACTTACGTATTTATGATTGATGCATTAGGTTATAAGAGTTGAATGAAACCACTTGATGCATGTACATTCCTTGTCCAGATATTACACCTTTAACCGGTATAGGTCCGTGGATCGAATATATATATGCTTAGCCATGCTTAGACCGGTAGAAGTCGGGTGATGTCCTATCACCGCGAGATATAGGTGGATACCGAGCACGGTTGGCTATATCTCGCTATCGTGGAATGTAACCATGAGGTACAAGTAAATTGAGACCGGACGGAGGTCGATAGGGAAGCAACAAGGCATGGAGGTCTTGGGTGTGGACTTATCCCCGTCTGTGTCGATTAAGGACCGTACCGTTGTTGGCGCTTCTGACAAGATTGAACGCATGCCTCTCACTTAGCTGGCCGGATAACTCGTTCCGACCGCGAAGCCGAGTAATTCAACTCAGGCCGGGAATCGTTTCACAGCGCTCCTTCCGGGAACGATCGACCGAGCCCAAAGGGTTTGGCTCGAGCATCCCGGCATCCGGTGTTCCAGACAGCGGCGCAGTACGAACCCGCGAAATGTGTACCGGAGTTGTACCAAAGGTGACCTAAGACTATCGTGGCTGGTAGATCTGGGTTTGTGTTAGGAAGAAATTCCCAGCTGGTTGAAATCGATTCGAATCGCCGTCTCTCCCGGATAGTGAGAAACTTGGCTAGTCCCAACATCGTAAAGCCTATATTATGAAACATGGTGGTTCGGATGAATATGGAATTACAATACCGCTATGGTTACTATTGGATGCTTCTAAATGATATCCCACATGTTTGGCATGTGATAGTTGCTAATCTAGAAATGGATAGTTATAATTAACTTGATAAAGGAATCATAATTGTACAACGGATCAATTGCCTTTTTCGCAAAATGTTGTCAAGTTACGCCCACTATACAAAACCTTGCATACTCCTTGGAGTCACTTTATTTCGGTTCATGACGGGTAAGTCTAAGTGAGTACCTTCTCGTACTCGTGGTTTATTTTCCCAATGTTGCAGTATGGCACTGTGTATCATGGTTATTGCAAGAGTTGCTTCTATATCTACTGTGGATGAGGAATAAGCCTTGGGCGTGCTTCCTTAGTAATTCCTATCTTTGCTTTTGTGGATCGTGATCCGGCATGGCATCGTATCAAACTACGTTGGAAACTTATATTCAAACTTATTTGCTTCCGCTTTAATTATCAAACTTGGTTTGTAATAACTTTCTATTCGTACTACGATGATGAAAGTATCTCGTGAACTTTATGTAATATGTGGCATGTATGTTGAATCTCATGACGATCTTGGTTGTTGTAAATCGTTTTATCGAGACCCGTCGTGGTACTCGACGGACTACGGGTTTATATGGGTTCAAGTATGACAAAGGCACGACCGCTTGGATTGCCATTATACTTGTATTCTTATAAATTGGTCGGTTCTCATGACGGTGGCATCGAGCAAGATTCAACGTTAATTGTCACAAGTGTATTTAAAACAAAAGTTTTGTTTTCCGAAAACCCTTCTCTAGCAACTAATAGTTATATAATAGGTATTTGAAATCTAAAGTGTGCCAATGATCACTTTCCTTATGCCCAAATTAAGGACTTTTAGGTGGCTACTTAAGTACTAACATGGGGGTTTTTACACGTCGTCCATACGTATGTGGTTATTGTATGGATGCCATTCACTTGAATGGTAATGTATGGATCAAATGCCTCACGCCAAGGTAAGATGAGTGTAGGACCGCAAGATGTGAGCATGCGGTCGGGAAGAGTAGCTTTGGTATGTACGCTATGTATGCATGCTTGCATGTGTATATGGTACGATTTAATTGTGGGTTTAAATTATCGTCGGGTAGATTGATACGGAAGTATATGTATGGGTATACATATATGGAAGTATTTACAATTACATTATGCATATTCATTATGGGTTTAAGGGCTGAAATGAAATTTTATGCGTGTACACTAACAACGTAAACGTAGCTCGATTAGTTACGCTATTTATGAGAGAACGTATGTATGCCACCGTGTTCACCGCTAGAAACAAATTTTTCCTAAGTTTGTGAGGACGCATTTTAACGAGCATGCATCATGATAATTACCATTCACATAATTACATTGTTCCTCCCTTATAAAATTCTTACTCGGTTATGTAACTCTTATCCATTATGGCATTGTCTCACCAAGGGGTACATGTTATGGTGCAGATGGCACGCACAAAGCGCATCGCTTCGCAAGTCCACCGGAGGCGAGCTCCCCGCCGCCGCCTTGCTCCACGCACCTGGCCAACGTCACACGTTCCTTGAGAGTTTGGGATGCCTACACTCTTGTGGAGAGTACTTAGTTATGTAGGCTATCCCGATGGAATGGAACCCCGCTACTTCGGGCGAATGAGCAGTTGGGAGAAGGTCTCTAGTTACTTGTGGAGGCTGTTGTTCGCCCCCGAGGTGACGATTCCGAGTGGACAGCTGGTGTTATGAGTCAACTGGTAGGATCTTTGAAGAAGCAGCTAGCGGTGGCAGCCTTTGGGATCCCGAGAGACATCATGGAACGTTTTCCTCGTGGAGCCTGGCAGCCGCTTTAGTTGGAGTCTTTCCAAGAGGTAACCCTCCACCGACTCATGGCAGCAGACAAGAGGAAAATCTTTGGAGATTGGTGCGGCGGAGAGGCGTAGCAGTTGATAACCCTTCCATGAGCGCTATGTTCGCAATGATGAGAGTGTTGGATGGAGTTGAAGGTAGCCTCAGACGTGTGTCCGGTGCTCTTGGTCATGCTCACAGGACCGACGCCGCCTTCAGAGGGGGAGCACGACGCCGAGATTGAAAGGCTCATCAAGAGATGACTCGGTTAACTCACCAATGAAATGCAGCTTGGACAAGGGAAAATGTCCTAAGAGCTCGACAGCTTGAGCTAGGGACAAGAAATGGCCAATGCGGAAGAATACAATGATAATCTGCAAGAAGAGGTTCATCTTTCCGAACAATCAGCTCCACCCTTATGTGTCCCACCGGAGCCGCAGAAATGGATCTAGAAGGGTATGAGGAAGGAGAAGCGTAAGTGGAGCTCAAGAAGAAGTAGAACCCGAGGAAGGAGATGATCTTGCGTCGACCTCGATAGTGACCATGATGAGGATTAGATCGCTTAGCACTTAGTGGAAGGACTAATGTATCACCTGTATTCATGTAATGGACCAGTAGCTCGAAATTGGCCTTAGTAACTGGACTATCATGTAATGCCAATCGTGATGTTTGGATGAACGCCAATGCAATTCCGTTCCTTGTTGGTGATCACGATTTAACTTTGCTTGCATTATGAGAGCGATAAGTGGTCAAATTGGGGATGCCATGTTGCGAGAATGAATTGTTATGCCTCTGCTTTTATTGTGAATTTGAGAATTTCTCCAGTAATTTCAGTCGGCATGATTATGATTCATCCGCAATCTCTTGACATCAACCAATAATCGCTTATTGTTGCAACTTCAGAGATGACGCGCACTGTCTTTGGAGTCGGTAGCGATCCACGATGGCAATGGTGATGACTTACCACCACCACCGCCGCCCGCTTCGTGGGGAGTTCTTTTGCTCGATTCTTGGGAAGCCAAAGGACAATGGAAGAAGCTTTGCACCTAATCGCGCAAAACACCGCCGTGGCCACCCACAAAGAAACTGGGGCCGAGCCAAATCAAGACAAGACCTTCAAGGAGTTTTCGGACACGAAGCCTCCAATCTTCAAGGTGGCCGAGGAACCATCTGCAGCCGATGAATGGTTGAATACCATCGAGCGTAAATTTCGTCCGCTAAGGGTTACAGAGCATCCGAAAGCAGTATGCTTCCCATCAATTGCAAGGACCAGCAGGATCCGGTGGACGACTTTCTTTCGTCTCTCGTCGCTAATGCACGAGTGACTGGGAACAATTCAAGCTGGCTTTTAGAGGACACCATATTCCCGGGCCCGATGCGCATGAAAGCAAACCTGAATTTATGAGGCTCACTCAGGAACAAAGTCACTCCATCGAGTATATGCACGCATTCAACAATTTGTCAAGATATGCTCCCGGTTTTGTGGATAATCAAGAGAAAAAGATAGAGAGTTTCAAGCGAGGGTTGGGTACCAAACCGATGAAGACTATGGCAAATTCTCGATGTACCACGACACAACGAAGTTTATTAGTGATGCCTTGACCCAAGAAAACCACAACAACATGCATGCAGTTGCTAAAGGTCGCAAGAGGGCCTATGAGGCGGTGCATCCGGATCTTTCCAATGAAAAGCGCCTATCACAGCTAGGCCACAATTCCGCCCACTGCACACCCAAGTTCAGGCCTCCACCACCGAAAAGCTCGTAATAACAGCCACGAAAACTGCCCGTAAGGCGTTCACTATTGCCTTACCAAAAGGAAATGGTAATCGTGACAGCTCCACCGGATTCGTAAGTAATCAACCATGTTTCAAATCGCAACCAATCTGGGTCATTGGTCCAAGGAATGCCCCCACCCCAAGAGGAATGGCAACCCCACGCAGAACAATCAGAGGCAGGTGAATGCCAGGGCACGTCAAGGACAAGTGCACTATACCGCTGTGGAGGAAGTGCCCGTGGGAGAAGTTGTCACTACTGGTATGTTTCTTGTCAACAAGCACCTTGTTGTTGTTTTATTTGATTCCGAGCTTCTCATTCATTTATGAGTCAAGCATTTGCATCTAGACATGATCAAGAAATAATAGAAGTAAGTAAAGGGGGTTTTAACATAAGTTCAAATAGGGAAATCTTGTTATTACCAAAAGATAGTCAAAATGTACTCATTTTGATACAAGGGAGGGAGTACAACATGATTTGATAATATTGCCGTGGATTGTCGATAAGTGTAATCTTAGGCATGAATTGGATGAAGTATCATGGTGCTCTTATTGACACTAGCACCGTACTATATCATGTTGAGAGAACCCATGGAGGGAATGCTTTTCTAGTTCCACTCTCCCGCGAGTTCGAACCCCAACATCTAGCCTGTGCTATCCAAGCCACCACCATATGTGATATTCCCGTGGTTTGTGAGTTTCCGGATGTATTTCCAGAGGAATTACCAGGTCTACCACCGGATAGGGACGTGGAATTTAAGATCGAATTAGTGCCGTGTGCACCGCACTCCATATCCGTAAGGCCCTATAGAATGCCACCCAATGAGTTAGCGTAACTCAAGGTTCAATTGCAAGATCTATTGGACAAAGGTCTTATCCAACCTAGTTCATCTCCGTGGGGATGTCCAAAGACTGCTTGTGAAAAAGAAGGATAAGTCACCGAGGATGTGTGTAGATTCTGTACCACTCAATGCTGTGACCATCAAGAACAAATATCCGTTACCCCGCATCGACATCTTGTTCGATCAGCTAGCAAAGGCAAAAGTATTCTCCAAAATTGACTTGAGATCAAGGTTACCATCGAGATAAAGATCGTAATCGAGGAGGATATACCCAAAATCGCTTTCTCTACTAGGTACGGCTTATACGAGTATTTGGTTATGTCTTTTGACTAACGAATGCTCCAAATTTATTTCATGTACCGATGAACTCAGATTCATGCCCGAACTTGACAAGTTCGTGGTCGTGTTTATTGATGACATATTGATTTATTCGAGAAAATGAGTCGACCATGAAGAGCATCCGAGGATTGTCCTATCCGCACTCGGGGAACATAAGCTATATGCCAAGTTGAGCAAATGTGAATTTTGGTTGAGCAAAGTACCATTTTTAGGTCACATTTTATCCAGAGATGGAATCTCAAGAGACCCATCAAAAGTACAGAGGTCATGGATTGGAAAGCCCCAACTTCCGTGCATGAAGTTCGGAGTTTTCTAGGGTTAGCAGGATACTATCGTCGGTTTATTCCAGATTTCTCAAAAATAGCTAAGCCTATGACCGGACTACTTGTAAAGATGAGAAATACAAGTGGACACCAAAATGTGAAACAGCTTTTCACACTCTCGTAACTTTGTTGACTACCGCATCAAAGTGCTAGCACAACCTGCACATTGAAAAGCCTTTTGATGTATTTTGTGATGCATCAGAGTAGGTTTGGGATGTGTACTTATGCAAGAAGGAGAGTAATTGCATATGCCTCTCTAAGAATCGAGAAAACATGAAGTCAACTACCCTACACATGATTTGGAACTTGCACCGTTGTCCATGCACTAAAGATATGGAGACATTACTTGTTGGGCAATGTATGTCATATCTATATCGACCACAAGAGCCTCAAGTATATCTTTACCCAAATTTTAATCGAACATGAGACAACGAGATGGTTGGAATTGATTAAGGACTATAATTTGGAAGTGCATTACCATCCGGGTAAAGCTAATGTAGTAGCCGATGCACTTAGTCGAAAGTCCCATTGCAACACAAAGGAAGCGCTATTGGAAGATGGATTCAACTTGCTACATCCTCATTGTGCTACACAATATCACAATCGCTTGTTCGCTTGAAGGCGTAATCATAGAGCTACAAGCAGAGACGGATGTAGGAATAAGTCACATCAAGAGAAAAATGCAAGAGCAAGAGACCAAACATTTTAGATTGGACGAAAAAGGTGTATTATGGTTTGAGGACCGACTAGTGGTGCCGAAAGACCGTGAGCTAAGGAATCAAATTTTAGAAGAAGCTCACTCCTCCAAATTATCTATCCACCGGGTAGTAGTAAGATGTATCAAGATTTGAAAACCCGTTTTTGGTGGACTAAGATGAAGAAAGAGATCGCAGCCTATGTTGCAAGGTGTGATAACTGCAGTAGAGTGAAAGCCGTCCATATGAAAACCGCTGGATTACTTCAGCCACTGCCTATTCCAGGATGGAAATGGGAAGAGATCAAGATGGACTTTATTACTGTGCCTTCCAACAACACCCCAAGGTCACGATTCAATCTGGGTCATTGTTGATCGTCTCACCAAGTCAGCACACTTCATACCCGTGAACACGCGGTATATAGTTGGGAAATACGCTGAATTATACGTTGCCCAGATCGTGAAATTGCATGGAGTACCCAGGACTATAATCTCAGATAGAGGACCACAGTTCATAGCTCGTTTCTGGGAGCACTTACACCAAGCTTTGGGAACCAAGCTAATCAGAAGTTCAGCTTATCATCCTCAAACTTCGTGATGACACAGAGCGAGTGAACCAAATCCTAGAAGATTTACTTAGGGCTTGTGTTATATCTTCAAAAGGTTCATGGGAGAAATGGTTACCTTTAGCTGAATTCTCCTATAACAACAAATTATCAAGTTTAGTATCAAAATGGCTCCATTTGAAGCCTTGTATGGCGAAAGTGCAGAACTCCATTGAATTGGATTGAGCCGGTGAAAGGAGATATTTTGGTATTGATTTTGTCAATGAAGCCAAGAACAAGTACGTATCATCCAACAACACATGAAGGCAGCTCAATCAAGACAGTAAAAAGTTATGCCGATAGAAGAAGAAGACCACTAACTTTTGAAGTAGGTGACTATGTGTACTTGAGAGTATCACCCATGAAAGGCGTGAAAAGATTTGGGATGAAAAGAAGCTTTCACCAAGATATGTAGGGCCATACAAAATTTTGGAACGAAAAGGAAATGTTATGTATAAGCTACAACTACCACCAGAGATGAGTGCAATCTTTGATGTGTTCCATGTTTCTCAGCCTAAAGAAATGTCTTCGAGTACAGGAAGAAGCTATTGCACCCACCAACGCAAAAGCCTTCAATCGGATCTGACCTATGAAGAAAAGCCAATTCGAGTATTAGAAGTGATGGAGAGAGTAACAAGGAGTAAGATCATTAAGTTCTATAAGGTAGTGTGGAACAATCATAGTGAACAAGATGCTACATGGGAAAGAGAAGATTATCTCGCAAGAAGTTTATCCCGCCTTTTTCCAAGAATGGTAGGTCTTGCAAATCTCTTGGACGAGATTTTTATAAGGGGGAGGGGCTGTAACACCTCGGGTGTTAGCCTTGCATAACTTGACTTGCATAACATGAGCATGAGCATCAAGCATTCATAAATCATCATTTACAATTGAAACATCTGATCGAAACATATGAAACATTGCTTGTTATTTCATGTTCCTTGTAACATATGCATATGATCATGTGCAAACAAATGCTAGTGTGTCATGTCGGTCACTATAACACCTTAGCTACACTTAGGTTAACAAAAGGAACCTTGTTCATGAAGACCACATTTCTTGATCAAGCATTTAAGTGTTATTTCATGTGTTGACTTGAATGGCTATATGTGTGACTACTACATGAAATGCTTAAATGACCTGGCAAATTGTTTAAACATGCTTAGGATATCATTAGGAACAACTTTGGTATTTAGGGCTAGGGCTAAATTGGTCATTTAGCCATAGTTTGAATGTGTATCTTGATTTCAAAGTGACATGTTTGACTAAAGTTGAACTAGGTGTTAGAGACCTTGCATGGAGGAGTTCACTAAAGCAAAGTTGTAATATTTGACATAAGGAACAACTTTCATTTTTAAGTCATGGACTGATTTTGCTTCTAACATGCTTGAATGGGTCCCACAAAAACCAAAGCAAATCCAAACCTTCAACACTTAGGAAATTTTTTCAAGTGTTTGATCAACTAACCGAATCGACAAACCGAGGTTGGGCACGAGATTACTCCGTATCTATTATGTAATTAGAGCTCGATCATTGAACAACAATTGAAGCTGGTACATAGGGCTATAAATTTTGTTTAGACGTCTTATGCTTTGGAGCGACGGATTAGCGGGAAATTCGGCAGCAATTCTCGTCGTCAGCTCGGCCATCTCTGCTCGACGAAACCGAATCGCGAATGAACATGGCCGACCGGTTTGAGCTTTTTGCGCCGCGTGTCCCGGGCGGCGGCCGTCGTCGCCGCCAGCCGATCGACCAGAGCCACGCCGGCGCTGGTGCGGCCTTAACCCGCCGGCGTCCGCCCGAGTCGCCTGCGCTTCATTTCCATTTTCGCTCCGTCTTCCTCGCGCGCAGCAATGACAAATGAAGCTCGGCCCGCACCTCCGCCGTCGCCATAGCCGTCACCACTCGCCCTCGTTGCTCCTTCGCCACCGCAATAGCACTACCATCTCCCCAAAGCACCCGTAGCTCCTTCCAAAGGCCCGCCATTCGCGTTTGGTAAGCCATCGCCACGCGCACATGCTCGCCGGAGCTCGCCAAGAAGCCCGTCACACCGTGGCAGCCACAGCCCCCCTCTAAGCGTTAGCTAGCGCGATAGGTCCGCCATAGTACCCCGGTGCTCGTCCGAGCCTTAGGTCGGGCCACCGAGGACGCCGCCGGCGTTTTGCCGTGGTCCACCCTCGCTGTTCCGCCATGGTCGCCGCCGCCGCTAGCTCTAGGGTCAACAATAGGGTTGGCCAAGTGGCTCAATAGGTTCGCCAGTCATGTAGGTCCTACCTCGATGACCTCATCACGGCCAAGCTTCGGCTCGTCGTGCCGAGTCAAGAGCAGCCAAGAAGGTGCAAAGCGGCGCTACGCCGCTGCTCTGCTCCGTCGTGTCATCGACGCTGTGGGGTCCCCGACCAGCTGGTCCCACCTGTCAATGACAATGCAGAGTGTAGGCTAAACCATTTTGAATCCAGTTTTTGATTGGTTTTGTTATTTTGTATCTGCAGATTGGTAGCTCCAAAAATGTTGAAATAAATATGGTTGTGTTCCTTAGGGAGTGTAGTATTTAGGAAAAATATGTTCTTGGCTTCAACAGTAGAAATTTTTGGAGATTTAAATGGGGATTTCAAATGTGCTTTTGAATGCATTTAAATTTGTTTATTTTATATCTAGAGTTCCTGTGCTCCAAAAATTATGAAATTTTGTGGTAGGCTATTCTTAGCATACATGAGCTTGGATAAAAATTTTAGAACCAGTGCATGTGTAGATCTATAGTTATAGATTTTTCTTTTATAAATAGTTAATCCTTGCATGAATTTTTATAAATTAATTATGAGTCCAAAATTCATGAAATTTATTGGAGGTGATACTAGTACCATATGGATGCTAAGAAAAATATGAAATCTGTTGTTTGACACTTTTCAATAGGATTTTCCATTTATGCTATTTCAAAACCTTCTTGCCTTGTCATTTTTGTATAGAATGTTCTACTTGGTAAAATGACATGAAATTTTTATAGTAGTCCTTTGATAGCATTATTAAGGCTCTGTAAATTTTTGAGAATTTATTCAGCCCATCTGATATATATTTATTATTTAACCTAGATATCTAAATAAAATAATAAAGGCAATTTAATAAATAGTTTGGGCTTTGCCATTTTATTATCTTAACTATGTTTGGTATGCTTAAACTGTTGGTAGGTTCTAGGTTGTCAATTTGTGGATGATTACATAAAGTAGAGAGGTGCTATTACTTTATATTGCATGATAAATCATTTTCGGACTGATTCTAGAGTATGAGGAGTTACATGTTGAAACTGATGTAGACTGTAAAAATGGTTAATAACAAAGTTGTAGAAAATTTGGTAAGCTTTCCAGAAAGTCCAGGATCACTAGATTTGGAATTGTAGAACTCCAGTTATGAGTGAAACAAGTGGATATCTGTTTATGGCATAGTCGATGCTTGTAGAAGTAGTTAAGTAGTAAAGCGAGAAGAGATATGCACCTACTCAAACAACGTGATGCACTTGTTAACATATATGCATTCATAATACTTATACCATATTCATGCATCTAGGATCGGAGGAAGAGATCACGTTGTTGGAATTCAAGAAGCGAGAGGAAGGGAACCCGCAGGAGGATCCGCAAAGCCGCAGCCTCAAGGCGTGGGAGCGAAACCTCAAGAGCTTCCGAGGAGTGCCACCGACCACCGTCCCCATTTCCTTTCTGCGAGGCAAGCCCCGGAGCATTATAAGTCTCCGAAGAATTTAC
Source organism: Miscanthus lutarioriparius (assembly GCA_904845875.1). Lineage (NCBI taxonomy): Eukaryota > Viridiplantae > Streptophyta > Magnoliopsida > Poales > Poaceae > Miscanthus > Miscanthus lutarioriparius. Next base: position 67,978,763 of record CAJGYO010000001.1, on the reverse strand, counting down.
AAATGTTTACTTACGTATTTATGATTGATGCATTAGGTTATAAGAGTTGAATGAAACCACTTGATGCATGTACATTCCTTGTCCAGATATTACACCTTTAACCGGGGTATAGGTCCGAGGATCGAATATATATATGCTTAGCCATGCTTAGACCGGTAGAAGTCGGGTGATGTCTCTGTCACCCGCGAGATATAGGTGGATACCGAGCACGGTTGGCTATATCTCGCTATCGTGGAATGTAACCATGAGGTACAAGTAAATTGAGACCGGACGGGAGGTCGATAGGGAAGCAACAAGGCATGGAGGTCTTGGGTGTGGACTTATCCCCGTCTGTGTCGATTAAGGACCGTACCGTTGTTGGCGCTTCTGACAAGATTGAACGCATGCCTCTCACTTAGCTGGCCGGATAACTCGTTCCGACCATGAAGCCGAGTAATTCAACTCGGCCGGAATCGCATTCACAGCGCTCCTTCCGGGAACGATCGATCGAGCCCAAGGGCAGGTTTGGCTCGAGCATCCCGGCATCCGGTGTTCCAGACAGCGGCGCAAAGACGAACCCGCGAAATGTGTACCGGAGTTGTACCAAAGGTGACCTAAGACTATCGTGGCTGGTAGATCTGGGTTTGTGTTAGGAAGAAATTCCCAGCTGGTTGAAATCGATTCGAATCGCCGCTCTCCGGATAGTGAGAAACTTGGCTAGTCCCAACATCGTAGTGACTATATTATGAAACATGGTGGTTCAGATGAATATGGAATTACAATACCGCTATGGTTACTATTGGATGCTTCTAAATGATATCCCACATGTTTGGCATGGTGATAGTTGCTAATCTAGAAATGGATAGTTATAATTAACTTGATAAAGGAATCATAATTGTACAACGGATCAATTGCCTTTTTCGCAAAATGTTGTCAAGTTACGCCCACTTATACAAACCTTGCATACTCCTTGGAGTCACTTTATTTCGGTTCATGACGGGTAAGTCTAGTGAGTACCTTCTCGTACTCGTGGTTTATTTTCCCATGTTGTTGCAGATGGCAATCGTGTATCATGGTTATTGCAAGAGTTGCTTCTATCCCATTGTGGATGAGGAATAAGCCTTGGGCGTGCTTCCTTAGTAATTCCTATCTTTGCTTTTGTGGATCGTGATCGGCATGGCATCGTATCAAACTACGTTGGAAACTTATATTCGAACTTATTTGCTTCCGCTTTAATTATCAAACTTGGTTTGTAATAACTTTCTATTCAGACTCGATGATGAAAGTATCTCGTGAACTTTATGTAATATGTGGCATGTATGTTGAATCATACGATCTTGGTTGTTGTAAATCGTTTTATCGAGACCCGTCGTGGTACTCGACGGACTACCGGGTTTATATGGGTTCAAGTATGACAGTGCGACCGCTTGCGGATTGCCATTATACTTGTATTCTTATAAATTGGTCGGTTCTGCGACAAAACGGTGGTCGCCAAGTGTTGGGGATTTGACTTCGCTAGAGAGAGTAGCCCCAGAACTCTAAAGTCTACCTCTGATTATTACAACAAAGTTTGACTGTAGGAAACGACAAGCGAAGGTGAAACTTCGACTTCGCTATGGCCAAACTGAAAGATACAGAAGGTTCAAGGGCGAAGATAATTTTTGACTACGCTCGACATGCAAAGTCAAAAGGATCCAGTGCAAGAATTCTCAAGACAAAGATGTGAAGACAGTACCAGTCGACATGATCTTGAAGAATGGCAGAACAACATGAAGAATGAAGACTACGAAGAGTAAAAGGACATCTTCACCGCTGTAGCTTAAAGGGGTGTATAGATTAAGAGAGGGGCATAATAGTCATTTGTATATAAACTGCGAAGGCTAGGACCTCTATAAATACCCCCTCTGGCATGTACGGTACGATCATGAAATGAATACAACTTTACACTTGTGTTCAAAATCGATGTTTGTGTGATTGTTTTACCCAACATCTGGTGCCCACCGTTTGTGTGTGCTCAAAGACTCCCATGACCTCAAGAAACCAATGGGCAGACCTAGCAAGAAAGTTACCACCGGGGCAATCGAAGATGAGCAGCCGGTAACTGGCGAAGACCAAAGTCTTGAGAAAGAAGCACCTCAAGATCAAAACTCTTCAAAGGCAAGCGAAACCGAAGAACAAAGACTCAAGGAGTTAAAGGACCAACTCCAAGCCAATCAAAAAGAACTTGAAAAATGCCGGGCAAGGGCAAGAGAGAAATCACTAAAGCAAAAGGTAGAAGAAGCCGAAGCCACTCTTTGCCATCTGAACGAACAAATTCAAAGTGCAAGCCACGAAGTCATAAATGGGACGACCCAAATTCAATAGCAAAAGCCTTGCAAGAAAGAAGCTCCCAAAGATCATTCATATCAATTGATAATAGCTCTCCTCTATCAATAAACTTGCAGCTGCTCAATGGCGCTAGGGTACAAGTTCAACACGCTACCAACATTTGATGGTCAATCTGATCCAAGAAAATTCTTGATGAGTAGGAAACAGTAATTTCTAGAGGTGGCAATGAAACCACACTAGCAAAATCACTCGTGATGGTAGACAAAGGCCAACCCAGCAATGGTACTCTTCACTAAAGCAAAGTCCATACATTCATGAGACCAGCTAAAAGCAAACGTACTCGTCGACTTCCAAGGATTCCAGCCCACCGACCTTACAATCTCAGATTTGTTCAATTGCAAGCAACAACTAAAAGAGCCGCTAAGTCAATACTTCAGAAGATTTATCCAAATCAAAGCGCAAATTCCAAATGTTCTAGATGATGTAGTAATTATAGCCGAAATCAAGGGGCTTCGAGTGGGTCAATGTTCATCACATTTCGACCGAGAACCACCAAGCACAGTTTCAGAGCTATACTAAGTCATGCAAAAATTTTGCAAGTCAGATGACGACTACAGAAAAAGAGTAGAAGATGAAAGCAACTTCAGGACACAAATTAAGCCCAACAATAACAACAACAACTTTCACCAACCAAGATCAAACAATTTTAAGTGAAGATCATTTCCCCACAACCATCATGTCAATCAAATTGAGAATGACAATGCAACAACAGTTGAAAGTGATTTCCCCAATGAAGTCAGTTCAATTAGCAAAGTCAATAGAATGAAAGGACATTTGATAAACAGGGCTTCGGCTTAATAGGAACACCAAGAGGAGGAAGAGGTGGAGGAAGAAAACCACTGAGACTAGAAGACATGTTTTGCATCATTCATGGCAAAGGGGCTAGACACACATCCAAAATGTGCCCAAAATTAAAGAAAAGCATCGAAGAAGCACAAGAAAGCAGGGCACCTCTTCAACCCAACTTTGTCAATCATGTTATGCAAGAACATCAAAACACTCATCAAACTTACTAGCCAATTCACTATGGACATTCTCAAGCAATAATGCTCCCAGGGCCATCATCCACATACAATTATGAACCAATTACAATGTATCACCCGATACAAAATCAATGGAGGCATACTCAGCCTCAACAATCCAATGTCCAATCAGCACAACCTGAGGCTTCGGTTGCAAATAACAATCCTCAAAACAACCAAGCCAAGCAAGAAGATAACTCTCCATCAGCATCTATGGTTAACATCAATGCAATCATACCAAGCAGCGGAAGAATATTGACGATAACAGGGGGCAATAGTATGGAGCATGAAAACAATAGCCAAAAAAGGAACTACTTTTGAAGAGTAAAATCAATTTTAATGGAAGTCCCATACAAGAAAACAAGATGGTATCATTTACCCATCACATTTTCTGAAGAAGACCTCCAACTCAAAGATTACCCACACATGGGTGCAATGGTAATCGAGGCAAACATTGATGGCTAGGCAATCTCAAAAATATTAGTTGATGGAGGAAGCTCCACAGACATTATTTTTGCATCAACTTTAGACGCCATGAAAATTGATCGAAAAGTATTGGGGAGAGCAAACAACCCACTATACGGCTTCAGTGGCAAAAGAATTCATTCAATTGGAAGAATAGTACTCTCAGTATCATTTGGAACAGTGACCAAGAACAGAGCAAATAGCTTTTGATGTAGTAGAAATGTACTACCCATACAATGCACTCTTTGGAAGAGGAAGTCTAAATGCATTTGAAGCAATTATAAGTTACTCATATTTGTGCATGAAAATGCTAGCCATAAATGGTGTGATTACAGTTTATGGTGACCAAACAGAAGCAAGGAACATTGAGAAAGAATCCACTCTAGGACAAAAGAATGTCCATGTTATTTCTAAAGAAGATGAGAAAGAAGAAACAGAGAATGCGAAGCCACAACCTAAAGCTCAACCATGTCAAGCGACAAAGAAAGTGCCACTCTATGGTAGAACCACCCAAATTATATGGCCCACGTGCATATATCATTGTTCTAAAGACCTCTGACTACTGCACACGAGAGCCAGATAATCTCGGTAGTCTGTCGAGTGTCCTCGGGGAACCCCGGATCATCCACTTTTTACAACCCATACAGGATCAACAATGGAGTTACCACAACATTTGGTACAAATATATCTTACATCGGAATGCGGAAGAATTTTAACATTAGTTAACAAAACCTGTTCAAATAAAAACTTAACTTGAGATCAAAAGGTGAATAGAGCTATAGAAGCAACTTAGGTGAAGCACATAAGGTAGAAGAGACAGCCAAATCATGTCGAGCCTACTAACATGACCTCAATTAGCAGCACAAGTCAAAACCTGCAACAGGGTTAACAAACCCTAAGTACTTGAGGGTACTCAACAAGTCTTACCTGACTAAAAGAAAAGACTCCAAGGGCATGCAGGCTTAAAGGAAAGTTGGAAGCAAGAATAACTTTTGCAGAAAAGCTTACTACAAGTGAATCCTTACTTTCAATCCTTTAGCTGGGTATTAAGTTATTAGTAGTATCTAGTTTGCACCTGATCTAGCATAATCACTTCATTAAGCATCTCATCTCAACTTATATCATCTCATATCCATTGGTAACCATGTTTCATTGATTAACTACAATGTAGATCGGGGGATCAAGTCTCCATAACTGAGGAGCATGATGATTTGAATTGATTAGGCCTAGCTAGGGTATCCTTACCACACGACATATGCAGGTCCCAGACCTACCACACTTGGATCCTCCAAAACGAGAACGGGTTTGCGCCACCTGAGAGCATAGACTCCACCGTCGTACGTCATTCCTGATGTTTTCGTAGGGTGGGTACATGCTACTCTCGCATCTCTCCACTCCCAGTGCGTGGTTGTCGCAGAACCGACCAATTTATAAGAGTACAAGTACAATGGCAGCCCACAAGCGGTCGCACTGTCATACTTGAACCCATATAAACCCGGTAGTCCGTCGAGTACCACGACGGGTCTCGATAAACGAATTACAACAACCAAGATCGTACATGATTCAACATACATGCCACATATTACATAAAGTTCGCAGATACATGTAACACCCTCGGTGTTTGGCTTCTACTAATTGCATTTTGTCTCATAAACATGTGCATCATCTATCTCATCATGTCATTTTCCCTGAAACATACATATGAAACATTCGCATATTCTGTTTGTTTCGTACTGGATTGCTTGTGAATGGTAGTAGTGCAACATATGAATGCAACATGAATTTCCCATGTCTTGAAGCATGGCAACATGGTAGTAATGTGACAAGTATAGGATAACAACAAGGTCATGCAACATGTGAAACAATGTATTGAAACATATGTATGAATTGCTTGTTTTACTTTCTTTATCACATGTGATCAGTAGAAGTGGTATAACAACTTTGTAAAATGGGTGATCATGGTCTAATACACCTTAACTATACTTCGTTTACTTGTTGGAACATTGTTCATGTAGACCAAAATGACCAAAATGTCCTCAAGTGCAAGTTTGACTTAAATTGACCCATGGAGTGTCATCGTTTGACTGATTCAAAAGTCCAACTTAGAAGCTTTGCATGGCTGTGCACTCTTTACAAAAGTTGTAGCTAATTTATCAAGAAACAAAATTTGTTTTATGACCAACTCATGAAAATGGCTAGAACATGCTCAAACATGGCCTACAAGTCAGTCTTACATGCTGATTGCAACACTGAAAAATATGCTAAGTCTTAACTGCATTTCAGTTGCATCGAGCTCACTTTGGCTTCGTGTAACTTTGGATCCATGGCGTGTTAGGTGTCGGTCATTGAAAAGAAATTGTAGAGGGAATATAGGTCTACAACTTTGATGTTCAATTCTTCCACTAACTCGTCACGGATTAGGAGTAAATCATCGTCAAAGTATCGCTGTCAGGCGTCGGCATTAGCAACTGAATCGTGTTTTCAGATAACCGTCAGAGTCACCATGGGCCGACCGATTCGAAACTTGAAGCAGCGTGTCGCCACCGTCGCCGCTTCCTTTGAAAGTCTTGTGGCCGCGTCGTCGCGCTGCAGCGTCGCGTCGCAGCGCTACCGCTCACCGAAGTCGCCGCTCCATTTCTCCTTCCTTCGCCTCCTCTCGCCACCGTAGCTCTCTTTGGATCACCGAAGCCGCCGAGCCAAAATCCACCGTAACCAAGCTCCATTGCCCGATTCGTCCAAGCCATAGCCCGCGATGAGCTTCTCCCGTCGCGACCACACCATCACCGCGTTTTCGCGCCGGTAGAGATCACCGCGAGGCGGGTCCACCGGTCGCCATGATCGCCGCCTGCCGAAGTGGCACGTGGCCGTGACGCCTTTCGCCCCTTATCGCCTTCTCTTCCTTGTGCTAGCTTCCAGATGTGTGTGCTGCAGCTCATTGAGTGAGCCACGAGGGCGTGGACGTCAGAAGCTTCGCCGGAGCCGGCCGGCCCGTGCGTGGCCGAGCGCCGCCGTGGCCATCGCCACCCCTCCTTGTCGCGTCAGTAGCTACGAATGAGGTTTCCCCTAGGTCCGCTAGGTTGAGGCGAAACCGTAGGCACCGTTGGTCTCGCCGGAGAAGCCACCGACGGCGAGTCCCGCCGTCGTCTTCCTCCGCCTCCCCTGTCTTCTGGCGACGACAAGCGGGTCCATTTGTCGGTCGGGCCGACGCGCACATGCAATGGAGCAGACCTTGGCTGAGCCAGCGTTTTGGGCAGCACAGCCAGTATTTCGTGGGCCGTCGTTCCTTCAATTTTGCCAAGAGTAGGGCTGAGTGTTGTTTTCCTATTTTGTTTTGTTTATTTATTTCACATTTATGTACATCTTCAAAAATATATAGTTCCTAGTGTATAGATCCAAATGCTGTGGTTCTAATTTTGTTGGGTTCCTGGTCATGTCTAGTATTTAACAAAAATATTATATGAGCACATGTTTTAGAAATTTTTGAGGAATTAATTAGGACTTTGAAATGTGTTTTTAGATGCATGCAAATTTGTTTGAATTTTATCTTGAGTTTCTGTGGTCCAAAAATTATGAAATTTTGTGGGCCGTCTGTTATTGCTTATTAGAAGCTCTGGTAAAAATTTTAGAACTAATGCATGTGTAGTTTTTAAGTTATAGAATTTCCTTTTATTAATGGGTGGATCTTGTGTGAATTTTCATAATTTTTCTATAGATCCAGTGAAGGTGAAATTTTATGGGTGCTATTCTTATGCTAGAAGGATGCTAGGAAAAATGGGAAATCTGTTGCTTGAAACTTTTTAATAAGGTTTCCTAATTATGCTAGAAATAGACATGTCATCTGTTAATTTGGATACAACAAGTTATGTTGGTCCAATGGCTTTGAAATTTTTATGGTAGTCTATGTGCAGCATGAGATAGCTACTGTAATTTTTGTAGATTTTTATGAATAGTTTTACTATATATTGCTTAAATCACCTAATTAACTAAATAAATTGGAAAAGGATATTAAATAATTTATTTAGAAGTTAGCACTATACTTTCTGATGTTTCTTAGGTATGAAAAACAAGTTGGTAAACTTGGTTTGGTCAAATTAGGCTTTTGCACCATCATTGAATAATTAAGTTAGCAACCCTGTCATTGCGGGACAGATTCTAGGCCTACTGGAATTGGATTTGGTTAACTTCAGAATCATGCTTTGATGTTTACAAATGAATTGTAGAGAATTTCATAAGCTTTCCAGAATATCCTCTTGCAAGTCATTTGGAGTTATAGAACTCTGGTTATGATAGAATTAAGTTACTACTTGTTGCATATGAAGCTTTAACTGTTATTTTAAGTATGTCTTTACTATTCTAAGTTCATGGTACTGTTCCTAGGTGTTAGGCCTTTAACTGAAGATGAGCATCTTTATCTTAGGTTATGCAAGTTAGGTAAGTTACTCTTGTTATTTAAGTTAAGTTGGATACATGCTTAAAGTGATTTGAATAGAGCTAATTACTCGGTAAACGAGTGTCCAGTGATGTTTTCATAAACACCCATTGTGATTCATTCATCATGAGCATCATGTCATTCCTTATGCATCCATAATATTTATCTTGTGCATCGGCATGCAATAGGTGTACCGGAAGGAGTAACCCTGCTAGAATTCGAGGAACTGAACGAGCAGCAGCAGCCGACACCGGAGATTCAGGAGGAGCAGCCTTCAGGAGAAGTGCCAGACGAGGTCGCCGTTGAGTGCCCTGACCACCGTCCTTGCAACTTTGTGAAAGGCAAGCCCCAGAGCATATTAAGCCTCCTATTTTCCGAACTGCAGTTACAGTATTATTATTACATATATTGTTGCATTAAGTTTAGGTGTTGGATGCAAACACTTGCTGCATTGGTTACCCATTCCTTGTCCAGATATTGTTACCCTGAATCCTATGTAGCTCAGGCTCGAGTAGTGCTTAGCCCTGCTTAAACGCGGTAGAAGTCGGGTGATTTCCTGTCACCTGCGAGATATAGGAAGATACATGTGGCACGGTTGGCTATATTTGCTATCGTGGAAAAGAACCAGTCTTAATTTAAAATGAAGACCGGACGGAGGCTTGCCGGTTTGCAGTGACTCCGTCTGTGTCGCTTAAGGACTGATTCTTGGAGCCTTTCCTGTTCATGTTGAACGCATGCCTCTCTCTTAGTTGGCCGTGTCCGATGACCGACCACAAAGCCGAGTAGCTCACCTCAGGCCGGGAGTCGATAAGTATAAAGTGCGCCTCGGAAGGGAGCCATAGGCGTGAGTCCAAGGGCAGGTGATTTAAAAGTCCTGATCATCCTGGCAGAAGGGTAATCCCTGAGAGTGCTGGCGCTGATCGAACCCGCGAATTTGGTTCTTGAGATGTTCCAAAGGTGACCCACGGCTACCCTTGCAAAGTATGCCAGGGTGAGAGTTAGGAATACCCCCTCAGCTGAGTTGTAATTCGATTCGAATCGCCGTCTCTCCCGGTTAGTGAGAACTTGACGGGCTTATCTCCAATGTAGATACACTTAATAACTTAATGGTTCGGAAATGATGATATGATGATGACAGCCTTATTATACCTGCTATGGTTAATATTGTTTGCTTCTAATAAGTGAGTGCTCTAGTACAGGTGCTAATCTAGTGGACAGGTAAGTAATGATAAGCTTGATAATAAGTTTAAATTGGTTACTATACTCATAAGCTCTTTTATGCAACTGTGTCAAGCTAGCCCACCTGAAAAGCCTTGCATGATCCTTGGTGTCTTTTATTTCTGATTTTTGTCGGGTAAGTCTAGCTGAGTACCTTCTTGTACTCAGGGTTTATTTCCCACCGCTGCGAGATGACCAGTTCTTCTTTGGTTGTTGCAAGCACGCTTTCTCCCCTTGGGGATGAAGACTAGACCGTTAGGCGCGGTCTCTACTAGTTCTCGTGCACTGATAATGCTTTTGTGGGACATGACTACGATCCGCAATGTATTTAAAACTATGAAGTTATGTACTAAACTATGTTGCTTCCGCACACTCAAACTTGGTTTATAATATTTTATTTGAACTCGATGGATGTAATCCGAATGCTACTTGTGAAATGTTGTAACGAATGATGTGTTGTGTTGAATCATTACGATCTTGGTTTGTATGTCGAGAGTTGGTTGAAATCCTTCGTGATTTTTTGGACTCACAGGGATTATGGGAGCTTAAGTACAGTGAATTGGTCGCTTCGGTGATTGTTTTTGTACTTACGTTCTTATGATTTGGTGGTTCGGATTACATTACGGTGGCATCGAGCAAGATTTGACACTAAACACGTCATTTGTGTATTTAAAACAAAAGTATTTGTAAAAATCCTAAATTAAATACTAAGTATTGCCGGTGGTCATATCCCTTATGCCCAAATAAGGACTCTTAGGTGGCTTATTAAAGTACTAACTTGGGGGTTCCCGCTTGTTCTGTTTTTGTCGTCCATACTGGCGTGCTATTGTATGGATGCCATCCGCTTGGGTGGTAATGTTTAGATCAAATACCTCTACGCTCCGGTAAGTGGGAGTTAGAGAGCATGACCGTCCAATCGTCGGTCTAGGGGAGAGTAGTTGTGGTTGCTCGTGATATTTACATGTTCAATCATGTATCTATGAGAGTACTTAAATGTGGGTATCTCTCGACGGGTAGTTGTGATACTAGAGTATGTGCATCGAGGGGATGTATGTATGAAAGTATTTAGTTATTGCTCGCTTTTATGCATTTTGGGAAATTATCGGGCTGAAATGAAATTTTCTGCAGGTACACTAACAACGTATCGTTGTAGATCGACTAGCTACCGTATACGAGAGAACGTATGTATGCCACCGTATATTTCGCTAGCCTTTAAATTTTTCTAGGATGGTGAGGACGTACGGATCGTGCATGCATCATGTTCAAGCATACATGGCATTTCTTGCATTACTCCCTCCTTTAAAATATGATTGTCCCGACTAATTAAATTTCGTATCCCTTAAATGATTCTCCCTTACGTTGTAACTTTTGCTACTGAGATGGCGCAAGACGAAGCTCTTTGCTTTCATAAGTCCGGCTGGAGGCGAGGCGCCTCATCACCGTTTAGCTCCTCGTGAGAGCCCTCGTCCTGAGCCTACTGAGGAGGAAAGGCTGAGGATAGAGCTAGCTCGGGTGACTGCTGAGAGGAATGCGGCTCAGCACCGCTTGGAGCAAGTAACACAGGAAAGGGACCAAGAGACCCTTGAGGTTCAGAGGTTGATAGTTGCTCACCGCAACTGTGAACGCATGTTGATTCACGTGATGAACCAACGGAATGAAGCCCGCACGAGGAGGATGTGTTGAGAGCACGGCATGTGTAGAGCTAGAGCAGCAAGTGGCGATTCTTTGAGGAGTACAATGACAATCTCCATGAGGAGGTTCACCTGTTACATAATCAACTTCACCCTCTCCCCGCCACCGAGGATGAGGATGAGATGGGTTACGGTGTCATCATGGTGAAGGTGATGATGACATGGAGGTCAATGGACTGAGGACATTCCACGATGAGGAGGAAGATGAGGAGTTAGAGCCTCGCTAGTGATGAAGATGGAGGAGAGATCTTCGACACTGACTCGAGGACGATGCGTAGTTTAGCTTACTACTTAGCTAATGCGCAAGAGCTAGTCTTTTGTTGATCCTCATGCATGAACGAGTAGCTTTGGAATAAGTAATCGTTGGGATGTAATATCGAACCATAAGTTATCTTTGGATGTAAGTTTGGAACCACTATGGCTTGGATGTAACCTATCGAACGTATTATGCTCCACGTATGTGAGCCTTTGATAAATTTCGTCTTTGCGGTCTATGGATCTCGTTGTTGGTTAAGTTCATCGCATTTATGTGTCAATTGACGCGCTTGATGAGTTGTGTGGTTGTGATGAATGATTGTGCCTCTGTTGATTATATAAATGCATTCCCTCCAATGGACTCAGTTGGGCATAATTATACGATTCATCTACAAAAATTTCCACATCGTCAGTGCTCATTGGCTATACATTTTGCAGATGGCTCATAACCTTCGTCATGGTCGTGGCATGGGAAATGAGAAACAACCACCTCCGCCACCGCCCACACCAAATTGAGCTAATGCGCATGGGCCAGGAAAGTCAACAGCATGTTAATGAGGCTATGCGTCCGATGGCTAACCGTGGAGGATCATCATGTCCGCCAAGGACCCGAGCCAAACCAAGACAAGCAGACTTTAAGGACTTCATAGATACAAAGCCTCCTATCTTTTGTGAGGCGTAAGAACCATTACAAGTCGATGAATGGTTGAGAACGATAGAGCAAAGGTTTGGATTGCTCCGTTTGATGAAGGTATGAAGGCCACATATGCAGGACACCAGCTCCAAGGCCCCGCAGTATCCGTGGACATATCACAAGACCACCTTCCCCGCAAAACGACGAGATAGTTTGGGGTCGGGCCAGCTGACTTTCAGAGGACACTTTATCCCTCCCGGTCTCATGGCCATTAAGCATACCGAGTTTATGAAGCTCACCCAAGGCAACAAGAGTCTCAATGAATACCTCGGGCATTCAACAACTTTGGCGAGGTATGCTCCTCGAGTTTGTCGACATCGACGCTAAGAGAATAGCTAGCTTCAAGAGGGACTTTCCCTAAACCGATGAAGTCAATGGGCAAGCGCAAGTGTGTCACCTTCAATGAGTTTATCGGTGACACTCGACTCAGAGAACAATGATAAGATATATGCCGCATCCAAGAACCGCAAAAGAAACTTTGAGGCAGGTGCTTCTCGTCTAAGCCACCAATAGTATCCAAGGCCCAGATCACCGTCCACCCAATGCTAATGTCCGCATCGCCCACCACCTCGAGAAGAAGAATCAAGCTAAAACTGGTTTTCGTAAGGGGTACACAATTTCCTTGCCAAAGAATACCTCTGGGTAGGGCAGCTCCAATGTCCCACCACTAAACAACAGCCGTGTTGGAACTGTGAATCACCTGGTCATTGGGCAAATAGGTGTCCCCATCCTCCCAAGAATGCTCAAGGAAACGTCTGGTGTGGGCGTGTTCATTACACTCATTGTGGAGGAAATTCCTGCTTTGGTGAAGTGGTCACCACTGGTAAGTTTCTTGTTAATGATCACCCGCAGGTTGTGCTCTTTGATTCGGGTGCTTCACATTCCTTTGTGAGTTCTACTTTTGCATCTAAGCATAAGATGAATGTGATTACAATTGTCAAGGGTGGTTATTGTATTAGTGTGCTTTGGGAATAATATCATGACTAACCAAGTAGTAAAAGATGTAAAGCTTGAAATTGGGGATCGAGAGTTCCTTACGGATCTTGTAGTGCTACCGGGGTAGGAATTGATGTAATCCTAGGAATGAAGTGGATGAGTGGAAATGGAGTGTTGATCGACACGTCAACCCGTGGTGGTAATGTTGAGGGATCCCGTGGATAAGAAGGGTTTTCTAGTGCAGTTACCTCGTGATATCTCTATTCACAATACGTACCAATGCTACCCTAGCCAAAGCCATTGAGGATCTACCGGTTGTCCGTGAGTTTCAGATGTCTTCCCCGATGACTTGCCCGGATTACCTCCGGACCGCGATGTAGAATTCAAGATAGAACTCATTCCGGCACGGCTCCTATATCTCGAAGGCCCTATAGAATGCCGCCCAATGAGTTGGCTGAACTAAAGAGTCGATTGAATGAGCTATTGAAGAAAGGTTTGATTCGCCTAGTTCTTCTCCTTAGGGTTGTCCGGCTATCTTTGTGAAGAAGAAGGACGAATCTTTTGCATGTGTGTAGACTATCGTCCCTAAATGTTGTTACCATCAAGAACAAATACCCTCTTCCTCGTGATCGATATTTGCATTTGATCAGCTCTCTAAAGCTAAGGTATTCTCCAAGATCGATTTGAGGTCCGGTTACCATCGAGATCAAAATTCGTCCCGAAGATATACCTAAGATGACTTTCTCTACCCGTTATGGTTTGTTCGAGTACCTTGTCATGTCTTTTGGGTTGACAAATGCTCCGGCACACTTTATGTACTGATGAATTTCGTATTCATGCGTAATTGGACAAGTTTGTCGTCGTGTTCATTGATGATATCCGTGTATATTCTCAGAATGAAGAAGAGCATGCTGAACATCTGAGAATTGTCTTAACTCGGTTGCGTGACAACCAGCTTTATGCTAAGTTCAGCAAGTGTGAATTCTGGTTGAACAAGATACCTTTCCTAGGTCATGTGTTATCTGGTGATGAAATTTCGGTTGACCCTACGAAGGTGCAAGAAGTCCTTGAGTGGAAGGCACCTACTACGGTCACAGAAGTTCGAAGTTTCTTGGGATTGGCTGGCTATTATCGTCGCTTTATCCCGGATTTCTCAAAAATCGCCAAGCCTATGACTCGCCTACTACAAAAAGATGAGAAGTTTGTGTGGACTCCGAAGTGTGAAGAGGCTTTCCACACTTTGCGGACCTTGCTAACCTCTCGCTCAGATTGGCACAACCCCGACATCGAAAAGCCTTTTGATGTCTATTGTGATGCATGTGGCATCGGTTTGGGGTGTGTTCTTATGCGGGAAGGCCGAGTAATTGCTTATGCTTCACTTGACTTCGAAAGCATGAAGTCAACTATCCTACCCATGACTTAGAGCTAGCCGCAGATTGTTCATGCCTCAAGATTTGGAGACATTACTTGCTTCGGGTAATGTGTGCAACATCTATATCGACCATAAAAGCCTCAAGTACATCTTTACTCAACCCGAGTTGAACATGCGTCAACGGCGCTGGTTAGAATTGATCAAGGACTACAACCTTCAAGTGCACTACCATCCTGGTAAGGCAAATGTGGTTGCTGATGCCTTAAGCAGAAAGGCCCATTGCAATTCCTTAGTTAGTGAAGACTTTCATCGTCACACCTCCTTCATCCTGTAGTACTTCACAATATCTTTGTGGATTGCTCTCTTAGAAGTCGAATTATCGAACTCCAGAAGACTGATGTGGGTGTGTTTCATATCAAACGGAAAATGAAAGAGAAAGAGACCAAGCACTTTAGGATCAATGACAAAGGAATTCTCTGGTTTAATGATAGACTTGTGGTGCCCAAAGATAAAGAACTTAGAAATCAAATTATGGCTGAAGCCCATTCTTCTAAGTTGTCCAGCCATCCTGGTAGTAGTAAAATGTATCAAGATCTCAAGCTATATTATTGGTGGACCAAGATGAAGAAAGAAATCGCAGACTTACGTGGCAAGGTGTGATAAGCATTGCAGAGTCAAGGCTATTCACATAAGGCCCGGATCATTGCAGCCACTCTCTATTCCCTGGTGGAAGTGGGAAGAAATTAGTATGGATTTTATTGTTGGATTACCCACTACCAACAAGGGTTGTGATTCTATCCGGGTTATCGAGATCGTCTAACTAAATCTGCTCACTTTATTCCGGTCAAGTCTACCTATCATCCTCACAATTATCTTTGAGATTTATTTTCAACAAGTGGTACGTCTCCATGGTGTACCCAAATCCATTGTTTCGATAGAGGACCTCAGTTCACGGCTCGCTTTTGGGAGTGCTTACATCAGAATCTTGGCACTCATCTAATCCATGATTCGCCTATCATCCACAAACATCGAGATGATCGGCGTGTTAATCAAATTCTAGAGGACATGCTTAGAGCTTGTCTTATTTCTTGCAAAGGCTCTTGGGAAGATCGGTTACCTCTCGCTGAATTCTCTTATAACAACAGTTATCAAGAGAGTATCAAAATGGCTCCTTTTGAAGCTCTTTATGGCGCAAGTGTAGAACTCCTTTGAACCGGGTGGAACCCGGGGAAAGAAGATTCTATGGTATTGACTTTGTAAAAGAAGTCGAAGAGCAAGTCCGAACTATCTGAGAAGAATATGACCGCCCAGACAAAGCTAGACAAAAGAGCTATCCGACAAGAGAAGGAAACCTATTGAGTTTGAAGTAGGTGATCATGTTTATCTGAAGGTATCCCCTATGAAAGGAGTCAAGCGTTTTGGAATTAAAAGGAAGCTTGAGCCTCGATATGTTGGACCCTACCGCATTATCGAGAAAAGTGGAAGAGTAGCCTATAAACTCGATCTACCCCGTGAGATGGGAGCTATATTTTCGGTATTCCATGTGTCCCAGCTGAAGAAGTGTCTCCGTATTCCTGAGGAAAGAATAGCAACCAGAAAAGTCAACTTGAAATCTGATCTTTCTTATGAGGAAAAGCCCGTGCAAGTTCTGGATACACAAGAAAGAGTGACTCGTACACGAGTGGTTAAGTTATACAAGGTAGTTTGGAGTAATCATAGTGAACGGGATGCAACCTGGGAACGGGAAGATTATTTAAAGGAAAACTATCCAGCTTTCTATACTGATTG
This sequence comes from Miscanthus lutarioriparius, assembly GCA_904845875.1. Classification (NCBI taxonomy): domain Eukaryota; kingdom Viridiplantae; phylum Streptophyta; class Magnoliopsida; order Poales; family Poaceae; genus Miscanthus; species Miscanthus lutarioriparius. The sequence goes on along the minus strand of CAJGYO010000001.1, from coordinate 67,962,526 downwards.
GTACGCTTTCCAAATCTTGGGACGAGATTTTTCTAAGGGGGGAGGGCTGTAACACCCTCGGTGTTTGGCTTCTACTAATTGCATTTCGTCTCATAAACATGTGCATCATCTATCTCATCATGTCATTTTCCCTGAAACATACATATGAAACATTCGCATATTCTGTTTGTTTCGTACTGGATTGCTTGTGAATGGTAGTAGTGCAACATATGAATGCAACATGAATTTCCCATGTCTTGAAGCATGGCAACATGGTAGTAATGTGACAAGTATAGGATAACAACAAGGTCATGCAACATGTGAAACAATGTATTGAAACATATGTATGAATTGCTTGTTTTACTTTCTTTATCACATGTGATCAGTAGAAGTGGTATAACAACTTTGTAAAATGGGTGATCATGGTCTAATACACCTTAACTATACTTCGTTTACTTGTTGGAACATTGTTCATGTAGACCAAAATGACCAAAATGTCCTCAACTGCAAGTTTGACTTAAATTGACCCATGGAGTGTCATCGTTTGACTGATTCAAAAGTCCAACTTAGAAGCTTTGCATGGCTGTGCACTCTTTACAAAAGTTGTAGCTAATTTATCAAGAAACAAAATTTGTTTTATGACCAACTCATGAAAATGGCTAGAACATGCTCAAACATGGCCTACAAGTCAGTCTTACATGCTGATTGCAACACTGAAAAATATGCTAAGTCTTAACTGCATTTCAGTTGCATCGAGCTCACTTTGGCTTCGTGTAACTTCGGATCCATGGCGTGTTAGGTGTCGGTCATTGAAAAGAAATTGTAGAGGGAATATAGGTCTACAACTTTGATGTTCAATTCTTCCACTAACTCGTCACGGATTAGGAGTAAATCATCGTCAAAGTATCGCTGTCAGGCGTCGGCATTAGCAACTGAATCGCGTTTTTAGATAACCGTCAGAGTCACCATGGCCGACCGATTCAGAAACTTGAAGCCGCGTATCTGCCACCCATCGCCGCTCGCCTGAGCGCGCTGGCCACGCGCCGTGCGCACCCTGGCGTCGCAGCCGCGCCTTGAAGCCACCCCGCGCCTGCTCACCGAGTCGCCGCTCCATTTCTCCCTTCCTTTGCCTCCTCTGCTCACCGTAGCTCTGCTGGATCACCGAAGCCGCCGAGCCAAAAATCCACCGTAACTAAGCTCCATTGCCCGATTCGTCCAAGCCATAGCCCCGCAGTGAGCTTCTCCGCGTCCGCGACCACACCATCACCGCGTTTTCGCGCCAGGTAGAGATCACCGCGTAGGCGGCTCCACTGGGTCGCCATGACCGCCGCCGGTCGAGCTCGCACGTGGCCGTGCCGCTCGAGCCCCTTATCGCCCCTTCTCTTCCTTGCGCTAGCTTCTGTATGTGACGCTGCAGCTCATTGAGTGAGCCACAAGGGCCGTGACGTCGTAGCTTCGCCGGAGCCGGCCGTGCCGTGGCCGAGCGCCGCCGTGGCCATCGCCACCCCTCCTTGTCGCGTCAGTAGCTACGAATGAGGTTTCCCCTAGGTCCGCTAGGTTGAGGCGAAACCGTAGGCACCGTTGGTCTCGCCGGAGAAGCCACCGACGGCGAGTCCCGCCGTCGTCTTCCTCCGCCTCCCCTGTCTGTCTCGCTGACAAGCGGGTCCGCCTTGTCAGTCGCTGACGCGCGCAACGGGAGCCAGCTTGGGCTGAGCCGCGTCTTGGGCCGCGCCAGCGCGTATTCGTGGGCCGCCGTTCCTTGGGCTGGCCCGAGTAGGGCTGAGTGTTGTTTTCCTATTTTGTTTTGTTTATTTATTTTATAGATTTATGTACATCTTCAAAAATATATAGTTCCTAGTATATATATCCAAATGCTGTGGTTCTAATTTTGTTGGGTTCCTGGTCATGTCTAGTATTTAACAAAAATATTATATGAGCACATGTTTTAGAAATTTTTGAGGAATTAATTAGGACTTTGAAATGTGTTTTTAGATGCATGCAAATTTGTTTGAATTTTATCTTGAGTTTCTGTGGTCCAAAAATTATGAAATTTTGTGGGCAATCTGTTATTGCTTATTAGAAGCTCTGGTAAAAATTTTAGAACTAATGCATGTGTAGTTTTTAAGTTATAGAATTTTTTTTTATTAATGGGTGGATCTTGTGTGAAGTTTCATAATTTTTCTATAGATCCAGTGAAGGTGAAATTTTATGGGTGCTATTCTTATGCTAGAAGGATGCTAGGAAAAATGGGAAATCTGTTGCTTGACACTTTTTAATAAGGTTTCCTAATTATGCTAGAAATAGACATGTCATCTGTTAATTTGGATACAACAAGTTATGTTGGTCCAATGGCTTTGAAATTTTTATGGTAGTCTATGTGCAGCATGAGATAGCTACTGTAATTTTTGTAGATTTTTATGAATAGTTTTACTATATATTGCTTAAATCACCTAATTAACTAAATAAATTGGAAAAGGATATTAAATAATTTATTTAGAAGTTAGCACTATACTTTCTGATGTTTCTTAGGTATGAAAAACAAGTTGGTAAACTTGGTTTGGTCAAATTAGGCTTTTGCACCATCATTGAATAATTAAGTTAGCAACCCTGTCATTGCGGGACAGATTCTAGGCCTACTGGAATTGGATTTGGTTAACTTCAGAATCATGCTTTGATGTTTACAAATGAATTGTAGAGAATTTCATAAGCTTTCCAGAATATCCTCTTGCAAGTCATTTGGAGTTATAGAACTCTGGTTATAATAGAATTAAGTTACTACTTGTTGCATATGAAGCTTTAACTGTTATTTTAAGAATGTCTTTACTATTCTAAGTTCATGGTACTGTTCCTAGGTGTTAGGCCTTTAACTGAAGATGAGCATCTTTATCTTAGGTTATGCAAGTTAGGTAAGTTACTCTTGTTATTTAAGTTAAGTTGGATACATGCTTAAAGTGATTTGAATAGAGCTAATTACTCTCGGTAAACGAGTGTCCAAAGTGATGTTTTCATAAACACCCATTGTGATTCATTCATCATGAGCATCATGTCATTCCTTATGCATCCATAATATTTATCTTGTGCATCGGCATGCAATAGGTGTACCGGAAGGAGTAACCTCGCTAGAATTCGAGGAACTGAAGCGAAAAGCAAAGCAGAAACGACACCGGAGATTCAGGAGGAGCAACCTTCAGGAGAAGTGCCAGACGAGGTCGCCGTTGAGTGCCCTGACCACCGTCCTTGCAACTTTGTGAAAGGCAAGCCCCGAGCATATTAAGCCTCCTATTTTCCGAACTGCGATTCTGAGATTATTATTACATATATTGTTGCATTAAGTTTAGGTGTTGGATGCAAACACTTTCTTTGCATTGGTTACCCATTCCTTGTCCAGATATTGTTACCCCGAATCCTATGTAGCTCAGGCTCGAGTAGTGCTTAGCCCCGCTTAAGCGCTGTAGAAGTCGGGTGATTTTGTCACTGCGAGATATAGGAAGATACATGTGGCACGGTTGGCTATATTTGCTATCGTGGAAAAGAACCGGTCTTAATTTAAAATGAAGACCGGACGGAGGCTTGCCGGTTTGCAAGTGACTCCGCCTGTGTGTCGCTTAAGGACTGATTCTTGGAGCCTTTCTGTTCATGTTGAACGCATGCCTCTCTCTTAGTTGGTCAGTGTCCGATGACCGACCACAAAGCCGAGTAGCTCACCTCACCTCGGCCGGGAGTCGATAAGTATAAAGTGCGCCTCGGAAGGAGCCATAGGCGTGAGTCCAAGGGGGTGATTTAAAAGTCCCGATCATCCCTGGCGGAAGGGTAATCCCCGAGAGGCCGGGCGCCTGATCGAACCCATGAATTTGGTTCTTGAGATGTTCCAAAGGTGACCCACGGCTACCCTTGCAAAGTATGCCAGGGTGAGAGTTAGGAATACCCCCTCAGCTAAGTTGTAATTCGATTCGAATCGCCGTCTCTCCCGGTTAGTGAGAACTTGACGGGCTTATCTCCAATGTAGATACACTTAATAACTTAATGGTTCGGAAATGATGATATGATGATGACAGCCTTATTATACCTGCTATGGTTAATATTGTTTGCTTCTAATAAGTGAGTGCTCTAGTACAGGTGCTAATCTAGTGGACAGGTAAGTAATGATAAGCTTGATAATAAGTTTAAATTGGTTACTATACTCATAAGCTCTTTTATGCAACTGTGTCAAGCTAGCCCACCTGAAAAGCCTTGCATGATCCTTGGTGTCTTTTATTTCTGATTTTTGTCGGGTAAGTCTAGCTGAGTACCTTCTCGTACTCAGGGTTTATTTCCCACCGCTGTGAGATGACCGCTTCTTCTTTGGTTGTCGCAAGGCATCGCCTTTCTCTGCTTTGGGGATGAAGACTAGACCGTTGGGCGCGGTCTCTACTAGTTCTCGTACCTGATAATGCTTTTGTGGGACATGACTCTGATCTGGCAATGTATTTAAAACTATGAAGTTATGTACCAAACTATGTTGCTTCCGCACACTCAAACTTGGTTTATAATATTTTATTTGAACTCTGATGGATGTAATCCGAATGCTACTTGTGAAATGTTGTAACGAATGATGTGTTGTGTTGAATCATTACGATCTTGGTTTGTATGTCGAGAGTTGGTTGAAATCCTTCATGATTTCCGGACTACCGGGATTATGGGAGCTTAAGTACAGGAATTGGTCACTTCGGTGATTGTTTTTGTACTTACGTTCTTATGATTTGGTCGGTTCTGTTACATCACATTTCTCCATCAGAGTACGAATAAAAGTTATTACAAACCGAGTTTGGTAGATAAAAGCGGAAGCAAATTAAGTTTGAAAGTAACGTTTCCAACATAGTTTAGTACAGTGCCAAGATACGATCACGGTCCACAAAAGCATGCAGAAGGATTAATAAGAAGCCTGCCCAAGGCTTACTCTTCATCCACAGCGGGATAGAAGCAACTCTTGCAATAACCATGATATAAAGTGCCATCTGCAACATGGGAAATAAAACCCTGAGTACGAGAAGGTACTCAGCTAGACTTACCCGTCATGAACCAGAAATAAAATGACTCTCAAGGATTATGCAAGGCTGTATAAGTGGACGTAACTCGACAACATTTTTGCATAAAAGCGATTGACTTACTATACAGTTACAATTTCTTTATCAAGTTAATTAAAACTATCCATTTCTAGATTAGCAACTATCCTGTGCCAAACATGTGGTATATCCATTTAAAAGCATACAATAGTAACCATAGCAGGTATTGTAATTCCATATTCATCCGAACCATCATGTTTCATAACACAGTTACTACGATGTTGGAGCTAGTCAAGTTTCTCACTATCCGGGAGAGACGGCGATTCGAATCGATTTCAACCAGCTGGGAATTTATTCCTAACACAAACCCAGGTCTACCAGCCACGATAGCCTTAGGTCACCTTTGGTACAACTTAGGTACACATTTCACGGGTTCGTATCGCGCCGCACAATCTGGAACACCAGATGCCAGGATGCTCAGGCCCAGCCTGCCCTTGGGCTCAGTCTGATCGTTCCCCGGAAGGAGCGCACAACAGAACAGGTCCCGGCCTGAATTGAATTACTCGGCTTCGCGGTCGGAACGAGTTATCCGGCCAGCTAAGTGAGAGGCATGCGTTCAATCTTATCAGAAGTTCCAACAACGGTACGGTCCTTGATCGACACAGACAGGGATAGATCCACACCCAAGACCTCCATGTCTTGTTGCTTCCCTATCGACATCCCGCCCGGTCTCCATTTACATTAACCATGGTTCTTTTCCACGATAGCAATTATAACCAACCGTGCTCCGGTATCCACCTATATCTCGCAGGTAACAGGAAATCACCTGGCTTCTACCGGTCTAAGCATGGCTAAACATATATTCGATCCTGGACCTATACCGGTTAAAGGTGTAATAGCTGGACAAGGAATGTATATGCATCAAGTGGTTCCATTCAACTCTTATAACCTAATGCATCAATCATAAGTACTTAAGTAAGCATTTGTAAAATACTAGGAGACTTAGAATGCTCCGGGGCTTGCCTCGCAGGAAGGAAGTAGGGCGGTGATCAGGACACTCCGGAAGCTCTTCAGGATTCTGCTCCACGCCTTCGGGAGCTGCGGCTTGCGGATTCTCCTGCTGGTCCCCTTCCTCTGCTTCTTCGAATTCCAGCAACGTTATCTCTTCCTCCGATCCTAGATGCATGAATATGGCATAAGTATTACGAATGCATATATGTTATCAAGTGCATCATGTTTATTGAGTAGGTGCATATCTCTTCTCGATTATTTAATTACTACTTCCACAATGCATCTACTAGATCACAAAACAATAGCTACTTGTTTCACTCATAATTGGAGTTCTACTAATCTAAATCCAGTGATCCTGGACTTTCTGGAAAGCTTATCAAATTATCTACAACTTTGTTATTAACCATTTTTACAGCAAACATCATCTCTATCATGCAACTTAGCAAACTCCAGAATCTGTCCGGAAACTATTCCAATTCGCATTATAAAGTAACAATACTTCTACTTCATATAAGTATTCAAATCTTTACGACCAAAAGTCTACCAGCAGTTTAAGCATACCAAATACATCTAAGAAAACATAATGGTGAAGCCCAAACTATTTATTTAAATGCCTTTATTATTTTAGTTGAACCCCTAGGTTAAATAATAAACCTATACTAAATGTGCATCATAAATTCTCAGAAAATTATAGTGGCTTACTAGTGCTACCAATAGACTACTGTAAAAATTTCATGCCATTTTGCCAAGTAAAACATCCTATACAAAAATGACAAGGCAGCAAGGCTTGAAATAGCATAAATAGAAAACCTTAGTGAAAAGTGTCAAGCAACAGATTTCCTATTTTTCTTAGTATCCTTATGGTACTAGGATAACCTCCAACAAATTTCATGAATATTGGATTCCTAAATAATTTATAAAAATTTACACAAGGATCTCCTAATTATAAAAGAAAAATCTATAACTACAAATCTACACATGCACTCATCTTCAAATTTTTACCAGAGCTCCTATATGCTAAGACTAGCTTACCACAAAAATTTCATAATTTTTGGAGCACAGGAACTCTAGATATAAAATAAACAATTTTGCATGCATTCAAAAACACATTTCAAATCCCTATTTAAATCTCCAAAAATTTCTACTGTAAATGTCAAGAACATATTTTTCCTAAATACTACACTTCCAAAGGAACACTAACAAATTTATTTCACAATTTTTAAAGCTACCAAACTGAAGATACAAAAATTACAAAACATATGAAATCTGCATTCAAAATAAACTGGCTTTAATACATGTAGTCGCTGACAAGAGGGACCCACTGGTCAGTTGACCCCACCGGTCAGCGAGACAAAACAGAGCCGGCGGCGCTACTCTACGGTCGTGGCTAGAACTCGACGGCGGTGAGTTCACCGGCGGTGACATCTACGCTACATGACCCCCACTACTTCCCGGAGCTAGTCACCTACTTGACCCAGCCTATTGACGGAGCTAAGTACGGTGGCGGCGTTCATGGCAGCACGACGGAGCTGGACAATGGCGGTACGCCGGTGGGGGCTACGGTGGCTCGATCGAACGCTACGCCAAGCATCACCGAGCTGCGGCGGAGCTATCTAGCATGCTAGCGTGGCCTGCAGTGGACGGTGGCGACGTGGCCACGAAGATGGAGGTGGCAACGGAGCTCCGGTGAGCTCGCGCACGGCGCTGGCACTTACCGAGGGCTATTAGCGGGCACGGGAGGAGGCAGTGGGTTGCTGGGGAGCTAGTGGTGCTGCTGCGGTGAAGAATGGATGGCTCGTCGCGAGCTTGCGCACGGCTATGGCGACGGTGGAGTGAGGAGGCGCTCGGCTGCTGCTGCGGCGAGGAAGAGAGGCCGGGAAATGCGAAATGAGGGTGCGTGATGGCTCGGGCAGACGCTGGCGGGGTTAAGGCCGCGTCCAGGCGCATCGTGGCCTGCGCGATCAGGGCGTTGGCGACGCGCGGCCGTCGCCGCAGACACGCGACGCTCGCATTCTGGCGCCGGTCGGCCACCGAACGGCGTCGTCAGTTGATACAGTCGCGCGCGTATTAGCCTGACAGCGAGTATTGGAACGATGACAACTTCGTTACCGAAGGCTTTCAGCGAAAACTTAGTACATCAAGGTTGAAGTCTAATGTACCAGCTACAACTTTCGTTCAAGGATCATGCTCCAATTCTCAACCGAAACTGAGAAAAATCACCCCCAACATAGGCCTGTCAGACTGTCAGTCAATCAAAGACTTAGAAAATTCGTTAAGTGTTGAAAGCCTTATTTTGCTGGTTTTTGTGGGACCCATTCAAGCATGTTAGAAGCTAAATCAGTCCATGACCTAAAAATAAAAGTTGTTCCCTATGTCAAACACTACAACTTTGCTTTAGTGATCTCCTCCATGCAAGGTCTCTAACACCTAGTTCAAATTTGGTCAAACATGTCACTTTTAAATGATGATACACATCAAAGCATGGCTTAAGGACCTAATTACCCCTAACCATGAATATCAAAGTTGTTCATAATGATACTCTAGACATGTTCAAGCAATTTGCAAGTTCATTCAATCATTTCATGTAGTAGTCACTCATAGAGCTAGCTAGTGTAATCACATGGAGCTTAAATGTTGGTTCATGAAATGTAACCATGAATAAGGTCCTATTTGCTACCCTAGTGTGGCTACATGTTTGTGTGACTCACATCCACCAAGTACATGTGTACACTCATGACCATATGCATAGATACATGGAGACATGAAATAACGAGAAAAGTTGCATATGTTTAAGAAACATGCGATAACAAGCAAACGTTGCGAGATGTTTCAATCTAATGTTTCAATGGTAAATGCTTGTTTATGAATGCTTGATGATCATGCTCATGTTATGCAAGTCAAGTTATGCAAGGCTAACACCGAGGTGTTACAGCCCTCCCCTTATAAAAATCTCGTCCCCGAGATTTGCAAGACCTACCATTCTTGGAAAAAGACGGATAAACTTCTTGTAGATAATCTTCTCTTTCCCACGTAGCATCTTGTTCACTATGATTGTTCCACACCACCTTATAGAACTTAATAATCTTACTCCGGTTACTCTCTCCATCTCCTCTAATACTCGAATTGGCTTTTCTTCATAGGTCAAATCCGATTGAAGTCGCACGTTGGTGGGTGCAATAGCTTCTTCCGTATCAAGACATTTCTTCAATCGAGAAACATGGAACACATCAAATATTGCACTCATTTCTGGTGGAAGTTGTAACTTATACGCAACATTTCCTTTTCGTTCCAAAATTTTGTATGGCCCTACATATCTTGGTGAAAGCTTCTTTTTCATCCCAAATCTCTTCACACCTTTCATGGGTGATACTCTCAAGTATACATAGTCACCCACTTCAAAAGTTAGTGGTCTTCTTCTTCTGTTGGCATAACTCTTTTGTCTTGATTGAGCTGCCTTCATATGTTGTTGGATGATACGTACTTGCCCTTCGGCTTCATTGACAAAATCAATACCAAAGTATCTCCTTTCACCGGACTCAATCCAATTTAATGGAGTTCTACATTTTCTGCCACACAAGGCTTCAAATGGAGCCATTTTGATACTCGCTTGATAACTATTGTTATAGGAGAATTCAGCTAAAGGTAACCATTTCTCCCATGAACCCTTTGAAGATATAACACAAGCTCTAAGTAAATCTTCTAGGATTTGGTTCACTCGCTCTGTCTGTCCGGAAGTTTGCGGATGATAAGCTGAACTTCTGATTAGCTTGGTTCCCAAAGCCTGGTGTAAGTGCTCCTAGAAACGAGCTATGAACTGTGGTCCTCGATCTGAGATTATAGTCCTGGGTACTCCATGTAGTCTCATGATCTGGGAAACATATAACTCAGAGTATTTCCCCACGTGATATGTTGTGTGAGCTGGTACAAAATGTGCTGACTTGGTGAGACGATCAACAATTACCCATATTGAATCGTGACCTTGTGGCGTCATTGGAAGGCATGTGATAAAGTCCATGCTGATTTCCTCCAATTTCCATCCTGGAATAGGTAATGGCTCAAGTAATCTAACAGTTTTCATATGTACAGCTTTTACTCTACTGCAGTTATCACACCTAGCAACATAGGCTGCGATCTCTTTCTTCATCTTAGTCCACCAAAAACGGGTTTTCAAATCTTGATATATTTTACTACTACCCGGATGGATAGACAATTCGGACGAGTGAGCTTCCTCTAAAATTTGATTCCTTAGCTCATGGTCTTTTGGTACCACAAGGCGGCCCTCAAACCATAATACACCTCTTTCGTCCATTCTAAAATGCTTGGTCTCTTGCTCTTGCATTTTTCTCTTGATGTGACTTATTCCTACATCTGTCTACTGCAACTCTATGATTTTGCTCTCAAGTGAACAACTGATCGTGATATTGTGTAGTACAGCAGGATGTAACAAGTTGAATCTATCTTCCAGTAATGCTTCTATAGTGTTGCAATGAGACTTCTGACTCAGTGCATCTGCTACTACATTAGCTTTACCCGGATGGTAGTGCACTTCTAAATTGTAGTCCTTAATTAGCTCTAACCATCTTCGTTGTCTCATGTTCAGTTCTGGCTTGGTAAAGATATACTTGAGACTTTTGTGGTCAGTATAGATATGACATTCATTGCCCAACAAGTAATGTCTCCATATCTTTAACGCATGAACAACGGCTGCAAGTTCCAAATCATGTGTAGGGTAGTTAACTTCATGTTTCCTCAATTGCCGAGAAGCATATGCAATTACTCTTCCTTCTTGCATAAGCACACATCCCAAACCTATTCCTGATGCATCACAAAATACATCGAAAGGCTTTTCAATGTCTGGTTGTGCTAGCATAGGTGCGGTAGTCAATAAAGTTCTGAGGGTGTGAAAAGCTGCTTCACATTCTGGTGTCCATTTGTACTTCTCATCTTTCTGAAGTAGTCTGGTCATGGGCTTAGCTATCTTTGTGAAATCTGGAATGAAACGACGATAATACCCTGCTAACCCTAGAAAACTCCGAACTTCATGAACCGAAGTTGGGGCTTTCCAATCCATGACCTCTTGTACTTTTGATGGGTCTACAGAAATTCCATCTCTTGATAAGATGTGACCTAAGAAAGGTACTTTGCTCAACCAAAATTCACATTTGCTAAACTTGGCATATAGCTTATGCTCCCTCAATTTGGATAGGACAATCCTCAGATGCTCTTCATGATCTGACTCATTTTCTGAATAAATCAATATATCATCGATAAACACGACCACGAACTGATCGAGTTCGGGCATGAATACCGAGTTCATCAGGTACATGAAGTAGGCTGGAGCATTTGTTAGTCTGAAAGACATAACCAAATACTCGTATAAGTCATACCTAGTAGAGAAAGCAGTTTTAGGTATATCCTCTGGCCGGATCTTTATTTGATGGTAGCCTGACCTCAAGTCAATTTTGGAGAATACCTTTGCCTTCGCTAGCTGATCGAACAAGATGTCGATGCGGGGCAACGGATATTTGTTCTTGATGGTCACAGCATTGAGTGGTCTATAATCTACACACATTCTCAGTGACTTATCCTTCTTTTTCACAAACAAGGCTGGACATCCCCATGGAGATGAGCTAGGTTGAATAAGACCTTTGTCCAATAGATCTTGCAATTGAACCTTAAGTTCTGCTAATTCATTGGGTGGCATTCTATAGGGCCTTCTTGATATGGGTGCTGTACCTGGCACTAACTCAATCTTGAATTCCACCTCCCTATCAGGTGGTAAGCCTGGTAATTCCTCTGGAAATACATCCGGAAACTCACAAACTACGGGGATATCACTAAGTGTGGTGGCTTGGATAGCACAAGCTAAATGTTGGAGTTCAAAATTGCGGGAGAGTGGTACTAGAAAAGCATTCCCTCCTGTGGGTTCCCTCAACATAATGGTACGGGTGCTAGTGTCAATAAGAACACCATGATCCTTCATCCAATTCATGCCTAAGATTACACTTATCGATAACCCGGGCAATATTATCAAATCCATGGTGTACTCCCTCCCTTGTATAGAGATGAGTACATTTTTGACTATCTTTTTGGTAGTAATAGTACCCCCTGCTGAACTTATGTTATAACCCTCTTTACTTACTTCAATTATTTCTTGATCATGTCTAGATGCAAATGCTTGACTCATAAAGGAATGAGAAGCTCCCGAATCAAATAAAACAACAGCGGGATGCTTATTGACGAGAAACATACCAGCCGTGACAACTTCTCCAGCGGGCACTTCTTCCACAGTGGTATAATGCACGTGTCCCTGACGTGCCCTGGCATTCACCTGTCTCTGATTGTTCTGATTCTGGTTGCTATTCTTCTTGGGGTGGGGGCATTCCTTGGACCAATGACCCAGTTGGTTGCAGTTGAAACATGGTTGATTACTTCTGAATCCGGTGGAGCTGTCCTGACTGCCATTTCCTTTTGGTAAGGCAATAGTGAACGCCTTACGGAATGGTTTCTGTGGCCTATTATTCTGAGCTTTAGGTGGTGGAGGCCTAAACTTGGGTGTAGGTGGACGGAATTGTGGCCTAGCTATGATAGGCGCTTTTGACTGGAAGGATCCGGATGCACCGGCCTCATATGTCCTCTTGTGACCCTTAGCAATTGTATGCATGTTGTTGTGGTTTTCTTGGGTCAAGGCATCACTAATAAACTCATTGTATGTGGCACACCTAGAATTTGCCATAGTCTTCATCAGTTTGGTACCCAAACCTCGCTTGAAACTCTCTATCTTTTTCTCCTCGGTATCCACAAAACCTAGAGCATATCTGGACAAGTTGTTGAATGCGTGCATATATTCAGTGAGTGACTTTGTTCCTTGAGTGAGCCTCATAAATTTGGCCGCTTTCATGCGCATCAGGCCCGGGGGAATATGATGTCCCCTAAAAGCCAGCTTGAACTGTTCCCAGGTAACTCGCGCATTAGCAGGCAAGGACGACAGGAAATGTGTCCACCAGATCCCTGCTGGTCCTTGTAATTGATGAGAAGCATATTCAGCCTTTAGATGCTCTGTGACCCTTAGCAGACGAAATTTCTGCTCAATGGTATTTAGCCACTCGTCAGCCTACAGTGGTTCCTCAGCCACCTTGAAGATTGGAGGCTTCGTGTCCAGAAACTCCTTGAATGTACTGTGCTGATTTGGCTCGGCCCCTGGTTGCTGTGGGTGGGCACTAGCGGTGTTTTGCGCGATGAGGCGCAGAGCTTCTTCTATTGTCCTTTGGCTCCCCAAGAACTGAGCAAAGAACTCCTAAGCAGACGGCGGCGGTGGTGGTGGTAAGTCATCACCATTGCCATCGTGACTGCTACCAGCTCCAGCACGGGTGCGCGTCATCTGCGAAGTTGCACAATAAGCGATTATTGGTTGATGTCAAGAGATTGCAGATGAATCATAATCATGCCAAACTGAAATTATTGGAGAAATTCTCAAATTCACAATAAAAACAGAGGCATAACAATTCATTCTCGCAACATGGCATCCCCAATTTGACCACTTATCGCGCTCATAACGCATGCAAATTTAAATCGTGATCACCAACAAGGAACGGAATTGCATTGATGTTCAACCAAAGTTGCGATAGTCGTGCGATTCACAATATTACATGATAGTCGGATTACCCATACTAAATTCGAACTACAGGTCCATTACATGAATAAAGGTGATACATTAGCCCTTCCACTAAGTGCTAAGCGATCTAATCTTCTTCATGATCACTATCGAGGTCAGACGTAGGATCATCTCCTCCCTTAGGCTCCACTTCTTCTTTAGGCTCTACTTCTTCTTCATCCTCGTCCCCTTCTAGATCCATCTCTGCGGCTCCAGGTGGGACATAAGGGTGGAGCTGGTTATTCAGCAGATGAACCTCCTCATGTAGGTTGTCGTTGTATTCTTCCGCATTAGCCAGTTGCTGCTCCAGCTCAACCTGTCTAGTTCTCAGAACATCTTCCCTGGACCAGGCTGCATTCCTTTGGTGAGTTAACCGAGTCATCTCTACAGTGAGCCTCTCAATCTCGGCGTCGTGCTCCCTCTAAAGCTGACGTTGGTCATCGTGGGCATGACCAAGAGCACCAGACACACGTCTTAGGCTACCTTCTACTCCATCTATCACCTTCATCACTGCGAACATGGCGCTCATGGCAGGGTTATCGTTGTTCTGCCCTTCTGTTGCACCAATATCCAAAGGTCTTCCTCTTGCCTACTGCCATGAATAGGTGGAGGGGTTACCCCTCGGAAAGACTCCAACCAAAGCGGCTGCCAGCTCCTGAGGAAAACGATCCATGATATCCCTCAGGATCCCAAAGGCTGCCCTGCCAGCTGCTTCTTCAGCAGTCCTGCCAGTTGACTCATAACACCAACCTGTCCACTCAGAATCGTCACCTCGGGGACGAACAATGGCCTCCACAGTAACTAAGAGACCTTCTCCCAACTGCTCATTCGCCCAGAAGTAGCGGGACTCCATTCCATCAGGATAGCCGACATAGCTGAGCACTCTCCACAAGAGTGTAGGCATCCCAAACTCTCCAAGAAATGTGTGACGTTGACGGGTACGTGGAGCAAGCTGACGGCGGGGAGCTCTGCCTCCGGTGGACTTGCGAGCGGTCTGCTTTGTGCGTGCCGTCTGCACCATTAACATGTACCACTTGGTGAGACAAGACCATGACGGATAAGAGTTACATAACCGAGTAAGAATTTTATAAGGGGAGGAATAATTTAATTATGTGAATGGTAATTATCATGATGCATGCTCGTTCCATACGTCCTCACAAACTTAGGAAAAAATTGTTTCTAACGGTAGACACGGTGGCATACATACGTTCTCTCTTATATAGCGTAACTAGTCGAGCTACACGTTTCGTTGTTAGTGTACCTGCATAAGAATTTTCATTTCAGCCCTAAACCCATAATGAAATATGCAGAATGTAATTTATAAATACTTCCATATATGTATACCCATACATATACTTTGTATCAATCTACCCGACAATAACTTAAACCCACAATTAAATACGCACCATATACACATGCAAGCATGCATACATAGACGTACCAAAGCTAACTCTCCCCGACCGCACGCTCACATCTTGCGGTCATACACTCATCATCTTACCTTGTCGTAGAGGCATTTGATTCATTCATTACCATTCAAGTGAATGGCATCCATACAATAGCACGCCGTATGGACGACGAAGTAAAAAACCCCCATGTTAGTACTTAAATAGCTACCTAATAGTCCTTAATTTGGGCATAAGAAAAGTGATCATTGGCACACTTTAGATTTCAAATACCTATTGTATAGCTATCAGTTGCTAGAGAAGGGTTTTTGGAAAACAAAAACTTTTGTTTTAAATACACATGTGACAATTAACGTTGAATCTTGCTCTGATACCAGCTGTCGCAGAACCGACCAATTTATAAGAGTACAAGTACAATGGTAGCCCGCAAGCGGTCGCACTGTCATACTTGAACCCATATAAACCCGGTAGTCCGTCGAGTACCACGATGGGTCTCGATAAACGAATTACAACAACCAAGATCGTACAGGATTCAACATACATGCCACATATTACATAAAGTTCGCAGATACATTTCTCCATCAGCGTACGAATAAAAGTTATTACAAACCGAGTTTGGTAGATAAAAGCGGAAGCAAATTAAGTTTGAAAGTAACGTTTCCAACATAGTTTAGTACAGTGCCAAGATATGATCACGGTCCACAAAAGCATGCAGAAGGATTAATAAGAAGCCTGCCCAAGGCTTACTCCTCATCCACAGCGGGATAGAAGCAACTCTTGCAATAACCATTATATAAAGTGCCATCTGCAACATGGGAAATAAAACCCTGAGTACGAGAAGGTACTCAGCTAGACTTACCCGTCATGAACCAGAAATAAAATGACTCTCAAGGATTATGCAAGGCTGTATAAGTGGACGTAACTCGACAACATTTTTGCATAAAAGCGATTGACTTACTGTACAGTTACAATTTCTTTATCAAGTTAATTAAAACTATCCATTTCTAGATTAGCAACTATCCTGTGCCAAACATGTGGTATATCCATTTAAAAGCATACAATAGTAACCATAGCAGGTATTGTAATTCCATATTCATCCGAACCATCATGTTTCATAACACAGTTACTACGATGTTGGAGCTAGTCAAGTTTCTCACTATCCGGGAGAGACGGCGATTCGAATCGATTTCAACCAGCTGGGAATTTATTCCTAACACAAACCCAGGTCTACCAGCCACGATAGCCTTAGGGCACCTTTGGTACAACTCAGGTACATATTTTGCGGGTCCGTACCGTGCCGCACAATCTGGAACACCAGATGCCAGGATGCTCAGGCCCAGCCTACCCTTGGGCTCAGTCTGATCGTTCCCCGGAAGGAGCGCACAACAGAACGGGTCCCGGCCTGAATTGAATTACTCGGGTTCGCGGTCGGAACGAGTTATCCAGCCAGCTAAGTGAGAGGCATGTGTTCAATCTTGTCAAAAGTTCCAACAACGGTACGGTCCTTGATCGACACAGACGGGGATAGATCCACACCCAAGACCTCCATGTCTTGTTGCTTCCCTATCGACATCCCACCCGGTCTCCATTTACATTAACCATGGTTCTTTTCCACGATAGCAATTATAACCAACCATGCTCCGGTATCCACCTGTATCTCGCAGGTGACAGGAAATCACCCGACTTCTACCGGTCTAAGCATGGCTAAGCATATATTCGATCCTGGACCTATACCGGTTAAAGGTGTAATAGCTAGACAAGGAATGTATATGCATCAAGTGGTTCCATTCAACTCTTATAACCTAATGCATCAATCATAAGTACTTAAGTAAGCATTTGTAAAATACTGGGAGACTTAGAATGCTCCGGGGCTTGCCTCGCAGGAAGGAAGTAGGGCAGTGATCAGGACACTCCGGAAGCTCTTCAGGATTCTGCTCCACGCCTTCGGGAGCTGCGGCTTGCGGATTCTCCTGCTGGTCCCCTTCCTCTGCTTCTTCGAATTCCAGCAACGTTATCTCTTCCTCCGATCCTAGATGCATGAATATGGCATAAGTATTACGAATGCATATATGTTATCAAGTGCATCATGTTTATTGAGTAGGTGCATATCTCTTCTCGATTATTTAATTACTACTTCCACAATGCATCTACTAGATCACAAAACAACAGCTACTTGTTTCACTCATAATTGGAGTTCTACTAATCTAAATCCAGTGATCCTAGACTTTCTGGAAAGCTTATCAAATTATCTACAACTTTGTTATTAACCATTTTTACAGCAAACATCATCTCTATCATGCAACTTAGCAAACTCCAGAATCTGTGCGGAAACTATTCCAATTCGCATTATAAAGTAACAATACTTCTACTTCATATAAGTATTCAAATCTTTACGACCAAAAGTCTACCAGCAGTTTAAGCATACCAAATACATCTAAGAAAACATAATGGTGAAGCCCAAACTATTTATTTAAATGCCTTTATTATTTTAGTTGAACCCCTAGGTTAAATAATAAACCTATACTAAATGTGCATCATAAATTCTCAGAAAATTATAGTGGCTTACTAGTGCTACCAATAGACTACTGTAAAAATTTCATGCCATTTTGCCAAGTAAAACATCCTATACAAAAATGACAAGGCAGCAAGGCTTGAAATAGCATAAATAGAAAACCTTAGTGAAAAGTGTCAAGCAACAGATTTCCTATTTTTCTTAGTATCCTTATGGTACTAGGATAACCTCCAACAAATTTCATGAATATTGGATTCCTAAATAATTTATAAAAATTTACACAAGGATCTCCTAATTATAAAAGAAAAATCTATAACTACAAATCTACACATGCCCTCATCTTCAAATTTTTTCCAGAGCTCCTATATGCTAAGACTAGCTTACCACAAAAATTTCATAATTTTTGGAGCACAGGAACTCTAGATATAAAATAAACAAATTTGCATGCATTCAAAAACACATTTCAAATCCCTATTGAAATCTCCAAAAATTTCTACTTTAAATGTCAAGAACATATTTTTCCTAAATACTACACTTCCTAAGGAACACTAACAAATTTATTTCACAATTTTTGAAGCTACCAAACTGAAGATAAAAAAATTACAAAACATATGAAATCTGCATTCAAAATAAATTGGCTTTAATACATGTAGTCGCTGACAAGAGGGACCCACTGGTCAGTTGACCCCACCGGTCAGCGAGACAAAACAGAGCCGGCGGCGCTACTCTACGGTCGTGGCTAGAACTCGACGGCGGTGAGTTCGCCGGCGGTGACATCTACGCTACATGACCCCCACTACTTCCTGGAGCTAGTGACCTACTTGACCGAGCCTATTGACAGAGCTAAGTACGGTGGCGGCGTTCATGGCGGCACGACAGAGCTGGACAACGGCGGTACGCCGGTGGGGGCTATGGTGGCTCGATCGAACGCTACGCCAAGCATCACCGAGCTGCGGCGGAGCTATCTAGCATGCTAGCGTGGCCTGCAGTGGACGGTGGCGACGTGGGCACGGTGATGGAGGTGGCAACGGAGCTCCGGTGAGCTCGCGCACGGCGCTGGCACTTACCGAGGGCTATTAGCGGGCACGAGAGGAGGCAGTGGGTTGCTGGGGAGCTAGTGGTGCTGCTACGATGAAGAATGGACGGCTCGTCGTGAGCTTGCGCACGGCTATGGCGACGGCGGAGTGAGGAGGCGCTCGGCTGCTGCTGCGGCGAGGAAGAGAGGCCAGGAAATGCGAAATGAGGGTGCGTGATGGCTCGGGCAGATGCTGGCGGGGTTAAGGCCATGTCCAGGCGCATCATGGCCTGCGCGATCAGGGCGTTGGCGACGTGCGGCCGTCGCCGCGGACACACGACGCTCGCGTTCTGGCGCCGGTCGGCCACCGAACGGTGTCGTCAGTTGATTCAGTCGCGCGCGTATTAGCCTGACAGCGAGTATTGCAACGATGACAACTTTGTTACCGAAGGCTTTCAGCGAAAACTTAGTACGTCAAGGTTGAAGTCTAATGTACCAGCTACAACTTTCGTTCAAGGATCATGCTCCAATTCTCAACCGAAACTGAGAAAAATCACCCCCAACATAGGCCTGTCAGACTGTCAGTCAATCAAAGACTTAGAAAATTCGTTAAGTGTTGAAAGCCTTATTTTGCTGGTTTTTGTGGGACCCATTCAAGCATGTTAGAAGCTAAATCAGTCCATGACCTAAAAATAAAAGTTGTTCCCTATGTCAAACACTACAACTTTGCTTTAGTGATCTCCTCCATGCAAGGTCTCTAACACCTAGTTCAAATTTGGTCAAACATGTCACTTTTAAATGATGATACACATCAAAGCATGGCTTAAGGACCTAATTACCCCTAACCATGAATATCAAAGTTGTTCATAATGATACTCTAGACATGTTCAAGCAATTTGCAAGTTCATTCAATCATTTCATGTAGTAGTCACTCATAGAGCTAGCTAGTGTAATCACATGGAGCTTAAATGTTGGTTCATGAAATGTAACCATGAATAAGGTCCTATTTGCTACCCTAGTGTGGCTACATGTTTGTGTGACTCACATCCACCAAGTACATGTGTACACTCATGACCATATGCATAGATACATGGAGACATGAAATAACAAGAAAAGTTGCATATGTTTAAGAAACATGCGATAACAAGCAAACGTTGCAGATGTTTCAATCTAATGTTTCAATGGTAAATGCTTGTTTATGAATGCTTGATGATCATGCTCATGTTATGCAAGTCAAGTTATGCAAGGCTAACACCCGAGGTGTTACAGTGGTTGTCCTTTTTCATAATGGAATAACCGAGGTATTAGGCTTACCGAAGTATGTGGCCAGTACTGCAAAGTCTCGACCACGACAGGTCTACAAAGGTATGGTCCTCAATCGACACAGGCGGGATGAGCACGACCAGGCGAACCTGTCTACCCAAGAACACTTACCGTAACAAGTCCCGCCTGGTCTTAAAATTTAGACATTATTATCATAACTATGGTATTCTCAATACCCAGAAATGGAGCCGAGAAGAAAAAAGGTAAAACCTATTTCTCATGAATGATGAAACCATCATTCGACTTCTATCGTAGTCTAAGCAGTACTAAGCATTAGAGATATCGACCTATACATACTAGCAGGGTACGACTAAGGATACTTGAAAAGCAAGGTAATCATGCAACAACGGTATTCAGTCAACTCCTAATTATTTATTGCACATCTCACAAGACTTAAAGTGTAATAAAGATTTGTAAAGACTAAGAGAGGGTTTATGCTCCAGGGCTTACCTGCGTTGTAGAGAAGGTTAGATTCCATAGAGGTCATAGGAGTTAAACTTGGCACCAACACTACAGTGGATGAACCTCCTCCAAGACTTGATCAACACGAACCTTCTCACTCTCATATGCACTACACGTAATAAATGATGCATACTTAATACGATGGAATGCATGCCATGATGTATGATGAAAGACACACAAGTGCATAACAGAACTTAAACTAACCTAAGAAAGTTGAGTACAACTTTTCTTCATGATACAACTAGAGTTACGCTTCACAAGGCATTCTAATTATTTGATTATCAAGTTGATTATGTGCTTATCAAGAAAGCAACACTTACCACATTACTCTAGTCAAGCAAAACAAGGGCAAGACCTTATTAAAAAGACTTAAACACTAGAGAGCAAGGTATTTGAATTAAACATTACACAAGCCTATCATGCTATGATAGTAGGGCATATCAAGCTTACTTCATTCAACCAGCAGATTAGAAGTAAGTAAAGGTTCTAGTTTTATGTTAAGCACCTCACATCTAGTGATAAGAAACATAATCAAAGTCCTATAACTATATATATAATAAGCATTTCAAAGCATTATGCAACATGACTTATTATAAGCTAATGACATGATCACATTAAAAGCAGGATCACAAGATGTCTTAAGTGTACTAAGTTAACACTAATGAAACCTTAAGCTATACTTATCACCACTTAGGCAAGAATGAGCTAAAACAATCAACTCTAGGTACACAGATTCAGGACAGCAGCATAGCAGTCACTTCTATCAATCATAACTGAAAATATAGAGATCCCACAAGGGTGATCCTAGACTTTATGAAAATATTAAGAAACTACCTACAACTTTTTTATTATCATCAAGAGTTGATTCCACAGTTAACAGGGTCAAACAATACAAGGAAACAACTCTTGTCCAGATTTGGACAGAATCTGGCATTGAAATTAGAACAGCTATAACTAGAGTTCTAGATTATCAAAAGTTGTGATACTTAACATTTTGGAAATCTTATAAAAATTACTACAACTTCTTAGTTATTACCAAAAGGTGATTCAAAGTTTAAATAAGCCAAAAAAAGCATCATCTATCAGATCTGTTCAGAAAACAAGCAAAAACTGACAGGGAAATTATAAAATCTATAACTCCTAAACCAGTAGCCCTAAAATCATGAAATTGTTGGATAAGAAAGATATGGAAGTCATCTACAACTTTTGTATTCAACACATTCACAGAAAACATGATTATCATTATGAAAACAGCCACTTAGCAGGAACTGCTCATGCAGCCATTTCAACATACAAGTGCAACCAAGTGCTTCTCTAATCTCCTATCAAGATTATGTATGAGTAATTAACTTCATGGATCATCAACCACTATGAACATAACTACTCACCATAAGGGTAAGCAAGGCAACATCACATGACTTATACACATGCATTTATTAACTAAGTAATTGAGTAAATCATTTTAATTATTAACCAACAAGTGGATTATCTAACTAAAAAGAAAGAAACTAACTTTCCAAGGAACAGCCGGGGTTTGGGTGTTCCAAGGTCCACAAACAATGATCAAAATGCACCAAAGTCATACAAGTATTTCCTAATTCATTTCAGTATTTATTAATCATGGAAAAAACATTTAAACACACTTTAATTAATTAACCAAGTCAACTAATTCAAAACAGTGCCAACCGTTTTGTGAAGGCAGGCATGAACATGATAAACTTACTCAAAAGGTTTCAGCATCACAGGATTAATATTTTTATCTATCAAAATCATACAACAAGCATTTTTCTATTAAAAGAGGTAATTTGTAAGCATATCAAAACTACTAATTATGGCTAACTAATATTTTTCTTAGGTAGAGCATATCATAACAAGGCTACAAAACAAATTTCATATTTTTAGCATGTTCCAATAATTAGTTCTGAATTAAATAAGAATCAGCATATAATAGCATTTTCTGAAAAAGATTAACATGAAAAGGAAAGCACATTTGCATCAGGAACCCTGCATCTTTAACTAATCAACCAAGGCCATATCTGAAAACTACTCTCTCAGGTCATTAAGAATCAGGAACCCTACAACTTGTTTCTAATTTATTTTCGCCCTCCTTCTTCAACCATACTAAACACAGGCAGAGCACAGCAGGGCAAGCTTCGGGATTCTGGTGGATAGGGAGGTCGCCAGCGGCGGGTGGCTATGCCGGGAGCTTGTCTAGGCCCACGCGCGTCTAGGGAGGGGCTCGGCCTGGTCAGCGGCCCGTCCACGGTAGACGCGTGGTGTGGCGGCCGACAGCGGCGAGCTGCGTCTAGGCACGAACGACTGGCGGCGGCAGCTAGGGAAAGGGACACGACGTGAGGCGGTAGCAAGGCTGGAGAGGCGCGATGGTGACTAGGCGATGGAGGAGCGAGCGACGTAGCAGGGAGCTCGGCTGCTCGGCCATGCCGAACGGGAGGTAGGGCGAGAGAGAGAACAGAGGGAGAGCGAGTGAGAGATGGAGAGTGAGAGAGACCCAGGAAAGGGAGGGTGCTCGTCTCTACAAACGCTAGCAGCTGCTCGAGATGGCCACCGAAGCAGCTGCGTGTCCGTGCATGGGAAGCGGCGATGAGGGCGGCGGTGGCTGCACCCCTGGCGACACTATTCATGACTGACGGCCCAACTTGCTCCATCTTTTTCTCTTGATTTCGAACAAAAATTTGATCATCTCCAAAAACGAAATTTCTTCATCTACACGAGCTCTCCAACTTTACTTTAAGGATCATCCTCAAAAGATAAATGGTTTTGAAGATTTTGAATTTTGAAAACAGGCACTTCAAACTGAAACTGAATTCAATTTCAGTCCTACAGAAACAGTTTTGTTCAAGCAACTTTGAGCAATTAATTAGAGGCTAAACATTGATCAAACATCGCAAACAATGCTACATTAGTAAATTTCAAACATTACTCCAATCAAAGAAACTAAAGTTGCACCAATTTTATTAATAAAAATTGATTTAATAAATTACCAAAGATTGAACTTAAACACTGTTTTTCAGGGATAGGCAAAAGTGCTAAGTGTGGAAAATAGTGATTGAATTCAATCTTTGAGCTCAAATTTAAACATGTTTGACTTGAAAACACAACAAACGTTTGATCCTACATTAAAGCACACACTTTGTACTACAAAGTTTATTTTAGCATATTCTCAAGTGTTTAAGCAAATTATTAAACTATAAAATTACAAAGAACCTTAATCACTATAATTAATATCACTTCATGTAACATATGAAACACCATATATGTAACATATAAATGCTATAATTGAAACATGGAGTGCATTTATGATGCTCATGATCAAAATTTTAATCACTATACTTGATGATTATGCATCATGATGCTCATGATCAAAATTTTAATTGCTTCTTAACATCTAGGATGTTACACACTCGATCCACTAGTTCCACACAAGCAAGTGATCATTAGAACAGGGCTATCTCAAGAAGACAAAGACAAACTCATGGAATTCCTCTGCAGTAACAATGATGTCTTCGCATGGTCATCCAATGACTTGTGAGGAGTTAGCAGAGACAACTGAGCACAAACTAGACATTGATTCCACTTTCAGGCTAAAAAAGAAAAAGTTAAGAAAATTAGTTGAAGACAGAGTTCAAGCTGCAAAAGCCGAAGTCCAAAGATTACTAGATGAAAAAGTCATAAGAGCAGTACAGTTTACAACTTGGCTGGCAAACATAGTCATGGTAAGAAAAAAGAATGGAAAATGGAGAATGTGCATCGACTTCACATATTTAAATAAAGCATGCCCCAAAGACAACTTTCCACTTCAAAGAATTGACACATTAGTTGACCAAGCAGCTGGAAGTGAAATGCTTAGTTTTTTAGATTGCTTTTTTGGTTACCATCAAATTTGGATGAGAAAAGAAGACAAAGAATTCACAAGTTTCATCACCCCATTTGGGACATACTGCTTTGAAAGAATGGCAGAGAGGCTTCGCAATGCTGGCACAACATTCGTTAGAATGACTTCAACTATGTTGCATGATCAAATTGGCAAAAACCTCTTGACTTATGTTGATGACATAGTAGTCAAAAGCAAAAAAAAGAGAGGATCATATCAAAGATCTCCAAGAAACATTCTCAAACCTCCGGGGGCAAATTTAAAGTTAAACCCAGAAAAATGCACTTTTTGAGTTCAAAAAGAAAAAATCCTAGATTGCATCGTATCAGCAAAAGGCATTGAACCTAACCCAGATAAAGTCCAAGCAATTATGAATATGAGAGTTCCAAAAAACATAAAGGACATCCAAAAGTTGATAGGAAGACTTGCTGCCCTAAACAGATTCTTCTCAAAATCAGCAGAATGAAGCCTACCAATATTCCAAGCACTCAAAGTAATGAAAAGTGACTTCGCCTCGGGACCTTCACAGCAACATGCATTTCAAGAAATAAAAAGATACCTTTCAAAGCCAACCACTTTAGCAACACCAACTCCAAGGGCTGAATTACTCCTGTATGTTTCAGCCACAGAAAGTAAAGCCACAGAAAGTGCAGTTTTGGTTCAAAACAAGAAACTCAACATTCAAAGAAAGAAGTACCGATCTACTTTGTTTCAGAAGCATTATCTGGGTCAAAAGTCTATTACTCAGAGATTAAGAAAATAGCCTACACAGTCTTGACAGCAGTAAGGAAATTGAAGCATTATTTTCAAGCTCACAAAATCAGAATACCCACAAATCATCCTCTAAAAGAAGTCTTACAAAGCTACAGATCATCTAGAAGATTGGGAAAATGGGCAACAGAGTTGTCTCAACATTACATTGAATATGAAAAGAGGACATCAATAAAATCACAAGTCTTGGCAGACTTTGTAGCTGATTAGACCCCATCCCAAAACCTAAGTGAAGAAAAGAAGCAACCAGAATGGATCATATATTGTGATGGAGCATGGGGCTTCGTAGGTGCTGGTGCAGTAGCAATAATCACATCTCCCTCAGGAATAAAATGAGATGTGCAGCAAGACTTGAATTCCAGTGCACCAACAACACTGCAGAATACAAAGCCATTTTGCTCGGACTTCACAAAGCAATAGCAATGGGAATTCAAAGGCTAATAATCAAAATAGACTCACAAGTTGTTGCAGGACACATAGAAAAAGATTACAAAGCAAGAGAGCTAGAATTGGCAAAATACCTGCAATTTCTAAGAGACCAAGAAAAATACTTCGAAGGCTTCACAGTCAAAAATATTTCAAGAACAGATAATTCAAATGTAGATGAAATAGCAAAAACCATAGCTCAAAATGCAAACTTGTGTCAGGATGTTTTCTTCCAAGTCTTAACTCAAGCCTCTATCAAGACCAAACAAGAAGCCCCAAGGAAAATTCACGTGATACAAAGCGAAGACTAGAGAGCAACAATTTTGGCTTACCTCCACGGACATTACAAGCCAGACGATGAAGTTGACAAAGTCAGAATGTAACATAGGTCAAGAAATTATAAAATCATTGACAATCAGCTATACAAGCAAGGAATTTGTGAACCACTACTCAAATGTATATGAACTGAAGAAGGAAGAAAATTGCTATTAGAAATACATGAAGACATTTGTGGCACTCACACAGGAGCAAGAGTCATGGCAGGAAAAGCATTTCGACAAGGATTTTACTAGCCATCAGCACAAAGTGACAACAAAGATATAGTCAAGTCTTGCCACAATTGTCAAATTTCTGCAAGCAAGATAAAAGCGCTAGCAACAAACTTACAAACAATAGAACCAACTTGGCCATTAGCAAGATGGGGAGTTGACATAATAGGGAAACTTCCTCTAGCTCAAGGAAATTATCAATACGTCGTTAAAGTAGTGGAGTATTTCACAAAGTGGATCAAAGCCAAGCCACTAACCAACATGTCATCTTTCACAATGAAGAAATTTTTGTGGCAAAACATCATATGTCGTTTTGGAGTTCCAATGCACATTACAGTAGACAATGGGACTCAATTTGATAGCGAAGACTTCAGAACGTACTGTCAAACTATGGGAATCCAACTTTGCTTTGCTTTGCTTCAGTAAGACATCCACAATCAAATGGCGCAATAGAAAGAGCAAATGGAATCATATGCACTAGAATTTCAAAATGCCTAGTGGGACTTCCAAAAGGAAAATGGGTTGATGAATTAACAAAAGTCATTTGAGCTCACAATACAACTGTATTAAGATTAACAAACTTTATACCATTCAAGCTATTTTACGAAGAAGAGGCAATGCCACCGGAAGAAATCAAGTTTCAAGGCCTAAGAACTAATGTGCAAATCATTGAGGAAGATGAGCAAATAATAAGCAAGGACTTGCTTGAAGAAGAGAGAATGAAACCAATTCAAAATCTTGAGAAATATCACAATGAAACAAAAAGCTGGTACAACAAGAATATGAAGCCAAGACAACTATCACCAGGTGACTTCATTCCGAAAAGAAAGAGAACGAAAATATAGTTGGAAAGTTTCAAAAAAAATGGGAAGGCCCTTATCTCATCACAAGAACAAACAAGCTAGGCTCATTTCACCTGGCAGACATGAATGGAGAAGAGATTGACCACACTTGGAACATTGAAGCACTGCGACGATACTATCCTTAGCAAAACATTTTAGCATTAGTATAGTCTTTTCATTTCAAATTTTACTTCAAATGTAAACGAGCTACACTCTTTTTCCACTCAGAAGAAGCCCTTCACAGGGTGAGTGGTTTTTTAACGAGGCAGTCTCTATTGTAATTCTCATAAAATATAAGTGAGATACCTTTCCCCTAAAATTATGAGTAAAAACATAAGCCGAAAATCATACCAAAAGTATACTGAAATATCGGCTAAAATAAAATCTAAATGTTGGTAGCATCAATTTTTCCATCAAGCAAAAAATAATGCTTACCTATCAAAATTAAATAACCATATTCAATTCAGGCTTCTAAGCGAAGTCTACGTGTTGTCTTCGCAAAAAAGTGAGGGGAGGGTATTTTTTCAAATTCACTAAGGTGAATTCAGTCTTCTAAGCGAAGTCTACGTTGCCTTCGCAAAAAAGTGAGGGGACGACATTTTTTCAAATTCACTAAGGGGTCGTTTGGATCCTTTCATTTAGAGGAATTAAAACCTACTTAATAAATTAAACTATTTGACTTGGAATTTGACATTCCACCACTTTCCAGAGTTCACATATAAGCCTATCTCAAATTCATAGGGTGGGAGATGGAAATAGATTCTATAGATCACCATTCTATATTTCTACTTTGCAACTTATAACACGCTCTTCAACTCGCTCCCCTACAGTATAAATGCAACACAAAAGTATCTCTCTCGTATAGCCAACAATAATATATAAATATAATCCATATATAACCATATTAGCTTAATTAATATATGTCTAAATTATGATTATTAAAATGAATTCATTGATAAGGATATAAACAGGGCCTAAGGTGAATTCAGGCTTCTAAGCGAAGTCTACGCGTTGCCTTCGCAAAAAAGTGAGGGAACGATGTTTTTTCAAATTCATTAAGGTGAATTCAGGCTTCTAAGCGAAGTCTATGCGTTGGCTTCACAAAAAAGTGAGGGAATGACGTTTTTTCAAATTCACTAAGGTGAATTCAGGCTTCTAAGTGAAGTATGCATGTTGCCTTCGCAAAAAAATGAGGGGACAATGTTTTTCAAATTCACTAAGGTGAATTCAGGCTTCTAAGCGAAGTCTACGTGTTGCCTTCGCAAAAAAGTGAGGGGAAGGTGTTTTTTCAAATTCACTAAGGTGAATTCAGGCTTGTAAGCGAAGTCTATACGTTACCTTCACAAAAAAAGTAAAAGGACAATGTTTTTCCAAAATTCATTAAGGTGAATTCAGGATTACAAGCGAAGTCTATACGTCACTTTCGCAAATAAAATAATAAAATTACATCTTTCTAAAAAAATATCAAGGAAATTTCAACTTCTAAGCAAAGTCTACATGATGCATTCACAATAAAAGAAAAAGACACCATTGTTAAATTTTTTACTTCAAACACAACATCGAGTTCATACATATCAAAATACAACATTCATTACAATACCAGATTTTCAAAAACATAAAGAAAAGGTAATTTCTTCTCAGTTATTACAACCATTCACTTTCTAAAGCTACAACGCTAGCAGCTTCACCAATCAAATCTCCAACAACTTTATCTAATACACGATCAACTTCAGACTGAAGGAATTCTTTTGACAAAAAACATCGTGAAGCACTTGAGCACGGCGACTAGGAAAACAAGACATCATAAACAAACTTTTCAGCATCAATCAAAAACCACAAAAGTCAATACAAACCTGAGTAAATTTGTTGAAGTCAACAACGTGTAGCAAGCAAGTTGCCACATTTTCAGGAAGGCAATTTTTAGGTTCACAATCTAAAGACAACATGTTTAAATTAGAAAGAGTCAAAGCAAGCAAGATGTAAAGTTTTTCAACAAAGACTCTTACGTTAGCTTAGGGTCAATAAATAAATCAAACGAAAGATTCACTTCGTTGGCTTCATACTCCAACCGCAACGTGGGTTCAACGACAAAGTTGTTCTTACACATTAACAAGGGCATAATTCCAACTTCATCCTGCGCAGACTAAGTTATAAACATTTAAAAAGATTAAACAACTTCAACCTCACCCCTTAGATTTAAAAATCTTACTAAACTATGAAGACAACAAGGCGGGATGGTCACAAATATCATCATCCCTGGCACTCTCAGCTGCAATTCTGTCGGCTTCCTGAAGTTCAGCTTCTGAGGCAGCAATTTCCTTTTCAAGCTGCTGCAAAAAGGAAAAATATTGGTTACAAAATAAAAACAAGATAGAACATAAATTTACAAAACACAACTAACCATTTGCATCTTCTGCTTAGCCTTCATGAAAGTATGTTCTCGCCCATCTTGATTCCAATATTCATGAAAATATTTTTTGCGAAGAATTTGAGTCTTCAATGACACTTGACTCAAGGACTCCACGGAAGGAAACCTATAATTCTTGTCAAGCAATTGGTCATAGAAAGGATCCTTTGCTTCCTTCATCAAGTGTAAAAGTGCCCGCATGGAATACATGATAGTCAAGTCAGCGGTCGTCTGCAAGACAATCGGCAAATCTTCATATTGGCGGCATAACCAACCAAAAAAGGGATCAAATTCACCAAGTGTTAGATATATTGGCCAGGGGTACCCGTACCGCCTGTATATGCGAACATTGCCAAGCTATCAGCCCAGTAGCCGCCAAGAGGGAGGCCCATAAGGGCTGACGCGATTGACCAACGTGGAGATCAAGGCAAGCCAAGATAGGCGCATCTGGACTATAACTAGGATCAATCTTTTGCGTATTCCGTAACAAACTAGGAATCCAATCTGTTAGCTCGATCGCCCTCTCTGTAACCCTACCCCTTTGCCTATATAAAGGACCTCGGGCTCGGGATCTCCATCTTCAATCATACCAATCTACTACGTAGCTAGGAGCAACAGACCCTGTAATTGAGCATACGAATACAAGAGCAGCACCACCACTACAGTAGGGTTTAGCGCGCCACCGCGCCCTGAACCAGTATAAATCCTTGTGTCTCGTGTGCCACCATCTAGATCCGTCTATGTGATCACGTTGCTAGGCATTGCTAGAGCTAAATAATCTGATAGTTAGCGCACCAAGTAGTGGCATTTCGCCTACAGACTAATATTGTGTTTCAGATGGGAGTTATCTTCAACTTCGGCAACAAACCGAAAGAAGTGTAGCTGGGCAAGAAGATTACCTTCGGTAAGCTCGACTTCATCACTGACCAATTCGGGGACCTGTGCCTCCAGGAACCCGCACCAACAGAGGAGGGAGAGAAATCCCTCTAGATCTGTGCTTTCACCGGCGGACTGGAAGACGCTGTGGACGTAGGACCATCCGCCCTCACAAGGCACCTGAAGTGCTACGCCCATCTTTTTATTGAGGATGAATGAGAAGGTGAGCCTATCGCCACTTTTCATATCAGCACAACCACAGATCTTGCCCCTGCTTTAGGTCCGATACTGATACCTCATCGTTCTGTTTCCCAATCTCCGGGGAGATCAGAATAGACAATGATGACTCATCATGAGACACCCTCGTAGGCTGTGGTGGAACCCACCAAACCTCCCATGGAGGAAATCCAACCTTCAAATCTGACCAATCGGAGCGACGTCTACAGTGCCCTCGATCAATAAGACTAGTGGGATGACACCACTGTATCAGACTCATCGATCCAGAGGCTTTTCACCACTTTCTCTATAGCTGTGACCATCTACTTGAGAATTCAGATTCAGATCACGATGATGACGAGGTTGCCTCGCCCACAGTGGGCTCTAATCCCGAGCCCTCGCTAAATGAGCAGCCGAAACTCGGACAATCCCCTCCGGCGAAAGGATGAAACTTTCCCCTTAGTTGGGAAGGATAAGGGGGTGGCACAACTGATTACTCGGGCACTGACCCTACATCGGGAGACTCCTTAATCCAACCACACATTCTCATCAAATGGCCGATGGCTGCAAGGAAGCGGGGTTTGCTGCTTTTCCTTCATCGGGAAGAGAACCCCCAATAAGCAATAATCACAAGCAGATCCATTAGAGAGGAACCTGTGTGACCATTGGTGCCTTCCGAACCAATCAGAAGCTAGAAACTCTACAAGCTGGTCTCAGGGCATAACTGCATGACTGCACTAGTTGACTTGCCACATCCCTCCATCTTGAGGAACCGATTCCTCCTGCCCTGTTGGTTGCTCAGGTAGAAACCCAAAAATGGACGGACCCTACATCGATGATGAGAGGCTTCGATCCCACGAAGAGGATGACAAAAAAATTTCGGAGGCAAGGACAGCGGCATCACCATCCTCAACTCTCACTCCATCGCCGACTCTCACCCCTAGAGATACATTCTGGCAGCAAGAACTCATCAAGCCTTGGAGAGACAACCGATAGTCATCAGTTATGTCGACCTCATATGTATCTTATTACTTTTTCTCATTGCATTACATTCCATGAGAATATATACATCAACACCTTTTGAGTGCCTCAAGAAGAACTTCTCTAGGTCACTCGGGGGCTAATTGTTTCAAACACTCAGTCGCGAACACCCACGGTTATCACGATAATGGGTTATACTAACCCATTAATGCGGTCGAAGACTGCGGAGACAGTCCCACGGACTGCACGCTTATGTTTTTCTCTCGTCAATTGAAGTCTCATAGAACTTGAAATGATGCGAGCAACCCGACAAGGTCTTGTGTGGATTCGTTCAAGACGTTTTGTTTTGGCAAACAACCCCCGGGCAGTCAGGGCTTACGACTTAAACCAGCATCAAACACTAAAGACAAAGAAAGACAAAAAGAAAAAAGTATGTGGGTCGTGCAGAACATAAACTCATGATGGACGATACCAATCACCATTCCACTCTGAGTAAATTGGGCACATAGACCCAACTACCGACAAAGAGCCTAATATCTCGGCTGAGGGCAGCCACAAGGCTGAGGCTCGACGTGCCAACAACACTACTAATGATTGAATTCGGGTCAGTCCCGATTCACCAAAGGACACTCCGAACTGAGGTCAAACGCTCCTGAAACTCAGGAAGCCATCTCCTTGAAATGATCTAGGAATAAATCCTCAATTCAGTATGGTAACACCACCAGGCACACAGAATTTAAGGGTCATAGAATTAACATTTACACACAAACATCGGTGTAGCCATGCTAACCGACTGATACGCCACCCTAAGAATGGCTACGACTAGCTGAGCGATGTTTGATCGAAATGCTCGGGGGCTACGTGTGCACAACAATACTTGTTCCAGAATCAAAAAGCGATCTCAAACCGATGATATACCTTACTCGAACAGGGAGCACGGTTTAGGCCCTTGTCGAGTGTTGTGCAGCTTCAATTGTCGAATGCGATATGCTAACCCACCCAAGCATTCAGGGGCTACTACCATGCACAATCACATAGAAGACTCGACTTGCAAAAACACCAAGAAACTACAAGGTCCAAGCTTTATTACGCCTTTTTTATAGAGGCACATAATCTACTTCTAAAGAGCGGCAACCTTGATGACCTGCTCTACGTCCACGACGGTGGCAATAGCCTCAGCGTTACCGCTAAACTCGGCAATCAACCACCCAACGTCAACACCGTCAGGGATCTCCTCCGCTGCCGGGAACCCGGGCTCTATCCTGTGCAGTCCATCTTGTGTCAAAGACGAAGATGAGTCACAGTCAAAGCCCCCACAACCCCATGACGGATGCCATGAGCCACCACCTCCCTGATCCAAGTCAGGAGGCACCGAAGCCAATCAAGAAGGCTCATCCCCGCAGGCAACACCACCACGATGGTAGCAATAGCCGCATCATGGAGCGTCGAGCAATGCTCATCACTAGACCATGCTAGTGCAGCGAAGGTACGCGCCTAGGTGGCCTACTCGTTTCACCCACGGGCAGCCTCTGCCAACTGCCTGGCCAGATCTTCATTGGCCCACCACAACCCTGCCATCTTGGCTTGTATAACAGCCAATTGCTCTCGGATGCCTAGGAAGAAGGGTAGAGCTCAAAACCACCCTCATCAAGATGAAGATCGATTGAATCTCGAAGAAGACGAAGTCTAATTTACCAGCAAGCTCCGCCATGACCGCCACCACCGCAGCTCTAGCCTTGGCAGCCTCTTCATTCATGGCATCAAGTGTCGGCTCCACGAATGAGATATACTCCCTCAGTCACCTCCCCTCCCGAGTGATATCATGGAGGGCTTCACGCGTCATGTCGGCCTCCTGCACAATGGCAAGAACACCCCCCATCAACGCCTTGCTCCATAGGAAGCCGCGACAATGATGGAGCACCCCCGCCAATGGGGGGCCTTGGAGCAGGACGCGCCGTTGAAATAGCTCAGCACTAGAGGATTTTCTAAATCGCCTTTCCTCCCAATAAGGCCAAGGGATGGATTTGCACTTACCCGAGCCTCACCAACTCCTTGCGAAGAAGAATAGGACCATGGAACATGCGCTTCTCGGCAGGTCCCTCCTTTATCTCTACCCCCACACACTTGTCACCGACCATGGATGACAAATAAGAGCTCGGGGGAACCACAGTAGACAGCGAAAGGTGAGAATACAAAAATTGTAACGAAGACTTACTAACTCTCCTCTGCTTCCTCTATTTTTATAGGTAGGGGACGTGCACAGCCAATTGAATTCCAATAGTCTCTCCGAGCAGTGGTGCCAGTTAAGGCTAGGCCACGTCCCCATGATATCTGGGAGGGACGCCTTCCGAGAAAAATGCATGGGGAAATGAGCCCCCGAAACCGACACCTTCGCTTCGTCGAGAAGGAATCCATCCGCATAATCGCGGAAACCATGGGGCCCAATGGCCCAAAACTGACATACCGTCACCCAAGCTGGTGTAGGCGAGTGATCTAACACTCAGATTGGGTACTCGGCTTGGCTCACCCCCTCAGCAGGTGTAAGCGGTAGCGATTTATTCACTACCGACCCTGCCATACCAGAGTCAGAGGGGTATTCGAGAGGGTAACCAGTATGATCCTAAAACCTTTGACACTCGTTGTCACGTAAATCTCCCAATACCCGGATGAGCTTGAAGTACCTTATTTCAGCAGATGTGTGCCCCTTCGTGGGAAACCAGAAAACTGGTTGGCCCATGGCTGTAACCAAAGTACGGGCTCCTGGAATCTAGAAAAAGAGTTTTACGACGTGCCCATGCTGGTCAGGAATTGTTCTGCCACCCCTATTCATTAGGACGCAGACACTCATTCGTTCTACCCATTATCGGCTCGAATAGTAACATACGCAACTGCCGACAGCTACTCACGCGTTCGTTATTCACCCATAGCGGTTCCTGGCCCGAGACGCTGTAATATTGGCCTCAGGGCTCTGAGACAATGACCTCGCTCCTTCCACTAATGAGGCTCATAAAAATTCAAGATCACGTTGCCTAACAGGTCTCGAAGAAAAACATGACGCCCTTAGTGTCTATTAACAAATGACTCGCCTCGGGTCGCCTTAAAGACCAACTGGCATAGTGACGCATGAAATGACAAGTGGTGCAATCACCCTGTCTTGGTCATATGTCCTTCGATTAGGACTTAATGATACGCAACCAATAGCTGATGCCAGAATACATCGGGAATCAAGTTCTTGAGTAACGCGGTGTAATCACCTCGATCTCGACGTTAACGTCCTGGAAGCCACGCTTCCGGTTAAAGGGTGCCACCACCCGAATATAGAGTTTACAACACCTCAAGGGCCACACCCTAGAAACCATGTTTCCCGATATGGGGTGTACCACCCGAGCCAGATGGTTACAGTGGGCAGGGAACCATGTTCCCTAATAAATGGTGTACCACCATGCTCTTTGGTACCCGAGGATAGGCCTCGGAACCTGATAAATACTCTCGGAACCCAAGAAGTTACATAATGGCTTCTCAATACTTGGGAATATCAAGTTGCACTACTCATAACCTCGGTAACTAAGGAAAAGCTCACTGATACTTATAGTATACAGAACTTGCAGGGGTCTGTGACGTCCCAAGGGCTAAAGCTACAAGCTAGCTTATTATTAAGTCCTACGGGGGCTACTGTCTTATATATGGGCCAGGGGTACCTACACCGCCCGTATATGTGAACATCGCCAAGCTATCAGCCCAGTAGCCGCCAAGAGGGAGGCCCACAAGGGATGATACGATCGACCAACATGGAGATCAAGGCGAGCCAAGACAGGCGCATCTGGACGATAGCTAGGATCAATGTGTAACAAACTAGGAATCCAATCTATTAGCCCAATCGCCCTCTCTATAAACCTACCCCTCTGCATATATAAAGGAGGGTAGGGACCTCGGGCTCGAGATCTCCATCTTGCATCATACCAATCTACTACATAGCTAAGATCAACAGCCCCTGTAATTGAGCATATGAATACAAGAGCAGCACCACCACTGGAGTAGGGTTTAGCATGCCACCGCGCCCCGAACCAGTATAAATCCTTATGTCTTGTGTGCTGCCATCTGGATCTGTCTACGTGATCACGTTGCTAGGCCTTGCTAGAGCTAAATAATCCGACACCAAGCTCTCGACTCACATCCTCTGGCTTCGCACCAAATTTATCATAACAGTTTTTGCACAACTCCCACAAACGGTTGCACTTGTTAAGAAAAACTTGATCATTTTCACCCATCTTTTTCTGAAGATACCTAATTTCCTTCTTAGCAGTATAGAGGTCTTTTTGCAAAATTCCAAAATCCTCCTCTTTTTGTTCAAACTTTGCCTCAAAAGAGATACATCTTGTCACCATAGCATGAAGAGTTTAACAGTAGAAACTCTTTCCTTCTCCTTCTCAGCAAGCTGCAACTTAAGAGATTTAATCTCTTCAGACAATCTTTTCTCGCGAAGTGTTGCCGCCTTCGCATCCTCCTCAAGTGACCTTCACAAGCTTCTTTGCAAAATTGTACTCTAAAAAAGAAATCAAAAAGAAAATTACAAAAAAAAAAGACTAAGCGAAGTCGAAATTACTCAGTAAAATTTAAATTAAGACCTTATAAACCATAGCAACACTGGCGTCCGCCAACTCAAGCAAAGATTTTCCGGCAAGTTCCACCTCCGCATTTGGAACTGCGAAGGCATCATCAATGCACTTGGACAACTTAAGTTCTGACTTCTTTGGAAGAATGCGAAGTCTGTCCAATCCAATCCCAACAAATTTAAAAGCATCTAAAGGCACACCTTGAGCTTGGCAATAATCCAAACAACGCTTGTAAGCTTCAGAATCAACACCCTCAGGAGTTGGCTCTGGGACTTCATCAGGTGTAGTAGGCTCATGCACTACCTCCTTCATGCTACCAACATCAACAGTTGTTTCTTTCTGAGATGTAGAGCTGGGAAAAATTTCATCTGCAAAAAGCAAAGCATAGTCAAAAGAACACATCTCCTATTAATAAAAAAGAAGAAAAGAGAAAGACAAACTTAAGATAAGTAAAAAAACCTGTAGTAAGCCCTCCTTCAAGTTGACAAGCAACTTTCTCACCGGTATTCACATTAATGGTGGACTCAATTAAACGCGCAGCCCTAGAATCTTCGGCCTCCTCATCAAAGACATCTTCATCGGACTCATCGAAATCAAGAGTAGCAGTAATAGTACCCTTGAGAGTCCTAGTTCCTCGAGCAACAGCTCCAACAACCTGAGCATTACCTCCGCCCATATTAGCATCAACATCTTGTGCCTCAACTACTGCTGGAGTTGGAGCACCAAGCCTCACATCCACATCACCTAACTCAGCCACCGGAGGAGTCTGAGTGTCAAATCTTTGAGACGACGGCTCCGCAGTTTCTTGCCAAGCTATCGTTGGAACCTCACCTTCTTCAAACTGCTCTCCAGTAGCAGCATCAACATTTTTGCCAGCAACGGCAGCAGCAGCAATCACGGGAGGACTAACCAGAGCCACCGGTGACAAAGCCAAAGTAGCTTCGCCAACATTAACACCAGACTCCAGCGAAGCCCCCAAGTTCTGGAAATAATCACCAAGCGGAGTCAACATAGACAGAGTTGCACCACTAAAATTAAAAGCTAAACTAATCATTCTCACCTCAGCATCAAGGGCCTGCTGGCTAAGGGTTTCTTGCCCATCCACATCCTGCCCAATTTTTTCTTCTACATCAGCACTTTTGCTCGAAGATGAAACATTAACAACAGTCTTTTTCTTCTTTGTAACCTTTTTTGTAAGCTGAGGACCTCCTCTCTTCTTCCTGGTTACATTCTCAATTCCAGGCTTCGCCCCACGAGAATAAGCCGGAGCCAGCCTCTCCCCATACTTGATATTAGCAATATCAAGAACCCTGTGTAAACACTTATAGTCTGTTCCTGTAAGTTTGTCCAACAAATCTTTTTCTTTCTTCAAAAACTTTCCAAGAATTCCAACTGCCTTGACCTCGGCAGCAACAAATCTTCATTGGAGTCAAATTTCATAGGCCTGGCAACTTCTTTATCATGAAACAAATAATCTTTTCCCCGAACAGTTTTCTAATGAAAACGGCAGAAACTCCAACCCTTCCGAAGAGGCTAGATACGAGCTGCAATGTACTCTTCGCAAAGATCTCTAGCACCTTGCATGCTAGTAATCAACTTGTAAGCTTTCTCACAAGTTCTAGAATTTCTTGTACTCCCAAGAGTGGGCTTGCACTCAAATGCATTCTTACACATCTTCGCGGCCAAAAGGATATTTAGCCAAAAATTTTACCAATCTTCACTCCACTTATTCTTGGAAGCTGGGGGAATCTATTTTGTACCTCGTGCATGCTTGAAGCTACTGCAACCAAAGTATTTGTTAACTTTCTTTCCCTCCACCATTTTATTTACTAAATTGTGTATGCATCTCATGAAGAGCACAAAAGGCCTTGATGTCCGGATTCACATCTTCAGATTTAACAGCCCAAACAAACAAGGCAATTTTAGCAATGCCATTGGGAGTTAAATGATGCATCTCAATGTTGTAAGCCTTCGGAATCTCTTCAACTAAATCTTGACAAGGAAAGCGAAGTCTAGCACTAAATTGATCCTTCAAAACCACGCGTTCATCTGGCTACGCATCTGGAATCACTTCATCCTTGGGCAAACGAACAGAAACCCTTTCCACCAACCAATTATTAACCATCCACTTCCATTCTTCTTCATCCATTAAAGTCTTACCAAACCGCAAAGATTTGGTGTCATCTCCAACCAATTCTGATTCATAACATCCTCTAAATCATCATTAGATCTTGTCTTCGCAGAAGACTGATCCGACTCAGCAGGAGAATTCTCAGAAACAACCTTCTCTTGTTCAGACATCTAAAGTTTAAACAAAAAAGAAAGAAACATTAGAAAAGATAAAACACATATATAAAATAAACAACAAAACAAAAACTAACCTTAGCAGACAAAGGAAGGAAAACTTCAATTTTGGACTTCGAAGAACTTTGAATTCGCAACAAAGTTGACTTCGTGTCACGGAAAAATTTCAGCAGCACCTCCCTGCCTTCGACAAAACAATGAATACAGGGGGGAGTGCAGTATATATAGGTGACTTCGGGTCAAACACGACAGTTTGACTTCTGCCAGTCAAAGTCGACCGTTACAATTCAAAAACTCAACTGTTCATAGTCTAATGGATATAAACGACCAATTCTAAAGTTCGTGACAGTGTTTTCTGTCTTCGTTTTCAAATCAAAACTTTGCAGGATTCAGACCTTTGGAGTAGGCCTTCGCCCACGAGGGGCTGCTGTTGGGGATTTGACTTCGCCAAAAAGCGCAACCCCAGAACTTTGAAGTCTACCTTTGATTATTACAGCAAAGTTTGCCTACAGGAAACGACAAGCAAAGGTGAAACTTCAACTTCGCTACGGCCAAACCGAAAGATACAGAAGGTTCAAGGGCGAAGATAACTTTTGACTTCGCTCGACATGTGAAGTCAAAAAGGATCCGGTGCAAGAATTCTCAAGACAAAGATGCGAAGACAGTACCAGTCAACATGATCTTGAAGAATGGCAGAACAACATGAAGAATGAAGACTGCAAAGAGTAAAAGGACAACTTCGCCCCTGTAGTTTAAAGGGGTTGCAGAGATTAAGAGAGGGGTATAATAGTCATTTGTATATAAATTGCGAAGGCTAGGACCTCTATAAATATGCCCTCTGACATATATGGTATGATCATGAAATGAATACAACTTTACACTTATGTTCAAAATGGATGTTTGTGTAATTGTTTTACCCAACACCAAGCTCCTCGTCAAGGGATGTGATCGGTCAGCACTGTGGCAAGTCATTGCGGAGATACAGGATGTTGGGAGCCAGTTGGGTAAGCTGGAGATATTCAAGATGAGTAGAGATCAGAATAATGTGGCGCATGAGTTGGCACAGGATGCTTATTAGGTCTAGATCATGTCTGTGTTTTTTTGCTTGTTTTCCTCGTTTGTAAGGATGTTACTTAATTTTTAATAAAGTTCTTTCTTTCGCCAAAAAAAAGTCATCAGGTGTGTAAGCACTGATCGGATGTGTGCTCAGAAGCTTCGTTTCCTTTCCGTCGAAGCACACACAATATAATCAAAGCAAAGTCAAAGCGCAGCTTCGTTTCCTTCCCGTCGAAGCGCACACAATATAATCAAAGCAAAGTCAAAGCGCGTTTTATTTTGGAAAAATCAAACTGTATTAGTCCTGAATCCTGATCAACGACAGTGACGCTAAAATGTATCTGGTGCACAGAAGTTATACACATAGATCAGCATATACTTTGCTCTCCTGCGTGTTCGATAAAAAAATACTTCAAATTTATGCTTTTTCGCACTGGTTTTCCTGCTCAAAGTGATATATTTGATGCAGAAACAATGGTCAAAACCGAGTCGAGGGAACAATAAAACATGCCCTGTACATATTGAACGCATGGAATGGTACTCCATCGACCCTCAATTAATTCTTGCTAGGGTTGGCTCCGGTTGTCTAAACATCTGAAAGATCCAATATTCATATTAGTTTTAGCATTAATATAGATATGAGGATATCTGTATTCGTATTCGGTTTTAATATAGATGCTGAACGGATGTTTCAAATCCGTTTTTACCATTCTTTCTCTATTTGGTTCCAAATCCATATTAAAAAATATGAAATATTTGACATTATCTGTATTCGTAAATAACAAAGTACCATCTAAAACTTATATTTATCAATAATTACAATGTGAATGATAATTACTTAATGTTGCTCATTTAAAATTATTTAAAAGTTATCTATATGGCTAATCATAAAGATTAAATTTAATTTATGATGATTTTAAAACTTATATTTGTGATCATTTTAAAACTTATATTTATGATAATTTAAACTGTTAGAACCTTATATTTATGATAATTATATAACTAAGATATATAACGCTTAAGTTTAATTAACATTAATATGACTAATCATATTATTTTAAATTACTTTAGTTTATTATATAATTATGAAATTTTATATAGATATAAAATTTATTTATAGATAAATATTTATGTGTATTCAAATATTTGTCTACACTTTTGTTCTTTTTTATATATTTGATTATTGATTTTTTTTATTAATATATACATGTTATCCACACTAATATTTGAAAGGACCTAGATGGCTAAGGTGTGGTGAATATCCTATAAAAAATTCTCCTTCAAAAACAAACACACTAGACAAAGGCAATTAGTATAAAAGACAATTCTAATAGTCACTACCTTGTCTAGCCTAATTCACTCAAACCAAGTCCCTAAACAAGTATAGTAGGAAGGGTTTCAACAAAACTAGAGCACACACAAGACACCGAGGCAAGCAACCTTACCGAGCTACAAAAGTAAAGCAACTAAACGGACTAAGCTACTCGACTACAAGAGCTATAACTAAACCAGCAATTATAACTGGACAAGCACATGTATAGGAATGTAAATTCACAAGTGTAGAGAGGGCAAGAGAGACACAAAGATTTATCCATAAGGTTTAGTTGCTTGTTGGCAACCTACATTCTCATTGAGGCAATGAAACGATCCACGATTTTCTCGAAGGGAAATCCACAGATTACATCATAATGTGAGAGTCTAAGAAGACCAAACTATCACATTATCATTATTTAGTTGATATCACAGTTCATACATCATAGAATTACAAGTTTACAAGGTAATACAACACGTGATATCACACCTAAGTACAACGTATACTAGCAGAAATGCACACATAACATCATTAGAGTAGATGTGGCGCGTCGGCGGGTGAAGGCTCCTCCTTCACGGGCACTCATCAGAGTCGGCGTAGAAGGTCAGCGGGCGTAGACTTCATCACCTCAACCAAACTTGAGCGTAGGAACGAGACCATCCAATCCTCCTAATCTCCACTGTCGTCGTAGATTACATCCAAAACCTGCCAAAAATCTTTCAGTATGATTTGTACTGGCCACTAGCTCCCACCCTATGCCTTGCATTTGCTTTGGGGTAAGTGAAATGCAAGGGTAGAGCAAAAGACCTATTTATAGCTGTAGTTTTCCTATACAAGTTCATCAATATTTTATAATAGTTCATCAAGTTTTAACCCATCTCATCCACACACGTTCACCCATCCCATCACACACATCTCACCACACTCTCAATCTCTAGGCGGCAAGGATGACTCCCTCTCGTGCCGTGCCTCAACGGCCAAAGCCAAAAACCAACACCAAACTCAGGGGGAAGAAGAAGAAAGGACTCCTCTCACTAATCAAGGGAAGTGTAGGTCATAGGAATGTCTTTATCCGAGGATGCGGCTATACGTATAGATCGATCAACTCTCAGAGCTGAGCTTGTACACCTAGAACCACAAGATCACCATCATCGGTAGTGCCCCACCTAGGCTGATACTGAGCTACCTTCCAACCGGTGCGATGCCACCCTACCACTCAGCCCTGGGCCACCCCAAAGTCCCCCGGCACGCTGAGACTATGAGACATAGTATCGGGCCCCCAAGGGTCACTACACCATCTTAGGAAGGTGTGGGTCCCATGCCCATACCTCTCTACACTATCTGCTAACAACCTAGTAGTAGTGGCACCGTCCTAGCTGGTTAGCATCCGTCCCCTGCCCATTCAGGAATGAGTGGTATGCATGTATGGTCCTATGATCCGGTTCTCTTGACATACCAGTCCTTAGGGTGGCCAGATAGGACATCTTCTCAAAGGGGATAACCAACACCCCGTGCCTCGATGGCACCTCCATCCCAAAGAGTCGCCTCCTCAGAATATACTCCTCACACATATACCCGCCATAGGTACCTCTCATAGGGAATGCCCAGGTCCTATCCCCCTGGCAAGACTCATCCAAAGACTCGTCGTAGGATTTTGCCCAATCGACTCAACCCTCACCACACACCCAAGACACACGCTGAGATCTCCCCAAGTTATCACCAGTTTTAGTGGCACCATGTGCCTTAGCCACTCACAAACAATCCTCCACCAAGCATGACATCATAGATATAATGCGTAGTAGAAGTAAGCAGTAAGTAGTAAGCGAGCATCTAGCCAACAGTGGGTGTGCAGGGGTAAAGGTTGCATCAAGGTATTGGCTTCAAGCAGTTCTACCATGCAACCTATCATAGTTCATTTACATGAAAGTAAAGCACTAGCATCTACATTATTGCATGTCTAATAGGATTCTACGAGGTTGGGTGGGACGTGGCACCTGTTGATTAATCAACTCCAAGATCCTCAGCGTACTTGTAGTCATTCTCCTCAAAGTCCTGTTGTCATCTGTGTCTCCTCCCTCCAATGGATTCTAGTTCGATCAATGTCATTTCCTGATGCAACTACCTCATTCGTACAACAAACAAAGCAAAAGAGCAATCAACCACTAACCAAGAAAGACTGCGAAAAAGAAGCAACAAAGC
This sequence comes from Miscanthus lutarioriparius, assembly GCA_904845875.1. Taxonomy (NCBI): domain Eukaryota; kingdom Viridiplantae; phylum Streptophyta; class Magnoliopsida; order Poales; family Poaceae; genus Miscanthus; species Miscanthus lutarioriparius. Next base: position 67,919,679 of record CAJGYO010000001.1, on the reverse strand, counting down.
ACGAGAAGATTGAGAAACCCCAAAAGAACACCAAGGGGAGAATACTTAGACCTCTCGGCGGAAGTTCGCTCCCTAGGCCAAAAGAAACAGAAGTGGTTGTTTGCTAAGCACAAGCTTAAGTCTTAGCCTTGCTAGTACTTCCTGGGTCGATCGTGTCAACCTATACGGCTTCAATAAAAATGGCATAGACCCTAGTTCATCTTAGGCGAACACCACGGCTCGCGGTCTTTCGATCCGAGTGTCATGGAGATTGACGGGAATCAAAAGGAGCGGCTAAGGGGGAAAAGAAGCAGTTTTGGTCTCTCTCAATCCATACGCCATTGTATCGGCGACAATCGAAGTGAGGGTGGAACAGGAGGAGAAAGAGAGGGGCAGTGGTCAACCTCTTCCAATTCACACGCCATGCAGAAAGGCGAGGTATCAGAAGGGGCAATACACAAGGGAACATGAGTGCTCAGTCCACTTGAGGGTACCATGACCTATATGCACTGAATGGTACTAAGATATCCCTAGGGATCTTAGCGGTGCGGTTGTCACCGCAAGAACCAAAGAAATGCTACGGTCTAAATAGGTACAAGCATACAAGGGCTTAAGCACGATGGAGCCAAAAGAGGGGGACATGGGATTCAGCTTCTTCTGGTCCACTCGCCAAAGCAAATGACGGGAATCGAAGGAATGAAATCAAGAGAGCAATAAACAACAAATAAGCAAAGGGCTCAATCCACATCTTACTGGATCAACGAGGATTGAAAACAGAGGGGAGAGAAGAATGGAATCCACACTCTTTTGACCAACTTGTCATGGAACGAACGAAGGTTGGAAGAAAGGAGACATGATCCCACAATCCAAACCCACTCATAGGGCACCATGACCATGCAACTAAATCAGCACAAGGCTATCCCTAAGGTTCATAGCGATGCGGTTGTCATCGCTAGATCCGAAGGAACGCTAGGGTCAATGTGGTACAAGCATACAAGATGGTTAGGATAAACAAGCGAGCAAAAGAGGTAAAACCTGATGGTCATGTGAAAGGTCAAGATGGCGGGCTAGAGGGGGGTGAATAGTCCTTTCTAAATTTAATCACGCCAGCTAAGCGAAACAAAAGCAGAATTAAAACAATCGGTCTAGCCAAGACTACACCCCTCTATCAAAGTTCACAAGAACCTTATAAAGATCCTAATTAGGCAACAAAGGTGCCGGGCTAGCTAGAGCTCACATATCCAATTCTAGGAGCAAGGCCACACAAACCTATGTCACTAGTATTTTGCACACCGGGGAGCTCCTACAGAATTCTAGTAAGCAAAAGCACAATGCTCCAAATCTCACTAGCAATGCTCAATAACAAGCCAACCAATGCCAAATTAGAGAGCACAAATACTTAGCTACACAAACTAAGCAATGTGACTAACAAGGTTACACAAACCAAATTAGCCACGCAAGGGAGCTACTTCTATGCTACACAAGCAAGAAGGTAACTAGTGAGCTACACAAGCTAACTAATTACAAGAGCAACTACACAAGCTCAATGTATATGAAGGTAATTACAATCTTGTGTAAGGGGATTGCAAACCAACAGGAAGAACAATGTTGACACGGTGATTTTTCTCCCGAGGTTCATGTGCTTGCCAACACGCTACGTCCCTGTTGAGACAAGCTCCAAGGTTGTCGTCGGTCCTCTTGCTAGTGGTGACCCGCAAGTCACACACTCCCACATGGAGTGCTAACCACAAGCTCTAGCACTTGACCCGACCGAACCACTTGTCTCCCTTCGCGTCTCGCTCTACTAGAGTTGCTCTTCGTGGCTTCCACGGGGCGAGCACAATGCCCCTCATAAAGCTCTTCTCTGGAGCACCGCACAAGCTTCTTGCGGGCTTCGACAGAGACCACCACCAAGCCGTCTAGGAGGTGGCAACCTCCAAGAGTAACAAGCACCACCAGCTTGCAAGATGACCACCTAGTGCCACTCGATGCAACCTCACGATGCAATCGCACTAGAATCGCTCACTCACTCAATTGGATGAACACTATCAAGCTAGAGTGAGTTAGAGGGCTCCCAAGCACCACCACATAAGCCACCAAGGCTCTAGTGTGCTCAGCTCTCAGCCAAAGGCCGACCAACACTTTTATTTATAGCCCCACGGGCTAAAATAGCCGTTACCCCTTCACTGGGCATTTTTCAGGACGACCGAACGCGCAGGTCGTGTGCACCAGATGCGTCTTGTGTGGTGACCAGACGTGTCTGGTCACTGTGTCCAGTCACTGCTTGACTGCCAAGTGTCCCATTCAAATGAAGTAACCGTTGCCGCCCAACGGCCCTCTCTGACACGCTCTACCGTGACGCATCGGACGCACTACAACAAAGTGATCGAACATAGGAGGGGCAGTGTCCGGTCGACTCCAGAGAGCTCCCAGATCCGCTCAACTATGACCGGACATGTCCGGTGTGGCCGACCGAACACAAGAGGGGCAGCATCCGGTCGAGTCCAGAGAGCTCCTAGAGCCACTCAACTGCGACTGGACGCGTCCGGTGTGGCTGACCGGACGCGCCCCTATGTCTGGTCCTCTCTGGACCAACACCCGCGCCCCACGTCACCACGACCTAACGCTAAACAGTGATTGCTCAGCGTCCGGTCACCTCGGCAACTCTGCCCGCGCCTGGCCAGAATACCGGAAGCGTCCGGTATCGATATCGGACATGTCTAGTCACGTCGGGAACACTGCCGCCTGAGTCAGATACCAGACGCGTCCGGTCCTCATGTTGGACACGTCCGATCACCCCGTGACCAGTGCATTCAACTCCTTTTCTTCACCAACTTCTTCTCCTTTGCAAATGTGCCAACACCACCAAGTGTACAACGCCTTGTGCACGTGTGTTAGCTTTTCACAAACATTTTTCAAGGAGTTAACCACTCAACTAGCCACGCCACTCGATCCTAGCAACAATGCAAAGTTAGATCACTTGAGTGGCACTAGATGACCAATATGCAAACAAATTTGCCCCTCTTGATAGTATGGCCATCTATCCTAAACCCGGTCATCAACTTATCTACACACCTATGACCGGTGAAATGAAATTCCCTAGGTTATACCTTTGCCTTGCGCATTCCATTCCATCTCCTCCAATGTCGATGCAACACATGCACCAACACGATCAACCATGATATGATCCAGTTCATATCATCACGTGATCATATTGGTTCATCGATCTTGACTTCACTTGCTCTTCACCGTTGCCTCGGTCCATCGGCTCCAAGTCATCACTCAACTTGCCCTTCACACTTGCAACCGGTCCGTCGAGCCAAGTCATGTCTTGATCTTCTCCATCTTGATCACATGACTCAATGTCATGTCTCATGTGCAATGAGCTCCTTCATCATTACATGTGTGAGCTTTGCAACATCTCTGAGCCATTTCCACTTCCATGGCATCGTTGCTCACACACATGTACATGTGGACTAATCACCTATGTATCTCACATAAACACAATTAGTCCACCTAGGGTTGTCACTCAATTACAAAAACCAAACAAGGACCTTTCATCATGGCGAGGCAACTCGCGACCATGAGCTTCACCCACACGAGTTGGCTTCATAGTTCTGCAATTGTCATCCCCAATTCACATCCCACTAGAGTTGGTCACGGAGGGCTCGATATGTGCGGGTAAGAACCACGTCGATATCGACATCAAGTCCATAATGGTTGTCCTAGGTACGTGGATGGGGGCTAGCGATTGTAGTATGACAAAGCCAACCAAAGAAGCGAGGGAGAAAGTTACGACCGGTGTTATGGCCACTCCGGGACAAACCCATGACTGAAACTATCGAACGAAGTATGATCCCTCGACCGGCTCGAAGGCTCTATCTAAAGACAAATAACACAAACACACAAAGGACCGACAACTCAATGACATGACATGGAGTAGCACATATCCATAGCATAAGGGATAGACACCATAGCATAAGAGATAGACCAGCATGAAGGCACGGCACAGGCATATATATTGATAGATCATGTATATGAACAAAGATGATCGGTAATTAAAAATGAGAGTTTTGTCAACATTGAGAACGGCGCCGGCAAAGGTTGCAAAGCTCGACCTTGATGATGGCGGGGAAGGCGAGGCTTGCCGCAGAGCGTCCCGGGGGAGCTATGACCAGCTACAGCAAGCTTTGGCCAGCTGTGGCTTGCTGCAGCCACTCGTGGCTAGCTACAGCTGGCTGCTGGTTGGACGTGGCAGCGGGCATCTGGGTGACGTTGCAGCTCCAGCGGCGCAGAACGGGGCAGCCATGCCGACGAAAAAGCAAGGCACGGTCTTCCGGCGGTGGTGCTGTCCTCTGATTTGGTGTGATAGTGCCTCTGTAGGTCTAGTACATCGGTGGCCGTGGCGTCCAAGTCATCCAGCACCTTGCACTGGGTTCTGCAGTTCTGGTGTGACGGTTAGCTCTACAAAGCCATGACCTTGGGCTCGTGGCGGGTAATGGTTAAGTTCATGGGCAAAACCAAAGGGAGGACCTTGGTTAGGGAGGGGGATTACCCTTGCTGTGAAGCAGTTCGAGGCTCGGGTTTTGGCTTCTGCTGTAGAAGCTCACCGGGGCACCGCCGACGGCAACAGCAGGAACCGGCGGCTCCGGCGTGGTCATGGAGCGGTGAGGTGGTGCTGCATGGTGGGGGACATGGTGATGTCATGGTCCTAGGCTTAGAGGTGAGGCACGACCGATGTGGTGTAGGCTCACAGAGGCGGTGGGGCTCGGACTGAGGAAGGCAGGAGCACAGCTCATCAGCGTTGATGACGTGGGGCTGCTGGTGGAGGCACGACGAGGTCACATGGTCACCGGTGCCATAGCGATGTAGGGCATGGTCACCGGTGCCATAGCGATGCAGGGCATGGCAGTCATGGTTGACTGTGTCACGCCTAACGCGGTTGTAGTAGAGCCGGGGCACGACGACGGAGCGGCGTGAGGAAGCGGAGCAGCCTGGCTCGGAGCAGCATGGCACGGTGAGGATGGGGAGCTCCTAGTCAAGGATGGTAGACACTATCATGGTGGTGCTCGATGAGGTGACTCGGTGTGGTGAAGGTCGGGCATGAGGACGGGGTCACGTGGCTAGAGGCTCGGTGTCGTGGTCTTGGCTGTTCCGGTGAGGCCGAGGCGGAGCGCGGTGGTGACCGGCTTGGTGAGGTGGAGCTTGGAGGTGGAGAGGGTCATGGCATGGGTGCTGGTTGATGCCGACGGTGGCTAGAGTAAGGACGTTGGCATGGCTCAGTGGAGCAGCAAGCATCGCAGGTGGTAGCAACGTCGACGGGGCGAGGCCGGTGCAGAGGCGCATTGGGCTTGGTGCACGGCGGTGGAGGCTTGGCCACGGGTAGAAGCAAGGGCACATTGGGGTGGAGCTAGATGTGGCCTTTGGTCCTCCGTGGCCGGTAGGGCTTAGCCAAGGTGAGCCCGCGGCCTGGCTCGACACGGCGTCCAGAACACGCGTAGGGCTTGGACATGGTGCTCCGGCAATGGCTCGATGGAGGGAAAGGTGTGGCCTTGGGTGACATGGTGCTGCTGCTCCCCCAGAGAGGTGTAGGGGCGCGCTGTCGAGGTGCTCAGCTTGGCATCATCAGGGACCTCTCTAGTAGGGCAATGCGGACGTAGCCGGGGTCGGAGGTAATGTCGCGATCGAGGTCACAGTGCAGGGCTTGCTCGTGGGGTCTACAGAGGGCTCGGTGCGATGGGGAGCAAGCGGCGAAGTGGCCAAGGTGGCGCCGTGGTTGTGCAGGGCACGGCCATGGCGGGGTGGAAGGACATCGGGGCATGGCGTGCTTGATGGCATCCGTGGCCTCGATGAGGACGGCGGGGTTCAAGGCTCCAGCTTGGGGTCATGGGCTCAACGTCGCATGGCTGGAGCAGGGGCGCGTCGAGGTGCTGGTCGAGGATGAGCCGGTGTCGTAGCATGGAACGGCGTGATGGTGGAGTTGGCATGGGCATGGCGACCTTGGAGCAGAGGTGGTCGGGGTCCTCTGCGGCCGGCTGGTGCCTTGTGTGGTTGGCTGCGGACCAGTAGGGAGTGGTAGCATGGCGAGGTAGGGCGGCACTGGCTTCCACGGGGAGCTACGGGCTCGGCTTCGTAAGGAAGAGGAAGGGAGAAGGAAGTGGCGACGACTAGGAAGGGAGAGGAGCGGCGGCCATGGCCTAAATAGTGGCACGAGCTAGGGCTTCGAGGGGCTCTGTCTATCTTAGGCATCCGTGCTGTCTAATGTGATGGCCGGGACACACGGCGGCCGATCCGAGTGCGCGTATGGACACCGAGGCAGGGCGTGGCGTGGGTGCGCAAAGTGTAGCGGCGGCACTGAGAGCAGATGCGAGGCGTGGCTCGGGCTTTGGATTAGGGCGTAGCTCAGGTAGCCTACTGGGCCCAGTGGGTCATGGGCTTGCAGGGGTCGGCGTGGCTGGGCCACACGTGGGAGGAGGCAAGCTACGCCAGGCGGCGGCTAGGCTAGGAGAGGAGCTAGTGAGGCGAGCAGGCCGACTGGGCCACGAGCACGAGTGGGAGAGGCCGGACAGGCCAACGGGTGAGAAGGAAAGAGAGAGGGGGAGTGGGCCATGGGTAGGGAGAAGGGAGGAGCTTGGCACAAGAGGGAAGAAGAGGATTTCCCAATTATGACTAAGGGGTTTTTAGATGGAACCAAAAGAAATTCGAGAGGGAATTCAAAAGGGTATTTGAGAAGGGAATTTCAAAAGGAGTTTGGGAGAGATTCGAATGGGATTTGAGATATAATTTGTTTACACCGAAATTTGGAAGAAGAGTCGCAGGTACTTGAAAGCTCCCAAGATCATGTCGTCAAGGAATCAATCGCGTGTAGGTCGGTATCAGCTGATTCAGATGCAAAACTAGAATCGGCTTTCTTCAGATAGCGCCGGCAGATAACAACAAAAGCTACGATCGGCACCGGGACATTACACATTGGACTCTACAAAAAGGGAAAGATTAGAGTCCAAGTTATCTTAAATTAGAAATGTTTTCTCTAGGGTCAAAGATTGTGATGAGTTGTGCTTAGATAAGAGTCATGCGTAGGTCCCGGGTATAAATATCAAACCCCGGCTATTGTAAAGGACACACAATCAATCAAATACAAGTTACTTACTTTTTTTGGCCCCGACCACCCCTTAGGAGTAGGAGTAGAGTAGATCTCTGCGAGTTCTTCAGTAAGTATGGCTGCATCGATCCGGTCGACCTCCACTGCTTGTCTGTAAGTACCATCATGGCTTATACTTCTGTTTGTACAGCTTCATCGATCCGGTCGACCTCCACTACGACTCTGGTATAAGCTAGTTATCAACTCTTGTCTAGTTCAAGTACGGCTGCATCGATCCGATCGACCTCCACTGCTCGATATAGATTAAGGTCAAGTTATTGGCTCTATCTAAGGGTGGCATTCCTTCAAATAGATTCATTAAATTACCGATATTGCTTATTGCTTCCATTATTTATTTAATTACAGCAATATCACTTCGCTCGGTTGGGATTGATCTAGATCGGCCTTATATCTTGTTTAACCCATCATTTGTTAATCTAAACTGATCTAATCTGCACTTTAAGCGATGAGTTGTGTTTTATCGGCTGTTTTAGATCAATCTTGATCGTGCATAGCATGCGGTTAAGGCATGTCTGATCTTGAGTAGATCTATTGGCTAGCGAAAACTGTTCCATGGCCAGTTATCATGGCCTATGTGATTCTGTCTCACACCCCACTATTAGCACTGTGGAGTGGGGATCGTTATTTGGTAGATCTGTTCCTGAGAGGGCATGACCTTAACTGTGCGATATGCCTAAATCGGCTGTTTTAGCCGATATCAAGCGCTTTCACGAACAGTTCACACCACGAGATCGTTGAAGTAGGGATAGGTTGAAAGATGTGTTAGCCCCATGATCTTATTATTGTATTAGAGCCTACATGATTCTGCCTCATGCCCCATTAATATTAGTGATAAGTTAGGGTCGTCGAGTCTATTGTTGTTCCTACGGCCTGCATGATTCTGCCTCATGCCCCACTGGTCATAGCGATAGATGAGACCTAACATGTTCATTAGATTTATCTTTATTAAATGGTTGAATGATGATGAACTGTTTCTTTCATAAAAAGGGGTTCGGTTACTTACAGTCATTGACTTAGCATAAATTAATCATTGTTGATATATTTTTGCCATTGACTAATATTTGTATAAATAATGATATCCATCCTGAATGATAACCGATTCTTCTTACACAACCTCATGAGTTTTAACTGATTTATTCTTATGAATATGTTGGAATCGACTGTTTAGTCGATCTCCTTTCATATCGGCTCTTAGAGCCACACATTCGGGACTGTCTGGCAACACTGGCACGTTCCACCTTTAATTACTGATTAGCTTTCTCTCCTTGTCAATTGCAGGGTCCAATTGATTGGCACATCTTAGGAGGAGTGCGTAGGATCGACTATCCCTACGTTGAAGCTAGGCGGATCTCTAGCTCCTTTGAGCGGACCCTTTCGGCTTGCTCGTGTGCCCTCGGCACGGGACAAAATTTCCATGTCGACACATGTTTCTGGCACACCCGGTGGGACCCCACAATCATCATGATGGTTCACAACAACAACGACATCCTTATGGTACATTATGAAGATCTACCTGATGGAGATAAAGATGTCATCGGCAAAGCTACAGAAGAATTTCAGAACAAATGCTTGTTGTCCTACACCAAAACACGTGACAACACAATTGTTTAGAATTTTCCACTACCAAGAGTTCTATTACACGGGCAGACAGATATAGTTGAAGCTGAAGACAGGCATTTCTTTACGGAAGTTGTATACAAATCTGTTCGTGATGCCATGTCAAGCCATAATGAAGCTTTCTTGGACACATTCCACAACGCCATGAAAGAAGCGATTCATGGGTTTCCAGTTGGTCAAGTTGGGCTGGCTTATTACAATATTCTAGATTCGTCGACCCAAGGAACTAATCAAGTCGGTACCAGCCATCAAGAAGCAGCACCAGCTGGTAATGGTGATGTCCAGGCAGTTTAGGGTTCATCTGAACAAGCTCAAGGTACTACTACGAATCAGATACAGTATAATCCTGGACCATCAGTACAGCATGTGCAACAGCCGATGGGGCAAGGTCAAAACCAGGTGATCAATTTTAGCACATCAGGCCACATACCATCGTCGGCTCAACAAATAGCACCATCAATTCAAAGGATCTGTAGGGATATAGATCCTCATGTCTACAATCAGAGACTTCAAGCAGCAAGCCAGCAAATGACCCAGCAGATAGAGATTCCACAGGGTTATTATTATGACACAGATTATAACACCCTTCACATGATTCCAAATCTAGGGTATCAAGGCATATAGGATTTCAATCCACAGATGGATCGGTCGGTGCAGAGAAATCCAAATCCGCAAGCTGATGAGTTGTTGCTAAAGGTGACCGAGATGATGAAGAATCAGTTCGGTCTGAAGCCAAAAGGGCTGACCTTCTCGTACAAACGCCCATATCCAGAATGCTATGATTTGGTCGCTCTTCCCACAAATTACAGGCTCCCAGAGTTTGCTAAGTTCACTGGCCAAGACAGTACAAGCACGATAGAATATGTCAGTCGGTATCTTACGCAATTGGGCGAGGCATCAGTTGAGGATGCTCATCGAGTTCATTTCTTCTCTTTGTCCCTGTCAGCCATCACTTGGTTTTCATCATTGCCGGTCAACTCTATTACCAACTAGGCTGACCTCAAGAAGAAATTTCATACATATTTTTATACTGGGACTGAAGAAAAGAAGATTATCGATCTGACCAATATAAGGCAGAAGACTAATGAATCGGGCACTAAGTTTCTTCAGAGGTTTCAAAAAACTAGGAACTTATGCTTCTCCTTAAACTTGGCTGATGATCAACTAGCTGCTTTAGCCGTTCAAGGAATGCTGCCAATGTGGAAAGAAAAGCTGCTAGGACAAGAATTTGACAACTTGGGTCAATTGGCTCAACAAGTGGCAGCACTTAATAGCCAATTCTAGAGTATGCGCAGAGATACCCGATTTCAGAAGAGTACCACAGTGGTCGAAGCTTACAATCAATACTCAGTCGATGACGGCTATGAAGATGATGAGGAAGAGGTTGCTACGGCTGAATGGAATTGGGGCAAGAAGACAGTGATGGTACCAAATCCTTGGGGAAGAGGAGTCGAGGAGAGCTATGACTTTGATGTCACAAAATCAGACAAGCTCTTTGACTTTTTGCTTGAGAAGGGACATATCAAGTTGCCCAATAATCATGTTATGTTGCCCCCTGATCAGTTGAAGAATAAGAAGTTCTACAAGTTCCATAACGCTACTTCTCATTCCACTAATGAATGCAAAATTTTCCGACAGCATATATAGAGGGCTATTCAGCAAGGAAGGCTCAAATTTGATATGCCTCTGAAAATGAAAGTTGATGATAATCCTTTCCTAGGAGATCAAAACATGGTTGATGCTAGGTTGCTCAAAGGAAAGACTAAGGTCCTAACATCAACCAAATCAAGAGAAGCTGGAATAGTCAATCCCAAGATGCAAATATCGGCCGACGAATTCAGGGAAATTAAGAGACGTCACGATAAGCAAAAGAGCCGATATGAGCAGGGAGAAACATCAAAAACAGGGGCGACAAAGCCACGGGTTACATCTCAAAATCTGTTGAATAAATGGCAGCGACAGAAGAAAAAGGAGTATCAGCATTGGTTAAAGGATTAAGAATACCAATGTCAACTAGAAAAAGAGAGGTATGAAAGGAAACAAGCTGAATCACATTGGAATTATCCTTTCTTCAAACATTGCTGGAATGAAAGCTTGAAGTTGCCTAACAGACATGACTGTCCAGAATGCAGCAATCAATATTAGGAGTTTAGGCAATCTCAAACCAACCGCCGATCTATCCATGTTCAAGATGTATATTATCATAATAACATGGATCGGCGCTTAAAAAATGGAAGTGTTCATAATCGGCTGGGAAAAAGAGTTGTTGACCAAGACTGGGCTGATTATGAAGAAGAAGGTAATGAGAGAAAATATGTTTGGCAGGAAGGCCAATGGTGTCCAGGAGGTTTGACAAGAAGCCAGAAGAGAAGGGTGCAACGCCTAAGGAATAGAGAGTTGGAACAGGCTCAGGCATCCGGTAAACCTCAAGTGTGGCGTACTAAGCAAGCAGCTGATAGAAAGCAACCATCGGCTAATATCCAAATGGCTTTTCTATTGCCATCAGAATTCAGAGCTCTGGCAGATCAAGAAGTGTATTCAGATTTTGATGAATCGGAGTATCAAGAGATAGTTGTCAAGTTGATGGTTGTACAACAAGCAATATTTGATAAACCAGTCAAGCATCAGCACCTAAAGGCTTTATATATGAAAGGTTTTATTGATGGGAAGCCGATGAACAAGATGTTAGTGGACGGATGTGCTTATGTCAATCTTATGCCTTACACCACTTTTTGTAAACTTGGCAAAGGACCAGGAGATCTGATGGAGACTGACATGATGCTTAAGGATTTTGTAGGTAATGCATCTAAGACCTGGGGGGCAATAAACATTGAACTAACAATCGGAAGTAAGACTCTGCTCACCACATTCTTCATCATCGATGGAAAAGGGTCGTATAGCCTGCTCTTCGGTCATGATTGGATTCATGCGAACTATTGTGTGCCATCGACCATGCATCAGTGTTTGATTCAATGGCATGGGGATGATGTCAAATTGGTTCACGCTGATGAGTCTATGAGCATTGCAACAACCGATCCAGTCTTCTGGAAACTAGGAGACTTCAAATGTTTTTCTGGCAAGTTATGGGAAGGAGGCTTCATTAAGATCAGCAATGAAAGCCAACAGCCGATGCAAGCGATCGACTCTGAGAGTTTGTTTTAGTGAATAGTCATGGATTCACGTCGACCATTGGAATAAAGAAAAATAAGCATTAGTTTTGAATATGGGTTTAGGCCGACGTATGAATGCTAAATGGAATCTTAAGTGCGGATCAGAATTGATGGATTTCATAAACGAAGTTTTGTTGCACTCGATGAGATGCTTGCTCTGGATCGATCGATCATTTAACCTTTGGTATGAAAAGTTCTACGGCAAAAAATATTTAAAGGGATGTTATCCTAGCATTTGATCAACACTTGATAGCCGATTCGTTTAGTCATCGGCTCTAATAGCCGGTACCAAAAAGGTATCGCCTCTAGTTCAAAAAATGAAAATCTTCAAAGACATAAAAGTCGATACGATATGTATCGCTTCCAGAGCAAAAACAAAAAGAACAAAAATGTTCATGACACATACAGGGGCATTACACTGAGATGCGTTCATGGAAGAGCAGGAGTCTTTGTTCATCAGTTTACCCTAAGTACAAGCTAATTGAAGACCTTGTTCACCACATCTTGAGCGGATGTGATGTCCACGATGGCCTCCGCCGCTACGACGAATTCTTCCATCAGGTCCTCATGTTCCTCAGGACCATTGCCCATCGAGAAGCCGGCTTCCATGGCGTGGAGGTCATACCTAGTCTAGACTTGCGTCGTGGCTAGCGCCACCGACACGCCATGACGAACGCCGTGGAGGGTGATCTCTTGAGCGTGGGCCGGGATGTCTTCGAGGCGAGCATTGATGAGGGAACCCCAAGCATTGACGGCATCTGCGGCCGCGTTCGCCGCCAGTTGGAGAGACTCCGACTGCACCGTCAGGGCTGGCAATCACAGAAGACTATCAAGATAAAGACGGTGGAAATCAGAATAGAAGCATGCATGGAACTCGTCTTACCTGCCACTGCGGCATCAGACTCAGCTAGCCGCACTCGAACGGCACTGGCCTCCTCCTCAGCCGCATTAAGGGTCTCTTAGAAGACCCCTAGATGGATCTGAAGCTGGCCGTTTTTTCGAATCGCCTCGGAATAGCGGTCCTCAGCTGCCCTCCATTCTCGGAAGAAGCGTCGGGCATCGTTGCTGTTATACAAGTTGGAAGAATCCGATGACGAAGCCGACGCGGAAGATGCAGCGTCAGAGGGCTTGCCGGCCCTAGGGAGGGAACGAAGGCTATCATTCAGCGCGAACCTATAGACGAGTCAGAAAAGATCATCATCAGGAATAGAGGGTATCAATCTTACCTCATGCGTCGGAGGCGCTGGTTCATTAGCATGTTCTCCTCCAGGACCTCCTCCGCCGCGCGCTTGCCGCGGTTCTCCTCGCCGTCCATGAAGTTGATCGAATCTATAGGAAGAGAGAAAGGCCGCTATGGAGTTCTGCGAGGGCAGAGAAAAGCAAAGAAACATGAACAGTTGCAAGTGCGGATGTGTTCAAGGCCGGAGCCCTCGGCCGGTATTTGAAGCCACGGGACAAAGGGGTGGACGCCTCGGGTCGTGCAAAAGGCAACCGCAAGTAATAGGAGGCGAAGCGTCACCTCGCTAATACCAAAGAGAGTACGGCACCGGATGACTAAGGATAGAAGATCGAAGGGCTCTCTTAATAAAGGTCGTGTTTTCAGACCTAAATAGGATTAAGACTGGGAGTCTGGAATCGGCTATTTTCAAAATCGGCTCTTTAGCCGGAACAAAGGTGATCAATCGACTGTGACAGTTCTTTAGCCTCTTGCCTATTCGAGTTCCCCTTGGCCAAAAGAGTTTCATGATCAAAGAGATTCCTCTGAGCCTGTTTTACCTTCAAGACCTGATCTTCAAAAATGGAAAAGGGAGACAAGACTCTGGAGAGGACTGGGGATGGATTACCCTTGATGGCCAAGAGCAAAAGAGCTGATACTGTCGCCTTATGAACTTGTGTATAGCCATAATGCAGTCCCTCCTTGGGAAGTTCAAACTGGATCGAGGCGTGTTATGTTGCAGAATGATTTGTCAGCCAAAGTCTACAAGGATCTTGCGATAGATGACTTAGAGGATTTGAGTTGCCTTCGGCTGCGTCCTCTTGGAAATATTGAAGCCAATAAACTAAGGGTTGCAAAATATTACAATAAAAGAGTCAAGAATAAGTAATTTTCTAAAGGAGATTTGGTCTGGAAAGTAAACTTGCCGATCGGGTCAAAGGACAGTAGTTCGGCAAATGGTCACCTAATTAGGAAGGACCTTATCACATCAAACGTTGTGTGCCTAGTAATGCTTATGTTTTGGAAACACTAAGAGGATAAGAATAATTCGGCAGAGCAATCAAATGGGAAATATTTAAAGAAATATTACCCTAGCATTAGGATTAATACTTGACAACTAATTTGCTCAGTCGTCGGCTCTAATAGCCGATACCAGAAGGGTATCGCCTCTAGTGCGAAAATAAACCCGAAGGGGTAAAAGCTGGTGCGATGTGTATCGCCTATAGGAGCAAAGCAAACATGGACAAAGTGATGCATATAGTATGAAGTACGGAACAAAAGAAAAATCATTCAAGAAGGAGAAATTGTTTGCTAATATCACCTATTACAAACTACGGGCCGGAAAACACTTTGGCTACTATATCATCGGCCTGGGAAATAAAGGCTACGGAGTTAGCAGCACCGAAGAAATCCTCGACCAAGCGCTCACAATCCCCAGGATGCGCCGCGGCTGGAAAACCATGGGGAAGGAACCAAAGTTCGTGGCCAGAATGGGCTTGTGCAAAAGCCAACGCCATGGCGGCACCATGGCGAACGCCATGCAAAGCGACCTCCCTAACACGGTTCGGGATGTCATGAAGGCGAACCACCGGTACGGCGCCCCTGGCGTTGATGAATCCCGCCGCGTACTCCGCCACCAATCGGAGGCTTTCTAGTTGAGCAGACAAATCTAAAAAGATTCAAAAGGAAGATGATTAGAATCTTGAAGATGAAATTGAAAGAAAGCAAAGGTTATGATAGATATCTCACCCATGATTCTGGCCTCGGCCTTGGCCAACCTATCCTCCACTGAATTGGCCTTGGGAGGCGATCGGCATCGAACCATGGCCAGAGCCGATTCTGCGAGGGAGAGACATTCAGCGAGACCCTGGTCATGCCGATCAATGGAGGCAAGCAAATCATCATTATCAATCCACCTCCTCTAATAACAAGGGAGCTGGCGATGAGCTGTTAACGAAGAGAACCCTAAAGGCCGAATGGAGTCGGCCCTATCCCTCGAGGCAATAGGGGCTTCACGAGTTGTACCCTCCTGACGGTGAAGGCGCTGATGCGATGATGCGGATCCATTGAGGGCCTCCTCAGCAAACCTCTTGCTGTTCTCCATGATCTCAAACCTACTGAAAAGCAGGAACTATACTAGGGACGCAAAATGTTTGAGACGAAGCGAGTTGTTTTTCGATCCTCAGCCGTGGCCCATATATATAGCCCGGGAAGGCGAGGAGATAGATTTCGTCGGGGGTGTGAAATTGAAATCAGATACGGAAACGGATCGACGCTCCGGAAATTCAGGGGACATATAACGAAGAAATAACATATTCGGACTTCCCCAAGTTACAAAATATCGTGGGATGGATACAAAAGATATACATTGACTAGCAATCAGCCCGACAAGGTTTCTTTGGATTGAAGGGAGTTCAAATCCCCACAGGGCCGAAAGTCATCATGAACCGAGTCACATCGGCCCGTTAATAAAATTATGTCAGAGAAGGGGAAAAGTCGCCTGCCTAACAGATACCCAGCTGATTTCTCGGTGACTGGGAAATTGCGGGAAAGAAGCTTGTGGCTTTCCCGATGGGCATTTGATTGAGCAAACAAGGGGAAGGTGTCTACACATTTTAGCCCTTGCAAACACTAGAACAGCTCTGCGAGCATGGAGAGAAGACCCAGGCGATATCACAAGGATTCTTCTAACCACAGTAGCTGATTCTCTTGCTCGACAAGGTGCTAAGATGAGCGACACAATCACCCTATGCACAAGAATTCTTCTAACCGCTCAAGATCTCCATAGCAAAAAGATAGACCATGGAGGGTCCAGCGGAGTCAGAAGCACTCGAGGGGGCATATGGAGGAGAAACATAGCTGAATTGTTGAATTGCTCTCGCCAGGGTCGGATAGACATTTTATAGCCGACCTAGAAGGATAAATCCAAGTGCTCGTGAAGCAATGATGCTCTCATAAAAGTTTTGAAGCATAGGCTCATGAGCTAACATAGATGGCGACAAACAGTAGACCCCAAATCAAGATTCTCTACCCGTGACTATGTACCAATCGGGGATACAGACGTAATAATTTTGGAATAAAATTACTTTTATCTCAAAATTGGGGTGCATGTGTTTACACCGAAATTTGAAAGAAGAGTCGTAGGGACTTGAAAGCTCCCAAGATTATGTCGTTAAGGAATCAATCGCGTGCAGGTCGATATCAGCTGATTCGAATGCAAAACTGTAATCGGCTTTCTTCAGATAGCGCCGGCAGATAATGACAGAGGCTACAATCGGCGCCGGGATAAGACACGTTGGACTCTATAAAAAGGGAAAGATTAGAGTCCAAGTTATCTTAAATTAGGAATGTTTTCTCTAGGGTCAAAGATTGTGATGAGACGTACTTAGATAGGAGTCATGCGTAGGTCCCGGGTATATATATCAAACCCCGACTTTGTGTTGACATAATTCAAGAGAGGTTGGGAGAAACTCTTGCTACGGATTTGTGCACTCCAACTCCAAACCAAACTCAAGACCAAAACCAACTCAAGAACAAGGCACACACCTACAATCAATTCTAGATGAATGCAACAATTTATTGGTAAGTTATCCTAGGTTTGCCTAAGGTTTGACCTGGCGACTACATGCTTCACACATTGCAAGAAAAATTTTAAAAAGCTCGTATTTTTTGTTTCATGAAAACCCGAGTTGTTACAGGCAAGCCCTTCGATTGTTGCTTCGCACGCTAAGCAAACTACTCAAGCTTGACCCTTAACGTGGGTGCCGCAACAAGCTAACCAATCGAAGTACTCCAACTAGCCTCTATGATTTCACTAGAGTTGTCCTTCACGATCTCTCGTGAGGTGAGCACAAAACTCCTCACAATTTCTTGATCGGAGCCACTAAACAATCACCAACAAGGTGCTCAACTATCCAACCAGCTCCAAGTCATCTAGGTGGTGACAACCACCAAGAGAGTAACAAGAAAACCAAGGCCACCATGCTTCTCTAGTGCCACAAGACGCAAATCAATTATGCAAATGCACTAGAACACTCAATCCCACTCGAATGTGATCTTTTATGAGCAAAGTGAGTGGAGTGTGTTTCTCAAGCTCTAATGGGTGTGGGCATCACCAAGGAGGTACAAGAGAGTAACCAAGGCTAGTCACAAGTCCTATTTATGTCCACCACCAAAGAGCCAACTGTTATGCACTTAATGTGCTATGTGTGTCCACCAGATACCTCTGATGGTGCACCGAAGTATGCCCAATAGCTAGTTTCCAATGACTTAAAAACTATCCACTGCTATCTAGAACCTACGGTTCTATCTTCGGTGAGGGACCGGAGCGATCTAGTGAGCATTAAGTTCAAAAGTGCTGAAATACAACCTCTCTGTATTGAAGGTCCAGTGCAAGCTATGGTGAGCGCACCGAACGTATTCGGTGAGTTGCTTTGAAAAACCCGTGCTCTGGTTACCTTTCTGGTGGGCACCGGAGATTAAGGTGCGTGCATTATTTTTTCAACTGAGTTTAGGCATTGTTAGAAAGCTCCAATGCACCTCTCCAGTGACCACTACAGCACTTCGGTGAGTTCCAAAAAGCCTCACCAAGTATTGCTTCAAACCACCTGCTACCCAGACGGCCACGAGCCCTTCCTGAAGATGCTTCACCTCGACACAAGACTCCAATGATGCCACATGCCACCCGAGATCCTATCTCAGGTTTTGAGGACCAAACCCGGCAAACCACCCACGGTTTTGAGGCCCAAACTGCCAACCCACTTGGAGTCGCATAGTCGCTATGCCTTCTCCATGATGTCGACCCATGCCCCACTTGTCCTCGACCGTCCGATCACCAAGTGGTCACCCGCCTGCCTTGACTTGGTCCGATCATCATCTTGACTTCAGTTAACACCGTCTTCACCACCATCCTGACATGTACATTTGCTTGTCAACGTGTCCAAGTGCAAGCTATCCACAATCCATCCTCCGGCCCTCAGTCCAAGCTTTCGTGTTCACCCTTCACCACTCCCGGTCCATCGCGAACAGACTGCTCACTTGACCTTCTCCATCGTCGTCGACCGTCAAGCACTCAACACCTGCACATCACAAGAAAAGAGACATTTAGAGAGACACAACTCATGCCATGGTTAGTCTCAACACACTAAACCAAAGCTCTGATCATCTCTTCATAATCACTCATCACTCACACATGCATGGGTACATATCAACATATGTTCGCACATATTTGTAGAGGCTGTTGTGATTTACATCCGTCTCTAAATCAATTTTAAAGGAGATTGTTATTCCCAGCCGCCCGGCTGTTGTTCCTAGCCTCCTCTAGAAATCCGATTTCTAGGGGCATTGGGCAGCCGCCTCTACAAATTGCTGATTTCTAGAGGTGGAAACTTAGAGCAGCCAGGCCAACCACCTTTATAGATGCTTCCCAGCCGCCTCTAAAGATCCTAGCTGTAGTACTGCTATTTTTGCACAGAAGTACTATCAATATATTCATATTTGAAACTATGAATATCAGATTGTTGCTAGAAACATTCTAGCATAACCTTGAAGACCAAGTTGAGTGAATCAGCACCTTATAAGTACTAATCTTCAGCTTAGCTCTACGTATGAGAAGTCACACCAAAGAGCCAAAGAATAATCTCCTACACTAATTCCTTCTCTATGTAATGGAGCAAGTAGAATAGTCATCATTTCTCTTCTCTATAAGCAGAATTTGGCATGATTTTGGTAGATTGACAATCAAATTGACTAGACATAATTTCTTAGTTATGTAGTATTGGTTCATTTGAAAACTCTCCATTCTTTTTACGAAAGAAAAAAAGAGATGAGATCTTCTCTTGGGGAAGGGGAAGATCCATTTGATGCTCCTCCAATACTTTCGTTAGGTGATTTGGGACAGCAGAGGCAAGAACAAGAAGCAGCACCAGCGCCTCAGATAGATTAATTGGAACCCCAAAGGCAAGAAGATGCAAAACACACACTCTTGTTTTTTAAATTCGTTTGCCTTATAATTTGCTTCACCCTCCACCACTAGAATCGAGGGCTCCATTGGTGCATTGCCAAATAGGGCTTCAATGATTATGAGCGAAAGGTGTTGTAGAATTTTATTCATTCATCTGTTTTCCCATCTTTATCTTTTTCTTTGGAGTAATTATTATTATTATCATCACCATCATCATCATCATTGTTTTTGTAGTTATTATTGTGTAATTGTATTGAAGAGACTTTAGATTTTTAAGGTGGAAAAAATGGGGAAATAAAGCATTCAATGCACTTAATTTTCAATTGCATGTTCCAATAATACCTAGCTGGGATGAGAACACAGAAGACACTTGGAGATATAGCTTGAATTCAGATTCCTATTCTTTAAAAAAAACTTATGCTCAGCTGCAACGTAATTTGAGAACTTCGCCTTTGTTCTCTTGGCTTTTGGTCCTCCAGTAATCTGGGTAAACATAAATTTTTCTTCTGGTTACTACTTAGAGATAGGCTGAACAACAAAAATTTACTGAGAGGAAGAACAAAGACCTAGAGGATTACAATTATGTGCTTTGTAATACTAACTGTGAAGACCAGCTTTTGCCTCTTCTTTGAATGCCCTTTTAGCTCTGCCTGCGGGAATTCCGTATCTATACCTTGGAACCTGAATCTGCAACCCTTGGATATGATCTCAGCCAGAACAACCTTTGGCAGTCCCATTTTCAGAGATCTCATAATCACAACTTGTTGGATTATATGGAAGACAAGAAATGATGTCAGTTTTGATGGAGAAGATTACAACCTCTGTCGTTGGAAGTTCAATTTTAAGGAGGAGCTTGGTTTGGTTTGTATCAAAGCCATGCAAGATACGAAAGTACAACTAGAGCTTTGGCGCGAGAATTTCTCATGGAATATATCTTTTTCTCTTTTTTAGAGCTTTGAAAGAAGCTCTGTATCTTGTACATATTGTTACCCTTTTAGTACAATACTATAGGTAGGGGTCTCCCCTGTTGAGGGTTTCAAAATAAAATACCTAAACACTAACGATGGTTATTGTTTATCAACGCTAGGTTTCTATGATGTTGAGCAATGATGAACATGGATGAACACTACTACTTCAGTTTTATTTTCTTGTACCCCTTGAAAACTTCATAGAAAACAGGAAGTTGGCCTCCAACTTTAACTCTTTTTCTTAGAATAGAGTTTATGAAGTTGTCGTGTTAGATTGGAGCAGAGCAGTGCCCAATGACATAAGTACTAATCTACAGCTAGCTCTATGCGTGAAAAGTCACATCAAAGAGGCAAAGAATAATCTCCGAGATTAATCCCTTCTCTATCTAATGGAGTAAGCAGAATAGTCGTCATTTCTCTTCTCTATAGAACCTCACCATCAGATACGATCTCTAAAATAAAATCACAGCGCGAGGCCGGGCGTGGACGCCGCCGCCACTGACGGAGGGGATGGCGGCCGCGAGCGCCGCTGGCCTCGGACGCGAGGGCAAGCAGTGTGGACTAAAGAAGCAAGAGGATAGGACGAGAGAAGGGTATTTTGGACCTTTATACTGACCGGGCCCACATATAACGGTGAAAAACAAACAGAACACCGATGGAATGGCTTGGAGAGCAAAAAAGTTCAGAACGATGGCACTCGTGTGCGGTCAATTTTTTTAATGGCTTGTGTGTAATTATAAACTTTTTTAATGACATACATGTAAAAGACTCTAAGAAAAGGCTGCAACCTTGAATGTGTGTGTGTGTGGGGGGGAAGTGAGCGACCGGTAGCGCGTTAGACTTTGCGATATACATATCATAAACTTAAAACTAGACATTAAAGGCTGGTCTTGCCTCTCGTCAAGTTCACATAAATACTTTGAAACTGGACTTTTTGAGTTGATGTCCAATGGATTTTGATTATGTCTAATCAAATAATTACAAAGATGTAAATCCAAAAAATTCCATCCAAGTACATCCAAAGCAACCTCAAAAGACTAGGACCATGAGTTCTCTTCGGGCAACTTAAAGAAAATCCCTAGATATACTTTGGATCATAACAGCCTGTTCGCTTGCTCGTAAACGATCGTAAATTTCTAGCCGGGAACAGTGTTTTTCTCTCACACCAAACCAGCCAGCAGTAAATAATCCACGATACGATACGGCCTCCCGAACAGGCTGATAACCCTCTAGTGCATGGCTCAGATCTAGAGACAAAAACAACTTTGGAGCCTTTCTGCTTTGAAAATACTTGGCTAAAACACCCTGATTTTATCCTTAGATCAGTAAGATTTGGGGAAAAGATATTAGACATAAAAATTGTGTGGACAAGTGGTGCATTAAGATTAACAGAGTCAAATCATTTCTTAAGGGTTTGGGCAAAACATTAAAGGCTATAATAGGAAATACAAGCTTATTCTTCAAGAAGAACTAGAGACTTTGGAAAGGCTTGAAGAGGGAAGCAGTTTGTCTGTCAACCTCCTTGATTAAAAAAGAAAAAAAAACTTTCATTCAAAGTGAACTTCTCAAGCTTCTTGAGGAAGAAGGAAGTTACTGGCTTATCAGCCGGCTTTAATACCAGCTGAACAAGCCCTAGAGAGCCGACTCCAATTGGCTTTTAAAAGGAGACAACAATACTGAGTTTTTTCACAGGATTGCTAATGGGGGGAAAACAAAAAAGAAATAATATCCTCTGCCTTTAAGTGGAAAATGGTGACATTAAGGAGATGATAAAAAAAATATTATAAAAACATGTTTGTCTCAACTAGTAAACCCACGGTCTTCATGGACCCCAATTGTTGGACCCTTATAAGAAAATATCTGGATCTTGGAATGAAGATCCGATTAGAACCTTTACGTTGGAGAAAATTAAAGAAATTGTCTTTTCTGTGGAAAAAACCGCCCCTGGGCCTGATCAAATACCCATTAAATTCTATCAACATTGTTGGGACATTGAAGAGCACGCCTGTAGCAGTGGTGAGAACTGTTTCACTGAGTCACTAGGTCACGGGTTCAAAGCAGCCTCTCCGCAGATTTTACGAGAAAGGCTTACCTCGGTTCTTAATCCCCAGGCCCCACTCATGTGAAAGTCTCCAGCACAGGTCTACCCTTTTTTTTAATTGTTGGGACATTATTTAATTAAGAAGTTCCATGAACAAAATCCGGGGATACTAGAATTAAATTATGGGGTGAGCATATACTTCAGAGTATGTTCTTCAATGCGGTTATCACTTCACGACAACATATACTAGTCAATGTAGTCTGTAGAATAACTGTGAATATGCATCGTTTCAAATAAAATTTTAAACTTCAAGATATATATTTCAAAACGGTTTCGACGATTGCACTTAAGGAGCGGTTTGCACCATATATTTAGCATCGCTAAGGACACCCCAGACGTAGTCACGTGGATGGATGCAACATACTGCTGCAGTGCTGCAGGGCTGCTGGACCATCGAAGAAGAGAAAGGATTTGTTAAGATCAGGTTGACAAACACCTGCTCATCTCTACTGCCGTAGCTGTCTCTCCGCATAATTAGTGTCGAAATTACAGGGGCAATTATGTACAAGGCTGTTGTTTCAAATCGAGCTCACTAAATTGTTCAAACTAAGCAGCTCTCAGTAATTCAAAGAATGTACAACAGAAAAATATACTGGATGCAGCGAGGCTTTTCATGTCTGCTGATTCGCCTTGTTCCCTGCCAGGATGAGGGAGATCTCCAGGCCACGACTAAACGCTTGATTGAAAAGGAAACGTGACTGGAATGTTGACACAAAGGGGAACCACGAGAAGAAGACGATGGGCACAAAGATGATGGCGCCCATTCCTGCATCGTACATCCTTGCAATCTCACGGACTGAATCCCATAGCCCAAGGGCTTTCACTACCCTCTTCCATGAGACGGCCAGCTGCCATGACAAGGAAAATTTTGGTGAGGCATGTGGCACCAGGCAAGTTACCAGCCATTAACTTGGCATTTGTAATATTCCAAATTTGCTTCAATTAAGTAGCAGATTGATATAATGCAAGTATTTCTCAAACAAAATAAGGATGTTGTACTTACACATAAGACACACCAGCCAGTTGCTATAAAAGCAAGTGCACTTGCAAATAAATCAGCAACAGTGAACGATGTGAGCACGATAAGAAGGGCAATTCCTGCAATTATCCCAATAGCAAGGACGCCCTGCAGAAACCGAACAAAAGTCGGCAAGGCTGTCGACTTCTTCGGAGTTGCAGTAAAAAGCTGAAAGACAACAGGACAAAGCTTAGCTTAGAGTTCATCCATATATAATTTTAAAACATGCAGCATTTGAATGTTCAAAGAATTAACATGAGAAACCTTGAAAAGAAGAACCATAACAACGAGTACAATCCATGAGAAGCCATAAACCTGCACAGTGACAGAAGGCATTAGATAGACAGAACAAACAAAACTCGGATGGTGATAGGATCCCAAGTTAAATATAACATCCAAATGGTTGGTTATTAATGTTTTTATGTTGCTTAAATTGAACATTTAAGTTACAAATATCTACTTCAAGACCAAAATCCATAATAAAATTACTTGGAAAAAATGAGGTATAATAACATCATTCAACAAGGAAAAATCATACATTGTATTTCACACTATAAAAGAAATACAAGAATGTTTTGTGTTACACATTGTTGATAAACAGGGTTGAATTCTTTTAGGGCCTGGAAAAGGTGAAGTTCAAGGATTCCTACAACGATCAGATCTTTTAATTTCCTATATGGCCCTTCCCTCAAACAGAAAAGCTACCGATGATCAGCTTCATCAACATTGAAGAGATGAGACGAGAAAACAAGATATATGCATGATATATGAAAATCACAATAAAGATTTTATACTGATGAATAGTTAGTTAGAAGAAGACCAATTGAATATCTTAAAGTCTAAGGACGAGACAGCACAACTTACTGCAAGGGAAGTATTATGATCTGTAATTTTAAGCTTGTACACAATGCCATACTGAAACATGAGAAATCTAAGGCTCAGGATTGTCTCAAGAATACGTCCTCTGAATGTCTGGATATGCTCCTGTATACACATATCGAGAGAGATATAATTAAACAATGTTAGTTTTAAGTGCAAGGAACAAACCACCCAGGTTAAAACATAATAATAGTTGAAACACAGGTAAATTGCTACTGACCTGCTCCTCATCCCACCAAGATTCCCAACTGTTGTCACCCTTTACACCAACTCCACCTTTATAAAGTAACCAGTTTGTCCAGTCATCGAAGTCCTCAACAGTCCTGGGTGAGGGGACAAAGTACATGAGTATTATGAAAAAAATACACTATGCAGCATCCACGTATTTTACTGATGACTCTTGATTGAATCAATGGTGATGCATATACTTCTACCTATACTTCCAGAGAAAACAATTCACCAAATATAGGGCTATATTTCCCCACGACATGAAAGAAAAATAAACTCTCAATTTTACCAAAGGTCATCTTGCTTGAATGCCAACAAACCTTAAAGGAAAATAATTTAAGGATAGGGGTATAAACATACTTTTGCCACTCGAAACCAGAAGGGTTGAAAATGTAAGGCGCGAAAAGCCAGGACATAACGAGGAACCAACTACTGATAGTAATCAGAATAAATGAAGATGAACCGCCCTTCGTGTATCCATATGCAATGTAAACGATGAGGAGCAGAGCAACCTCAAGCCTGCAATAAGGATGTCTTTCAGATAGATTATCAAGTAATGCCAGCAAGTACGATTAACTAGAACTAAGGATTCCATTCGCTGTGCCAGATCCATGTAATGTCTAGGAAAACGTATATCCAGTATTCCCAGGTATGATTCTGAATGCTATATACATAAACCAGGGTTTCCTCGCCAATGTCAAAACATAAGTTATGGCAAAGTTTAGATTTCATGTTTCAAAAGCATCGGTACATTAGACTTCATTTATAACAAGTTAGTGAATGACAAATGGGGTGTGGTCCCACATGTCATTTATATAGACTGATGGGATAGACAAATATGCATCTCATAATGATGCTGAACAAAAAAATATTCCTACAAGCCATACAATTGACATTACAACACTCGCACCCATTCAAGGAAGATATGCTAGTGCAAACATTAGCAGTATATGTCAACTTCCTGTAACAATTTATCTGCTTTTTTATAAGTAACAACTTACGCTTTGACAAAGTGACTTCGAGAATAGAGCCTATAATTTTCAGCAAACTTTATGTGCCGAACAACAAAACCTCTTCCAGTAGCTTTATACTGCATAAAGGAAAAATGTCAACAAAATTCAGGAAGTAACAATAATAACGATTAATATGACTGTTTTGTACCTTTGCACCACCATGAAGGATTGTTCTACCAAAGTAATGTGTCCTTGTTCCAAGCGAAAAGGTGAAAAACACCGAACAGAACTGGAGCTGCATTGTAATAAAACTAAAAACAGCCTGCACAAGATTGAAAATTTTGACATGATTGCAAAATCCTGAAATAGCAACCATTCTCCCAAAAGAAAACAAAGATAGCTCACCTTCATCAGCCCTAGCTCCAAAATGAAACCCATTACCATCGGTACTGCTGTAAAAATACCAATCTGGACCAAAAATTGAGCATTCAAAGCAGCATCTAGCGCAGTGTTCCCCAAAAACCTAGCTTCGCGAGATATTGAGTAGTCAAGGCCAGAGAGTGCCTGAAAATTACAACAGACTGTCTCAAGTCAAATCATACAAAATGGAAAAGAAACACTAATATAAAAATTCCTCAAACAGGAGCATAAACAATTGAAAAATTCAAAGTACTCACCAGATAAACCCTTCCGTACAAGAAGATATACACAGTTAGAACAGTCATCTGCATGGATAAATGAACAAACAAGCTAAAAGACTGGTAGTATACAACAATATGGAAGGAGTACATGATACATAAACTACATTATATTACATAAACATGTCCAAAACCAGTCAAGATACCTGGCAAAACCAAAGGCATAGTAATAACTTGCAGAATAAGTTCCCTATACAAAGAGTACTAATGCAAGGTCACTCCAGTACAGATTGGCCCAACAAACCAGTTTTTAGGGCCAGGTCCAGGGAATGAGAAGACACAACCAGTTTCCAATTCAAATTTGTAACAATGTTGAGAATTAAGAATAATCAAAAGGTAATTTGCACTAAAACGTTGAGAATAAAGACTTTTCAAAATGTTCAGGCCAACAAGCTTTGCATTTGAGAGCTCAACAGCTGAAGTAGTCAAGCAAGAATCCTTGCAAATTCATCTCAACTTTTTCTGCCAAACAGCCATCTGGGACTTTCAAAGAAGATGAGTTTCTATTTTCGTACTCCTCCAAAGAGCTAATATATTAGTTTTTTAGAGAAGCCAAAGTGCAATGTGCATGCAGAACGCATCATTACTGTAACAGTTCCTAGCTACACCAACACTGAAATTTCAGGTTTTTTATAATTGTAACTAAAGGTGCCATGAAAGAGCTCAGCAGACACATAAGATGCTACAGAAAGAACCCAGGAACCATAAAGTACAAACCATATGAAAAGGGAGCAAGGGAGGGAGGTAGGGGAGTACCATCGTGCAGACATAATAACCAACTGTGGTGAAAAAGAAGGTTAGCATCCGGAAGAAGTCAAATAACTGCCCCAGACGGTACACATCTCGGCTGAGAACTTGCTCGCCGTTGCCTCCAGCAACTTTCCCTTCAAATAGTGCAATTTGGTTCAAGCCAACATCACGCCCTTTCCCCACCTGAAACAAAGGATACTTTTATATTCCCTTTTGGTGATAAACTTCAGGTAATTGCAGATGTGGCATAATGACAATGCACCCATTGGCTAAATGCAAGCATTCACGAGCTTCAAAAAAATCTAAAAGGTCATGAATATAAGAAGGCTAGCATATGCACCCTTGGAACTTTGTGGGTACGAAGGTCATCACATTTGCACTATACATAACTTAAGAATCAATACTGATGTCTATTGTCTACCTTTGTTTTCTGAACACAGGACTGTGTATCTTTGTATTAAGAAGGAAAAGGTGTATGAAAACCCATACAAAAATCGCCCCCCCAAAAAAAAAAAAAAAAAAAATATATATATATATATATTCTATTGTGGATCCTCCATGGTCTTATTTCTTCCATTCTTGCTTGAGGCGGATGATGAAAAATTCTCATGTCCAATTCCTTTAGGGGATGGATTCTAAAGAATTCACCTATCCCAATAACAAAGAAATCTGACTAAGATGATCATGCATTAAGAGCAAAATTAGGTAAACACACACACGAACGCACTCCTACCAATACAACAAACCAGGATGTCCTATAGCATATTTAGTTTCACATGTCTTATAAATTGCAAATGCACATATTAACATCTTATATCTTATTATAAAGTGCAAAGTTATGCAATTGTGCATGGCCTACTGAGCTAAATAACCATGCGTATTTTGGAATCTTCAAGGAAATTCTCATGTGTAAACCATAATGGGTGCAAATGAACAGTGCATAGTATCCCTGTCTTGCAGTTTGGTAGTAACAAAATGACATAAATATTAACCTGGATATATTCATGGTGTGTGATGTTCCCTTGGCGCAAAGTCGAATTGAACCCTGCAGAATGATTAGCAATTAAAATGGTGAAATTCAAAAGGTACGAGTCTCCCGTATGAGAAAGTGACTCAAACAAAAGTTATCAATGACTTGTGACTCCCAGAGTCTAGTATCATACAAATATATATAAAAAAAAAAGAGACGAAATACCAAGAATTATAGTAAGTCTGGTCTACATCATTCATACCAAGAATTATAGTAACTCTGATCTATGTCAATAGTATAACTGTGTGATAATACATTCTGGCTATTTCATGAAAATAATCTATCCAGAACATTTGAATAACAAGGCAATTTTTAGTAACAGCAACAGGCCACTCCCAGACACAAAAAGATGAAATACAAATTCCTAATTCCTAAACAAAAAGAAAAAGAAGATAAGGGGCAGAAGAAATGGTGTTTTGCAAGGAAAATCTCCCAGTTCTGTGCCATTAGTATTTTTGAATTCTAACTGCTTTTTGAAAGAACCAGAAAAATCTCAGTTTTTTTTTGAAACAAGAAAATCTCAGTTTTAAGCAACAAAGACAACTACACATCCATGAGTGTGTCCAAGGTTGCCAACAACCACTACTAACACCAAGTCAAACTCATAATTAAACTCCAATGTAAAGAATACAATCTACCCACCGGCATATATATCTTCGCTTATATTAATCACTCGGGATGCCTTGCTAATGCCACCTCGGGTTATGTGAAATATCCGATCAAAAACATCTGGATGTCCATAGTGCATTCGAACTCTGGGCAAGGATAGTATACCACCAGGAAGTTTGCTCAGTTCTAAATTATTGTCAAATATTTCATAATAAAATGAATGCAGTATAAGAGAGTGCAACAGAACATATTCCCTACAGCATGCTACCATATGGTTGCTAAAATTTACTCACTTGAGGTAAGCAAGAACACGTTGCCCCAAAGTAACAAAACTAGTCTCCTGTTTCGACATAAATGACGCCAGCGAAGAGACACTATTAAAGATTACAGGTCAATACAGAAAAATATAATATAATCGAGCAAAGAGCTAACGAATGAGATTAGTTATATAACAACCTCCCCGTGAAAACATGCTCCCTCACACCTAGGATTGTCGGCTTCCGTATGCCATGGTTTCCATGAACATTACGAAATTCTTCAAGTAAATTTCTCATTTTCATTGCTTCCTCCAAGTAGTTATCCTACATGGGAACTTTGTCAGTTAAGGTTGCACAGGGACATCTCAAACTTTTCAAATGTCATTCTGAAATAAATATATACTTTCTGAAATGTACATGGAAAAGGAAAGTGCCCAGCCCAGTTCAGGATCATCCATGTGTGCTCATACATACTTTGTCTGGACCACGTTGGATGAGATAATATGAGCACAATACATTAAGTGAAAATTGAGGTGGGTATCTCATTTCTTATCCTTTTGAGGAAGTTAGGGCTGGTTTGGTTTGAGGCCCCAAGAGGCCAAGCCCAAAATCTGTCCATGCTAAAACTGGAACAAACAAAATAGCATGGTTCACGATCAAGCCAAATTTTGGCCAGACACAATCAGGGCAACAGTTTGGCCGCCTGAGTTTTGCCCAGCTCTTCAATAGAAAATTGTGGGCGGTCGTCTAGATATTTTTGCCTAGCTAGATTTTGGACTCAAACCAAACAGAGGCCAAATTTCCTGGACATGGACAAAATTTGTCTTGGCTCACTGGGGGCATAAACCAAACATGCCGTGATCCTCACACCAGCACTTTGAATCTAAACTGCCCACATGGCCACATTCCATGTGGCATGTGGAGGACATTATATTAACACCTAAATATGTCTTTGCTTTACAGGTTTCACACATGAGAAACACAAGGTAAAAAGTAGACTAGCATTCTTCATGGGACATTATGGGAAAATTTACCGAGCATGAACAGATCCTAACACGTCCTTGTTAAGATCACCATTAAGGAAGTTCAAAAGAAATAAGGTTGCTAAATCTAAATTCTACCACCCTAGAAGAATTAACACATAATAGTTTATGAAAATACAATAAAATACATTCTGTGTGGAGATGAAGGTACCAATGGAAAGGTTACTTTAGCATTTGTGTGTGTGTTGGGGGGGTAAACCTGATTCATATCGATCGTCTGAACTGCATCTCCTCGAGTGAAGATTATAGCATGGTTTTGGTTCTCAGGTTTGCCTTCGCCAAGCTTCGGGTTCCCAGGCAGTTTAATGCAGTATATTTCCTATTTATGTAACAGGATGGCAAAATAAAGAGCAAGATGTTAAGGCAAAGCAACATCAATAAAATGAATCATGTGTGGCTAGATCACAGCAAATAAAATTATGCTTGCTGTAAATAATAAATAAATCAGCCGCACATAAATTTGAGGTACAATATATGCATTAGCCTAATTTCAACATAAGTTTGAGAGTATACAGTAATTCAAACTACCCTGATCTTTTTCTGAAGTTAAAAGTTCCAAATTTAACCATTATAATACATGAAGGGTACTTAGTGAATTTTAAGAAGTTGCCCACCTATAAAAATGCCTCAGCTTGTTGAATTCTACTCAGCAATGCTTTTGTAAAAATAAGGATGAAATGGTTGGTATATACTATATGGCAGTGAGTTGAGGCCAGAGAACCAGTATGGTGGTAGCCGGGTGGTTACTGTCAACCAATTCTACTGATATGGACTACTATATACAATATAACGGCCAGCACAAAGTGATTTCATACAAATTGTAGCGCTAATGATTACAGAAGACCAAATGAACATGTTATTGTGAGGAAACAATGGGTATGAAGAACATGATAAAAATTATTAAGCACAATAGACCAGAAAATAGCGATAAGCGGTGGAACAAGGTTTGAAAATCCTTAGTCAATCATAGAGCATTTGTACTTCTAGCAGCAGTGGGACACTACCTGGTTGAAAGTTTCCTAAGATAACATCTTATTCATGACTATGAGAAAACAATTCTATGGAATTTTTTTTTGATCGGGTACAACTTGGACGCATACAACCCACACTCTCCACACTCACACGCACACACGTGTGCGCGTCCGTACACATGCAAAATTCTATGGAATTTTGCCAGACCAAGAAACGAGTTTTACATCGAGGACTCACAAGTAGGGATGCAAATGGGTACCCAATAGTGTTTTTGGGTCAGCTGATTAATTACAATGGTATGCCATTATAGTTCATTTTAACGAGTTCTGGGTCGACCAAGTGACCCTAAACTAGTGGAGCTAGCATCCCTACTCACAAAGTATCTAGTAAGTGGTAAAAGAATGGTAGAGCATCAATGTGCAATTATTACTAGGTACATGATTGACCACCAAGCCAAGAAAACACATGCTACACAAATTTATCACCTATTGATACAAATCATAAATCATCAGGACTTGATGGGAATGGCAGATTGGCAGTGTCGTAATTGATTTCAAGTAGGCAAGATAAATGCACCGCGACATTGGCAAAAGAATTATTGATAACTTAAGAAAATAGACTGACTTGATCTTTGCCATGAACATCAGCCTTTACAAGCTTGGAATAATACTCTTTTGTTGTAGCCTTCCTATCCCTTGATATGTTTTCCTCTTCATGTATGAAAGCAACCCGAAGGGCCTCATTTCTACAAATTATATATAAAAAAATAGGTTAGTATTGCTCAGCTCAGAAGACAAGGCATTTCACAAGAACTTTGCAGGAAGCAGATCATTCCCACACAAATCAGGTTTTGCGTGTTCTAAACAGAACCTTATAGCATCTCCACCAGTCCCACTTTCTCACCACCAACGAGAAAAACTTGTTGTTTAGGGGATTTCAGGTGCTACAGCAGTCCCCCAAGAGGCCAACACCACTCCCAATGGAGGGGGGGGGCGGGGGGAAGCTAAGCCCCTCAAAGATCAACCCGTCATCTATCAAAGAAAGGGGAGACCACCTCTCCCCCAATCCACCGTTTTGTGTGGTGGGTGCTTCACCTGCCGCTTGCGCAACCACGAACCCCCTTGCTCCGCCTCGCCACGGCTCTCCTCCACCCCTTCCTCTACACACTGTTGATGAGCTTGAGCTTTGGCCACCACCAATTGAGCCTGTGCCAGCACGAATGGAACTTGGGCAGCCACGAATCGGGTCTGATCATCACGAATCGAGGCTGGACAGAGATGAATCAAGTTCAGCACCCTCTACTCCAAGGAAGGAGCTGTAGCAGCAGAGGATGAGGGGAGCAGGCCACCACATTGGTAAGGGAAGAGAGGCAGGGACGCCGGAGAAGATGGGATGGGGCACAGCCAGAGGAGAGGATGGGGAGGATGGCACTGCAAGAGGAGATGAGGGGGAGGGGTGAGGCGCCGTCACAAGAGGAGAGAATGGGCACGGCCCCGGTGGAGTAGAAGCAGGTTGGAGAAAAAAGAGAGAAGTGCCAAGACAGAATGCATGGGTGAGGAAAAACAAAAGAGGGTTGACTCACTAACAAGCAGGCCCCACATGTCATGGAGAGATATTGAGGTGCCTTTTTCTTATTCTGCTGCAGCACAGTACTGCCAAACCCCAAAAAGTTTATTGTACCTCCACCAATACTACTTTTTTGGGGTTGAGTTTTTCTCCTACTGGAGATGCTCTTAAAGGTGTCAAGCAAAAATCAAGATCAGAAACATGAAAGACTCAAGAATTCTGAGACAAGTGACCAAGAAAAGTCATGTATATCATCTAGGAGACAAGAGAACACGATTGGAAACCCCAGAAAATAATTATTTCATATTTAACCTAGCATCATGAGCATCTCTTGGTGAAAGAGGATGAGATCCGACATCGATGGCAAGAGTATTTTGACAAATTGTTCAATGGTGAGAATACGGACACAACCTTTCAGTTGGATGACTCTTTTGATGACACCAATAGGCGTTTTGTGCGGAGAATCCAAGAATCTGTGGTCAGAGAGGCGTTGAAAAGGATGAAAAGAGGTAAGACGATGGGACCAGATGATATCCCAATCGAGGTGTGGTGATGCCTTGGGGACATAGCTATAGTATGGCTAACCAAGCTGTTTAACCATATTTTCCGATTGAACAAGATGTCTGACGAATGGAGGAGAAGTACATTGGTACCGATCTACAAGAATAAAGGGGATATTCAAAGTTGTACTAGTTACCGGGGAATTAAGTTGATGAGCCATACTATGAAGCTATGGGAGATGGTTATCGAGCATCGCTTGAGAGCAATAACGCGGGTCTCTATGAACCAATTTGGTTTCATGCCCGGAAGGTCAACCATGGAAGCCATTTTCTTAATAAGACAAGTTATGGAGCGATATAGGGAGAAGAAGGACCTACACATGGTTTTTATTGACTTGGAGAAGGCTTATGATAAAATACCAAAGAATATTATGTGGTGGGCTTTGGACAAACATAAAGTCCCAACGAAGTACGTCGGGCTCATTAAGGACATGTACAACAATGTTGTGACTAGTGTTCGAACAAGTGATGGAGACACGGATGACTTCCCGATTAGGATAGGACTACATCAAGGGTCAGCTTTGATCCCTTATCTGTTTGCCTTAGTGATGGATGAGGTCACAAGGGACATACAAGGGGACATCCCTTGGTGTATGCTTTTCGCGGACGATGTAGTGCCAGTTGATGAAAGTCGGACAGGAGTGAATCAGAAACTGGAGTTATAGCGGGAGACTTTGGAGTCCAAAGATTTTAGACTCAGTAGAACTAAAACTGAGAATATGAGATGTGACTTCGGCACTACTACTCGGGAGGAGGAAGATATTAGTTTGTAAGGTCAAGTAGTGCCTAGGAAGAATACCTTTCGATATTTAGGATCAATGCTACAGAGAGACGGGGATATTGATGAAGATGTTAGCCATAGAATCAAAGCAGGGTGGATGAAATGGCGCCATGCATCTGGTGTCCTATGTGACAAAAGGGTATCACAGAAGCTAAAAGGCAAGTTTTATAGGACGGCGATTAGACCTGCTATGTTGTATGGCGTAGAATGTTGACCT
Source organism: Miscanthus lutarioriparius (assembly GCA_904845875.1). NCBI lineage: Eukaryota > Viridiplantae > Streptophyta > Magnoliopsida > Poales > Poaceae > Miscanthus > Miscanthus lutarioriparius. Next base: position 67,885,943 of record CAJGYO010000001.1, on the reverse strand, counting down.
ACGAAAAGACGACATGTTCAACAGATAAGTGTCCTAGAAATGCGTATGTTGCGTTGGATTTGCGGTCATACAAGAAGGGATCGAGTTCGGAACGATGATATACGTGATAGATTAGGGGTAACACCAATTAAAGAAAAGCTTGTCCAACATCGGTTGAGATGGTTTGGACATGTCCAACGGAGACCTCTAGAGGCACCGGTGCGTAGTGGAATCCTAAGCCAGGATAGTAACGTGAAGAGAGGCAGAGGAAGACCGAAGTTGACTTGGGTAGAGGCAATAAAAGGAGACTTGAAAAGATGGAATATACCCAAAGACTTAGCCTTAGATAGAAGTGCTTGGAAGACAGCTATTCACGTGCCTGAACCTTAATTGCTTCTGCTGGGTTTCAACTCTAGCCTAACCCAACTTGTTTGGGACTTAAAGGCTTTGTTGTTATTGTTGTTGTATTTAACCTAGCATCATCTACCAACCCATTCAGCAAACAATGGGGCGGGGAGGGGGGGGGTGGCAGACCCAGTGCCGGAGGCTCCCACATGAGTGGGGTCTGGGGAAGGGGGAAAACGAGGCAAGCCTTCCCCCCGCAAAATTTGCGGAGAGGCTGCTTCGAACCCGCGAAACAATAAAAGGAAGAAAGCGATATAACCTTTGTAGTAGGAGAGCAATATCTGCAGCCTCTTGTTTTTTCATTTGCTTCTGTTGTCCATATATTTGGCAAGAAACAACATAAGTAAATTTTATATCAGCTTGGGCCCGTGCATCAGGAGATAACTCATAGCCTTGAGTGTCAATATATTCTGCTGCAGAATTGCCATCTTCAATACCTGATAGAGCAGCAAGGATAAAGATAAACAAGATATGTGCTGATTGCTGAAGTAACAAACATCAAAAACTATATACCCACCCCCAAGGTATCTCTTCTCCAGGTAACTTTGTAACATCAAAGCTCTTCTATAGTACATCATACCACGCACTGCCTCAGCAAAATAAATCAAGATACATAGCAATCAAATACAGGACAAAACCATGCAGATAACCATATCAGAATAAAGAATTTAGACCTAGCATGTAACAATGTTTACTTCACACCATTTTTTCTACTACTTCAGCATTTACCGTAACCAAAAGAAATGAAAAAAACAAACTGACCTGTCCTGGCCAAAGTTTGGCCACGATAGGATACCCAAAACCGGAGTTCCAAGGTGTCACTTGGACTATCTTTAAAATCATCTTCTGATGATTCACCATGGCCAATTCGTTCTAAGAAGTTAGCCCACTCATCTGCAAGATAAGAACCCATTACATGTGAAACCATAGGTTTTTTTTGTCTTTTGTGTGTGTGAAGTTGATAGTAACGTGAAGAGAGGCAAAGGAAGACCGAAGTTGACTTGGGTAGAGGCAATAAAAGGAGACTTGAAAGGATCGAATATACCCAAAGACTTAGCCTTAGATAGGAGTGCTTGGAAAACAGCTATTCACGTGCCTAAACCTTGATTGCTTCTGCTGGGTTTCAACTCTAGCCTACCCCAACTTGTTTGGGACTTAAAGGCTTTGTTGTTGTTGTTGTTGTTGTTGTGTGAAGTTGAAGCTGTTTGCAATGCTCTAATGAAAGCGCTTTACTCTACGGAATTCAGCATGAGAAATATTCAAGAAAAAGGGAACAAAATTCATGCACAAGGAACAGAGCGCTTTTCTCTGGAAAGGAGGCGTTCTACCAGACTTCACACATACACGAGCAATGGGACGCACAGTTGTGGCAGCCTCAAAGCCAACTAAACAATCAAGCAACACCGAAGTAACCATGCTTCATCAATGTTCTTAAGGCGGTAAGGCAAGGTGTAGCGACCTACCCCCGTCACAACACCTAGGCATTGATAAGGATGACTGCCATAGTAGCAACCAGTTGACCAGCAAACTAGCAACAGAAAGGAGGGTGAAAAGAAAAGAAGGAAGAAGGCCTGGCCAGCCCATGCCACCAGCTTAGCCCATGTTACTTCCCCTTCCTTATTCATCCACCACAATTTGCGCCTTTCCCCATCATCCCTTGTCTATCCATGATGCAGCAGTGCCATCTCTCTCAAGTGCTCCATCCTCTGTTTGCTCTGCCCATTGCGCCACCAGGCCACCAATCTCGGCCCCTCACTGTGCTGCACAATCAGATTGGCTACAGAGCTGCCGCCAACTACTAGATCTACCAGCAGCTGCAGCTGCAGCTGATAGGAGGAAGTTGCCATTCTAGCTGCCAGAGCTGGCAAGGATGGGGAACATGGTAGCTTCAGGCTCTGTTGGTTGCCAAGGATGTGGAACATGGTAACTTCAGACCCTGTTGGTTGGTTTCCTCCCACTTCTCTATTATCCCTCCCTCTCACTGCTTTTGGCAAGGCATCGAGGACGCCTATGCCCAAGTGCCTTGTCCCGTAAGCGATGCCTTAAGAACACTGCCATGCTTATAGTTTACACCCAAAGAGTAGTTTCCAAATATAGATGGCAACATGTTTCTACATAGAATCAAGTGCTAGTGAACTAGGATGTTATCAACAAGCAAGAGAAAGAAAAAAGATGACGAAAATTAAAAGCAGACAATTTTTTGCCATTCACTTGGACCTAATTGCTTTTATACTTGTCACCATGCGATAATAACAAAATGAAGTTAATGTGTTTCCCAACTTCTAGCTAGATCTTGATGTATCCCTATTAATGAAGACTTGCATAAACCAAAAGTCAGTCAACAACATCATACAAAAGTAATCCACTCATAGAAGTGAATGGTTCACTTCGGGAGAAAGAGGAAAAATAAGATGCAGAAAGCAGCTCTCCTCCCGTGTTCCAAAAAAATATGGTGCAGAAATATAACTTTGCTTATAGTAGACAAAAAATGTGTTCATGAATAATAAAATTTGCAGATAAAGTGAAAATTAAGTATGTCAACAGTACCAGGGTATATTTTCTGAAGGTAGAAAAGTATAGAAATGCCGTCTTCATTCTCAACACAAAGCTCAGACATGCTATAAAGAACAGTTTCACTGTAGTACGGGGTAAATACACTGTTGCACATGAAAATTAGGTGTTAATAGGAACCTATTCCTTTTGATAGAATGAAGATTACACACATTAACTAATAGTACCTAAAAGGGATCATCTCAGATACAGGCTTTGCTGTTGGCATGTCCATGAATAGAGAATTAGTGAAAAATTGTAATCTTCTCCGAGCTTCCAGATTTTTTGGTATGTTGGCGGCAGAGTCCTTGACAGTCAGAAGTAAGTGTAAACGCTTAACCTGTTCTTTCTGCAGGGATAGATAGTGTCACGCTAGTAATAGCACCAAAGCTAAGAAAATTTCAATTTATATTATAAGAAAAGTACCATTTCTGGATCCTTTGGCCAGAAAATCTTAGAGAATAGGCGTCCATCATTTCTGGCTCTTAACAACAGTTGCCACGTGTCAAACTGTTCCCTGCAAGCAAGAAAGAGGTTATTTGCAACAGAAACTAACTGGAGCTGACAATGTTTTCCAGTACAAAGAAAAAGATTTCTACAGCTAACCTCAGATTCGGTGCAAGAAATTCATGGGTAACAACCTCGTAGAGCTCAAGGAGAGCATTTGTAACACCAGCGGCACGGCCAGCAGTCTCGTCGCGTATCTAATGGAAATTCCGTGTTAAATGAATGGATTTATAATAAATCAATGAAACATAGATGGAAAATGAATAATTCAACAATAACCTTAGCATGATGACAAAACATAAACCACCTTATGCCAAACATGCTAGTAAAGAACTAAAAGACTGGTAATTGATGCCAAGATCCAAAATCAAGAGTAACAATCTTACCAGAAGACCTGTCAAGCCCGTCAACCTAGACTGGACTAACTGCAACTTCTTCAGATTTATAGTCACTAAAAGTGAACCCTGTGCTATACTATCATTAAGATCTCGGAAAAGCCTTTCAACCCTGTATATGTATCAGCAGCAAGCATTAGAATTAAGTAGTGACAAAGTTTAGCACAAGCAGTTAGAAGCCTTGGTTTCAGTATCAGATTCATGGTTTTTCAGTGAGGAAGTATACCAGCGCTGCCCTTCAGCATCGACTAAGGAGTGAAGAATTTTTTCAGTGCTGTAGTAGCATTCCTTGACGGCATAAGCCATGTATTCATCTTTTGATATTCTATCCCATAGCTCATACTGCGAGTCTTTACAGTCAGAAGCATAGTCATTTGCCAACATGATCTACAGAAGAAGCAACCAACAGATTGATAGCATCCAAATCAAAGGTTTCGATATGCAAAAGATTCATTCATCCAAAGAAAACATTGATTTCAACTAGGATATCTCATACCTTGCTAGTCAATAGAAACAGTGGCCACTGTACAAGCCTTAAATTTCCACAGTTACTTGGCATCATAAGCAAATCCATTTCCCTGAAAGGAAATTCACACAATACTGAAGCAAAGAAAGTCACATATAAGATAATACTGTGTAATGTATTATTATTTTCTGCCACACCTGTTGCTGATATAGTCCTCTTCACGCAAGCTCTTGATAATTTCATTCCAAAATGGGGAAAATATCGAGGCGTACATCTTAGTAGTAATTTCTGAATCCTAATGTCGAGTGGTAAAAAAAATCAGTACAGCAACATATCAAAAATTCCAAAAAACTATGGTCCGCTAGGCTACATTTTTGTATAATAAGTAGAGAAGGAAGTCATGAACCACTAAAACAGAATAGTCAGAGTCCATTATCAAAGCCATTAGGGTATTCCCCTAAGGGCTTGTTCAGTTAATCCCCAATCTAAAGGGATTGGAGGGGATTGAGGGGGACTTTGACTTGTAGGCGATAAAATCCCCCTCAATCCCCTCGGGATTGGGGATTAACCGGACGAGCTCTAAATGATAATAACAAGAAAAGGACATCTAAATTCACAAATCAAGAATGAACCATTTAGGGCCTGTTTGGTAGAGCTCCATCTGATTCTGATTTTCTATGAAAGCTGATTCTCTGAGAGAAGTGATTCTATGGCTGAAAGTGATTCTCTTTGATTTAGCACAAACTCTCAAAATCACAATGGAGAATCACTTTACAAAATCAGGAGAAGCTACTTTTTTCAGCTCCCAGCCTCTTTACTTCATTTCATAGAATCACTTCAAAGAATCAGTAGAGAAATGTTTGGCAGAGCAGCACAGAATCAGCTCTGGGAGCTCTACCAAACAGGACCTTAGTGGAACATGAAGCTAGATTACCGTGACATGTCAATGAAAAACAAATAACAGGCCAAAAGAATAATAGTAAATTTCTTCAAAGATGTGAAAAAAGGCGAGGCTTCAGAACCAGTTCATTTACCTGAGCAATGGGTCTGCTAGATATCCTGCAGCATAAAATAAAAAACATTATTAAAACAAGACACGTAAGATAAAAAAAAAAAAGCAATTTATACTAAATGACAGAATAAACACAAATTCACAGACCTCTTATATGCAATTAATCATGAGTCATAAGAATTCAGAATGACAAATATAGAGAATAGGGTTAAGAACCTTGGAGGGGAAAGGTTTTTAGCAAACGCTTCTGGAAAGCTCTCAAAACGTTTATGAAGCATTTCAATTGACCGAATCTGCATTACATTAGAGAATGTCAGAACAATAATCTAGCTTGCACATCAGAAGAAATGTATGCGTAGTTGATAAAACTTGGATCCACAAACAGGGCCAGGACATAAAAGAGCAAAATATTACACCTCTCCAAGGCGATCTCTAGCACCCATAACGCCACCAACAAGTGCTGATAAAAGAGTGTACCAAATGTGGATGTCCATCAGGTATATCTGTAAACACAAATGAAAGGACATAATGTATCATTTGCAGTCTCTTTTTTCTTATATCAAAGAAACTTTGAAGTCAAAACAGGAACTTACAGCTAAGACTGGTGCCCATAGGCTCAGAATGGTCAAAGCATTTTTATTCCCTAAAATGAATACATTATCAGGATTATAGTTGCATTTCTTTAATGTGCATAGAAAAACAATGTAACAATAATTTTAGTTGAGAAAATTGCAACAATTGAGCTATGATTCTAGTCTAATATTTTTCAGATCTACTAACCCCTTGATACAAGATCATGCCAGGAATACTTCAAATCATGGAGTTGCACGATAATACTGGTTGGTTCAACTAAAGGCTTAATCTGCAAATGTGTAAGAAAAGGTAGGAGTAAATTTTTTTCATCATACAAAACATAGAACAAACATAAACTCTGAAAGTTGTTAGTAGAGCCACCTGGAGAAAATATGCAAAAGTAAATTTGCATGCAAGTATGACGACCCAAAATATCACATATCTGCTTAAGAAAAAAAATTGTCATAACACAGCACAATTGAAAACAATAAGTGAGAACTTAGTCACTATTCAGAGAACTTGTGTCTGGTGAGTATACAAATGACAGCATAGCAAGTACTCAAAAATCTACTAGATGGTAACATCTTGGCCAATTGCCAGTAACTGCAAAACGCTGGAAGTAATCACACTGAGCAATTGCCACTAACTGTTAACGTCAACACGTAAATGAACCCACAAGGGTATGTCAGGCTACTTTAACTCAATTCCTAATTAGTATTTTCGTAGGCTTCACAATGTGACACATGTACCAACCCTGAAACAAAGGAAACTACAAGCAGAATTCAGTGTTAAATTTTCACGACTGAACCAGGAGCCCAAATAGCAGTCTCAACATCTAGTTCACATGCAATACTCAAGAAACAATTTACAGTTTTCACATAGCAGATAAATATTGGTATCCTGAAGCGAAAATTTGAAAATAAAAAGGTTCTACTCCAGATGTTAACCTGGATAATCCATAATAAACAAAGGGTGTCACAATATGTCAAATCATTAAAGGTAAAAGAAAGAACCTGGCATAATCACTAATACTCTCATAAAGTCCCCGCCCAACATAATATCGCTCCTAAGAACAAATTAGTAAAACATGATCAGTGCATAATTAAATAATCAAAATATATTTCCAAGTTATGTTGAACAATGATATAATACCTGGTATATCCACTTGAAAAATTGGAAAAACTGAGACCGATCAGAAAAACTTGAGAGCCTATGACAAGCTGGGATCTTAGCCATCAGTGCAAACATAATTCGAACAGCAGCATAACCACCAAGAACAAGACCATAAATTCGGAAATAAGTCGAATCCGAATTCCTTGCATTTTTCTCTTCCAGGACTTTCCTGTTCAGCAATCAGCATTCATCATTCAAATGAATAGACAGCATTAATGTGCATTGACAGTAAAAGATAGAAAAGCTAAGTGAATACTCACACATAGAGATAGGTTACAAATGTTGAAACTGCAGTTAACCAAAGGAATCGAATAACTAATCTTGAGATGGCAAAACCTCTTGCTGTCTTATATGCACCAAACATGAGTATCACATCCAAGCAGCCTATAAAAGAACACAATGACAATAAAATATGGAATATAAAAAGGCCATAAAAATATAAATCGATCACAGTCCAGATTACATTTAGAAATCACAAAGGCATCTAAGATAAAAGCAAAAATAAGCTATAATAGTAAAATAGAGAACATACATTCAATGAAGTTTAGAACGAAAAAGGCTGGCCCAGCGCTAAGTAGTATTTTAATGGTGTCAATGTCCATCTTCCCATGGTGAAAGGCAATAATAGCTAAGAGCTGCATCATCAATTAAAAAACACATTTAGCATTATATATTCCTGATATATTTATTGATGACAGAACACAATCTCAAACCACTAACCTGGAACATTAATAGCAGAAAAATCCACAAGCGGTGGAAACTGCGGTACAAATGCAGAAAAGTGCGATGTTCAACAAAATTGGTCTTTCCTGTCTGTAAATAAATAATTAAAAGCAATGAGAAGGTGAAAATATTGATAATTGTGTTAAACACCGAAGATCACCAAAAAGTGTATTTATTCTTTTTATTAGTCAAAATGTTCTTACATAACATTAAATGGTAGGGTTGACCAATTTTCAAACCAGGCGTTATACATAGCAACAAGATTCCAAGCACATAGGCTTTTGTTAAGCACCTAAATATAAGCTATGTCTAGATACATAGCAAAAACTATATACCTAGAAAAAACAGACTTATAATTTGAAACAGAGGTAGCAGTTCCTTAGGAAAACACACATGATTAACTTACACGCTTCCTCTTAGCAGGCTTGCGCAAAAATTTGGAACTCTCAGCAGGTGGCCAACCAAGCTCAAAGCATGAGCGTGACCTACACATGCAGCAGAATAGGCAAGACATCAAGACATAAAAGAAAAAGGATATACATACAAACAGCAGAAACGCAAGTTAACAGACAAACCAGAAATATTCATTGAAGTCATCATAGTTCCTCCAAGCAGAATGTGCAGCTTTTCCATTTTTATTATTTTCAGCTTCCTGTGTACAGTATACAAAATCCAAAAATATTCAATATGGCAACAAAAAAAGAAGGGCAGGCCTGGTGCAGTGGTGAGAGCTGTCTCACTGAGTCACCAGGTCGTGGGTTCGAAGCAGCCTCTCCGCAGATTTTGCGGGGGAAAGGCTTGTCTCGGTTTATCCCTTCCCCAGACCCCACTCGTGTGGGAGCCTCCAGCACTGGGTCTGCCCTTTATGGCAACAAAAAAATAAGGCGGTTGCTGGGGCTCCCAGCACCCCTATCTTTATCTATATACCTAATACGCTAATATTAAAAGGAGAAAATTCCCTCCCTCCCTCCCATCTGTCCGTCCACACCATTTTACTAAGAATAGTAGTACATGATGAATTAGATATACAAGAGTTCTACTTGGTTTACTGTCCTGTCCATGACCCGAACTCATGACCTGTGCTCATACGAGTTAGAATAGCACGCGTCTAGCCACGTTAAAGAGTTCAACTGCAGGACGTATTGGAACAGATGATACTAGTACACTCAAGTTGCAACGCATGGGCATGGTTTGCTAGTTTAAAAAAAATCCAACACAGTTAAGCTGTTGGAATGTAATTGGCTAATTTTACCCAAGAGAAAAGCTTAATACACAGGCAGATTGTAGGATTAGATAAATGCCACATGTCTTACTAGAACAATATATTTCTAAATATGCCCAATTAAATATTGAATGAAACTTCATAACGAAATAAAACATAGTACTATAATCTTGAAGCACCGAACAGCACCAGCAACGCAAGGTACCATGCAGAACATCTTTACAGTGTAATTGTGCAATTAGAATTGAATTTGGTCACTAGTTATAAGTGAAAATGCTACATGCCTAGATCTAACTCTACATTTACTCCTGTGGACTACAAACAAAATAAGTCAAAATCATGCTAATGACTTAATAGCAAGAAATATAACAATCTAGCAAAACAAAGGGGAAAGAAAAAATGTTCCTGTCCACGGAAACTTTCTCTCTTCTGGAGAATGAAATGCCTAGAGTGCTAAAACACCCCATGAAAGTTTCACAATTTTCCAGATAGATTTGGTCCCTAGCTGAACCGGGATCTTGCATAATACAGTAAAGGCGAATTGCAGTGAATACATTATAGTGTTTGAACAAAACACCAAAGAGTCTATTGTCAATCCAAATGCAGCCAGAAATACAAGTAGGTAGACCATACTGATCAAGATCTAATAGCAGCCCAGTTTTTTTCTATAAAAAAAGGTAGATCAAGATACAACCTTTAATAGATGAACCTACCGCTGCCATGGTATCATAAATTGGTGTAATTATTCTCTCTAGAAATGAGGTGGAACCCTCACTAGTGCAACTCTTCGCAGTTTCAGCATCAGATGAATCAAGAATCCCATCAAGTTCCTTTGCCATCTGAAAATATGCCAATAATGTCATTGAGCAGAAAAAACTGCAGTACCACACACAAGCACATTACTACAGAACTACAGAGGACTTTTTCCCTCGTAAGGATATGTACGACTACAAAAACAAAAGGATATAAACTTAAATTTTGACTAAAAATGCAAATTTGGTTATTAGATATTGTAGTACCTCATAGGGCAAGACCCAAGGGACGGGGCACTCTCCCTAGTCCCTCAACAAGCACCAGCAGGGCTTCCCACTAATTAGCTAGGAGAAGCTCAGGCTTATGAGACTAACTATAGATTCATTCCTATATTCGTAATCAAGTACACGGGTCCTTATGTATAGGGAGGACTTCACATCTAAGAAACTAAGGCCTTCCACAGCATTGGAGATGCCTAAAAAATCTGGACCCCACATGCGAAATACTGGCATCACTCTTGCATGTCACAGTGTGGGCATCGTTCCTCGGAGTCAGGAAACAAATAAAAAACAGAAAAGGAATCGAAAGTGCAGAACCTCATCTACCATCTCTCTCTCATGCTCTGCTCCCTTTCACAATTTTTTAATGAACGGGCACCAGCGTCCTATCTTGCTTCCCTCCCAGATTTCCTGGCATTAGCATCACATGCTGCAGTGTAGTGAGTGATGTTCAAATCTTCTCTCCATTTTAGGCATCAGTTGAAGCACAGATTATGGAGGGCCTAATCTCTATTATCATAGAAATGAACCTGATCTTGACCATTAATTTAATATCATTCTTCCTTTCAGGAAGGGAGGATTAGGGAAGTCCTATTCATTACTGCTTTCTCCAAACCGCCGGGAAAAGCATGAAAAAAAGGCTCGAATGGTACAATCCGTCCGTCACCCCAGAATGAAAGGGGTGATCTCGTAGGTCTCAATGTTATCAGGACGTCCGATTAATCGCGATTAGTCGTCTTGGACGGTCTTAGCTACTCGACCAGGGCCTCCGACTTGGCTAGACCGTCCAGAAACCTGGTCGTCCGATTAGTCGTCGTCCAGTCGCGATTAATCGTCCGTCCAGGCTGTGTGGTCGTCCAGCCAGAGAGTGGGCTGCATCTCAGAGTTGGGCCTAGCTAGCTGTCTTATGTTTTGGCCCAAGGCCATTAGGGTTTCTCTTCTTTCCTACCCCTCACTCCATCAGCCTCTCGCTCACTCAGAAGTCGGCAGAACACACGCACTCTTCTCACCTCTCCCGTCCAGCTGCAGCAGCCGCCTCCATTGCTGCAGTTCTGCAGCTCCCTCTCCTCCTCTCCTCCCTTCCAGTTCCCAGCCGCTCCTCCCTCCCTTCCAGCTGCCCTCCCTCTCTTCCTTGAGGCTGTTGCTGCTGCAGGCGCACAGGCCTGCAGATCCAGCAGGTGCGCAGGTGGAAGTGTACATGCCTGAGGCCGATGTTCAAGGAGAAGTTGGTTCTGCTCCAGCCTCAGTTGCATCAGGCTCAGCTGCTGCTGGTTCAACATCCTCAGCTGCTCCAGATGTTGCATCTCTTGTTGAGAAGGCCCTAGCAAAACTATACAATATATATATGGTATATATCAGTCCCCATATGTAGGGGACGACGACAGGGGACGCGTCCAGGGTCGATTAATCGTCCTGGACGGTCCCTAGGCGACCAGGCTCGACCAGCCGTCCTGATAACATTGGTAGTTCTTGGTCTGTGAAGATGCGTTGTTAGGTGCTCCATTTTCCCATTGACGACGAACCTCAACCTGTACTCGAGAGATAGCTCTCCATACACTCATAAGGGATGTATGGATTCTCGAGAAGAGAGGAGCCACGGTGCCCCCCCTAACCGCCCGGATCCCATGAGTGAATAGAAAGTTCAATCTACATGGGATCTCACCTAAATCGACCCATCTACGCCATGCTAATGTGCCTTGGATGATCCACATCTTCAAGTCTGGCGCTGATGAGCACATTGAATTATCCATGTGGCTGAGAGCCCTCACAGCCCAGGCACAACGACGCAATTATTAGCATCGCTTTCCTATGATATTCTACCTTTATATGACTTAATCCTAACCAAATTCACCACATGGGTCTGGCTCAAGGCCATAACATAGCCCATAATGCTCAAGGACAGTGTTTCATTTTATCAGATGAAGTAATTTATTTCTCTTTCAGGAAATCAGTAACTGTACAAGAACATCTATTTGATAACTATATTTGGCACGTAGCAAACTACAATCAGTATTTTAGCACAAAAGTTGCTATCCAGGAACACAGATGTGCATGAAGGGAAGTCAGCTAAGGGGAAAAAAAGGTTGAGCAGTCCATGACTTCATTAACAATATGCTGACATTTATTTGGCAATTGATGCCTTCTTCACCCTCTCTCATTATTATAACAAGACAATTGTTCTTTAGTATGTGCATTGGAGCTACAAGTGCAAAATTTTCACTAAAGCACAAACTCGAGAGTGATAGTGTCGGGTTCATAAACCCAGGGTCCCACGCAGGCCGGTTTCCCAACAAAGGCTCGACCCAAGCAGACAGCGCGCGACTCATGGGCCGGCCCAAGTATCTGAACGACAGGCCAGAAGGGCGGTCCAAGTCATCGACCGGAAGGGGCGGCACCCGCTTTTTCCTACTCCGGCCCACCTCTCCGACTGGAGCGCTCGCTTCGACTCCAGACGCCTCCGAACGGCCTCTCCGACTGGAAAGCCTGGCAGAACACTACCTCCGACTCCGACCCCACGTCTCCGACCGGGGTAAGCCGAAACCCAGCCTGCTGCCCTTCTACGACTAGCGCAGTCGGAGCCGACTGGGACCGGCCGACCGGGGACGCCCGCTCGGAAGGGACCAGGAAACAAACGGAGAAAGCGAGGCAAGGCGCACAAGTCAAACCACGATGCCAGGGAACGTACCCTGTCCACCTGCAGGAACAGTGCTCCGCAACCGTCCTGACACAAATAGTGTTGTAGGTGCCGACATTTTCCCTACAGTATTGTGGGCGTCATTGAACTCCCATACGGTAAGGCCCCACATGTGCCTCTGGGCATCGACAGTGTTGTGGGCGCCGGCTTTTACCATACCGGGAACATGGTAAAACCCCTTGCGTGCCTCCAGGAATCAACAGTATGGCAGGCGCCGATGTCTGCCGCGCCCAAAGAAGATGGCACGAACCTCCCACGTGCATCTGACATTCAACAGTGACGTCAACAGTGTTGTGGGCATCTACAGTCGTCTTGTACCCGCCATCGTAGGCAGCAAGACTTAGAAACATACAAACTATCTTCCTCTCACTTGTAAGGCCATCCCCTTCATCTATAAAAGGGGATGCGCTCTCTCCTAATAAGGACAGTTGATTCAAGCTCAGACAAGTCATCCTAGTCAATCCACATTCAGTAGATCGATCAAGCTCACTAGCTCACACCACAAAACCGCCAGGTTCGGACCTCAAGCACACGCTTGAACACTTAGCTCATAGCAGAGCTCCTGTCGCTCCCGGCCCTTCCGACCGGAGCCAACCGGACCTCTTGTACACCCCTTCTCTCTCCTTTTCGTTTGTAACCCCACTGCAGACTTCGAGCACCTGGGCTCAGGAATAAAGTCACCGACCGACTCAAACTGGACGTATGGCACGTTGCCTGAACCAGTATAAACCCTGTCATTGAGTGTTAGGCCACCTCCGATCACAACGTACGGCAAAACTACAAATATTTACGTGTTGGTCACTTTCTGCACCGACAGATAGATAAATAATCCTTGTGTCAGTCTTCTGCTTAGCTAATAGAGTCATAATAGGTCTGGTCAGCTGACCCTTGGGTCAGCTAGTCTCCTAGCTTGGTCTATAAGTTTTCTTGGCATGTAATTAGTATAAATCTTAGGCTGCAAGTCAAGGTTTTTTCTTAGGTTGTAAGTAAGCCAATAGGGCTGTTTTCTGTACCCCTTTTCAGCTATAAATGAGAGGTGAATGCACCAGCCAGCTGCAGCATCTAGCAGCCAAAATTAGCCTTCCACATCCTCACACAAGTGAAGTGCAGCAGCAGCACAGCAGCTCCATATACCACTATCAATCCTAACAGAGAGTGCCATCAGCTTCACTTGCTCAAACTTAATGCTTCAGATCCTCCACTTTCACCTTGAGTTTGAAGGAGGGTGCAAGTATATGTCAAGGCCCATCCTATAGCCCCATATACCCTATGAGGCTCTCTCTATATATAGAGAGTCATCTCCTCTAATGGAGAGCTAATCTTCTCAGATCCCCAAGATTAGTAACATTAACCATGTCAGTCATCATCAACAAACTAACAAGACTATCAACATAAAAGTACAACCCATAATGAACACATTTCTAAACTACACGAAATGTTTCTTCTTCTATAATGAAATGAAGTGAAGATCCTGTGCTTTTTAGAAGGAAAAAAGAAAAGAGAAGACCAGCACTTGATCAAACATTGACTCACATTGTGGAAAATATAGCATATGCATTCTGGGAGGAAACGAACATTCGCAGCTTCACCCCAAATCAGAAAGTAGAGGGCAACCAATATGATTTTCCGGTTCTTATTTACTGCTTCAAGGCTAAAAAAAAGAAGGTAAACTGGTCAGCATCATACAAGATGGTAGCATGCACAAGGAAAGCACCACCCCCCACCCACCCACCCACAACACACACTCACCTGGTCCATGCAACACGCTTGCCCAAGTACCTACACCATTTTATGTAGTTGTCCAGGACTTTGCAAAAAACTTCAGTAACAGCCATCTCATCAATTTTCTGCAAGGATCATAGCCCCAATTAGTGTCTGGTGCATATATACAGAGAGAACTTGCTGAAAATGGATACAGAAGGCCATGACAAAGATTCCATACATGGTGACTGTCTGAGCTTTTACCAGAAACATGTTAGACAACAACAATTAGTATAGGCATTACTAAGTAATGCTAGACAACAACAATTAGTATAGGCATTACTAAGTAATGCTAATGTATCTCAAATAACTTATCCAATACTTCAGGATCTGATTTCTTTTCTCGAATACGCAGATGATCTGCATATCATTGAATTAGGATGTGATGTTACTATGGCAAAACTTCTGTTCTGTAAGGCAATTATACTAGCAAAACTATACTGACAGGTAATAAGCCCCTAAATTTGTATCCAGATCAACTAATAAACGCAAAAAGGCTGATTATTCAGATTTTTATTCCTTGTTCTAGACCGAGCTTAATTTACCTGAATAATGAATTTCAAAGAAAGCTAAACAATAGAAGAAAAATACATCACCAAGGCCACTATGAGAGACCCATCACCCAACTACAGTTTAAAGAGTTCTCAAGACTAGGTTTGTGGTAAACACTGATACCTTGTTAATGTCCAACAACACCTATTTAATATAACATATAGAGTATAACATCAGCTGGATCTAAAAATCTTACAAAATGCAGAACTAGTAGATAAGCTACATAATAAAAGAGCAGAAGAACTCACGGGTTCTGACCCAATTGGCAGGCTTAGCCAGGATTGAGCATTGGCTAACATAAGTACAACATTTTCACGCTGGTTCCGAATATTATCTTCCTGGAACAATCATTCAACCAAAGTGGATGGTCAATACAAAGCCAATACAAAATTGGATTAACAAATTGACGGTGAACAATTGCATTAGCATGTAGAGAGAAAGAAAAACATCCCATAAAAGTTTCCTGATTAGCATTAAGCCATATAATACAAAAGTC
Organism: Miscanthus lutarioriparius; assembly: GCA_904845875.1. NCBI lineage: Eukaryota > Viridiplantae > Streptophyta > Magnoliopsida > Poales > Poaceae > Miscanthus > Miscanthus lutarioriparius. The sequence continues at coordinate 67,870,403 of CAJGYO010000001.1, read as the reverse complement.
AACGGACCAAGCATTCAAACTTTTGAAAAAGATTCTACGGCAAATCATGGCACTAGTTTTAGTCATTAACTTGTTTATGAAAAATGTTCAAAATGTCCAAGCCATCACTTACTCAATCTGCACAAAATCAAACTGTCCATTTCCATACCGAAGATAACAGAGTAACACAGTGTCTTAAGAGAGCCAAGACTTAAAGGTGGCTTGTCAACAGATAAATGGAAGATGTCAACTGTCAAAGCCAGTTAGTGGTCTAATCATTTGACAGTTCCAAAGTCTAAGAAAATTAGAGGTATTATTGGCATTATGCGAGATTTGGGCACAGAATTCTTCCATAATAGCAAGTATTAGCTAAATCTATAAAAACATACAGGATAAAATAGATGAATAAGAACAAGCAACAATTTTAACTGCTCCATATGGCAACATGCAGGATAAAATATAAACCATACAAAACATTTAAAAGATCTAATATCAAACTGTTGAAAAGTATGTATATGTACCTGGAAGCCAAAAACATATTGCAAAAGGTCAAAAATGTCTTTTTGTCTTAGCTGGGGTGTATCAAAAGGGAATCGTGGCAGGTCCTCACAGTTCTGAATTGCTGCTGTTGCAGCCCTGACCTGATACAGTTGCATGGAATAGTTCTCATCAACACAAAGATATTTCTTTTGTTTGTTAAGCTATAACAAAATAATGAAAGAGCTCTCGAGTCCTTGAGTACCAGCATAGACAACTCTGGACTATTTACCACCTAAATTTCTGCTCTTCATTAACAACATATAAATTCCAAAAAACATTTTATTGCTCCAGCAATGAGAAAAGGAAACTGGACTATAGGAATGGCATGATGTATGATTATTTTAACCCATCAAGTACCGACCAAGTGAACTTGAAGTAAAAGATTGTAAATTTGACCAGTGATGTCTCTATGTAAATATGCCATATGAAAATGACGTCTTATAGAGTTTGTAATTGATTCAAAGGACTTCTAAAGCCCATGGCAATATTACATTTAAAAATTAAAAGCATAGTACAGCACAAATTTATAATCAATATTGGTGTTTCAAAACCGAAAGTACATATTCATACCTCAGGGAAAAACCCAATAATATTTGCCACTGAAGATGGTGCATCAAGGGGTACAATGTTGTATGGCATAAGTTCACCTCTCAAGGCTGCATCAGATCTTTTTATTTTCTTTATCTGAAAAAAAAGGAGGATGAGAAGAGTAATGGTACATTTTATATAACGTCAATTTATTCTTGTGAAGCAAATACTATTACTGTCACAGGGTTTTAGTGCACCAGTGACACAACTACATACAAAAAATACGTTTTTTTTCACAGGGTCATGAGTTCTGCCATGAATTACCTCCTCCAGAATTTGTCTATGAAGTCTATCAGTTGGTGACTGGCCAACAAGATTTTCCAGAACATCAAGCAAAGCCCTCAATGTAGCAAAAACTTTCTTCATTTCCCTTGCCCTATTTCCCATCCTGATCATAGTAAGGAAAATAGAATTGCCATGAGACACATAGTAACAAACATAAGATTTCTAACGAATAAAATAACAGGGTAAGCCCTGAGAGTGATACAATATTTAGGAGGAAGGTAGTAGATAGATCTGTTTCCATTACATTAAGGCAAAGAGTAACCAAAAACATATGGTACATTAAGGCAAAGAGTAACCAAAAACATATGGCACATCAGAACTCAGAAGGCAAAACTGGACGGAGCATAGACTAACCTTTTATTAACAACTGGGGAATATAACAAATGCTCAGTAAGCATATATATCAGGTTTAAACAACTAGATTTGGTGTTCGCACCACAAATTACATTCCACTCCAGTGGAACAGATTAGACTAGATCACCCAATCCCATTTCTTGTTGATGGAAAACCCAAAAAGAGAAGGATGTTATAGCATAGTATCAACTTCAGAGAGCAAAGTTCTAAAAGATGTGGTACATAATATAGTAGCACCACATAGCTTAGTTGTTCAACAATAAGAAGGCAAATGAGCTACTGACTACTGAGTGCGCATGAAAAAAAGAATTCACAGAGAATAAACAAGCAACAAACAGTATGTATCTATCCCTGTCAATTCTAGGATTACCACAAGTTCATTACATTATATAAAGACTGATGACACAAATGTCGTTTTTGGGCACATCCAGTAAACAAAACGTATGCAGGTCTGAAGCAAAGTGAACTTGAAAAATACTATTTACAAAAGATCAAATTAATGGTTGCTGATGACTAGTAAAACAGAAATGGATGGATTCCTCACTTTCAGTAAAAGTATGCTAACCTAGAACTAGAAGTTTTATCAGGCAAAAGCTGATCAGAGTCACAAAGAATTTTGAGACCCTATCACTAGGGAAACCCAAATAAAACAAAATACATCATGAATTTTTTTACAGAAGAGAGGGCATACTCTGTACTAAAGGTTCCTGACTCCCTCAGTCGCTCCTGCTCACGTTGCATATCATCAACCCGACGACGACTCTTGTATTCAAGATAAAAGTTCCACAGGACTTGAATGTCATTCTGTCGGTCTATTAGAGCCCCGTCCTTTTTAGCAAGTTTTTGCTGTGGAATGCCATGATTAGAACATGGGAAACTTAGAAATAATTCACTGAGAAGAAGACTAAGCAGAAACAAAAGTAACAAGTATGTCTAGTCATGTTTACAGTGAAAGAAAGCATACCTTGATTACAGATGCCAAACCTGTCTTGAACTGAAGAACCCCTCTACCTTCACTGCTGGGATCCAGATTCTGGGCCATCGTGTACGCTTGTTCACAAACTGTGGTGCAAGCCGAAAAGGAGTGACTTAAAAGAACACCAAAGTGCCAACTTTAATAAAATAAACTGATTCCCTATATCAAAAATCCCTGGAAAGGAACAATTTGTTTGTCTCTTCTGATCTAACGGCCTGCTGTGTTTTCCCATCGCACAAACCCAACCGAACCACGAGCCAGAAACACCCTAAACCTTAGGTATTGTGAGTACGTGCACTCATACATAGCATTAGCAAATAGCACCTGAACCCCCCCCTCTGCCCCGCCGTTTGATCACTCTTAGTCACAACGCCAAGCCCTCCTTGCTTGAAATCAAAACCAGCCAACCATACCTTGCTCGGCGACAACATTAAAACCTCAGTAAATAACCAAATTAGCTAGAACCCAGCACTACACCTGGCCACAAATTACCAACACTGAGAACCTCCCCTTTACTCAGTGGCACGCACTGCAGGTAGTAATGGGCAATCACGGCAGGACAACAGGAAAGGCAGTGTTGCAGGACTTGATAATCCCCCAAATCAATGACTCCAAAACCCCCATCCAGAGCTACCCCAAACAAATCAGCTGCCAGCTCCATCCATGAACTGCACTCCTGTTAAGTGTTAACTAGGCGAACACACACAAACAGGTAAAGATACGTGGGAGGAAGGGGCTCACGGATCCGGGCGACGTTGGGGTCCTCGTCCTCGATGTCGTCGGCGGCCTGCAGGATCTGCTCTATGTTGGTGGTCCGACCCAGCGAGGCCGGCACGGCGTCGGCGAGCCTCTGCCCTCCCACGGCGGCCGGGGCTCCCCCCAAGCGGAGGTGGTCCCGGTCCCGCTTGAGCGCGGCCCGCACGAGGCGCTCCCAGTTATCCGCCGCCCGCTCGGGGCCCCCGCCCCTCCGGCGCCTGGACGACGACATCGCCGCGCCCTCGCGGCGAGCCCTAGGTCAGTAACCAGTGGAGGCGAGCCGCGTGATCTAACTGCGTGCGAGTCCGAGGATGCCAAGCAGTAGTGGAAGGAAGGCGTTTGGGGGAAGCCGGACGGAGGCTGATTCAAAAGCGCCTCGAGGGAAGGTGGCCCCGGTGGGGTGGTGATTCGCGGAGGGAGGGGGAAATGGTTGCAGCTCTCCTGTGTCTACTCGCTCGATCTCACTGCCGCCGCCGCAGCGCGTGGTTTTTGGTGATGGAGGTGGGGTGGAGGCCGCGCACGCGGTAACGTAACATGATCTGCCCGCGGGCGACGCGGCGGTGACCGACTGGACTGACTGCCATGTGGGACTCTAGAGTTTTAGATGACGCGAGAGAAATTCCGCCCATAATTTACCCCTGTCACATCCGATGTTTATATACATACATAGAGTATTAAATATAAACTAAAATATAACTAATTACACATATTACGATTAATTTACGAGACGAATTTTTTAAACCTAATTAGCTCATGATTTGACAATGTGGTGATACAGTAAACCTGTGCTAATGACGGATTAATTAGGCTTACTAAATTCGTCTCACGGGTTACTGAGAACTTCTGTAATTTATTTTATTATTACTATCGGAACACTCCCATGTGACACCCCGATATGACATTCGATGTGACGTCCCTAAACTTTAGGCCCTGGATTTAAACACCACCCCGCTGAGCAACTCGTCTAAATGCCTCGTAAAACCCGTTCCAGCGATTATATGGCAAAAAAAATAGTCCAACAATCTCTATGCCTCGTATTCTATTTTTTCCTAACGGGTAACTCAGCGTTATCCTCCAAGAATATGTCCCTAACAAGCGTCCGATCCCAAATCTCATATTACCGGGTAAATTAGCTCCCTTATACAAGTGACCAGAATACAGGTGACCAGAATATGTCCCTTCGGTGTATGGCCTTCTTGTGACACCTTTGGAATCCACGGTATAATCATCGTGGTCCCATCACCCACCCTCCATATCAAAGCTCTCCTTAAGTGCTTTGATTCCACTTACTATAAGGATCTTCCTTCACACTGAGTAAGTCACCGATGTTGAAACATTTTGCTCGGAGCACTTGAGCACACAATGACTCCGGTGCAGCTAGTAGTCTCCAAGTCTGTCTAGCGAGCATTACTACGTCAAAAAGGTGTAAATCACGAAAGCCCAGGCCTCCCTCTTCCTTATGGTTACATAAAGTATCACAAGATAACCAATGCATTTTCTTTTCTTTATCTTGTTGTGACCACCAATAACAACACATCATAGTATTGATTTCATCACATAAGGATTTGGTAGGATCAAAGAAAGACATTGCGTATAATGGTATAGCTTGAGCTACAGTTTTATTAGGATCTCCTTGCCCGCTTTTAACAACAGCTTCTGTTTTCATCCCTAGATCTTTTTCCACACCTGATCTTTCAAATAGGTAAAAGTCTTTACTTTTGAGCGGCCCACATACACTCGAAGAACCCAAATACTTCTTATTTCTAGCTTCTATACCAATATTCAGTGGTCATGTCTTCCCTCTTATCGTTGTCTCTGGTGTTCTTGCTAAACACGACTGAAGATTTATCCTTGATGGTTTGCCCCAAGCATACCTTATACAAATCTAGTACATTCTGCAGGTGTCGTGCACTTCATTCATTAGCTTTCAGAAGTAGCAATGAATCATCTGCAAACAAAAGATGGTTGGTAGTCGGTGCTTTAGCACAAATCCTCACACCCGCCAGCTCCTCGCCTCTACAACATTTAGCAGTGAAGAGAAGCCTTTAGTGCATATTAGAAACATGTGTGGAGATATTGGATCGCCATGTCTTAAGCCGTACTCAGGTTTGATCTCTTTAGTTAGTAATCCATTCAACTTCACTCTATAGGAGACAGAAGTCATACATTCCATCACAGTACAAAGGCACTCTTATTTGGCGATATGATATAAGTGAGGATACATTTTAACCTATTTGATAGACCCTTTGATGCAATTTTATATACCATAGTACAAAGGCTAATTGACCTGAGATCTTTGAGCTTATCTGGATTCTTGGCTTTTGGAATTAGCAGCACCATTGTGTCATTCACCCATGAGGCATTTCACCCCTTGCAAGAAATTCTTCACTTCCCGTACAATGTCTCCCCCAACAATATGTCAGAACTGTTTATAGAAAAGAGCTAGCATTCCATGCGCCTCTAGCGCTTTGAGATCACCAATCCCATCCAGCGTCGCCTTGATCTCCTCACTACTCACCTCCCTACCAAGCCTCCCATTCATCTCCATAGAGCTTCTCAATGGCATATGTTGCAAGAGAACCTCGTAGTGATCACCTGCATGAGACTCAAAAAGAGTTATGTAATAGGTAAAAATCAGATTTCTCATACCCACATCATCCTCCACCACAACATCCTCCTCCATCACTAGCTTTTGAATTTTATTCTGCCTCGTCCTTTTCTGATGCAAAGTAGTGGAAGAATTTCGAGTTATGATCACCCTTCTCGAGCCGTAATACATGAGCTCTTTGCCACCAATATCGATCTTTCTGATCTTCTAGGTTCACTAGTCTATATTTCAAGACTCGCTCTCTAACAACACTGAAATGTCCTAAATGGCTAGAGGGGGGTGAATAGCCTATAAAAATTTCTACAAATACACTAGAGCAAGAGGTTAGTACACTAAATGGTGAAATACAATTTTGCTCTAGCTCTATGAGGGTTGCAAGCCACCTATTCAATAATTCTAGTTGTTATGATCACTAGGCACAAACAATGGCTATGTCACTACTCACTAAGAGCTCTCAACAAGTCTACACTAAACTAGCAAGCAAGACGAGCTCTCAAAACTAATTACGATAAAAAGCTTGACAACTAGTTTGCAAGGAATGTAAAAGAGTGAGTATGGTGATTCTACCGCCACGTCGAGGAATGAACCAATCATAAGATGAATACCAATTCAATCACCGGGAGAATACCAAATGGCAAGAGACAACCAATTTTTCTCCCAAAGTTCACGTGCTTACCGGCACACTAGTCCCCGTTGTGTTGACCAACACTTGGTGGTTCGGCGGGTAATAGGTATCACACACCTAGCCCACCACAAGTGGTGCATCAAGAACCTACTCACAAGTGAGGTAACTCAATGACACGAGCAATTTACTAGAGCTACCTTGCGGCTCTTCACCGGGAAAGGTGCAAGACCCTTCACAATCAACGGAGCCGACCACGAACAATCACCAACATGTGCCGAAGCTCCTCCGCTGCTCCAAGCCGTCTAGGTGGCGACAACCACCAAGAGAAACAAGAAATCCGCAGCCACAACGATCCTCAAGTGCCACTAGATGTAATCACTCAAGCAAATGCATTAGGAATCACTCCCAATCTCACTATGATGACGAATCATTGAAGGAGATGAGTGGAAGGTGTTTGCTTAGACTCATAAGGATGTTAAGTATGTCAAAGTGCCAAGAGAAATGCCTTGGATCCGGCCAACATTATTTATAGACGTCCCCAAACGAATAGAGCCGTTAGGCTCTCACTACTGCCTTCCATGGGGCGACCAGACATGTCGGTCTAGAGTGACCGAACGCGCGCCTCCAACGTCCGGTCAACGGATCGCCGTCATGTGTCTCGCTTTTGAAAGTCATTCGTTGATTTACAACGGTCAAAACTTTGATCGCTCGTGCACTAAGTGATGACCGGACTCGCCTCTGTGAAAAAACCGGACTCATGGTGTCCTAGCGTTAGGTCATTTATAGAGACGATCTAGAGCGCCAAAAATGTGACCGGACGTGTCAGGTCAGAGGCGATTTGACACACCCGTGTGTCCGGTCAGTGCACCGCTGTAACACGTGCTCACCCGAGGCTGACGTTAGCGTACGTTAGCACACACCTGACGATGCCCCTGTGCGTCCGATCATGAGGCCGAACGCCTCCTGTTCTATGCTGCCTGACTAGACGCGCCTGGGGTGAGTCCGGTCACCTCGACGTCATAGTTCGGTCACTGTTGTCTCCTCCATTTTCTTTTTATATCTCCACAACCACTTCACCCTTGCTTTCAAGTTGCTAACCACAAAGTATAGAACTTGTATGCACATGTGTTAGCATTTTTCAAAGCATTTTACAAGGGTCAAAGTTAGCACACTAGTTTTCTAAATGCAATGCATGAATCATGTCACCTAGTGGCACTCTATAAACCGTTTAGCCAAAGATTTCTCCTCTTTATAGTATGGCTATTGATCCTAAATACACCCACACCATCTATGGTGTCTTGAGTGCCAAAACAAAAATCTATTAGATACCTTTGACTTGATCAACCTTGTTTTTGTTTTTCTCTTTCTTCTTTTCAATTTGGAGCTTGATCATCATCAACGCATGTCCATCTCCATCTCCATGGACTTCATCACCATGCTCCATCACTTGGTATGTATCAACCTTGCTCACATGACACTTATGACAAAGGTTAGTACTTAGGTTTCATCAATCAGCCAAAACCAAACTAGGGCTTTCAATCTCCCCTTTTTGGTAATTGATGACAAACTTTTCACAAAGATATTCAATAAAATCTTTTTGGATTCATGTTGCTTGCCCAAGCATTTTACCATGTGTAAAGGTTATGGACAAATTTCATCAATCCAATTTGGTAGTATTAGCTCCCCCTACATATGTGCTAAGAGTTTGGATTTGAAAGCTTGCACATATGCATGGATTGGAAGTTTGAGAGTAATAGCTACCAAATAATGATAAGGTGTAAAGAATGGACCTTTGAAGCATGATACCAATCGGAGTTGCCATTTAAACACTATCCTTAGCGCCATGATTTGCTAGATATCACTTGAAAAGCAAAGACAAACTAGATACCTCGTGAGATCGACATTAGAAGCAAGGTTCTAGTGCCACTTGTACAAGATCAAGGTATATCTAGCTATCCTATGTATGCTAGTTTTCATTTCATCAATCATTTCCTATAATATAGCATACATCACACAAGCATGGATAGGGAATTTTAAGAACTTGTGCTATACAAGCAAACATATGTAATGCACATTCAAATGCAACATATAAGTTTATGAGCTTGCTCTCCTACTTGTGTGCTTCAAAATTTTAATTGATCCCCTTCCTTTACTATATTTGGTTTCTCTTCCCCTTTTGTTTATCCAACTTCTCCCCCTTTGTTATCAATGACCACAAAAGGTGAGCTTAAATTTTAGATAGGTTGTCTGAAACCATGATAAGTGAGGACCATCTTCCTAATTTGGTTCAATCTAGATCATTTGCAAAAGATATTTAACTCGGTTTGATCCAAGGGCAAGCTTCTTCACACCTCCAAATAAGAGTTATCATGCACCATGTTGGGTTAAACACTTATTGCTCATTTTCTAGATTAAACACTAGGTTCACAAGCTCACAAATATGTCATATGCTACCACTAGATCATTTCAAACATACAAACAATAGGGGTACCATACAAGCATCAAATTCATTTAATTTTCATGAATGAGCCTAAGACATGATAGGAATGACTAGATGCACTAAACAAGTCCTTAGCAATGGATGAATGCCATGTCAATCAACTTTACCTTGCTTTTGCTCAAAAGAGAGGCATGTCATATATGAGGGTGCATCCACACATATTGGAGAAGTCAAGTATGTTCAATTCATTCCTTAGCTTGCAAAACCTCTTCTCATCAAGTAGCTTGGTGAAGATATCGGCAAGTTGATCATCGGTGCCCACACTCTCAATGCAAATGTCCTCTTTTTGTTGGTGATCTCTTATGAAATGATGGCGGACATCTATGTGCTTTGTTCTTGAATGTTGAACCGGGTTGTTGGTGAGCTTCACGGCACTCTTATTGTCACATAGCAATGGCACTTGTTTGAATTTGATTTCAAAGTCACTCAAAGTAGCCTTCATCCAAAGTAATTGAGCACAACAACTACTGGTCGAAATGTACTCCACTTCAGCAGCTGAAAATGCTACACTATTTTGCTTCTTTGATGACCAAAACATAAATGATCTTTCCAATAGTTGACATGTGCCATATGTGCTCTTTCTCTCAACTTTGCATCCCGCATAATCAGAGTCCGAATATCCAATCAACTCAAATCTTGCTCCTTTGGGATACCACAATCTAATATTTTGTGTATGCTTCAAGTACTTCAATATTCTCTTTGTTGCCTTCAAATGATTCTCTCTTGGTGAGGCTTGAAATCTAGCACACATGCATACACTAAACATTACATCCGATCTTGAGGCGGTCACATAGATTAGGCTTCCAATCATAGACCGATACATCTTTTAATCCACCATGTTGCCACTAGCATTAATATCCAAGTTTCCATTTGTCCTCATTGGTGTACTAATTGCATTACTTTAATCCATGCCAAACTTTTTGAGCATGTCTTTGATGTACTTGCTTTGACTCACAAATGTGTCATTCTTCATTTGCTTGATTTGAAGACTAAGGAAGTAACTAAGCTCTCCAATCATAGACATCTCAAACTCACTTTCCATCATCTTTTCAAACTCCTCACAAAAAACTTGATTGGTTGATCCAAATATGATATCATCAACATAGATTTACAACACAAACAAGTCATTGCCTAGCTTCTTGGTGAAGAGAGTGGTGTCAACCTTATCCATCTTGAACCCTTTAGAGAGCAAGAAATCTCTCAATCTCTCGTACCATGCTATATGTGCTTGTTTCAATCTATACAAAGCCTTTTTCAACTTGTAGACATGGTTGGGCTTCTTCTCATCTTCAAAACCAGGAGGTTGCTCAACATACACAAGCTCATTGATATACCCATTGAGAAATGCACTCTTCACATCTATTTGTTACAACTTGATGTCATGGGCACAAGCATAGGCTAACAAGATTCTAATTGCTTTCAATCTTGCAACCGGGGCATATGTTTCTCCAAAGTCAAGACCTTCAACTTGAGTATAACCTTGAGCCACTATTCTTGCTTTGTTCCTTACAAATATCCCATCTTGATCTTGCTTGTTGCGAAAGACCCATTTGGTTTCTATTACATTATGATCCTTAGGCCTCTCAACTAACTCCCATACTTGATTTCTTGTGAAGTTGTTTAGCTCTTCATGCATAGTATTCACCCAATCAACATCCAACAAGGCATCATCTATCTTCTTAGGTTCAATGGAAGACACAATGAGAAGTGTTCACAAAATGATGCCAATCTTGATCTTGTTTGTACACCTCTTGAGATATCACCAATGATAGAATCCAATGGATGATCTCTTGCAACATTGGTTGGTTGAAGTACTTGCACTTGATTGCTTGTATTTGATTGATCATTTGGTTGAGATGATGAACTAGCCACTTGTTGATCTTGCACTTTGTCATTACTAGCACTTGCTTGATAATGATCATGAGAACCACTAGCTTGCATATTTGAGTTAGAGAGCACTTGATTCTTGTCATCTTCAACATCAATCACCTCTTTAGGCCTTATATCACCAATGTCAATGTTCTTCATTGCATTGACCAATTGAGTGCCTCTCACATCATTTAGATTCTCATCTTTCTCTTAATAATCATTGGTTTCATCAAATTCTACATCATGAACCTCCTCAAGAGTACCACTGGCACTAGCCAAATTCCAAACTCTATAAGCCTTGCTAGTAGTGGAGTAACCAAGCAAGAAACCTTCATCACATTTCTTCTCAAACTTGCTCAATCTTGTGCCTTTCTTCAATATGTAGCATTTGCAATAAAAAACCCAAAAGTATGCAATATTGGGCTTTCTTTCATTCAAAAGCTCATAAGGTGTCTTCTCCATCATGGGGTGACAATAGAGTCGGTTGCTATAGTAGTAAGCCGTGTTGATTGCTTCAGCCCAAAATGAATGACTCACATTATACTCACTCAACATTGATCTTGTCATGTCAATCAAGGTTCTATTCTTTCTCTCAACTAGGTCATTTGATTGAGGAGTGTACTTGGCCAAAAATTGATGCCTAATTCCAAACTCATCAATTCTTGTATTCTTGAACTCACTTACATTGTCACTTCTCACTTTCTTGATGGTTGTTTCAAACTCATTGTGAATTCTCTTGATGAAAGTTTTGAAGGTTGCAAACACATCACTCTTGTCAACAAGAAAGAACACCCATGTATATCTACTAAAATCATCCACAATCACAAATTCATATTTGTTTCCACCAATGCTAGTGTAAGTGGTTGGTCCAAACAAATCCATGTGCAACAACTCAAATGCCTTAGATGTACTCATCATGCTCTTCTTAGGATGTGTGTTGCCAACTTGCTTTGTGGCTTGACATGCACTACAAAGCTTATACTTCTTAAATGTGACATCTTTCAAGCCTCTAACTAGATCATGCTTATCAACTTGTTTAATTGTTTCATTCCAACATGATCAAGCCTTCTATGCCATAACCAACCCATGCTAGACTTAGTGAGCAAACATGTTGACAATTGAGCTTCTCTAGCATTGAAATCACCAAGTATAGATTCTCATATCTAAATCCTTTAAATATCAAGTTAGAGCCATCTACACTTATGATCTCTACATCATCCACACTAAATATGCACTTGAAACCAAGATCACAAAGTTGAGCTACCGACAATAGGTGAAGTTCAAGCTCTCTACTAGTAGCACATTGGAAATGCTCAAGTCATTGGATATTGCAATCTTACCAAGACCTTTGACCTTGCCTTTGCCATTATAACCAAATGTGATACTATCAATCCCATTGCTCTCATTGATTGAATTGAACATTCTTGAATCACCGATCATGTATTGTGTGCACCCACTATCAAGCACCCAATGCCTTCCTCTGGCTTTATAATTGATTTACAAAAGAAGATCAATTCTTTTTAGGTACCCAAACTTTCTTGGGTCCTTCAAGGTTATTTACCAAGGTCTTTGGTACCCAAATGGCCTTCTTCTTTACGCCCAAAATTGATGTACCAATGAACTTAGCTTTCACACCATTGACACCCTTAACAAGCATGTAACAAGAATCAAATTTTATTAAGGATACACTAGGTTGCTTGTTCTTGTTAGTCTTGCAATATTGCTCTATATGCCCAACTTGCTTGCATCTATTGCAAAACCGACTATTGCCCTTCACAAAGCTAGCTTTGGGAGTGACAAAGGCTGCCTTGCCTTTCTTGGGGGTATTGAAAGGATCTAACAATGCCTAGAGGGGGGGGATGAATAGGCGTATCTAAAAAAATTACTGCAAATGCTAAGTTCAATTCTATCAGTCACTGTCGGAAGTCCCGACGTTTGGGTCGGAACTTTCGATGTTGTCAGAAGTTCCGGCGCAAACGTCAGCAGTTCCGACTCCTACGTGAACTACAAAAGTAGTGCCAAATTTAACTTTGCGGATAAATAAACTTACAACCTCACTTCCTAGTGATTTGGTGAAGATGTTGAGTCACTCCCTTGACACCGTAATGCCTCCAAACGGTAGATCGAGTCCAACCCCTAAAATGGAAGTTTGGGAGAGAAAGAGAAACACATACAAATAATCTCTAGCAATCACAACAACAAGCACATGGGACACAAGGATTTATCCCGAGGTTCGGCAACCCCACTAAGGAGCTCCTATGTCCTCGTTGTTGAGGTGACCACCAAGGTCAGAGTCTTTTCCACCTCCTTGCCTCTCTCAAAGCGACCACAAAGGTCACTTGAGCTTTCCACTAAGAAATCGAAGGGTGATACAAACTTCCCAAGGCTCTTCCACAAGATGGAAGCTCTAGGACAATGCCTAGCCGGCTAGGGGCAAAGCCCCAAGAGTAATAGACACAAAATCAACCGGCTTGACGAAGAAATCAAGTGCTCAAACTTTCCAAAGTGATGCTCTCACTTAATCCACTCTCCTTTCACTCAAACCCTAAGGGAATCGAAGATTGGAGCAAAGGGGAAGGAGAGGGGTGCTTTAGTTGCTTGGGAGCTGTTGAGCACGAAGTGAGTCAACTGTGAAATGTGTCCATAACGGTTAGAAGTGAAGAGAGGAGTATTTATACTCCAAGTGAAAATCCAACCGTTCAGATCTACGTCGGAAGTTCCGACGCAGATCTCGGGACTTCCGACGTTAACAGAAAACACTGTACACAAAGAGTCGGAAGTCAGTGCGTGCAAGTCAGTGTCGGAACTCCCGGCAAATGTCAGGACTTCCGACGGTTGGAAGTTCTGACGTACGTCGAGACTTCCAATGTGCACAGTAAACCAAACAGCCAGCACTGCAGATGCCGGGACTCCCGGCTTGGGTCAGGTCAGTGTCGGAACTCCCGGCGAACGTCAGGACTTCCGACGGTAAGAACTCCCGACGAACATCGGGACTTCCGACGTGCACAGACAACGAGCCAGTCAGAAGCACAGGTGTCGGGACTCCTAGCTTAGGTTGGGACTTCCGACCATCGGGAGTTCCGACTTACGTTGGGACTTCCGACACCGAAAATCACAGAAAATTATTCTATGTGCTCATGAAGTGCTAGAGCGACTCTCTTTTGATTTTATTTAAATGCTTGAGCACTCTATCTTCCTCAGACCAACTAAACTTGTGTTCCTCTTTATAGTGCAGCGGATCCTAAACTCAAAAACAAAATTAAAACCTTTAGAGATCGTTTTGAGTTCGTCCGCCTTTACAACTTCAAGAATTGAGGGATACCATTTCATCTTTATCAACTCTTTGAATCTTTCGTGGGACTAATAGCTGCAACATATCTCATTAAGATCACATTAGTCCCTAATTTGGATGTCATCAATACACCAAAACCCACATAGGGGGCAAATGCACTTTCAATCTCCCCCTTTTTGGTAATTGATGACAACCAACTTAGGATTTTATAGGAATGAAAGAATCTAAAGCTTTTTGAACCACAAAATTTATGAAGAGCTCCCCCTTGATGTATGCATGAATTTGAATATCAATTAGAATCATCTATACATGATTTGCATTCACCAAGACAAAAGCTCCCCCTAAATTTTGCAATCCGTGGGGTGCAACAAGTGTGTGTGAACAAGTATATAGATGTGAAAAGAAATGCAATATGACATGTTATTTCACACAACAAGTAAAAGAGAATATGATGGCCAAGATTTTAAAAAAATAATTTGAAGCAACACATGGCCATCCAAAATGCATTCACCATCATAAGTAGAGACAAGTATAAGCTAATAATATAAATAGATAACCATAAACTTGTCCTACAATCATCCATCACACACACACATATAGATAGTAGTCCATCACAAGGTTGCCACCACACGACATAGTTTGTACACGCTAAAGGTTTTAAAGTTCCGAAACCATAAGACGAACTAACTTATTACAAGATAAGTCAAAGCCTAACACTCCCCCTTTGTCAACAAGTGCCAAAAGGGGTAGGCCATGTGAATAAGCAACTACTCATCGCATAGTCATCATCCTCATCTTGGTCATCGTTGTCACCACCGGCTTCATCTTCATCATCATCCTATTCGATGTATTCCTCATCGTCCTCAGTCGCCTTCCCTTTGCCATGCGGGTGAGAAGTCGCATCATCTTCGTACACCGCACAAGCCTCATCATATAAAGCCAACGGATCACGGGGAGACACAAACGACGGTGGAGGAGAGGATACAATCCCTGCGTGCTGCTCCAACCGATATAGCCTCTCTTGCATATTGTGCTCACGTTGAGCACTAGCACAACACTGTCCAAACATGTATGTCATTAGGAACTTGAACTTGTTGGGCTTCTTTCCAGACGAGGATGAAGAGAGAGGCTCAGCACTTGAAGAGCGAGCAGCAGCAGCAGGTGTCGACGCACCATGGCGAGAGCGAGAACCATACACACCTTTCCCTTTTCCCTGGGCTGCCTCAGCTTTTTCCCGTAGTTCTCTAGCAGCAATGATAGAGGTCTTGTTGGATATCTTGAGGAGCTTATGCTCAGAGTCATAGGGAAAACGGATGCTAGATACATGCTCTATGATATGCATGATGTATGGTGCATAGGGAAGATGCTTCACCGGATCCTCAGAAGCATCATGAATCTTATTCCATATATAGCGGCTGATGGAGAACTTCTGAAACTCATCTCCAAATCTCTCAAGCACCTTCTGTGAATCATCACGAAGGAAGGTGGAGTCACCTACCTTCAGATACAATATCTATCTCAGGATGTTGTTCAGAACATAATAATATGGCTTCAAAAATGCGGTCTGTCCATCAGCTTTGTGGCCCTCAAGATACATGTGTTGATATTCCTTCAAAGCAAGATCCTCATACTCAGTCAACTCATTGGCATTCTGGTCGCTGTGACCCAAACCTAGAAGGCAAGAGAAATTGACGAAGTCCACCTTATAGTGCTTGCCTTCAGTGGTCCAATGAATAATGTCCACAGCACCGGTCTAGTCTCACTCATGATGATAAGAAGCATAAAACTAACAAATCAGCTCATTGTTCCAATTCTTCCAAAACGCTAGCAGGTAGGACAGCCCCATTAATTGAATATCATGAACCATCTGCACCAACTCGGGCTCCTTGTACTTACCAAGAGAGTATGCATCAATGCACTTCATCTGCAGGACCAGTGGCTCCTTCTTCTTCAAGAACCTCCGATAAAGAATGGAGTCATAAAAGTTATAATGAAAAGGATGCCAGAAATGATTCTCAAGTCGTAGGTCCTTCTCGTCCTTAGCATAGAGGTTCCTGCCTCTGTTGTACTGAATGTCCTTGACTCGGTGATGATAATCCACTGGAACGGGAGGAGTCCATCCATCAGCCGGATTCGGAGCCATGGTGGGCGCTCTCATGATCGGCGACACACCGGTGAATGGAACAAGCTAAAATGTCCCCGGCGGACCTCGAGGCGGGGTGCGAAGCAGTGGAACAGCAAGTGTGCGTCCAACACGGTCCCGCGCTTCCTCTTCTTCAACAACCATCGGCTCAGCCCCAATAGGGGCAGGAGCAGGAGGAGGGGCAAGAGCAGGAGGAGGAGCGGCAGCCGATGACCCTTGATCAACACGGCGACGGGCAGTGCGGGAACCACCAGCACCACCACGCTGATAAGACGCCTTGGTGCAGCCGGGTGGCTTTGGAACAGCAGCGCAGTCTTGGTTCTTCTTGGAATGCTTCTCCTGGTGACGCAAAGGACTCCCACCGTCCATGACTGCGAAGAATACGAAGGGGAACTAAGAAACAATACAAGGAGACGCAAACGAGCATTGAGAAGTGAAGAAACATGAATGGAGAGGTCATTCTAGGGTCAGGAGTTCCGGCCAAGGTCAGGACTTCTGACAGCCGGAAGTTCCGGCCTGACGTCGGGAGTTCCGACGGTCAGAACCTCCGACGCCCAAATTGACCATCCCATTCATGGGGCTTCAAATCACAACACACATCCAAACAAGGGAGATAGAGGAGTAGAGAGAGCAGAAGAATGGAGTCAAAACACAAGGTACATTGAAGTTAGGGTTAGGACACCATGGTAGTACCTTGAATCGAGGAAAGAGATGGAGAAAAACGAAACGCAGTCGACGACAAACAAATCCACGGGCACAATCTCCACCACCAATGGATTCTCCTCCACACCAATCGCAAGTCCACCACGATCCAAAGAAAACTGAAGGCTTGGGCGGTTGAACAAGGGCGCGAGGGCGGGGGGGGGTCGGGGCTACCGGCAAGGCCCCCGACGAGGAAGGGCGGCGGTGGCGGCAGGGCCCGACGCGGCGACGCGAGGAGCAACGAGAGCGGCGTGGAGGGGCGATGGCAGCACGGAGGGGCGAAGGGGGGGCGACGAGAGGGGAGTGGGAAGGAAAAATCGCAGTAAAATGGGCCAGATAAATAATGGGCCAAGCAACCGATGCGGCGTGGAGAAACAGATCTGCTCGGCGTCGGAACTCCCGGCTTACGTCGGGACTTCCCGTGATCGGGACTTCGGCAAGAAGCCGGGACTTTGGTGTCGGGACTTCCACGCAGGGGAAGCAGAAAAAACCTTCAAACTTGAACTCACTACACCATGGGGGCAAAAATATATGATGGACACTAACATTTTCATAGGTGACTAGATTTCATTCAACCAACACAAAACAATAGTCACTTATGAAAATTACAAAATAGATTTTGAAAGTGGCACACAATGTTTTCTCAATTCTTTTCTCCTAACTAGATCAAACAAAGTGTGTGTGCAAGGGATCAAGCCACGTTACGAGAATCAATGATATTTAGTTCACTCCTCAAAGCACAAAATCTTGACTCATCTAGGGGCTTTGTGAAGATATCGGCTAATTGTTTTTCGGTGCTCACATGGTGAATGGCGATATCTCCTTTGGCTTCGTGGTCTCTCAAAAAATGATGCCGGATGTCTATGTGCTTTGTTCGAGAATGGTTTACGGGGTTGTTTGCCAACTTAATGGCACTCTCATTGTCACACAAAAGTGGAATCTTGGTTAACTCACATCCAAAGTCCTTTAGTGTTTGCTTCATCCAAAGTAGTTGGGCACAGCAAGCGCCGGCCTCCACATACTCAGCTTCGGCGGTGGACAAAGTAGTGGAATTTTGCTTTTTAGAGCTCCACGATACCAAGGATCGACCAATAAATTGGCAAGTCCCGGTAGTACTCTTTTGGGTTACTTTGCAGCCGGCATAATCCAAATCGGAATAGCCAAGTAACTCAAAAGTGGAGCCCTTAGGATATCACAAGCCAAGATTAGGAGTGTGCACTAAATACCAAAAAATTCTCTTAACGGCCATCAAATGACATTCTTTCGGATTAGCTTGAAATCTTGCACACATGCACAAGCTAAGCATAATATCGGGCCTAGATGCACAAAGGTAAAGGAGTGATCCAATCATGGAGCAATATACCTTTTGATCGATGTCCTTTCCTCCTTGATCAAGATCAAGATGTCCATTGGTTGGCATGGGTGTCTTGATGGGCTTGGCCTTGTCCAAGTTAAACTTGTTCAACATGTCATTGGTGTACTTGGTTTGACTTATGAACGTGCCATCTTTGAGTTGCTTGATTTGAAATCCAAGAAAGAACTTCAACTCTCCCATCATGGACATCTCGAACCTATTTGTCATAATCCTACTAAATTCCTCACAAAAAGACACATTAGTACTACCAAATATTATGTCATCGACATATATTTGGCAAACAAAGATATCATTATTGACTTTGCGAGTAAATAAAGTAGCATCGGCCTTTCCTATCTCAAAACCTTGTTTGAGTAGGAAATCCTTCAAACAATCATACCAAGCTCTAGGGGCTTGTTTGAGCCCATAGAGCGCCTTGTCGAGCTTGTAGATGTGGTTTGGATACTTGGGGTCTTCAAAGCCCGGTGGTTGCTCTACATACACCAACTCGGATAGGGGGCTGTTGAGAAATGCACTCTTCACGTCCATTTGATATAGCTTGAAGTCATGATGGGCGGCATAGGCAAGTAGAATACGAATTGATTCTAGCCTAGCCACTGGTGCATAGGTCTCCCCAAAATCCAAGCCTTCAATTTGAGTGAATCCTTGAGCCACCAACCTTGCCTTGTTCCTTGTTACCACGCCATGCTCATCTTGCTTATTGCGGAAGACCCACTTGGTTCCAATCACATTTTGCTTGGGCCTTTCCACCAAGGACCAGACTTCATTCTGAGTGAAGTTATTCAACTCCTCTTGCATGGCTATCATCCAATCCAGATCATCAAGTGCCTCTTCCACCCTATGAGGTTCCAAAGGAGAAACAAACGAGTAATATTCACAAAAACTTGCTAAACGGGAACGTGTAGTTACCCCTCGTCGAATGCTCCCCAATATGTTATCAATGGGATGATCCCGTTGAATGGATTGATGCACTCTAGGATGTGGCACTTGAGTTGATCTTTGGATAGGGCCATCATCATTGTCATTATCACGGCCATGATCGATTGGAAGATCACAATCATGAGCTTGTGGAGGGTTGACTTCACTCCTTTCTTCATTGTTGAGTTGTGGTTGAGCTCGCTCATTGTTGACACCATCTTCATGAGAATGACCTTGTGCTTCATTTGATCTCCCATCTTGATTATTTCTTATTGCGGAAGCTTCACCATGTTCATTGGATGAAACATGATGAATGGTTGGATCAAGATCATCATGCACAATATGGTCTTCATCTTCGTCTTCAACGGGCTTTACTTCACCAATAGCAAGCTTCTTGATTGCTTCGTGTGGAGCTTCTTCATTACCTACATTCTCAACATTGACTTGCTCCTTTTGAGAGCCGTCGGTTTCATCAAAAGTCACGTCTACCGCGATTTCAATCAAACCGGTGGTTTTATTGAAAACACGATATCCATGTTCGTTAGTACCATAACCAAGCATGAAACCTTCATCAACCTTTGGTGCAAACTTAGAGCTTTTGGATTTCTTGTTAAGTATGAAACACTTGGATCCAAAGACTCTAAAGTAATGCACCTTAGGCTTTTACCGGTTAGAAGTTCGTAGGCGGTCTTTTCTCTTTTCTTGTGAAGATATAAGCGGTTGATAGCATGGCATGCCGTGTTGACCGCTTCCGCCCAATAGTTAGTTGGAGTCTTGTACTCATCCAACATTGCTCTTGCGGCTTCTATGAACATTCGGTTCTTTCTCTCCACAACACCATTTTGTTGTGGAGTGTATGGAACCGAAAACTCATGCTTGATTCCTTCTTCATCAAGAAACTCTTCAATGTTGGTGTTCTTGAACTCTGTCCCATTGTCACTTCTAACTCTCTTGATTTTGACATCAAACTCATTTTGGGCTCTTTTTGTAAACTTCTTGAAGATACCTTGGACTTCACTCTTTTCACGCAAAAAGAATACCCAAGTGAAACGAGAATAATCATCAACAATTACAAAACCATATTTGTTACCACCAATGCTTATATAAGCGACGGGTCCAAATATGTCCATGTGGAGCAACTCCAATGGCCTTTCGGTTGTCACAACATTCTTGACGGGATGTTTAGCTCCAACTTGTTTTCCCGCTTGGCATGCGCTACAAATCCTATCTTTCTCAAAAGAAACATTTGTTAGTCCAAGGATGTGTTCGCCCTTTTGAAGTTTGGCCAAGTTCCTCATCCCAACATGGGCAAGTCGGTGATGCCATAACCAACCCATGCAAGATTTTGCCATTAGATAAGTCTCGGGATTTACTCTATTTGATGTGAAATCAACTAGATAGAGTTTCCCTTTTAAATGACCCATAAATGCAATAGAGGAATCATCCCTTCTATAGACTTCCACATCTTTATCCGTAAAAAGACAATTGTAACTCATCTCACAAAGTTGTGAAACGGACAACAAATTATATTTCAATTAATTCACAAGTAAAACATTAGAAATGGAATTATCATTTGATATAGCAATTTTACCCAAACTTAGGACTTCTCCTTTTCCATTGTCACCAAACACAATGTTTCCACTTTGATCATGACTTTGTTGAAATGATGTGAACATGTCTTTCTCTCTGGTCATATGATTGGTGCATCCACTATCCAACACCCAACTTGTTCTACCGGAGGAATATTCCTACAAAGACAAATTAAGCTTTCATTTTAGGTACCCAAAAAGATTTGGGTCCTAGGGGGTTAGTCACATAAAACTTGGGCACCCAAACACTCCTCATAATTTCCTTTCTCTTTTTGGCACCAACATACTTAACCACAATCTTGCCATCCTTACCCCAACAACACATATAGTCACTAGCATAGCACCGTGGAAGTGGTGCTTGTGGCTTGGGGAGATTGGATTGCTTTGTCTTGATTGTCTTGGTATTTGTAGGTTGGATCTTTAGAATGTAGACCTTGTTGTTGGCCTTGCATATTAGCTCATCGAGAGCAACACCCTTGTTGAACTTCACATAAGGCACCCCATTGATAATGTTCCTTCCATTAGCCTTTTCATCCTACCTATTGTAGCCAATGCCTTCCTTGATTGATGGGTGCCTTAATGACTTGTATATAGCCTTGTTGGATTGCTCTTGACACTTGCACCCATTCTTCAAGATCATCTTCAACCTATGAATCTCCTTGTCTTTCTTCTCTAACTCAACAAGGTTAGTTGCATATGCATTCACATCAAATTTATAGCATCTTTTACAACCATCACTAGTGGAGACATTAGAGTCTTCGGTTGCCTTAGGAGAAGTTGAAGTGCTAGCCCAAAGAGTACTATAGTTTAACTCAAGATTTCGGTATTTTTCTTCCAAGCTTGTGAGGCTTTCTTGAGCTATACTTTTCTCATACTTGAGGCTAGCTACTTGATCATTAATCGAGAAATGTTCCTTAGTCAATTTCCCAATTGAGTCATTGGCTAAAGACAATTCAACGGTTAACTTCTCAACCTTCATCTTTTCCTCGGCGATAGATGCTTCAAGTGCAATATTTTTTCTGTCTCTTGAGTGATTATATCTCCTTGCATCTCTAAGCATCTATCCCTCTTCTCTAATTTCTTTATTAGTGTTTTTATTTTAATGAAGGCCTTTTTATCAAATTTCTTTATCATAGTTGCTTCAATTTCTTCTATGTTCTCATCACAACTATCATTCTCATCACTAGAGGAAACGGGTGTAGTATGTACCTTCTCCCCTTTTGCCATGAGACAAGTTGGGGTATAGTAGTCGTTGTCGATGAGGTTGGAGAAGAGCCTCGGTGGTGAAGATAGGTTGGGAAAGAGTTTTGGTGGTGAAGTTGAGTTGGGGAAGATCATGGTCGGTGAAGAAGAATGGTGGATGGCGATGTTTGCGGCTCCCTTCTTCTTCTTCTCATCATCACTTGAGTTACTATCACTTGACTCCCATTCTTCCCCAAGATGAGCTTCACCTCTTTTCTTGCCTTTGTTCTTCTTGTCTTCATCCTTGTCATGCTTGTGCTTCTTTTTCTCATTAGGACAATCGGCTATGAAGTGACCGATTTAACCACATCCATAGCAAAATCTCTTTTTGAACCTTCTCTTACCATCACCATTGGTCTTGCGGTTGCTTTTCTTCTTCATAAACTTTCTAAGATTTCTAATAACAAAGGCAACCTCCGCATCGAAATCTTCTTCACTTGAAGAATCATCCTTCACTTTCTTCTTCTTTTCTTGACTTGAACCTTGACCTTCATGTTGTTGAGTTACTTTAAGGGCTGCACTCTAGTTGAATCCCATTGCATTAGGATTTTGATTGTGAGCATTGATTGCATCTTCATCTAGACACTCATGATGCTTAAGCTTTGAAAGAACTTCTTGAGGTGTCATCTCATCATAACCGGGCCTTTCCATGATCACGGACGCTAGCATGTTGTTCTTGGCTCTATAGGTTCTCAACATCTTTCTAGCAACTTTGTTGTCATCCCATTCGTTGCTACTAAGAGCTCTTATGCGGTTGACCAATGCCATGAGCCTATCAAACATGGATTGTGTTGTTTCATTTTGCAAGAATACAAATCTTTTCAATTCACCATGAAGTAACTCTATGTTCCCTTTTCTTACACTTTTATCTCCTTCAAATGATACTTTTCAAAGTATCCCAAATTTGCTTTGCACTTTCCATTTCATTCACTTTTCTAAACTCATCAGGAGCTAGGCTTGACACAAGCAATGCTACGGCTTGTGCATTTTGATGGAGATTGTGCACTTCTTCTGGAGTTATCTCTCTATCTTCATCGGTAGGAATCATCACACCAACATCCACAACTTTCCAAAGTCTTGCGGCTATGAGATGCATCTTCATCTTGTAAGACCAATCGGTGTATCTTGTTCCATCAAAGTGAGGTGGCTTCCCAATGTTGACGGACGGAGTATGTAGTGTTGAACCTTTTATGAGTTGTCCATAGTCAAAGCCCATGTTTGAATATATTCCTTTTCCATGAGCATGCTCACTGGCTCCAATATCACTAGCGGCATCTTTGCTTGCTTCATTCTTGTCACTTGTATCATTTTTGCCACTTATTGCATCATCAACTTTCTTGCTCAATTCTTCCTTCATCTTACTCATCTCATCTTGCATCTTTTTCATTTCATCTTGAAATAGCTTGGCTTGAGCAGCCATCAACTCTTCAGCTATTTTCTTGGCCATCTCGACGGCAATGGCTTGCATCTTGTCGGACTCCGACATTGTTTCTTCTCACGTTGTGAAACGCAAAGAGAAGACCTCGCTCTGATACCAATTGAAAGGATCTAACAATGCCTAGAGGGGGGGGTGAATAGGCGTATCTAAAAAAAATTACTGCAAATGCTAAGTTCAATTCTGTCAATCGCTGTCGGAAGTCCCGACGTTTGGGTCGGAACTTCCAACGTTGTCAGAAGTTCTGGCGCAAACGTCAGCAGTTCTAACTCCTACGTGAACTACAAAAGCAGTGCCAAATTTAACTTTGCGAATAAATAAACTTACAACCTCACTTCCTAGTGATTTGGTGAAGATGTTGAGTCACTCGCTTGACACCGTAATGCCTCCAAACGGTAGATCGAGTCCAAACCCTAAAATGGAAGTTTGGGAGAGAAAGAGAAACACATACAAATAATCTCTAACAATCACAACAACAAGCACACGGGACACAAGGATTTATCCCGAGGTTCGGCAACCCCACTAAGGAGCTTCTATGTCCTCGTTGTTGAGGTGACCACCAAGGTCAGAGTCTTTTCCACCTCCTTGCCTCTCTCAAAGCGACCACAAAGGTCACTTGAGCTTTCCACTAAGAAATCGAAGGGTGATACAAACTTCCCAAGGCTCTTCCACAAGATGGAAGCTCTAGGGCAACGCCTAGCCGGCTAGGGGCAAAGCCCCAAGAGTAATAGATGCAAAATCAACCGGCTTGACGAAGAAATCAAGTGCTCAAACTTTCCAAAGTGATGCTCTCACTTAATCCACTCTCCTTTTACTCAAACCCTAAGGGAATCGAAGATTGGAGCAAAGGGGAAGGAGATGGGTGCTTTAGTTGCTTGGGAGCTGTTGAGCACGAAGTGAGTCAACTGTGAAATGAGTCCGTAATGGTTAGAAGTGAAGAGAGGAGTATTTATACTCCAAGTGAAAATCCAACCGTTCAGATCTACGTCGGAAGTTCCGACGCATATCCCCGGACTTCCGATGTTAACAGAAAACACTATACACAAAGAGTCGGAAGTCAGCACGTGCAAGTCAGTGTCGGAACTCCCGGCAAACGTCGGGACTTCCGACGTGCGCAGTAAACCAAACAGCCAGCACTGCAGATGCCGAGACTCCCGGCTTGGGTCAGGTCAGTGTCGGAACTCCTGGCGAACGTCGGGACTTCCGACGATCGAAACTCCCGACGAACGTCGAGACTTCCAACGTGCACAGACAGCGAGCCAGTCAGAACCATAGGTGCCGGGACTCCTGGCTTAGGTCGGGACTTTCGATCGTCGGGAGTTCCGACTTATGTCGGGACTTCCAACACCGAAAGTCACAGGAAATTATTCTATGTGCTCGTGAAGTGCTAGAGCGACTCTCTTTTGATTTTATTTAAATGCTTGAGCACTCTATCTTCCTCATACCAACTAAACTTGCGTCCCTCTTTATAGTGCGGCGGATCCTAAACTCAAAAACAAAATTAAAACCTTTGGAGATCGTTTTGAGTTCGTCCGCCTTTACAACTTCAAGAATTGAGGGATACCATTTCATCTTTATCAACTCTTTGAATCTTTCATGGGACTAATAGCTACAACATATCTCATTAAGATCATATTAGTCCCTAATTTGGATGTCATCAATACACCAAAACCCACATAGGGGGCAAATGCACTTTCAGGTATAGCCTAATCCCTCTTTGTTGAGAGAAAACCTTTGGCTACCCAAGCACTTTAGCAAGCGGGCATCTCCACCATAGGCATTGTCTAAGGCACGAGTGAGCTCATTTACCTCCTTCTTGAGGGTCTCATTTTCCACCATTAGTGTGGCATCACAAGTCAAACCATCACTCAAAGGTGAAGTGGAAGTAGTAGTGCTATAAGAAGGGTTAGCGGAAGCAACAATAATGGGCTTATAAAAATATTCATCAATAATATCACGTGTTAGTCCCACATCACATGACACAATCACTTGTTCCTTCTTGGCTTCTTCCTCCTTGACTTGCTTGAGGAGAGAGGAGTGAGCATTTTCATGGTTAGAGTGAGCTTTGCCAAGCATCTCATGGTCTTCTCTTAGACTCTCATCAAAGGCATTTAACTTATCAAAGGATTGCTCAAGAGATTTGATCTTCTTGCGCAATTCTTTGCACTCCTTTCTCTTCATCTCAAAGCAAGTGTGCACTTGCTCACACATATCCATGAGCTCCTCCTTGGTGTACTCCTCCTCATCATCACTCCTACAATCATCACTTTCACAACCATCATCACTCACATCATATTTTACCTTGGTAGGCTTTGCCATGAGACATGTCGATGTAGTGTCGAAGATGGAAGGCTTGTTGTTGATGGCAATGCTTGCTAGTGCTTTCTTAACAGATTTCTTGCCATCATCACTAGAGCTATCACTATCCAAAGATCCATCACTATCACAAGTGACCACATAGCCTCCACCCTTCTTCTTTTGAAAGGTCATCTTCTTCTCCTTCTTTTCTTTCTTGTCCTTCTTATGCTTCTTCTTTTCATCCTCATCATTGTCACTATTATAGGGACAATTCGCTACAATGTGATTGGGGCTCTTGCAATTGTAGCATCTCCTCATATATTCTTTGCTCTTGTTGTTGTCTCTTCTCTTTCTTGCACCATAGCCCTTCTTCTTCATGAATCTTCCAAACTTGCGCACAAAGAGAGCTATGGCTTCATCATCAATGTCACTAGCATCTTCATCATCGCTTGATTCTTCTTTCTTGAACTTGCCCTTATTCTTGGATGATGAGCTAGCCTTGAATTCCACACTCTTCTTCTTGTCTTCATCTTCCTTCTTGTCATCCTTGTTAACCCCCTCCCTTTCTACACGATATGTCTCTTGTGTCATGACATCACCTAGTACTTGGTTAAGGGTTAGTTGCTTCAGTCCTTCTCTAATTATGATCAATCTCAATGTCTCAAATTTAGGAGGTAAGCACATCAAGAATCGATGAGAGACATCATCATCATTGATTTTCTCTCCCAAAGCCTTCAAGTCATTGACAATTACTTGCAATCTATAGAATATTTCTAGAATGCCCTCATCATCCTTCATCTTGAAGCTTGTCAACTTGTACTTAAGGATGTATAGCTTGGCACTCTTCACCGCCAGTGTGCCCTCATAGGTCTCCTCCTATCTCTTTCACCCTTCATTAGCTTTCTTATAATCCTTGATTTACTCAAACACCTTAGAATCAATGGCATTGTAGATGGTGTTGAGAGCTATTGTATTGTATTGCTTGTTGGCCTTATCGGTGTTGGTGAGATTGTTCGGATCAAGAATCACATAGTCACTCTCGATTAGATCCCACACTTGGTCATGGATTGAACCAAGATACATCTTTATCTTTTTCTTCCAATAATCATAACATGTGCCATCAAAGAACGGTGGTTTGCCCCCCACATGGTTGAACACAACTTGAGCCATAATTTGACACTAAGGTTGTTAAGCCTTCAATCAAACGGTGACCATGACTCCGCTACCACTTGAAAGGTCCTAAATGGCTAGAGGGGGTGAATGGCCTATAAAAATTTCTATAAATACACTAGAACAAGAGGTTAGTACACTAAATGGTGAAATACAATTTTGCTCTAGCTCTACGAGGGTTGCAAGCCACCTATTCAACAATTCTAGTTGTTATGATCACTAGGCACAAACAATGGCTATGTCACTACTCACTAAGAGCTCTCAACAAGTCTACATTAAAGAGCTCCACTAGGTGATACTAAACTAGCAAGCAAGACAAGCTCTCAAAACTAATTACACTAAAGAGCTTAGCAACTAGTTTGCAAGGAATGTAAAAGAGGTAGTATGGTGATTATACCGCCGCGTCGAGGAATGAACCAATCACAAGATGAATACCAATTCGATCACGAAGAGAATACCAAATGGCAAGAGACAACCAATTTTTCTCCCGAGGTTCACGTGCTTGCCGGCAGGCTAGTCCTCGTTATGTCAACCAATACTTGGTGGTTCAGTGGCTAATAGGTATCACACACCTAGCCCACCACAAGAGGCACCATAAGAACCTACTCACAAGTGAGGTAACTCAATGACACGAGCAATTTACTAGAGCTACCTTGCGGCTCTTCATCAGGGAAGGTGCAA
This sequence comes from Miscanthus lutarioriparius, assembly GCA_904845875.1. Classification (NCBI taxonomy): domain Eukaryota; kingdom Viridiplantae; phylum Streptophyta; class Magnoliopsida; order Poales; family Poaceae; genus Miscanthus; species Miscanthus lutarioriparius. The sequence goes on along the minus strand of CAJGYO010000001.1, from coordinate 67,842,478 downwards.
GACCACTTACAATCACCGGAGCTGGCCATGAACAATCACCAACATGTGCCGAAGCTCCTCCACTGCTCCAAGCCATCTAGGTGGCGGCAACCACCAAGAGAGACAAGAAATCCGCAGCCACAACGATCCCCAAGTGCCACTAGATGCAATCACTTAAGCAAATGTAATAGAAATTACTTCCAATCTCACTTTGATGATGAATCAATGATGGAGATTAGTGGGAGGTGTTTGCTTAGGCACACAAGGATGTTAAGTATGTCAAAGTGCCAAGAGAAATGCCTTGGAGCCAGCCAAACACTATTTATAGACGTCCCCAAACGAATAGAGCCGTTAGTCTCTCACTGCTGCCTTCCACGGGGCGACCGGACACGCCGGTCTGGAGTGACCGAACGCGCACCTCCAGCGTCCGGTCAATGGATCATCGTCATGTGTCTCGCTTTTGAAAGTCATTCGTTGATTTCCAACGGTCAAAACTTTGATTGCTCATGCACTAAGTGATGACCGGACTCGCCTCTGTGAAAAAATCAGACTCAGGGTGTCCTGGCGTTAGGTCATTTACAGAGACGATTCAGAGCGCTAAAAATGTGACTGGATGCGTTAGGTTAGAGGTGACCTGACACGCCTGTGTGTCCGGTCAGTGCACCACTGCAACACGTGCTTGCCTGAGGCTGACGTTAGCGTACGCCAACATGCACATGACGATGCCCCTATGCGTCTGATCACGAGGTCGAATGCCTCCTCTTCTGTGTTGCCTGACCTGATGTAATACCCTAGGTGTTTGGCTTCCACATTTGCACTGGCATTTCATAAACATGAGTATCATTTATCCATTCATGAGCTTAGATTGTTTGGAACATGCTTTTGAAACATTGCAACATATTTTTATATTCCATGTGTGTTTGTTTTATGAAATGAATAGTGTGCAACACTCAAGTGCAACATGTGCAACTCACTCTTGAAACATGTCACATACTTTAGTGAAACATGGTTAGTTAGTACTATGCAACAAACTCAGGAAACATATGAAACATGGCTTTGAAACAAAAGTAGCAATTCACCTGTTTTTCCTTGTTTCAATGCATGTGATGCTTGATTTTGGTGTGATCAAGGTGTGGTGTGGTTAATTATCCCCTAAAACACCTTAACTACACTAAGGGTACATAGTGGAGCACTGTTCATGTTAACTAAATTGACTAATTATGCCCCTAAGTGAGGTTTGACCAAATTGGAAACCCTTGAACCAATTTGTTTGACCTTTTAAAAAGTGTTACTTAGAAGCTTTGCATACCAATGCACCTTTTGGCAAAGTTGTAGATAATTTTATAAGGAACAAAAGTTGTAAAGGTGCCAAGCTATGAAAATGTGCAGAACATGCTCAAAAGTGGATCACAACACGAAATTAAACCTTGATTCCAGAGACAATTTTTCTAAGTGTTAACTCTGAAAAACAATTTCATGTACTCGACTTGTCAGCCCTGTAGCTCCCAAACCAAGCCGAACTAGCTCAAGCTCCAATTGGCAAAGTTGAAGATCTCACTTGGTACTACAACTTTGTCAACTACACCTTAACCTGGATCATCACGGATTAGGAGATCGAGCATCACCAACTTGAGCTGTCAGGCTACTTCACCAGCGCTAATGACTTAACTGAAATGAGACAATAGTGCCGACCGGCGTCAGGGTTCAAACACCGCGTGGCACCGCGCATCGCCGTTGCGCTGCCCGGCCAGGCCACGTCGAGCTACAGCGCGGAACATCAAGCTCCAGCGTCCGCTCGTGACTCCCAGCGCTCACATTTCCATTTTCTGCTTCTCCTTCGCTCACCGCAGCGACCGTAGCAACAGCCGCAGTGCCGAGCAGCTTCGCCATCACCATTGCCGGCCTTAGCTCACACCGTGTCTCTCCTATGCCACCGAAGTAGCTTTGCCATGGTCCCACCGCACCACCGCGCCCACCTTTGCTAGCTAGGAGCGCTCGGTAAGCCCTCTCACCGCGCACGACATCGCCGGTGTTCCACCACCGCGTTCCGTCGTCGTGGCCGCACCACCTCCGTTTGTCATTCACCGTAATAGCGCGTGCAATAGCTCTGCCATAGCACGTAGAGTCTCGACGTATCCCTAGATTAAGCTTTCGTGGTTAGCTCCGACGTCTCGCCATTGAGCCGCTCCGCCGTGCCGCCATGCTCACCGTCGTCACTGTTGGTGGCCGCAATCGGTCCTAATAGATAGCCTAGCGTGTGCGCCAGGTCGTGGGGATGCTTGTAGCGCCAGTGCCATCGCCGAAAAAGCTCGCTGTCGGCGAACTCCGTCGATCCCGCGCCGTCCCGCTCCGTTCCTCTGCTTTGCTTTCACTGATGAGCGGGCCCGGCTGACCTGAGGGTCCCGGCTGTCAGTGACTCAGATCCAGAGAGATAGTTCATTTATTTCTAGAATTGTATGCAACTTTAGAAAAATCATAAGTGGAGTTCTAGAGGTTTGGTGAACCAAATTTTGTTGTGTCTCTTAGGAAGTGTAGTATTTAGGAAAAATATAACATGAACACTTGTAATAAAGTTTCTGGAAGAATTAAATTGCAACTTAAAATGTGTTTTTAAATAAATGCAAACTTCTTTAACTCATATCTAGAGTTCCAGTGCTCTAAAAATTATGAAATTTGTAGGGTGAGCTTTTCTTGATGATTAGAAGCTCTGGTAAAAATTTGAGAGTCAGTGCATGAATAGTTTTTGGGTTATTAATTTTCCTTTTATAATTAGATGATCCTTGTGTGAATTTTAAAAATTAATCTATGAATCCAATGCCATGAAATTTATTAGAGGTTGTCCTGGTACCTTAAGGATGCTAAGAAAAATATTGCTTCTATTGTTTGACACTTTTCAATAGGGTTTCTAATTTAGGCCAAAATCAGCCTTGCTGCCTTGTAATTTTTGTGTAGGATGTTTATATTGGTAACTTTGGGTGAAACTTTTACAGTAGCCTAATTTGAGCATGTAGTATGAACTGTAATTTTTGTAGATTTAACTATGCAGTTTTCATATATGTTCATTATTCCACTTAAATAACTAAATAAATTAAGAAAGGCATTAAAAGAAATGAATTGGTGGTGAACACCTTACTTTATGGTGATCTTATATCATGTGTGAACTTGTGATGTACTTGGTTTGGTCAGAAATCATGTTTGGTACATAAGTAAATATTTAATGATAACATTTTTATAATTCTGGACAGTTTCTTTCACTTGGTGAATTAGGCTTTGATAATGGTGTTTTCTAGGAATCATGTGAATACCAAAGTTGTAGTTAACTTATTAAACTAGCTTGTGTTAAAATATGGTAGCATTTGGCCAAGTAGTTTAGGAGATATGGCTGTTCTCAGTTTGAGTCCAGTTTTGGCTGCTCTTTGTCTTGTGAAGACAGATTTCTGTTGTTAAGTGATTTCGACCTGGTAAAAGTTGGAATCATGCCTTGAGGTCTGAAAATGAATTTTAGGAAATTTCATAAGCTTTCCAAATTATCTTGTTGCATGTCCTTTGGATTTGTAAATCTCCAGTTATGGTCAGTTTACTATGCTGCTGTATAGTCCCAGTTTTGCTGAAATATGAATGTGTGTGCGAATGCTTTGTAGCATTGTTCTTGTTGATTGTTTAGGTGCTAGGCTAACTTGAGAAAATGCTTAGGTGCAGGTGATAGGTCATTAACTGAAGATGAGCAATTGTATATTAGGTTGTCTAAACTTGGTAAGTTTAAGTAATTTGAATAGAGCTTAAATTGGAATATGTGTACTGCAGTAAGCATGTGCATTCCCCGAGCATCCCTAACTTCGTTCATGTGCATCCATGATATTTATCTTACGCATACATGCAATAGGTGTGCTGGAGGGACTGATGCTTCTGGAATTCGAGGGAGCGAGCCAGGAGGAGGAGCCCGAGGTTCAGGCAACCGATGAAGCAGCCACCGAGGAGGACTTGCCCGAGTGCCCTGACCACCGCCCATCCTCTTTCCTAAAAGGCAAGCCCCGGAGCATTCTAAGTCTCCCATGTTTTTACAAATGTCTTGAGTATCTTTTATTGTTGATGATGTATTAAGTATAGGAATTGGTTGGAACCAATTGTTCCATTATATATCTATCCTTATCCAGATATCGCACTTGAATCCTATTTAAGTTCAGGAACGGGTTAAATGCTTAGCCATGCTTAGTGAGGTAGAAGTCGGGTGATTTCCTGTCACCTGCGGGCTTTAGGATGAGGTGGGTCACGGTTGGCTATATTTGCTATCGTGGAAAAGAAACAAGTTAATAATGAATTAAGACCAGGCGGAGTCTTGTGTAGGGTTGGACATAGTGATTCTGTCTGAGTCGTTTAAGGACCGATACGCTGTACGTCCTCATGTCATGTTGAACGCCAGCCTAACACTTAGCTGGCCGGATAAGTCGTTCCGACCGTGAAGCCTAGTAGTCGGCTCAGGCCAGGAACTGAGGAGTTATAGTGCGCATTCTGGAGGCAGTAAGGATGTGCTTGGGGACATTGGCGTGAGTCCAAGGGGTCAGGTGCTTAAAATTCCTGCACTTCCTGGCAGAGTGTAACCCTTGAGAATGCGGCGTTGTCTGGACCCACGACTTTTTTTTCTCGTGAGTTGTACCAAAGGTGACTTGATTGCAACCCCAACGGGGGAAGCAGGGTTTGTGTTAGGAATACCCCTTCAGTTGGATAGGAATCGATTCGAATCACCGTCTCTTCCGGACAGTGAGAACTTGACTGAGCATCGACAACGTAGATTCACTTATTTTAACGATATGGTTAAATGGACGATGATGATAATGTTGCCACAGTTTATACCTGCTATGGTTAATAATGTTTACATCTTAATCAAGTGATTGCTTAGTATAGGTGCTAATATAGATGATAGGTTAATGGCTTAAAGTCATTGCTAGCTCAGGTTAAAAGTTGATCATTATTACTTATGCTTTTCCACAAAAAGAAAGTGTCAGCTAGATCCACTAAATTAAGCTATGCATGATCCTTGGTGTCATTTATTTTTGGTTTCTGATGGGTAAGTCTAGCTGAGTACATTCCCGTACTCAGGGTTTATTCCCTCTTGTTGCAGATGACCTTCTTTATCAGGGCTTTTGTAAGTACTGTCTCCACCCTACGGGTGACAAAGACTAGATCACGGGCATGATCTCTGTTTATCTTATCCGAATGCTTTTGTGGGATGTGATCGGCAAGCTGGTACTTGTATTTGAACTCATGTGTGTGAATTAAACTATTTGCTTCCGCTACTTTGCAAGACTTGGTCTATAATAACTATGACTCTGATGTGTTGTAATCTATCTATGAACTATTTGTGAAATGTTGTAACGTGTGATGTGTTATGTTGAATCATGTATGATCTTAGTTGTATGCAAGTTTATTTGAAATCCTTCGTGATTTCGATGGACTGCCAGAATTATATGGGCTCAAGTGCGAGAATTTGATCGTTTCGATGATTGTTTTTGTACTTGTGCTCTTATAACTTGGACGGTTCTATTACAGCTGGCATCGGAGCAAGATTCAACACTAAACATGTCATACGGGTATTTAAAAACAAAAGCCTTTGTTGCGAAAACTATTTTCCAACTTATTGTTATATATAGGTGTTCCAAAATTTGAAATTCTATATAGTGTGTCGGTGATCACATCCCTTGTAGCCCACATAAGGACTTTTAGGTGGCTTATATAATTACTAACTTGGGGGAAATTGATTGTTTCTATTTCGTTGTCCATGCGGCGTGCTATTGCATGGATGCCATTTGTTTGAATGGTAATGTATGGATCAATTGCCTCTACGCCCAGGTAAGTGTGAGTTGTGAGAGCATGACCGCCCAACTGTCGGTCTAGGGAAGAGTTAGTTGTGGTTACTATAATATTTACATGTTGCACATATGTACATATGAAGGTACTTAATTGTGGGTATATCTGTCGGGTAGTTTTGGATACCGAAGTATATATATCTGGGGATGTATATATGGAGAGTATCTTAGTTTACTACTTTCATTGTATGCTTAATTATCTGTTATGGGGATGGGCTGCAATGAATTTGTCTACATGTACACTAACAATGCAACGTGTAGCTCGACTAGATACGTATATGAGAGAACATATGTATGCCACCGTCTAGCCATTAGAATTTTAAAATTCTATTAGGGTGAGAGGATGTACGGAATGTGCAAGCATCATATTCACTCATGTCATTCATATTGCATTACTCCCTCCCTTATAAATTGCTTATCCTGTTATTATGCTTACCTTGAAGGATAATCTCTCTTGTCGGTCATCAAATTGTGATGCAGATGGCCGAACCTATGTTCCCTGCTGGCAGCAGCAACTTTCTGAACCACTTTGGAACTCCCACTATCCTGTGGAGGGTGTTGAATTCCGTGGGGTACACTGAGCCACCTCGCTACTACTGGTGGGAAGTTGAGCCCGCAGGTACCGTGCCTTGGCACTATGTGGACATGGAGATACCTAGGCATGAAGGAAGGACAGGATGGGGTGGTTGGGTGATTGAGTCCGATGGGCAAAGCCCATGGGAAGGTGCACAATGTGCTGCTCTGACCGCATTGATTGACATCTGTCAGCAGCATGGGGATGAGTTGGGAGGTGGACCTGCTGCTGTATTCCCTCATGTTCACCCCAAGGAAGCTCAATGGAGTCAGGCTCAGGGAAGTGCTTTGATTAGGGACCATGGGGAGCGTGCAGAAAGCTCTAGTGCAGCCATGAGTGCAATGATGGCTATTTTGAAGATCTATCAGTCGAGAGATGGGAGCAATTCTACTATCATGGCAGCACTTAGAGAGGCTTCAAATGCTCAACGCAAGGCCAAGAAGCATGCTCGCAAGAATGGCAAGAAGTTGCAAGAAGCTCAGCATGAAGTGGGTCGGTTGATGGATGCTGTGAACACTCGCAGGCAGCAGTTCGTGCAGGCTATTCATGAGAGGGACCACAAGCATGATCAGATGATGCAGCTGGCCCATGAGAAGGAGGCGCTTCAGGCACAGATAGTGCAGTTGACTCAGGAGTGGGATGATGCTCATGAGGCAGCTGAGATTAGGCATTAGGGATGGATCATGGCTAACCACAATGCTTTTCACAGGGAGAATGCGCTCCAAGAGCAGCTAGAGGAGCTTTAGGTTGAGTACCATCGCCTGAACAACCACCTGTTTCCTATTCCTCAGCCCATTTCAAGGTATCCTAATGTGGGTGGACCTCATGTGATTGAGGCCGATGAAGAAGAAGAGGACGTGCAGATGAATGTCAATGCAGCTGAACCTGCAAATGAAGAGGAAGAGGAAGAGGAAGATCCTAAAGAAGTCTAGGGCGTCTCTGATGTGGACAGTGACCACTTCGATGAGTAGTTAGCTAGCAAGTCTCACTAGTTTAAGCTTTTGCAGCCATTTGTGTAATGGACTAAGTACTGTGGTAGATGTTGGATGTACCTTTTAATTCAACCTTGGCACGTAATGTACCTTAATCCGCTCCCTTCGGGATGCTTATCTTAGTTGGTGAATGTTAAAACTTGTCATATTGGAATGCACTACGAATGGCGCTAGTAATCTAATTGATGATGTGGTGATTGGAGAATGAATTATTGCCTCTGTTTTATTGCATGAATTTTTCATTCTCTCCAGTAAATTCAGTTTGGCATAATTGCATTGTTCCTCTCCAATGTGCTAACATCACCAATAATTGCTGGTTGCGCATTGTTGCAGATGCCTCGCACTCGTTCCACTGGTGCGGCTGGTGATGATGATGACCTCCCACCGCCACCACCACCCACACCAGCAGAATTGATGGCAATACTAGTTGAAGGATAGCGCACTATGGCTGAGGCTCTCCGCACGATTACAAATCGTGATGGCCGTGGTGCACGCCAAGGACCTGAACCAAATCAGTATAGCAACTTCAAAGATTTCCTTGACACTAAACCACCGATCTTAAAGGAGGCTGAGGAGCCCCTCCAAGCTGATGAATGGCTGAACACTCTTGAGCAGAAATTCCGTCTGCTTCGCTTGACAGAGGTGCTGAAGACTGAGTATACATCTCACCAACTGCATGGGCCAGCTGGTATTTGGTGGAGTCATCATCGGTCCACTATGCCCGCTAATGCCCAAATCACTTGGGATCAGTTCAAGTCTGCTTTTAGGGGAAATTATATTCCTCCTGGTCTCATGGCAATCAAGCACACTAAATTTATGAAGCTAACACAGGGGAACAAGAGCTTGAATGAATACCTACAGGCCTTCAATAACCTTGCAAGGTATGCTACTGAGTTTGTTGACACTGACGCCAAGAAGATCGCTAGTTTCAAGCGGGGACTTAGCCCCAAGTTGATGAAGACTATGGGAAATTGTAAGTGTGCTACCTTTAATGATTTTGTTAGTGATGCTTTATCTCAAGAAAACAACAATGCTATTTATGCTGCTTCAAAGAATCGCAAGAGAGCCTACGAGGCGGGTGCCTCACAGTCCAAAGCTCCAGTCACATCTAAGGCTCCATTCCGTCCTCCAGCATCAGCTGCTAAGTTCCGCCCACCGTAGAAGAAGAATCCAAGCAAGACTAGATTTCGCAAAGCTTTTACTGTTGCTCTTCCAAAGGGCACTACTAGTCAAGACAGCTCCAATGTTCCTCCAAGCAATGCAACAAGCCGGGTCACTGGGCAAGGAAGTGTCCTTATCCTAAGAAGAATAACAACCAAGGTGGCCGTCAGGGGTAGGTGAACTACACTAATATTGCTGATATTCCTTTAGGAGAGGTAGTCACTGCTGGTAAGTTTCTGGTTGATCAACACCGTGCAGTTGTACTATTTGATTTGGGTGCTTCCCATTCTTTTATGAGCCCCGCATTTGCATCCAAGTTTAAGCAAAAAACATACACTGTCGAGGGTGAGGGTTATTGTATTAGGGATGCCAGTGGTAATTTTCCAACAAAGCTAGTAGTCGGGGGCGTGCAACTTGAGATAGAGGGGTGAAGTTATCAGGTTGATCTAGTAGTTTTACCAGGGCTGGGTATCGATGTGATATTGGGAATGAAATGGATGAGCAGTCATGGGGTGCTTATTGATACATCGACTAGAGTAGTCATGCTTAGAGATCCTAGTAATCAAGAAGGTTTTCTAGTGCAACTGCCCAGGGACATCAATCTCTCTTGTGCGGCAAATGCGGTGCAAGCAAAGGCTATTGCAAATATCCCTATAGTGTGTGATTTTCCGGATGTTTTTCCTGATGATTTGCCCGGATTGCCCCCGGACCAGGATGTGGAGTTCAAGATAGAGTTGCTACCTGGTACAACACCCATATCTAGAAGACCTTATAGAATGCCTCCCAACGAACTAGCCAAACTGAAGACCTAGTTGAATGAACTTCTAAAGAAAGGCCTTCTCCGTCCTAGTTCGTCTCCGTGGGGGTGTCCGGCTATCTTTGTGAAGAAGAAGGATCACTCACTGCGCATGTGTGTATATTATAGGCCTTTGAATGCAGTCACAATCAAGAATAAGTACCCTCTGCCACGCATAGATATCTTATTTGATCAGTTGTCTAAAGCAAAAGTCTTTTCCAAGATTGATTTGAGATCTGGTTATCATCAAATCAAAATCCGGCCTGAGGATATTCCAAAAACTACATTCTCTACAAGATACAGTCTTTATGAGTATCTTGTTATGTCTTTTGGATTGACCAATGCCCCCATACACTTCATGTATTTGATGAATTCAGTGTTTATGCTCGAGTTGGACAAATTTGTGGTGGTATTTATAGATGATATCTTGGTCTATTCTGAGAACGAAGAAGATCACGCTGAACATTTGTGAGTGGTTCTCACTAGACTGTGTGAACATAAGCTTTATGCAAAGTTCAGCAAGAGTGAATTCTGGCTTCGTGAGGTACCTTTTCTCGGGCATGTGTTGTCCGATGGTGGAATTATGGTGGATCCCACCAAGGTGCAAGAAGTGTTGGACTAGAAGGCTCCGATCTCGGTGCACGAGGTTCAGAGTTTTCTAGGATTGGCTGGCTATTATCGTCGCTTCATCCCGGATTTCTCTAAAATAGCCAAACCTATGACTCGATTGCTGCAAAAAGACACGAGGTTTGTCTAGACTCCCGACTGTGATGCGACTTTTCATACCCTACGAACCCTTCTAACTTCGGCTCCGGTTTTGGTGCAACCAGACAGCAACAAACCTTTTGATGTGTTTTGTGATGCATCAGGCACATGTTGAGGAGGTGTTCTTATGTAGGAAGGTCGAGTCATTGCTTATACCTCTCGTCAACTTCAGAAGCATGAGGTGAATTATCCTATGCATGACTTATAACTCGCTGCAGTTGTTTATGCTTTGAAGGCCTGGAGACATTATTTGCTTGGCAATGTGTGCCACATCTACACTGATCATAAAAGTCTTAAGTACATCTTCACTCAACATGAGTTGAATATGCGTCAGAGAAGATGGCTCGAGTTGATCAAGGATTATAACCTCCAAGTGCACTATCATCCAGGCAAGGCAAATGTCGTTGCGGATGCCTTAAGCAGGAAATCGCATTGCCACTCTTTGATTGAAAGTGACTTCCATTTGTCACATCTCCTACATCCTACAGTCCTTCACAACATCATTGTCAGTTGTACTCTACGGAGTCGAATTATTTAGCTACAAAAGACAGATCTAGGTGTGTTCCACATCAAGCGCAAGATGAAAGAGCAAGAAACCAAGCATTTTTGGGTAGATGAGAATGACGTGTTATGGTTCAAGGATAGGTTAGTGGTCCCGAAGGATAGAGAGCTTAGAAATCAAATCATATCCGAAGCACATTCCTCTAAATTATCTATTCATCCTGGTAGTAGCAAAATGTATCATGATTTGAAGCCTCGTTTTTGGTGGACCAAGATGAAGAAAGAAATAGCCGCTTATGTGGCTAGGTGTGACACTTGCTGTCAAGTCAAAGCTGTGCACATGAAAGCTAGATTGCTTCAGCCACTCTCTATTCCAGGTTGAAAATGGGAGGAGATAAGTATGGATTTTATTGTTGGACTCCCTACTACTCAGAGGAATTTTAACTCCATTTGGGTGATTGTAGACCGTCTGACCAAGTCTGCACACTTCATTCCTGTTCGCACAGATTTTTGTCCAACTGACTATGCTGAGTTGTACTTCATTCAGATAGTCCGACTTCATGGGGTACCTCGCACTATTGTCTCTGATAGAGGGCCACAGTTCACTACTCGCTTTTGGGAGCACTTGCATGGGTTATTGGGAACTAAGTTAGTAAGGAGCTCTGCTTATCATCCGTAAACATCTGGGCAAACTGAGAGAGTGAACCAAATCTTAGAAGATATGTTGAGAGCGTGTGTCATCTCGTCTAAGGGTTCATGGGAAAAGTGGTTGCCCCTAGCTGAATTCTCTTATAATAATAGTTATCAAGAGAGTATCAAGATGGCACCGTTCGAAGCTTTGTACGGCCGAAAGTGTAGAACCCCGTTGAATTGGGTTGAAGCCGGTGAAAGGAGATATTATGGTATTGATTTTGTTAAAGAAGCCGAAGAACAAGTCCGTACTATCCAAACCCATATGGCCGCAACTCAAGCTAGGCAGAAAAGTTATGCTGATCGTCGTAGAAAACCTATCGAGTTCAAAGTTGGAGACTTCGTTTATCTGAAAGTCTCACCCATGAAGAGTGTCCAACGCTTTGGTGTGAAGCGAAAGCTTGCGCCGAGATATGTCGGGCCATTTCAAATCATAGAAAAGAGTGGTGAGGTAGCATACAATCCAATTACCTCCTGAGATGAGTGCTATCTTCAACGTCTTTCACGTATCTCAGTTGAAGAAATGTCTTCGCGTCCCTAAAGAGAGAGTTCCACTGGGGGATATCAAGTTAGAATCTGATTTGACTTTTGAAGAAAAACCGGTCTGAGTAATTGACACTCAAGAGCGAGTGACTCGGAGTCGGGTGGTCAAGTTTTATAAGGTCATGTGGAGTAATCAGGGTAGTGAACGCGATGCAACTTGGGAAAGAGAAGATTATTTGAGGGAAGGTTCTAAGGAATTCTATAAAAAATGGTACGCTTGTCAAATCTCGGGACAAGATTTTTATAAGGGGGGAGGGTTGTAACACCCCAGGTGTTTGGCTTCCACATTTGCACTGGAATTTCATAAACATGAGCATCATTCATCCATTCATGAGCTTAGATTGTTTGGAACATGCTTTTGAAACATTGCAACATATTTTTATATTCCATGTGTGTTTGTTTTATGAAATGAATAGTGTGCAACACTCAAGTGCAACATGTGCAACTCACTCTTGAAACATGTCACATACTTTAGTGAAACATGGTTAGTTAGTACTATGCAACAAACTTAGGAAACATATGAAACATGGCTTTGAAACAAAAGTAGCAATTCATCTGTTTTTCCTTGTTTCAATGGATGTGATGCTTGATTTTGGTGTGATCAAGGTGTGGTGTGGTTAATTATCCCCTAAAACACCTTAACTACACTTAGGGTACATAGTGGAGCACTTTCATGTTAACTAAATTGACTAATTATGCCCCTAAGTGAGGTTTGACCAAATTGGAAACCCTTGACACAATTTGTTTGACCTTTTAAAAAGTGTTACTTAGAAGCTTTGCATGCCAATGCACCTTCTGGCAAAGTTGTAGATAATTTTATAAGGAACAAAAGTTGTAAAGGTGAGTTGCTTCAATGACATCACGATATGTCTCTTGTGTCATGACCAAGCATTTTTGGGTAGATGAGAATGACGTGTTATGGTTCAAGGATAGGTTAGTGGTCTACAACATATTGCAATATGTATTTGAAAAAAAAACTTCATCAAATATAGCCTTCATGGATCTCGTTTTGTTAAGCATATTTTTTTCAACAACCTACTTCAAACAGAACTAAAATCGGATATATGGTTTAGAAGATATCGCATTTTTTGTTTAGAATCAACAAAAGATTCCCTGTATGCATGCTTCCTGGTGGGTGGGTTGAGCTGTTAGGTGGCATCACATAGTTTGTTGTCTCCATTTAGTTTTGCATGCAGGAGCGTGGACTTACCTCGCGCTCGCCGCTCGTCGCGCTCCACATGTCTCACGGCTCACGCTCGCGTGTCGGGTGCACTCGCTTCACATTTTAGCCTCGTCCTGTATATATTTATATGTATCGTCATGTGGAGGATCGATTAGCTTTCTATCTGTCTTCCAACAGCAATTAAGGCTTTATTATCGTAATTATATTGTAATAGAATTAGTCCCACAATTATTTATTAAAATCATATAATCTTAGAAAAATTCTATGATCCTATTTGGATCCGTTTATCTCATAGTTACAATAGCTAAGAAGGTCTTACCGAAGGTTTCACGGTGACTAAATGCCGTGACGAGAAGAATCGAGAAACTAAACTACACCATCTGACTCCACGTATGGTGGCTACAACTATGATTCTAAGAGGATGTTTGGTAGAGCTTCTCCTTAGGAGCTCCTATGAGTCATAATTTATGACTTCTCTAACACGTTGCAGCTTCTCTATTTTTTAGGTAAAGACTAAACAATGCACAACTATTTTTAAAGCCCACCACACGGCCACGACTCATTCCCACTCACCGCATTGCACGGACGATGTCTTCCCTCTCGGTCTCTCTCCTCTCCTCTTTCTTGGTCTCTCCCCCCGGTTGATCCAGCCTCCCTCCAGCGACCTCCTCCTTAGCGGCTAGGGCCCCACCGTGCCATGGATCTGGCAGATCTAGCTTCCCTCTAGTGACCTCCTCCCTAGCTGTGGCACCCCACACCCACCGCGCCATGGATCCAACGGCAGCGGTGGATCTGTCGAGGTAGGTGTGGGGGTCTGACCCTAGGTACCCATGGCTATGTACATGGGCCACACCAACAGGGACGATCCAGCCCACAAGACGAAGGCTTGCGGTGCACGGCACTGCTCGGCGCACACCGTAAGGCATCTCAGTGACATCCTGAAGATCGCATAGAATCTGTTAGGATAGGCCGAATGCATGATTCCATGTAAAGATTGTATCTTACCCGATTACATTTAGACCTGATCAGCATGTAACCCTACCCCCCAGGCTATATATGGCAGGTAGGGGACCCCTCAAACCACATGCAATCATATACGATAGCCAATACAAACTGACAGGACACAGGATTAGGGTATTACATCCAGCTGACGGCCTGAACTTGTATAAATCTTGTGTCTTGTCACCATCTCGCTCACCTCTCTAACAAATCTACCATCATGGGTAGCCCCCTCGGTGGACTGCCAAGCATCTTTAGTCAATAGTTGGTGTGCCAGGTAGGTGTGCGCGCTTGATCCCATGTCGAGCCAGATGGTATGTCTTTCGAGTTCTCCATTTGCTCCTAGGCCCGGCCAATCCTTCACGATTGGATCCATCACCTGGATCATCAACGCCAACGGCGATAGAGAAATTGTCTAGCCGGTGCAAGGCAATCCTATGCCGATGGCCTCTACTGCTGCACTAGCAGATCCAATCACGGCATCTCTCCCGAGGTCTCCTTCTTCTCCGGCAACTCATCCATCGACGCCACGCCGGTTGAGGAAGCCTGTCCAACAGGACGATCTGATCTCCACTATAGATCAGGTCGATGAAAAGCTAGCTGAGTGCTTGTTGCTCGTAGAGTCGGTCATGCATCGATCTCCTTACGACAATGAGTTCCTGCCGCTCTAGCATTTACGGCGATTCGCACCAGGCGTTCCACCCGATCACACCGCCCGAGGTGCCAAAATACAGATCTAATCATCGCGGCAACTCCTACAAGGCGCACGGTGCAATGCCAACCTCTCTCCAGATCCGGTCTACCTAGGGCTGGGCAAGAGGCTCCAGCGCAAGGCTCCATGGCCACCCAGCCCTATGGGCTGGCCAACACACCTACCGTCTACCAAGACTCCTTGCGCGATCTTTACACCGACCAGATCAGTCATGTCCACCCGCTCTTCGAGCTTGATCTGCCCATCGCCGACCAGTTTGCGCCAGCAACCAACATGGTGCCTTACAAAAGGCACCACAGTGGTATGGGGAAACCAACTCCCAGCACATTGCTTGAGAAAACAAGAACACCGAGCGTGCCAGACGCCACAACGCAGAAGGCACCGCAGCGGCTGCCGTAGTCAGCGGCGGTGGCACGGGCATTGGTGGTGGAAACGTGGACCAGCAGGGAGGGCGCCACCTCACCTGCAACCTTGCTGACGATTTTCTCCAAGTCGATGGGCATGAAGTCCAGCCAACGCCCAGCCCCAATCTTGCCCTGGCCATGAATGAGCTAGGTAGGCTCTAGCAAACTCCCGAGCTCGCCAAGGCCACTGCCATGCTCAAAAGCAACGGCAGTTCATGTCCTAAAAATTCATGAGAATCAACCTCCATCTCACTCCACCGGGTCGAACTGATCTGCCGGGCCGTGGCAGTCCCAATCTCAGCGACCTAGTGGGAGTCAATTTAGGGCCGATGGCCCCTATCTTTATAGGGGATCAAAGGGCAACTACGTTGTCAACCCCGATGAGCCACCTCGCTACGCCAAACCTAATGTCAACCGAGAAGTCAACTAGCCCCTTGGTGGGGACATTCGGGGCCACCTCAATCAGCTCCACAACATTCTCCATCGCATCAACAGGAATCGCAACTCACGCCACGAGGGTGAAATCCTTCGCCGACAAGAGTATAACCAAGAATGGGGCAATCCCGAGGCCGCTCTTCAGCTGATTGAGCTGGCTAACTCTGGTAACGCCGCTTAGCCCCCCGCTGTCCCCCGCTAGTGTTGCTATCTAACCTGCCGTCGACGCCGCCATTCCACGAGTCGCAGCAGCCATCGCTCCACAAGCTGCTGATCACGTAGCCATTGTCACTGACTTCCCGTGAACTTCAAGAACTATGGGGTCTAGCCATACGACGACCACGCCAACCCTGAGCAGTGGCTGACAAGTTATGCCATCACCATCCGAGCTGGCGGTGGTGACACCAACGTGATGGCAAATTACTTGCCTGTTATTGTAACACCCTGGGTGTTTAAGTATTAAAAACTAGACATATCGTCATATGCATTGTAAGGCATTGGTCATATTGCAAACTTTGTTATGCATTCACTAAAACAAGTTTACATTTATGTTATAAGTATTGCTTGGTATTGTTTGAATCAAGTTTGAAATCTTTGTATTGATTTGAAATTCCGAAAACCCTGATTTTCAATATTTAAATCCGACCCTGAAAACCCATTTCAAAATCAAAGCACATTTTGGGGTTGAGTCTTAAAGCAAAGTTGTAGAGCTTGTCGAGTTGTACAAAGTTGGTTTTTGGAGTTTTTCAAGTTGTTTAGTAAAATTTGAAGTTATTTAAAAAGGCGAAATTCCTTAAATATCCCCGCTTTGAATTCAAAAGTTCATTTCAAAATGTAGGCTGAATTTGGGTATGGTTTCAAAAGAAAAGTTGTAGAGCTTTTGATTTTGAACAACTTTTGTTTTTGGAGATTTTTGAGTTGTTATGAAAATTTGGGAGTAATTTGTGAAATTTGGTGAATGGCAATTCTGTAATTTCAATGAACAGTGTTCACCGCTCGATGAACAGTAATTTCGATGAACTTGTAACTGTACCGCGAAGGAAAGTTGTATTCAAGTTGTTAATTTTGCATCCATCATCGAGCATCATATTTCGTATTCCGCATCATGTTAAACATGGCATTGTTACTACGTGTAGTGAACGAAGGTGAACACGTGGTAGTTAATCAAGTAGTTGAGGAAGTTGATCCGTCAGTGGTGGTTGGTGTTGATATCGGTGGAACGACTCCGGACCCGGACTTTTCCGTCAACGAAGGCAAGCCCCGGATGCATACAACCCTACCTTGTATTTTACAAATTGATTTCGCTTTTGCTTCTTTTTACTGCATTAAGTGATTAGGAGTCAAGTGAAAACCGAATTGGTACATTACCAACCTTGTTATTCCATATTTACTATATTACTAGTTTTAAATTCGTATATGCTTAGTTTTGCTTAGCTATGCTTAGAACGATGAAAGTCGGGTGATTACCTGTCACCTGCGAACTTTAAATGGAACTTTGGTTAATTATGTTAACATGTGATATGGGAATGTGGAGTAATAAATCTAGACCGGGCGGACTCGGTGTGTGTGAGCTACAAGACATGGAGGTCTTCTGAGCAGGTTCTTTCCGCCTATGTCGATTAAGGTCCGTACCGTTGTTGAATTGCATGAGGTGAGACTTTGTAGTACTAACCGCATACACCGGTAAGCCTTAACTTGGCTATTCTATTACGAGAATGGCTAGTCGCGCACTGGGAGTGGAGAGATGGTGGAAATAGCGTGTACCCACGTGGCAATGGGCTGAATTGGTGGTGTACTGTATTCTCGGGTGGCGCGGACCCATTCTTGTTTTAGAGGATCCGAGGGTATGTTGATATATGTAAGTCGGGGACCTGCATATGTCGTGTGGTCTGGAATTCCTAGCTAGGTTTTTAATCGGTTCGAATCGTCGTTGCTCCTCGATTATGGAGACTCAACTCACTGTTCATCATCGTAGTAATTAATAACTAGAACTTGAAGATGGTCTGTGAAGGTGTTGGTTATGAAGTTTCATGATCTCATTGCAGATCGTGTTAGCTTTGTATATGATCTTATGAAGTTTTAAATGTTGATATAAAGAATTTTGTTAAAGAGCTTTTACGCAAAACAACTTTGATTATTGCTAAAGCCATACCTTGAATCCCTGAGCCTGCATACCTGAGTCTTATCAATTTTATTTCGGTTAAGTCTTGTTGAGTACTATTGTACTCAGGGTTCGTTGACCCTTGTTGCAGGTGAGGGTCATGAGCAGATCTGTTTTGGATCGTGCTGCATGACTGTTGTTCAGTGCGATGACGATAAGTAAATGTGTGGCCCTTGGGCAGGGTAGCTTCTTTGTGTGTTCTGTAATATATTATAATGCCACTCCACTACTTTGGTTTGTATTAATATCGAACTTAGTTGTATGGTTTGAAACAAATAGTTTGTAAACTATGTTATTGTAAGACTTCCGCTGTTTTTACTCTGATATATCTATTTGAATAAACTATTGTAATACTGTAATGACTCTGTAATGTGATCCTGCTCGGAAATCATGGATGATTCAGGGTTCTCCGAGGACACCCGACAGTCTTCTTAAGTTACCGAGAACATATGCATAGATGTCAAAGGTCGTTGGACAGTGACAGGTGTATGTGGGCCCTATAATTTAGGAGGTTCTGCCACATAATGGTATCAGAGCGATCGTTACAAGGTTTTTGTGGTATTGGTTTATGAAAACTTCAAAATGATTTGGGATGACTATATTTAACTTATTAATTTGGTCCAAATTGCTTCTGACTTGTCTTATTTCCTTCTCAGCATTCCTTATTTGATTAAAAAGGTTCTGTGTGGTGGAGTAGTAATCTTATTATGCCCTAAATAAAAACAAATGTTGTTATGTTCGTTTGAAGCTTTGGTGGTTTTGTTCGTAAGAACGATTCATGCATCATAATTAATTCACTTGTTACTTCTTTCATCTCTGAGTCTGGGTGAGTAGTGTGTATGGGTTGAGTTGTGTAGTCCATCCTTACTGCTCTTGAGGCTATGGTCAGATTGTTTTACTTGGATTAATCCTGCTTGTACAGTATGGCTCATACCAAGAAGACACCCCGTAAGTCCACCGGACCCAAAGGAGTTCCTCGGCACCAACTAGCCCCTAGGAATGATGGTGCTAGCAGTAGCAGCTCTAGGCCTGATCCTCAGACAGAGATATAGAGGATTTCTGCAGAGTTAGCCCAAGCTACTAGAGATAGGGCTATGGACGTCGTCCAGGTGGGTAGATTACAGGAGCAGTTAAGACGTCTCACCACCGCTCACAGGAACTGCGAACGTATGTTTGTTCATACGGTGGAAGGAAGGAATGAAGCTTGGCATCGGGAAAATGTAGCTAGAGCTATCATGAGTTAGAATTTTATGTAGAAGATTTAGAAGAGCATAATACATATCTGCATGAGGAAGTTCATAGGCTAAGCAATCTCCTAGATCCAAATCATGAACCCCAAGCTGATGAAATGGATCCCGGTGTTATCCTTGCCGATGGTAGTGAATCGGAAGAAGAAGAAGATCCTGAAGAATTAGTAATGATCGATGAAAGTGACAATGAAGGCGGTAATATTTCCGGAATGGATACCGAGCCTGAAGTTTGATGTAATCGCGAAAAGGAGTAGAGTTGTATAATAGTTAGTTCTAGTTTAAGTTAAGTAGTCTTGTTTAAATGCGGTCTTGTGTTTAAATAAGTGAAACTAGTGCAATGAGTTGTAGTCCGCTCTTTTATCAATCAATAAAGGCTTGTGAGTAAAGTTTGGTTTGTTGTGAACAGATGCGTCGTACGCGGGGTTCGTATATTCCTGGTACTTCACAAGATGAGAACGGTATTCTAGATCCGCCACCAGTTCCAACAAATCTAGCGGATGCTATAGCCGCACTTGTCAATGTGACGGTTGAAAATTCTCGTTTGCTTCATGAGATGGCTCAAAGTAATCAGAATCAGATGCATGGAAACCGTGGTCGCCATCATAATAGGCAGGAGGCTACATATGTGGACTTCACAGATACAAAACCCCTAGTGTTCACTAAGGTAGATGAACCATTGGAGGCTGATGATTGGCTTAGGACCATGGAGCAGAAATTTGATCTTATACCATGCACATAGTTTCAGAAACCAGTTTTTGCTGCTCAGCAACTTAGAGGTGCAGCCGATGCTTGGTATGCAAATCTTATGGCCATGCAACCCATAGGTGTTCCGTTAACTTGGATGGAGTTTCGTACTGCTTTCAGAGCCCATTATATCTCGGAGGGAGTTATGGTTATGAAGCTGGATGAATTCCTTGCTTTGAAGCAAGGGGACCAAACCGTGATGCAGTATGTGGGAAGATTCAATCACCTGTCACAATATGCACCTGAACATGTCAATACTGATGTCAAGAAAAAGAAATGGTTCATGAGAGGCTGAATACCAAATTACAAACTATGATGACAACTTGTACCAATGTCACTTATCATGAGGCAGTGAATATTGCAATTGCTTCAGAGGCAAAGTATCGGTAGCATAAGGAGCTCAAGAAGAAAAAGAGTATGTCATCTCGATCTTTTGGGGGAAATCCAAAGAGACAGAGGGTGATTTATCATCCAGTAAATCATAATCGTCCGCCGCAGTTTCAAGCCGGTCAGCAATCAAATGTCCGTCCTGTTACAACTTATCAGAATCCACAACCGACAAATGCTTCTGGGGTTTCTGCTTCAACACCCCAGGGTCACAAGTATCCCTGTTTCAATTGTGGCAAGCCTGGTCATTTCTCGAGAGAATGTCCATATCCAAAGCAGTCTAATCCTAATTATCAGAAGGCCCCTGCAAATCAACACCAGGGTCAGGCACAGAATAAGGGAAACAATCAGAATGTTCAGAAAGGCAAAGATGAAAGGAAGACATGACGAGTGTTCTACATTCAAGCTAGGGAAATTCCAGAAGAGGAGCCAGTGATCATGGGTATGTTTCCTGTCGCCAACCATCCTGCAGTTATACTTTTTTATTCTGGCGCATCACATTCATTCATCAATAGAACATTTGTGGTGAAGTATGAAATTTCAATTGGGGCAACAAAGGAAAATTTCTTTATACAGTCACCCAGGGGACGTCTGTGTACTAAGGAAATGGTATACCAGGTGCCCATAAACCTGGGTGGGCATATTTTTCCCACTACCATGATTATCCTTAAGGATCAGGATATAGATGTAATCTTAGGAATGAATTGGATGTATCAGCATAAGGCTGTGATAGATGCTTTGAATAGAACTATAAGGGTGAGTTTGCCAGATAGTACTTCTCAACTTCTCATCCAACTTCCAACCTTAAGAAGATCAGTGGACAAAGTTTGTGCAACTGCCGTCAAAGGGATTAGAGATATCCCGGTAGTATGTGAATTTCCTGATGTGTTTCCTGAAGATTTACCCGGTCTACCACCTGATAGGGATGTCCAGTTTAACATACAATTACAACCTGGAACAACTCTGATTTCTCGGAGAGCTTATAGGATGCCACATAAGGAGTTAGCCGAGTTGAAAACTCAATTGCAAGAATTGATTGAGAAGGGGTTTATACAACCTAGTTCATCGCCTTGGGGGTGTCCGACAATTTTTGTGAAAAAGAAAGATGAGACCCTAAGGTTATGTGTTGATTATCGTCCGTTGAATGAAGTGACCATCAAGAATAAGTATCCATTACCTTGGATAGATTTGCTTTTTGATCAACTGGCCGGAGCCAAAGTTTTCTCCAAGATAGATTTGAGGTCAGGATATCACCAAATCGAGATAAAGCCTGAAGATATTCCCAAAATGGCATTTACCACAAGATATGGATTATATGAATACTTGGTAATGTCTTTTGGTTTGACAAATGCTCTAGCTCATTTCTTG
The DNA here is from genome assembly GCA_904845875.1 of Miscanthus lutarioriparius. NCBI lineage: Eukaryota > Viridiplantae > Streptophyta > Magnoliopsida > Poales > Poaceae > Miscanthus > Miscanthus lutarioriparius. Next base: position 67,820,970 of record CAJGYO010000001.1, on the reverse strand, counting down.
TATTTGATGAATTCAGTATTCATGCCTGAACTGGACAAATTTTTAGTGGTGTTTATTGATGACATTCTAGTATATTCCAAGAATAAGGAAGAACATGCGAAACACCTCAGAATTGTTCTGACTCGCTTGAGGGAACATCAACTATATGCCAAGTTCAACAAGTGTGATTTTTGGCTTAAGGAAGTACAATTTCTTGGACATGTCTTGTCAGCGGAAGGAGTTGCTGTTGATCCAAGCAAAGTGAAGGATGTGCTGGATTGAAAACCGCCAACCATAGTTCATCAAGTTCGGAGTTTTCTAGGATTGGCAGGGTATTACCGTCGATTTATTCTAGATTTCTCTAAAGTATCAAAGTCCATAACTGAGTTACGGAAGAACCAAGTCAAGTTTGCCTGGTCATCTGATTGTGAAGAGGCTTTCTAGACTTTGAAGAGACTATTGACCACTGCACCAGTATTAGCCTAACCTGATATCGAGAAGCCGTTTGATGTTTATTGTGATGCTTCAGGTATTGGTATTGGATGTGTGTTGATGCAAGAAGGCCGAGTCATTGCTTATGCATCCAGGCAACTTAAGCAATATGAAGAACACTATCCGACTCATGATTTGGAGTTAGCAGCTGTGGTCCATGCTCTGAAGATTTGGCGGCATTACCTACTTGGTAATATGTGCCATATTTATATAGACCACAAGAGCTTAAAGTATATCTTTACTCAGTCAGAATTGAATATGCGACAAAGAAGATGGTTAGAGCTGATTAAAGATTATGACTTGGAAGTACATTATCACCCTGATAAAGCAAATGTGGTGGCAGATGCCCTCAATCGCAAAAGTTATTGTAATTGCCTGACAGTAAGAACAATGGGTCTGACCTTATGTCAAGAGATGGAGAAATTGAATGTAGAGGTAATTCAACAAGGTAGTTTGACCGACATAATTGTTGAACCCACTATTCGAGATCAAGTTATTGCTGCTCAGAAGGAAAACAAGGGTGTAGCCCATATCAAGGAAAGAGTTAGGGAGGGAAAGGCGGAATGTTTTAGCATAGATAATGAAGGTGTGCTATGGCTCAAGGATCGTTTGGTAGTACCAAAGGTTCTCGAGTTGCGGCAGTCAATTCTTGAAGAAGCACATGCTACTAGGTTATCTATCCATCCGGGAAGCAATAAGATGTACCATGACTTAAAACAAAGGTTTTGGTGGACAAAAATGAAGATAGAAATTGCAAGATATATAGCAAAGTGTGATACTTGTCAGAAAGTGAAAGCTATACATTTGAGGTCTGCTGGAGAATTACAATCATTACCTATTCCAGCTTGGAAGTGGGAGGACATAAGTATGGACTTTATTGTTGGTCTACCCAAGACATCAAAGGGATTTGACTCAATATGGGTTATTGTAGATCGACTCACTAAGTCAGCATGTTTTCTCCCCGTCAAGACTATATACCCCACTGTCCAATATGCCAAGATATATTTAGCAAAAATAATGAGTCTCCATGGAATACCAAAGACCATAGTGTCTGATAGGGGTACACAGTTTGTCTCCAGTTTTTGGAAACAACTGCATTCTTCATTGGGTACCAAGCTCCTGTATAGTACAGCTTATCATCCGCAGACTGATGGACAGACTGAAAGAGTCAATCAAGTGCTTGAAGATATGTTAAGGTGTTGTGTCCTTAATTATTCCAACAAGTGGGACGAATGTTTACCTTTGGCTGAGTTCTCATATAACAATAGTTATCAGGAAAGCATTAGAATGGCTCCATTTGAAGCACTCTATGGTCGTAGATGCAGAACATCGTTGAGTTGGTCGGAGCCCGGAGAAAGAAGATTCTTTGGAGTTGACCTGTGAAAGAAACCGAAGACAAGGTTAGGCAAATACAGAGTAACTTGAAGATAGCTCAGTCCCGCCAAAAGAGTTATGCGGATAGACGACGGAGACCATTAGTGTTTAACAAAGGAGATTTTGTATATCTGAAAGTATCACCAATGAAAGGAGTTACCCGTTTTGGTGTTAAAGGCAAGTTGGCACCCCGATATATTGGACCATTTCAAATTTTAGAGAGATATAAAAAAGTGGCCTATCGCTCGAAATTACCAGAACATTTATCAGCTGTACATGATGTGTTCCATGTGTCTCAATTGAAGAAGTGTCTCCGAGTGCCTGAGCAGAATATTGAAGTTGAAGGAGTGGAACTTGAACCAGATCTGACTTATTCAGAATATCCTATCCGAGTGTTGGATCAGAAAGATCGTGTTACTCGAAGGAGGACAATAAAGTTCTACAAGATACAATGGAATCAACATTCAGAAGAGGAGGCTACTTGGGAATCAGAAGATTACTTGTTAGAAAAGTTTCCAGAATTTCTTACGTCATTATAGAATAGAGTACTGTTAGTTGAGCTCGGTTGTTACAAATTGTGTTTTGTAAAGGAGCCTCAGTTGTTTTATGGATGATAATTGGATGTTTTTGGATTGACACATTTTCTTTTCCATTACTTACCCTATGGCTTTGAATCTCGGGGCGAGATTTCTTTTAGGGGGAAGGATTGTAACACCCTGGGTGTTTAAGTATTAAAAACTGGACATATCGTCATATGCATTGCAAGGCATTGGTCATATTACAAACTTTGTTATGCATTCACTAAAACAAGTTTACATTTATGTTATAAGTATTGCTTGGTATTGTTTGAATCAAGTTTGAAATCTTTGTATTGATTTGAAATTCCGAAAACCCTGATTTTCAATATTTAAATCCGACCCTGAAAACCCATTTCAAAATCGAAGCACATTTTGGGGTTGAGTCTTAAAGAAAAGTTGTAGAGCTTGTCGAGTTGTACAAAGTTGGTTTTTGGAGTTTTTCAAGTTGTTTAGTAAAATTTGAAGTTATTTAAAAAGGCGAAATTCTTTAAATATCCCCGCTTTGAATTTAAAAGTTCATTTCAAAATGTAGGCCTAATTTGGGTATGGTTTCAAAAGAAAAGTTGTAGAGCTTTTGATTTTGAACAACTTTTGTTTTTGGAGATTTTTGAGTTGTTATGAAAATTTGGGAGTAATTTGTGAAATTTGGCGAATGGCAATTCTGTAATTTCGATGAATAGTGTTCACCGCTTGAGCTACACCGCCGGCGAGCTTCGGTTTGCTTCTAGTCGCGCGCGTGGCCATCTGAGCGTCGCGTTGGCACGGTGAAGGCTTCCGCGTGGCTTCTTTGCGCTTCCTTGGTCGCGTTATAAGCCAGCCATCGTCGCCGTTCTTCGCTTTCTCTTCTCCTCTGTTTTTCCAGTCACCGCCGCCGCTGTTCAGTTGAGCCCTTGCCGTCGAACCAGCGCCTGCGCTGTCGTGGCATAGCGCTAGATAGCTTCGCCTACTCCTTGCGCACCCAGCCAGCTAGCTCTGGTCGATTGATTTCACCGTGAGTTCGTCGTTCGTCGCTTTCTTCCTCGCGGCCGGCAACCTCACCCGAGATTCCGTTTCACCGTGGCCAGCCTACTCCGGTGAGCCGTTGGCCTTGATAGGTGTACCTATGGCTTCGTCTCGATGCTGTGATGCTTAATCCTATGTTGCTTGCTCGTTTTGATCACTGCAGTCACCGGTTCTTCCTCACCGACGATCTTTGCTCCGCCGTGATTACCGTGGTCGTCGTCACGCCTCTCCGTTGCATCTCCGACCTCTCTCCTTGTTTCAACGCGTTCGGGGTGAGCTACTGGTGCTTCCTAGATCCTTTGTGTGAGCTCTACTGGGTTCACATCGCCGGCGTAGCGCTGCCGTGCCACCACGTCCGCCATGGCCGCCGTCGAGCTAGTATAGGGCCGTAATCAGTATAGATAGGAACGTCAATCGATGCGCCTAGTCTTGGTGATCGTTTTGGTACTTTGGCCGTCGTCGTTGGACTCACCGTCGACGAGTTTATGTCGGTCAGCACCGTCGCCGTCGTCGTCGTGGTCAAACACGCGAGGTTAGGGATGACAGGTGGGACCCGATGTCAGTGACATAGCGTTCAAATTGGATTTTTCTATTTTCAGAATTGAATGAATAGTATCTGTTTTTGTTATTTTTGTGTAGATTTATTTAGAGCTCCAAAAATTCTGAAAATGTTTGTGTGACTTCTCTCTGATGTGTATTATTTAAGAAAAATATGAAATGTTGTTTTTCGGTACTTTTTGAATGTGATAAAAATTGCTCAATTAATTAATAAATGAGTTTCCAGGATTTTTCTAGGCTTATTTATGTATCCAAAAATTATGAAAATTGTTTTGCCACTTAGTTATTATGTGATGAACATTTACAAAAAAATTGAGCTCAATTGGAACAAGTTCATTTATTTCATAATTCTTAATTAATTAATTAATTAATTCATAAAAGCAAATAGTAACCTTTAGTGATTTAGGTTTTATTTGAGTTTTTGATTAAGTGATGTCATTGGGTCATTAGTTGGTGATGATCCTTGGCAATTGTTGTGAGTGTTGCGAAAATGGTTTAGTAAGTTTAACTTGTAACTGTACCGCGAAGGAAAGTTGTATTCAAGTTGTTAATTTTACATCCATCATCGAGCATCATGTTTCGTATTCCGCATCATGTTAAACATGGCATTGTTACTACGTGTAGTGAACGAAGGTGAACACGTGGTAGTTAATCAAGTAGTTGAGGAAGTTGATCTGTTAGTGGTGGTTGGTGTTGATATCGGTGGAACGACTCCGGACCCAGACTTTTCCGTCAACGAAGACAAGCCCTGGATGCATACAACCCTACCTTGTATTTTACAAATTGATTTCACTTTTGCTTCTTTTTACTGCATTAAGTGATTAGGAGTCAAGTGAAAACCGAATTGGTACATTACCAACCTTGTTATTCCATATTTACCATATTACTAGTTTTAAATTCGTATATGCTTAGTTTTGCTTAGCTATGCTCAGAACGATGAAAGTCGGGTGATTACCTGTCACCTGCGAACTTTAAATGGAACTTTGGTTAATTATGTTAACATATGATATGGGAATGTGGAGTAATAAATCTAGACCGGGCGGACTCGGTGTGTGTGAGCCACAAGACATGGAGGTCTTGTGAGCGGGTTCTTTCACTTTGTGTCGATTAAGGTCTCATACCGTTGTTGAATTGCATGAGGTGAGACTTTGTAGTACTAACCGCATACTCCTAGTAAGCCTTAACTTGGCTATTCTATTACGAGAATGGCTACTCACGCCTTTGGGAGTGGAGAGATGGCGAGGAATAGCGTGTACCCACGTGGCAATAAATTTGGATTGGTGGTGTACTGTATTCTCGGGTGGCGTTGACCCGTTCTTGTTTTAGAGGATCCGAGGGTAGGTTGATATATGTAAGTCGGGGGGACTGCATATGTCGTGGTGGTGCGGAATTTCCATTTGGGTTTTTAATCGGTTGAATCGTCGTTGCTCCTCGGTTATGGAGACTCAACTCTTTGTTCATCATCGTAGTAATTAATAAAATGAAATTTGAGGATGGTGCGTGAAGGTGTTGGTTATGAAGTTTCATGTTCTCATTACGAGATCGTGTCGACTTTGTATACGATCTTATGAAGTTTTAAATGTTGATATAAAGAATTTTGTTAAAGAGCTTTTACGCAAAAAGAACTTTGATTATTGCTAAAGTCATACCTTGAATCCACGAGCACGCATACGAGTCTTATCAATTTTATTTCGGTTAAGTCTTGTTGAGTACTTTTGTACTCGTGGTTAAATTGACCCTTGTTGCGGTGAGGGTCATGAGCAGATCTGTTTTGGATCGTCTTTGCATGATTTGTTGTTCGATCATGATGACGATAAGTAAATGTGTGGCCCTTAAGGCGAGGTGCTTCTTTGTGTGTTTCGTAATATATTATAATGCCACTCCACTACTTTGGTTTGTATTAATATCGAACTTAGTTGTATGGTTTGAAACAAATGGTTTGTAAACTATGTTATTGTAAGACTTCCGTTGTTTTTACTCTGATGTATCTATTTGAATAAACTGTTGTAATACTGCAATGACTCTGTAATGTGATCCTGCTCGGAAATCGTGGATGATTCGGGGTTCTCCGAGGACACCCGACAGTCTTCTTAAGTTACCGGGAACATATGCATATATGTCAAAGGTCATTGGACAGTGACAGGTGTATGTGGGCCCTATAATTTAGGAGGTTCTGCCATAGTTATGCTCTAGCCCGCCGCCATGAATTGGCTTACGAGCCTCCAGCCGGATATCATTGACTCTTGGGGTGACCTCAAGAGAATATTCGTTGAAAACTACAAGGCGACCTGCGAACGACCAGCAACAAAGCATGACCTGGCTAGGATCTACCAGAGGATAGGAGAGCTCCTTCGGAGCTACATCCGACGCTTCTCGGAAGTAATAAATCGAATTACTAACATCCTAGAAGCCGAAGTGATGACCTGTTTTGTCCGCGGGCTCTATCATCACGATGAGCTTCGCAGGAAGTTTAACAGGAAACCACCGGTCTCTATCTGTGGGATGCTCTAGACGGTCAACTAGTACGCCGATGCTGAAGTGGCCGAACAGCGCCATAAAGAAGAAGTCGGCCGGGCTCCCTGGATCGATCGCCCGATGCGCCACGACGACAACCAGCGCAATGATGACCGTGACCGCCATCACGACGACCGCGAGCACCGTCCCGACGACCACGACCGCCGCAACAGGCCGAAGAGCTCCAAACCCAGGTAGCTGCAGCGCCGCCGACCTGACAACTTCATCAGCTCCGTCGAACAGCCCGTGCCAAGAGTAGTTACGGCGCGCAGTTCGACAAGCTCCTCGATGACCCTTGTCCGTTCCACAAATGTGCCAAGCATACTATGAGGGAGTGTATGGGCCTTGCCAAGGCCTTACTCGAAGAGCAGAACAAGAAGCGCGACGACCGCAACGACGACGCGGGCAAAGATCGTGAGCCCCCTAGAGATGCAGGCGGTGTTTTCCAAGACCCTAGTAAGACCGTCCATATGATCTTCGGGGGCCGTGCAGCCTTTGAAAACAGGCGTGACCAGAAGCTCACCTCTCGGTGGGTTCTAGCAGTCAAGGCTACCAGCACCATCGCCGACCCCATATACCTCTCCTGGTCGGATCAACCTATCACCTTCACTAGGGCCGACCAATGGGCGGAGATTTCTTACTCCGGACGCTTCCCGCTCATTCTAGACGCCATCATCCAGAAGGTGCCTCCTCCTCCCCTTCCCTTCCACCATCTCGTCCATGGCCTCGGCCTCCTTCTCGTGCCACCTCCGGTTCTGCCCTGCCATCGTCACGTGCGCGCCGTGCCAGTAGGCGCGTGGTCGGCGCGCGCTCTGGCCTTTTGATGAGGTACCTTGCGTCTCACTACTTTGTCAGTGGCTCTTGCCCGATGCACGCGGTGCGACTACCAGTTGGCCTTCTCCTTCTCTGGTAGGACTATGGTGCGGACTAAAACTTTGGTGTTGTGGGGGTGGGGTGCCCGTGCACGTAGGTGGAGGGGGTGTCGAAGAAGCAACGCGGCATTGGAGGCGGTAGCGGTGGCGGCCCTAGGGGGTCGCAGCCGTCATCATCGCGCAGGGACAGGGAGTTTGCCGTCGATTTGAAGGAGTCACAGGTCCGAGGTGTATCCATTTTTCTTTGTTTGGTTTACACTTTACAGGTTGCACAGTGCATACTAGAGAATTGAGTACAGCTACAGTTCCAAATTGAATGAGGGTGCCAATTAGCTTTTTATATGATGGAGTAGAATCTATCCCATCCTCTGCATCTAGAGTAGAATCAATGGCCATAAGAGCACGGATGACTATTTCACTTCATTGCTGCTTCCATGCCAAACATGCTTACTGAGTTACTGTTGTTTGGCTGGGTGCTTTGGGTTACATTATACATTGTCGTCTGTGTGGATTGTATGCTGTGGGTAGGGTTTCGTCTATTCAAACTATTAAGTGCACTTCTCCATTCTGGATTTGAGTCAGTTTGCACTTTCTTTTTGTAAGTTCACTGCCTCAGTTATAAACTATGCTCTCTTCAGTCTGAATGAATCTCTTATGATGGTTTCATACTGTTTCATCATCTTATGCATTTTGCAGTGGGCGATGCACCATGCGGAGAGCAGCGGCGATGCATTCAAGTGAGCGCCCTCATCGGCGACGGCGTTGCAGCGGGCGAGCTCCCCCTTTGGAAGTGGAGGCTGCGCGCGGGACACGAGCTCCTGGTGAGGATCAGCGACACGATAGGCGCGCGGGCTGACCATTTGTCCAAATAACTAGGCATTTTATACCTATGCTATTCAATTTAGTTCTGTCTATGCCTTCCATATCCACAATGTTCCTTTCTTTCTTAGGAATCTTATTGTCTTCATAATTCATTAGTGAATGAGCAGAGAAGTGGTAGCATTTTTTTTTGTTTAGTACCTGATGCTTATTCTGTCTCTAAATGTTACTTATGTCTGTTCAACAATACTATTTTTTGATCTAGCATTTCTTGTGTTCATGCTCAACAATACAGATGGGGTGGTGCATAGGCTCTTGGCACTCAGGCACCTGCTGGGCTCCTCCTTCAACATGTAGTTTTCAGCTGTAGCAACATATGCTAGATCTTTGTTGTTGCATTTTTTCTCTCTTGACTTGCTTTTAGACTGTACAATGTAAGGTCATTTATCACTGTTTTTAGATCTTGGTACAACCTATATAGTATTTTATCATGCAAAGCTGCAAAGAAACTAGATATACAGGGCCTGTTCGCTTGAACTTATCAGCTGTCTTATCAGCTATAATCTACGGTATTTTTCTCTCACAACAAAACAGATTTAGCCGGCTTATCAGCCGGCTTTAACACCAGCCTATTGGCATGATTTTTTTTATTGTGCACCATGTTTTTTTGCTTCACATTAGCAAACTCTACTAGAACAATTCCTTACAAAATTAAACTTGGATATTGTGCTGACGTTTTCTGAATCTTCTTTTCAGGAGCTCAATCCTCGGATACTATCATGGGAGAATATGCTAAATTTGGCATAGTTAATTTTCCCTACCGATAACAAGCACTTCACTTTCATTCATTAGGCATTTAATCAGTTTTTACTGAACTACAACATCTGATTGGCATTATATTAGCAATTCAGTATTAGCCACTAGGCATTATATAAGTATTTCAGTATTATATAGGCATTTTATTATTCAGCTATGGGTTGCAAATGAACATAGACACTATACTTGCTTTTTCGGAATACATAAATTGCCTATTTGTCGTCTAATGAATGATATTTAAATTGCCTAAGAAAATGCAGCTTGCTGTGCTTTCTCGGACCCCTGCTTTTTCTCTGTCATTTGGTTGCTTCAGTTCTTATCTGCAGGGCATACCAATTGCAGCCTCAGCTAGGCCACTATTGGGCAGCATAAGTAGCATTTTTGGCACTGCATAACTTTAGCTCTGTTTTCTTCAGGTTTGACCAGGCTTGCCATGTTCTCCCTAGCTTCTTTGCAGCTGCTTGCTGTTTGTATAGATTTATTTATCCTTTTTTCTAATCTACTAGCTCTTTTGAGTGCTTGGTAATTTTGTAGCAGCAGCAGTTCTGCAGAAACATTTGCTCTCCAACAACAGTTTCAGAACTTCAGGTAATGTTTCTGTAATTTTTTGTTTACCAACAGCAGTTCGGTGGACCAAAATTGATGTGTTTACGTGATCATTTCTTCCTCTCAGCTAAGATTTAATCATTTTTATTCACTAGCTACCTGCTGTAACTTAGCCTACAGTTTTTTTAGTTTCAGTCAGTGTTCTGAATTTCATGATGATACAATGATGTACCTTTAAGCTATCATGACTTGCATGTATTATGCATCTATAATGTCCTAGTAAGAATACGCTAAATTGCCTAGAAAGAATAGACTAAATTACAATGATGTATCTTTAAACAAAAGAGTTGGTCAGTGATCGCCAAATATTGTTTTTTTACTAGTAAGAATAGGCTAAATTGCCTATTTAGGAAGACATTGTGGTCTAACTAATGATACTTAAATTGCCTAAGCGAATGCAATCTACTACAGTATTACCAGCAGCAACCTGGGCTCCCGGAACAATTCTCAAATAGGCAACATAAGGTTTTTCATTTTTTTAACATATGCATCCTTTTTTATCTCTATCCAGCAACAATTTATGACACATGTTATCCTTTTTTAAACATGCAGGATAGAGGCCATGTACTGAGAAGCAAGGTGCAGGCCTTGTATAGAAAAGATGCGGAAATGTATGCTTTTTCTAGGGACTAGATGTACAGTGTTGTGCTGTAGAAAACTGCAGACGTAAATGTGTTCTATTTTTTTGAATATATTGCCCTTTTTTTTGTACGTAGACATGCAGTACCTAAAAGCATATGTTTGGGCCTAATTTGCCTTTTTTCTCATAAACCATGGTCGTTATCTGGGCCTGGGCCGCGCAAGCCGTGACCGGTCTCGGTTACATACGGCGGGAAAATTTTCTTCCGTGCGCCAGCGTGATTATCATCCTTGCCGGAAAAAGAAATATAATAATTACACTTTACTATAAATGGCTAGGTCGTATAGGACTATGGATGTGTTTGTTTTCCTAACTTATTTCTAGCCTGACTAAGTCTGGACAGCTTTAGCCTGTCCCTAACAAGCTAATGACTAGTTATTTGGTTACCTATATTGTCGAAGCCTAGCTAGCGAATAGCGTGTGGTTGCCTGGTTTCTTTTGCATAGAATCTTCTCTTCTTGCATATAAGTTTAGGAAAAAGTCTACTTAACCCTCACCTTTCATACATGGTCTACTTCACCCTCCAACTATGAAACCGTCTGTTTTACCCCGTGAACTTTTCAAAACGTCTATTTTAACCCCCGAGCGGTTTTTGACAGTGGTTTTGCTACAGTAACAACGGATTTGCTACAGTGCCGGTGGATTTGAATTTCCTTTTTTTAAATTTATTTTCGGTGAATTTTTGAAAAATCGTAGAAAAATCATAAAATAAAAAATCTAATTTTATTGGACTCCACATGAGTAGATCTACACAGTGAATATATAATACGGTATGCTTTAGTACAAAATTTTTACTATAGCATTAGATTAATTGGAAAAACTAATTTTGTCTGTAATTAATTGGAATAATTCATAGCTGCAGCTTCTATGGTCCAATTGTGGTGAAATTTTTATGGTACGCTAATTATTGTATGCTTGAACTATAGTAAAAATTTCGTACTCAGTGGACTACGTATAACTTAGTTATAGATAAATTCTAATTAATTACAGAAAAAATTGGATTTTCCAATTAATCTAAAGCTACAAAAAAATTTGTACTAAAGCATATCGTATTATATATTCACTGTGTAGATCTACTCATGTGGAGTCCAATAAAATTAGTTTTTTTATTTTATGATTTTTCTATGATTTACTATGATTTTTCAAAAATTCACCGAAAATAAATAAAAAAAAGAAAATGCAAACCCACCGGCACTGTACTGTAACTTGACGGTTTTTTCAAAAACCCGCTGTCAAAAACCGCCCGGGGGGTAAAATAGACGGTTTTGGAAAGTTCAGAGGGTAAAACAGATGGTTTCATAGTTGGGGGGTGAAGTAGACCATGTATGAAAGATGGGGGTTAAGTAGACTTTTTCCTATAAGTTTACCTCCTTGAGGCATTTTATCGGACAGGTGGTGCTCATCCTTAGCAAGCAGCAGGACGAGCACGGTGCGGCAGCCATCACCACACCGAGCACGGTGGGCATGTGCACGGCGGGCATGAGGGCAGCCTAGAGGCGGTGAGCATGGCGCGACAGCCATCACCACGGCAAGCACGGCGGGCATCGCCACGCATGAGAGCATCTAGTTCGTCTCCAGTTTGTCCGAGTTGTGCACCTCCGTATGCATGCAGTAGAGCATCCAGTTCGTCCGAGTTCTGTACCTCCGTAGGCATCCAGTTCGTCCGAGTTCTGTACCTCCGTAGGCATCTAGTTCGTCCGAGTTCTGCACCTCCGTACAAACCAAGATCTCCAGTTCGTCCCTATTCTTTGCCATCGACCTTCGTAGGCCCTCCCTTTTCCCCATCTGCAGGCTGCAGGCGCTGCTGCTCTCATCCTCCGCCAGCGAGCGAATCACCGGCTCGATGACAAGGCGGGAGGTATCTCGCCTTCGATCAGGTGCGCGCCCTCCCCGAACTCCCCCTCGCCTTCCTCATCTAGCTTCTGATTCAGTCCGGTCCGCATTTTGCACCTAGGATTCCGGCGCATACTAGTCGCCTCCTCCATTGTCATGCTCCTCCTCTTCGTCTCCGAGCTCCGTACGCATCTTGCGGCAGAGCAGGCAAGGAAGGGACATGCTCAGCTTCTCCGCCCGATTCCGCCTCCTCTGAGATCCCTTCAGTCGCCATGGACGAGCTCCTGTCGAAGCTCTGTAGCCCCGCGAGCCACATCCTGACAAGGACAAGGCGCTCGACACAGCCGCCACGCTGCTGGAGCGCTACTGCGGCCATGGCTTCATCACCAGGAAGAAGCACGGCGACCGCCACCAGGAAGAAGCCCGTGGAGCAGCACGGCGAGATCCGGGAGGTGGAGGACCAGCGGAGCATGGGAGGAGGATGAGCACAGGACGAGGAGGAGCATGGGAGGTGGAGCTCGTCGATGACGGTGAGGCAGCAAGGGTGAACGAGAAAGGGAGGGGCGGTGAGGGCAATGGGCGTCGGAGCTGAGCCAAGCCTGGTGAGGAATGAACGCCCAATTCCTGCGTTCTTCTCGAGCCAGGCCAGGGTCTCAAAGGCAACCAAACATCTAAAAGGTGGTTTCCTCAAGTATGGTTTACAGTTAGTCAGGATTAGCCACTTACGAGATCCTAACCTATAACATATTGGTATGTTAAGCTTCGGCATCAATGATTCCCGACCGAAGAGACATGACCGAGCCGGGGCACGCTGTAGCTCCGGCTCAGGGTTTGTGAGCTCGCCCGAGCCTCCGGCTCCCTATCGACAATGCACCCGTACTCAGCCCTTGGTTCTTGCCCGGCCTACGACGTCAGCCAAGGGCCGGGTGCAAGAAGACAAGCCCTGAGCCATCGAGGCTTGGGGGCTTCGAGGTGCAGCACGGGGTGTGACACAAGAAGACAAGTCCCCTCAGCCTCCTGGGGCTGGGCAGCTCCTGGGTCCGCATGTCAGCCCCTCGAGCCGACCTCCTTCGCCACCAAGAAGACTCCAGAATATCCACCTGGGGGAGGCCGGTCCAAGCCGACACAGCCTGACACGCAGAGTGTCAGAACAGAGTAGCCGGATGACGCCTAGGGGTTCTTCGGCTGCACGACACCGCCACAGTCCACAAAGCACCGCTGCAAGACCCTCATGGACTCCGATGCATGTAAACCGTAGACACTTCTCCTCAAACCGCCATGTACCCGACCTATCTCGGTATATAAGGGATAAGGTCGGACCTTGGGGGGAGGATCCCAGATGGATCATTCGACTCCTCATTCGATCTGTTTCTGCTCAGCACCGAGGGCAGAGGCGACCCAGAGAGGAGCACCGAGAGCTCCTCCACAGCATCCATCGTCTCTTCCTGTCGGTGTTTCGTAAACCGGACTAGTAAATTTATACGATTGCTACGCTGCTCTAGGAAAATGATGGTAGCATCTAATAGACACGAGGATTTATACTGATTTAGGCCAGAGCCCTACCTCCAATCTCAGAGAAGATCGAGTGTGTGTTCCTCGCTTGAATGCTCTAAAGTTCTTACAATGGGAGGTGCAAGAATGGTGAAAGAGGTGGTAGAACCTATGCTAGACGAGGGGCAGCCCGAAGAGAAGCTCCAGGAGCCCTACTCCTATGGATGGAATGGTAGAGGATGAAGAATGTGAAGATGTCCCGAGGTGGGTGCCCTGGTTGCCCTTATATAGAGTTCGGGGCTAGGGCTTGATACAAAGAGGAGGTTTCCTCGACCGAAGGGTCATGAGCCTAAGGAAGGTCCTAACTAACTTGGCTTACAAGCTACACCATCTTCTGGTGTCCATCCAGGCATGGCCATCGTCATGGTCTTGTGGCCACATGGTGGCAGAATGAGACGTTGTGCTACAGTGCCGACCATGGTGGGCACAATAGGCACATCGGTGGTTCATCAGCCATCTTGCGCAACACAACATCCATCATGGTCTTCGCCATCATCTCTAGGTTTCCTAGGACGTCATACCCATAGTAGGTTGCCACCCCGGGTCGTTGTTTGCTTTGTGGGGCTGAGGGCCATGACCCCGATCGTTGGGGTTGGGGCTCTCCGCCAGCCAGGGAGGTCTCTAGGTTGAGACCCTTGTCATGGATCCCATCCCATAGTGGGTGGGATCGTACACGTGTCCTGTCGGTCCATATTCGGACGGTGGGTTTCTTCCCCGTTGCCATTGCTGTGCGGTGCTGTCTCGTTGGTGCGGCATGGCATAGGGATGGCGTCTGATCGGACCATGGTGTTTGTTGTCTCCTCGGTCCTTGTGAGGTCAGTGTGGCATGCCTGCTCTCGTTAGAGAAAGCCTACTAAGCCATGCTCGATCTCTCCCCATCCTTCCCAGGGGTCGTGATGGGGGAGAGATCGAGCATCTTCCATGTGGTTAAGGCAGGAGAAAGGGTCATGGCTGAACCTGGCCTTGGCGTTGGCTTGGCGTGCTCATCCTAGCTAGGCCTCGGTCGTTTAGGCCATTGTTAACCTGATGTGTAGCGGGCCACGTGGCCTGCCAACTAATCGGCGCCTTGAGACACCCTGGGGTCATAACCCTGACAGTAGCCCCCAAGCATTTTTGCGATCATGAAGTGATCATGAAAGCACTGATGTGCGTGCTTGGACAGAACATGGGCTCATGGTCATGGCGACGCGGTTTTTGGTTTGACGCAAGAAAGCCAAGTTAGGAGGCTACTTGTGGATGCCCTGTGCCACATGGCCCAAAAACCAGACTAGCCCTCGCGACCTCACTGAAAGATGTCAGGAGTCTACTTGTAGATGCCCTGTGCCATGTTGTTTTTGGTTTGACATGAAAAGGCATTTTCTCAATCTCTTCCTTCGTGGTCGCGAGTTTTTTTGTGAATGTCCATTTGGCTCATAGGTCTTGGACCTTTTGTCTCTTCCACATGACTGAGCTATGATCATGCTTTGGGTTCCGCAATGCGTATCACCCTGGCCTCTTGCTTTGTTGACCTCTCTCAAGGAGGTTGTAAACTCCTGACGGTTTGTGAGTTTCCGAAGCAGGCCTTAGGTCTGAGACCTGGGACGCAGGGCAGAGTTGGTCGGGGCATGGCCCTGACCTCTTTGGGGTCACGGGGACCCTACTCCATTTTTCCCTGGCATCCTTGCTGACCTTGAGAGGTCGTGTCGCCTTGTAACAGGCGGGTCTGGTTTCGCCCCACGTGGGGGAGAGGCATGTGCACCGTAACCACACGGTGCGCCTCATCGGGGTCTATAGGTAATCCGAGTGGGACCCAATATCCTCCCCAATCGACATGAAGTTTGGCTGTGCCTCATGTGAGACATCCCATAAATAATCGACCATCAATCCCGTTGGTCCCCAACCGCCTTCGCAGCGGCCAGAGGGCAAGATGCCTCCCCCAAAAGCGGTCAACCCAGGAGACTTCGAAGCGGATGACTCAGACACGGGGAGAGATGGTCATGTGGCTTTGCACCACCGATTAGAGCCGCAGGGGCCCATCTCCTCCCTGCCCCTATCCCTTTTGTGGCCTCGAGCCCTTCTAAGGACCAGCCAAAGAGTGGGTTTCCTAAGTACAATGCGGGGTTGTGGATGCGAAGGGCCGCTCGGCGTGTGAGTCTAGGGGGTTGTCGATCTCCCCTGGCCACATCGCGTCTTGGTGGTGCCCTCTTGTAAATGGCCGTGCGCCATAAATCGTGGGTGCATGAATCGAAAGATAATGAAAGCTACAAGGCTTACTCGAGATATGTTACCGCGTTGTCATCCGCTGCTCATCCTTTCATCTGGCCGCCTCCCTTGTGCTGTGAGAAAGCGGTTAGTATATGTTAGAGGAGACGCATGCATTCGATGTACCTCCAACGACCATTGCTGGTCTCATGCTGCCTGGGGGCTGAACCACCACATCTTCTGCCCCTTGATTGCGAGTGTGCCTTGGGGCCTACGCCCGTCTAGAACGTGAACCACCGTCTTCTCTGCCTTCATCTTTGTGCCGCCTATTTAAGTTGAGGGAGAGGAGGGTAGCGAGTCTCATCCCCACTTTTCCCCCTACTTCTAAAATTTCCCTCGTGTCCAATCCGAGTGAGAGAACGGCTGTCTTCTTCAAGTGCCGTGGCTCGTAGTCCATCCGAGCGGCTCCACCATCGCCTGGAGGGATCTTCGAAGATCAAGCTCCGCCACATCCTATCGGTGTTTGTCCTCCACTAGTGTTAGAGGAAGTTCCACGAAGATAGATAGGAACGTGGCCATGGGAGGCCCATGTTGCTAGGTTCCCCCATGGTTGGCGGGCACTCGGCTCCCAGCTCTAGGTCTAAGAGCATTCGAGCATCGACTCGGCGGCCCACTCGCTGGCTCGTCGCCAGGCGTTCCTCTCCTAGCTCTACCGGAAGTGGCATCGGGGCGGTTTCTGGCGGGCTCCTCTTCCTCGGATGTTAGAGGAAGCTCCGTGAGGTGGTCATCCTCAAGACTTCTTTTAACAGTCCTCTCCTGCTCATGGTGCAACTCTAAAGGCTAGAGACACCTTGTACCGGTTTTTTCGCTTCATGAGATGTCCATCGCGAGTGGGAGGGGATCCGATGATTATTGTAACCTCGGGTCCATCTAGTCCTATAATGCACTATACTAGGTATCTTTGTTCACGGCTTTAGAAGCCGGTGATCCTAACATCTTAGGATGGTGTTGTAGTCGGCAAAGCGCATGAGTCCTTGAGGCTTCGATGTATGCGTTGCTTTTTTAGATTTCCCTCTTGTTATTGCCAATGTCAATTTTATCTCAGTGATCCTTGGCATGAAGGGTTTTTGCCCAAGTTATTCGCTCCTTGTGTTGTCGATTCGCGTAGATTGTTTCATCTAGCTAGGCTCGTCGTGGAGCCATTGTCGGACTGTGGGAACTCATGTTCGCGCGTTGCAATGTGCTTTGTCGCAATTGAGAGGGGCGGCGTGTTTGTCATTCCCTGCTAGGCCTCCTTCTAGAGGAGTGGTTGCTGCAGACCTTGATGAGGTGGCCTTGGTAGACCGTTCGAGTGTGCGGCGTGGTGCTCGACATTCCCAAGTGGGTCGTGTTTCTTGGAACCATAAGGGGTCCTCGACGGTTTTGTTTGACTAGATGATGCATCTACCGCGTTTGTTTGGGAGAGCGCAAATGCTCCGTAGGTGAATCACATCTGCTATCTTGGGCCTTGTCGAGCTCGTCATGTGGGGTTTACTCTTGCCAAGGTCGTTTGCTCGGTCTTCTTTTCTTGAATGTGCGGGGTTAGCCATGAGCGACTATGTGGTTTTGGCTCGGGGCGAGCCGGCTTGCTCGAGCGCTACGTGCACCAAGGGCTGCTCAGTTGTTGTGAAGCGTGCCGCTTCCGCACGTGATGTTGCTGGCATGTGATCCCACCTTGTCATGTTGCTACCTGCGTCCCTCTTTGTTCAGGTTGGAATGTGCTCCTTCTCCGTGAGCCTTATGAATGTGGGTGCAAGTTCTAGCCTGGGGGCTAGCCCACTGAGCTAAATGTTATGCAGCCCGACGTTGTAGTCGGGGCATCAGGGTCAGGTCACTGATCTGGTTTGATGCAAGGGGAAAAAGCGAGTAGAGGGCATAGGCCTCAATTTTCCCCATTCCACCCGCTCGGGTAGAGCGGTGCTCTGTTTCCTTTCGCTCCCTATCCGCGTGAGTGCCCGATTTTGCCCTGGAGCTGATTCGGGAAGCTTGGTCTGAGAGGCATCTCGTTGTGGTGAGGAGCTTGGGAAACAGTTTGTCATTCTATCCTGCCGCGGGTATATGTGTAGAAGCTCGAAGCAGGTCTCTCATTCGAGGACAGATGGTGCATGGGGTCTTTGCACCTAGAGTGCAATCGGCGTATTCGCTTGTCATTACGCCGTTCTTTTTCTTACTTTTCATCCAAATTGGAAAGTGCTTCATCCCCCTGGGTCTGTGCCTACAAATGCTTGTCTTAGCCCAAGGGCTGGTCTACAGGGCTAGAATGTTCGTGATCCGTTGGAACAACAGGATGGCGGAGGATGATCGCAAATCCAGCAAGATGCGAGAAGAAAGCAAGAGAACGACATGTGCCCCCTTCCTTTCGCTCCCCTAATCCTAAGCAAATGGGTTTCCCATTTGCTCTTGGGCCCGTGCGCAGGTGCCTGGCCTTGCCTAGGAGCTGGTCCATTGGGTTGGCCGCGGCGTCCCGAGCGAGAGGTCGGGACACGGGTTACCGGCTCGTCGCGGCGTGGGGAGCGGTCAGAAGATGCTCGGGAAAGGGGTCACTAGGATGGTTACAAGCATTGCTATGTTGTGGGACACATATATGTGTCCTCACGCATGTCCTCCGTGGGTGACTCATGTCTGGCCACTGGCGTGAGGCGGAGTGGGTCACTTGAGGATCTATGCGACTCCTGGACGGAGTGCTTGAGCGCATTGTTCCGTGGTTTGCTCCACGAGTTGGTTGTGGTTTTCTAAAGCTAGGGGTGAGCCTACATGTGTATGTGGACATGTTTGGGTAGAGTGGCTAGAGCTAGAGATAACGCTACAGACTGATTGTAATAACCTGAGTTTTTGTGCAACCAAAAATGCGAGCTTTTTAAAAATTTTCCTGCTAACGTGTGAAGCATGTAGCTTCTAGGTTAAACCCGAGTCTAACCCACTAACAAATCCTTGCATCCATTTAGAATTGTTTGTAGGAATGTGCTGGTGCTCTCAAGTTTGTTCTATGTTTGAGTCTTGTTAGAGTTTGGAGTGCACAAATCCGTAGCAAGAATTCCTTCTTTGAATCTCCTCTCGCATCCCTTTTGAAATCATCTCAAATTCCTTCTCTCAAATATTTGAATCACAAATGGAATTCCCCTTCTTTTCCCCTTGGGCTCAAACTGCTTAGCCAGCCCATTTCCCCTCCCTCTTTTCTCCTTTTCTCGCCAGCCCACCTCAATTTCCCTCCTCTTGGACCGCTCGCGCCTCTGGCCCAAGCCACGCACGCAACAGCAGCACCAGCGCCCCACTCGGCCCAACATCGCATGTTAGCCTAGCTCGCCTCCCTCCCTTCTCCCGCTACATGGCGCAACAGCGCAGCAACCCGCTAACCCACACCAGCCCTCAAAGGCCCGTTCAGAGGCCTCCGCAGGCCTGTTGAGTTGCCCCTACCCTAACGCTATGCATGCCCTTATGCTCCAAGCCCCGAGCCACCACCGCTGTTGCACGTGCACCTGCACTGTGCCCCATGCCTTGATGTCCGTACCTCGAGCCCCGCATCTACCACCACGTGTCCCGTCCATGGTGCGGACACTGAAGATCATCAGAGCTCCCTCGAACCCTAGCTCACGTGCCTATAAGATGCCCAGCCATCATCACTCCTCTGCTTCTCCCTAATCCATCACTGCCGTACCACCCTCTCCTTCCCTCCTCCTAGCTCGCACTACTACAACCTGCCTCGCCCACACCGGTAGTGTGGCAGAACCTCCTAAATTATAGGGCCCACATGCACCTGTCACTGTCCAACGACCTTTGACATTTATGCATATGTTACCGATAACTTAAGAAGACTGTCGGGTGTCCTCGGGGAACCCCGAATCATCCACGATTTCCGAGCAGGATCACATTACAGAGTCATTGCAGTATTACAACATTTATTGAAATATCTACACCAGAGTAAATCAGCGGAAGTCTTACAATAACTTAGTTTACAAAACATTTATTTCAAACCTTACAAACTAAGTTCGATGATTAATACAAACCAAGGTAGTGGAGTGGCATTATAACATATTACAAAACACACACAAATATCGCCTTACTCGCCTAAGGGCCACACATTACTTATCGTCATCGCCTTTGAACAATAGTCATGCAAAGACGATCCAAAACAGAATCGCTCATGAGCCTCACCGCAACAAGGGTCAGCGAACCACGAGTACAAAAGTACTCAACAAGACTTAACGAAATAGAAACAGAGAAACTCAGGAATGCAGGCTCATGGGATTCAAGGTATGGCTTTAGCAATAATCAAAGTTCTTTTGCGTAAAAGCTCTTTTAACAAAATTCTTTATCTCAACATTTAAAACTTCATAAGATCATATACAAAGTCGACACGATCCGTATTGAGATCATGAAACTTCATATCCAACACTTTCTCAAACCATACTCAAGTTCCGGTTATTAATACTACGATGATGAGAGAAGTGAGTCTCCATAACCGAGGAGCAACGACGATTGAACCGATTATAAACCCAATTTGGGAATTCCAGACCACACGACATATGCAGGTCCCCGACCTACATATATCAACCTACCCTTGGATCCTCTAAACAAGAACGGGTCCGCGCCACCCGAGAATACGATACTCCACACTCCGGCCCATTGCCACGTGGGTACACGCTATTCCGCCATCTCTCCACTCCCAAAGTCGCGAGTAGCCATTCTCGTAATAGAATAGCCAAGTTAAGGCTTACCGGAGTATGCGGTTAGTACTACAAAGTCTCACCTCGAGCGGTTCAACAACAGTCACGGACCTTAATCGACACGGCGGGAAGAACCGCTCACAAGACCTCCATGTCTTGTGGCTCACACACACCAAAGTCCACTTTGGTCTAGATTTATTACTTCACATGCTCATATTTCATGATAACATAAGTAACCAAAGTTCCATATAAAACTTGCAGGTGACAGGTAATCACCCGACTTTTATTATCTAAGCATGACTAAGCATAACTAGCCATATACGAATTAAAACGGTTAACAAGGTAGATAAGGAAAACAAGGTTGGTAATGCATCAATTAGGTTCCCACTTGACTTCTAATCACTTAATGCAGTATTGAAAAGCAAAAGCGAAATCAATTTGTAAAACACAAGGTAGGTTTAATGTATCCGAGGCTTGCCTTCGTTGACGGAAAAGTCCGATTCAGGAGTCGGTCCACAGTTATCCAACCCGACCTTAACCGACGGATTAACCTCCTCAACCGCTTGATTAACCACTACAGGTTCACCTTCGTTCACTACACGTAGTAACAATGCCATGTTTAACATGATGCGGAATACAAAACATGATGCTCGACGATGGATACAAAATTAAATAACTTGAATACAACTTTCATTCGCGGTACAGTTACAAGTCAAACTAACTAAACCTATTTCGTAATACATACATCAATTGCCAAAGATCATTATCCACTAATGACCCAAGGACATCACTCAATCAAAAGTTCAATCAAAACCTAAATCATTAAAGGTTACTATTCGCTTTTATGAATTAATTATTTAATTAAAAATTATGAAATAAATCAACTTGTTCCAATTGAGCTCAAAATTTTTATAAGCGTTCATTACATGATAACTAAGTGGCAAAACAATTTTCATAATTTTTTGGATAATTAATTAAGCCTAGAAAAATCATGGAAAGTCATTTATTAATTAATTGAGCAATTTTTATCATACCCCAAAAATACTTAAAATCAATATTTCAAATTTTTGTCACATAATATACATCACAAAGAAGTCACACAAAAATTTTCATAATTTTTGGAGCTCTAAATAAATTTACACAAAAATAACAAATTCCAGCACTATTCATATAAATCTGAAAAACAGAAAACTCATTTGAACGCTGAGTCACTGACATCGGACCCCACATGTCATCTTCAACCTTCGCGCGTTGACTACGACGACGGACGCGGCGCTGACCGGCGCAAACTCGCCGACGGTGAATCCAAAGGCGACGGTCAAGGTACCAAAATGACCACATCATCACGGGCGATCGATTGAAGGCACTAGCTAGCAATTACTACGAGCTAAGAGCTTGGCATCGGCCATGGCGGATCTGGGCGGCTCGGCGGCACTACGCCGCGGCAGGAGCTCAGTAGCGATTAAATAAGCGGATACAGAAGCACCAGTAGCTCACCACGAACACGACGGAGGCGAGAGAGCAAGGTCGAGGAGAAGCGTGAGACGCGGGTCGACGTACAAAGACAGCGGCGGCGGAGCAAGGATCGTCGGTGATGGTGTGCGGTGGACTGTGGTGATCAAAATGAGCAAGCAACAATGGATTAAGCATCACAAGATCGAGGCGAAGCCGGAGCTACGCTAATCGAAGCAACAACTCACCGGAGGGCCACGACCACGGTGAAAGCGGGATCAAGAAGCTATTTGCACCGCGCGAAGAAGAAATACGTTATGTGGCGTTTCCGGCGAAATCAGACTAAATTGAGGGGTTAGCTGGGACGCGCAAGGAGTAAGGCGGAGCTGGAGCTAGCTTAACGGCGATGGCGAACCACGACGGTGGCAACGCAGGCTCACGGAGATGAGCAAGGTGACGGAAGAAAAGCAGAGCAAAGGAAAAGAAGAACGGCGGACGACTCGAGCTTTAAAGGATGGCCAGAAGCTCAAGGAAGCTGCGCTGTGGCCTTCACGCAGGCCAGTATGACGCCAAAACGGCCGACGACCCGCGCACTCGAACGCCAAGAAGGAAACGCAGCAAGCAATGTAGCAAGAGCGGTGAACACTGTTCATCAAAATTACAGAATTGCCATTCTCCAAAATTCACAAATTACTCTCAAAATTTCATAACAACTCAAAAATCTCCAAAAACAAAAGTTGTTCAAAATCAAAAGTTCTACAACTTTGCTTTTGAAACCATATCCAAATTCATTTTACATTTTGAAATTCAAATTTGAATTCAAAAGGGGACACTTTAAAGAATTATGCCTTTTCAAATTACTTCAAATTTTACTAAACAACTTTGAAAACTCCAAAAACCAACTTTGTACATCTTTACAAGATCTACACTTTTGCTTTTAAGCTCAACCCCAAAATATGCTTAGATTTTTAAATGAGTTTTTCGTGGTAGAATTTAAATTTGAAATTAGGGTTTTCGGAATTTCAAAACAATACAGGTATTTCAAACTCGATTCAAACAATACAAGTCAACACTTATACATGAATGTAAACTTGTTTTAGTGAATGCATATCAAAGTTTGCAATATGACCAAATGCTTTGCAATGCATATGATGACATGACAGTTTTAGTATTTAAAACACCCGGGGTGTTACAATCCTTCCCCCTAAAAGAAATCTCGTCCCGAGATTCAAAGCCATAGGTTAAGTAATGGAAAAGGAAATGTGTCAACCCAAAAATATTCAAAACTTCTTCATAAAACAACTGAGGGCCCTTTACAATCATGATTCACAATCTCATAGTAAACTATCATCATACTAAATCGATGCAAGAAACTGGAAACTTTTTCTAACAAGTAATCTTTGATTCCCATGTAGCTTCTTCTTCGAATGTTGATTCCATTGTATCTTGTAGAACTTTATTGTTCTCCTTCGAGTAACACGATCTTTTCTGTTCCAACACTTTGATAGGATATTCGAATAGGTTAGATCCGGTTCGAGTTCCACCCTTCAACTTCAACATTCGCTTCGGGCACTTGGAGACACTTCTTTAATTGAGAAACATGGAATACATCATGCTTTCTGGCGATAGATGTTTCGGTAATTTCAAGCGATATGCTACCTTTCCATACCTCTCTAAGATTTGAAATGGTCCAATATATCGTGGTGCCAATTTGCCTTTAACACCAAAACGGGTAACTCCCTTCATTGGTGATACTTTTAGATATACAAAATCTCCTTTGTTAAACATCAATGGTCTCACGCCGTTTATCTCGCATAACTCTTTTATGCGGACTGAGCTATCTTCAAATTACCTTGTATATCATCTAACCTTGTCTTCTATTTCTTTTACCAGGTCAACTCCAAAGAATCTTCTTTCTCAGGGCTCGCAGACCAACTCAACGATGTTTCGCATCTCACGACCATATAGTGCTTCAAATGGAGCCATTTTAATGCTTTCTTGATAACTATTATTGTATGAAAACTCAGCCAAAGGCAAACACTCATCCCACTTCTTGGAATAGTTAAGGACACAACACCTTAACATATCTTCAAGTACTTGATTGACTCTTTCGATTCATCCATCGATCATGGGTGATAGGTATGTACTAAATGAAGCTTGGTTCCCAACGAAGAATGCAATTGTTTCCAAAAGCTAGAGACAAAGCTGTGTACCCCTATCGACACTATGGTCTTTGGTACTCCATGTAGGCTCATAATTCTTGCTAAATATATCCGGCATATTTGACGTGAGAATATGTATTCGGACCGGAAGAAAATGTGCTGACTTGGTTAGTCGATCTACAATAACCCATATTGAGTCAAATCCCTTTGCTGTCTTGGGTAGACCAACAATAAAGTCCATACTTATATCCTCCCACTTCCAAGCTGGAATAGGTAATGGTTGTAGTTCTCAGCAGGACCTCAAATGTATAGCTTTTACTTTTTCGACAAGTATCACACTTTGCTATATATCTTGCAATTTCTATCTTCATTTTAGTCCACCAAAATCTTTGTTTTGGTCATGGTACATCTTATTACTCCCCGGATGGATAGATAACCTAGTAGCATGTGCTTCTTCAAGAAATTGACTGTCTCAACTCGGGAACTTTTGGTACTACTAGGCGATTCTTGAACCAAAGCACACCTTCATCATCTATTTGAAGCATTCCGCTTTTCCATTTTCGACTCTATCCATGATATGGGCTATACCCTTGTTTTCTTTTCGAGCGACAATAATCGATCACGAATAGTGGCTTCAACAATAATGTTGGTCAAATTGCCTGTTGAATTACATCTACATTCAACTTCTCCATTTCTTGACATAAAGTCAAACCCATTGTTCTTCTTCGCCGGACAATTGCAATAACTTTTGCGACTTAAAGCATCTCTGCAACTACATTTGCCTTTCCAGGTGATAATGCACTTCCAAATCATAATCCTTAATTAGTTCTAACCATTGTCTTTGTCGCATGTTCAATTACGACTAAGTGAAGATATACTTTAAGCTCTTATGGTCTCGTGTAAATATGACACGTATTACCAAGCGAGGTAATGCCGCCAAATCTTTGAGCATGTACCCACATTTGCTAACTCCAAATCATGAGTCGGATAGTGTTCTTCATGTTGCTTGAGTTGCACGGATGCATAGGCAATGACTCGACCTTCTTGCATCAATACACATCCAATACCAATACCGAAGCATCACAATAAACATCAAATGGCTTCTCGATATCAGGTTGGGCTAATCTTTGAGTGCGATGGTTAACAATCTTTTCAAATTTCGGAAAGCCTCTTCACAATCCGATGACCATACAAACTTGACTTGGTTCTTCAACAACTCCGTGATGGACTTTGACACCCTAGAAATCTGGGATAAACCGACGGTAATACCCGCCAATCCCGTAAAAACTCGAACCTCATGAAGCTGTAGTTGGCGGTTTCCAATCAAGCACATCCTTAACTTTGCTTGGGTCAACTGCAACTCCTTGGTTTGCCAAAACATGACCAAGAAACTGTACTTCCTTAAGCCAAAACTCACACTTGCTAAACTTGGCATAAAGCTTATGTTCTCTCAAGCGGTTCGAACAATTACGAGATGATCCACATGTTCACTCTTGTTCTTGGAGTATACTAAAATATCATCAATAAATACCACTACAAATTTGTCTAGCTCGGGCATGAATCTGAGTTCATCGGTACATGAAATGAGCTGGAGCATTTGTCAAACCAAAAGACATTACCAAGTATTCATATAATCCATATCTTGTGGTAAATGCCGTTTTGGGAATATCTTGAGCTTAATCTTGATTTGGTGATAACCTGACCTCAAATCTATCTTCGAGAAAACTTTGGCTCGGCCGTTGATCAAAAAGTAGATCTATCCTAGGTAAGGGATACTTATTCTTGATAGTCACTTCATTCAGCGGACGATAGTCAACACATAACCTTAAGGTCTCATCTTTCTTCTTCACAAATATTGCTTTGGACATCCCCAAGGCGATGAACTAGGTTGGATAAACCCCTTATCAATAAGTTCTTGCAAGCGAAGTTTTCAACTCGGCCAATTCCTTTGGTGGCATCCTATAAGCTCTCCGAGAAATCGGAGCTGTTAGGGTTTTAACTCTATGTTAAAGCTGTACATCTCTATCGGTGGTAGACCGGGTAAATCTTCGGAAACACATCCGGAAATTCACATATTACGGGATATCTCTAATCTCTTTGACCGCAGATTGCACAAATTTTGCCCATTGATCTTCTTAAGGTTGGAAGTTGGATGAGAAGTTGAGAATTACTATCGGCAAACTCACCCTTATAGTTCTATTCAAAGCATCTATAATGACCTTATCTTTGATACATCCAATTCATTCCCAAAATTACATCTATATCCACGATCCTTTAGGATAATCATGGTAGTGGGAAAAATATGCCCACCCAGGTTTACGGGTACTGGTATACCATCTCCTTAGTACACGAGGCGTCCCCGAGGTATTTGTATAAAGAAATTTTCCTTTGTTGCCCCAATTGAAATTTCATACTTCACAACAAATGTTCTATTGATGAATGAATGTGATGCTCGAGAATCAAAAGTATAAGCAGGGTGATCAAATGACGGAAACGTACCCATCATCTTTGGCTCTCCCCGGAATCTCTCGGCTTGAATGTAGAACTCGCTTGATCTTCTTTTCACCATTACCCTTCCGAGCATTACGATTGTTGTTCTTGTTCGTGGTCGACCACTGTTGTTGATTGGCGGGGTTCTTCCGAAATTGGGATTGTCTTGTTTGGGATATGGGCATTCCCTTGAGAAATGACCGGGCTTACCACAGTTGAAACAGAGGATAAATGTGACTGTGTGAGGTTGGAGTATTAACACGAAGTATTCGAGGTGAATTCGATAAGTTGTAGCGGGACGAACATTTGATTGTTGCCCAGATTGAAAGCTGCGGTGGGCGATAAGGAGGGCGATAATGGTTGATTGGATGATAGATCACCCTCGCCTCTTTTGATTTCCTCCAAAAGGTCCAGACGGCACATTCTTTTTCTTTTTGATCTCCTTATGTTGTCGATACTTTTCCTCTGAAGCAATTGCAACATTCAACGCCTCATGATAAGTAATATTGGTACAAGTTGTCATCATTATGCGCAATTTAGTATTCAGACCTCTCATGAACCATTTCTTCTTTTTAGCATCGGTGTTGACATGTTCAGGTGCATATTGTGACGGTGATTGAATCTTCCCACATCTTTGCATAACCGTCGATCCCCTTGCTTCAAAGCAAGGAATTCATCGATTTCATAGCCATCACTCCCTCGGGGATATAATGAGCTCGAAAGCGATCTGAAACTCCATCCAAGTTAATGGAACACCCTACGGGCTGCATGGCCATAAGATTTGCATACCAAGCTTTTCTTTGCTCCCCTAAGTTGTTGGGCGGCAAACACGGTTTACGAAACTCTGTGCATGGAATAAGATCAAATTTCGCTCCATGGTCCTAAGCTACCATCGACCTCCGGTGGGTCATCGGCCTTGGTGAACACTTGGGGTTTTGTATATCTGTAAAGTCCACATATGTAGCCTCCTACCTATTATGATTACGTCCCGGTGTCCATGCATCGATTACGGTTACTTTGAGCCATCTCATGAAGCAAGCGAGAATTTTTAAGCTGTCACATTGACAAGTGCAGCTATAGCATCAGCCAAATTGGTTGGGCGGTGGCGGATTGGGGATATCATCCTCATCTTGGGAAGTACCCGGAATCTGCGAACCTCGCGTCTGACTTGCGACGATCTGTTCATAACAAACCAAACTTTATTCACAAGTCTTTATTGAATTGCAACTAAAGCTTACTACAACGCATTACATTGGTTTCTTATTTAAACACAAACCGCATCTAAACAAGACTGCTTAACTTAAACTAGAACTAACTATTACACAACTCTACTTCTTTCCTTTATCACTTCAAACTTCGGGCTCGGTATCCATTCCAGAAATATTACCGCCCTCATTATCACTTTCATCAATCATTACTAATTCTTCCGGATCTTCTTCTTCTTCCTCTTCCGATTCACTATCATCGGCAAGGATCACACCTGGGTCCATTGCATCAGCTTGGGGTTCATGATTAGGATTCAGGAGATTGCTTAGCCTATGAACTTCCTCATGTAGAGTGGTATTATGCTCCTCTAAATCCTCTACATAAAATTCTAGCTCATGAGTTCTAGCTCTAGCTTCATTTCTCCCATCCACCATATGAATTAACAGATTTTCGCAGTTCCTGTGAGCGGTGGTGAGACGTCTTAACTGCTCCTGTAATCTGCCCACCTGGATGGCGTCCATAGCCCTATCTCTAGTAGCTTGGGCTAACTTTGCAGAAATCCTCTGTATCTCAGCCTGAGGATCAGACCTAGATCTGCTACTGCTAGCACCGTCATTCCTAGGGGCAAGTTGATGGCGAGGAACTCCTTTAGGTCCGGTGGACTTACGGGGTGTCTTCTTGGTACGAGCCATACTGTACGAACAGGATTAATCCAATTAAAACAATCTGACAACAGTCTCAAGAGCAGTTGGGATGGACTACACAACTCAACCCATACACACTACTCACCTAGGCTCAGAGATGAAGGAAGTAACAAGTGAATTAATCATGATGCATGAATCGTTCTTACGAACCAAAAACATCAAACTTATAAAGCACATAAACAACAGTTGTTATTATATAGGGCATAATAGAATTACTACTCCACCACACAAAGCCTTTTTCTCAAATCAGGAAGGGTGAGAATGAAATAAGGTAAGTCGGAAGCAATTTGGACCAAATTAACAAGTTATACTTCTTTGTCCCAAATCATTTTGAAGTTTTTGTAAAACAACACAACAAAGACTTGTAATGATCGCTCCGATACCATTCTGTGGCAGAACCTCCTAAATTATAGGGCCCACATGCACCTGTCACTGTCCAACGACCTTTGACATTTATGCATATGTTACCGATAACTTAAGAAGACTGTCGGGTGTCCTCGGGGAACCCCGAATCATCCACGATTTCCGAGCAGGATCACATTACAGAGTCATTGCAGTATTACAACATTTATTCAAATATCTACACCAGAGTAAATCAGCGGAAGTCTTACAATAACTTAGTTTACAAAACATTTATTTCAAACCTTACAAACTAAGTTCGATGATTAATACAAACCAAGGTAGTGGAGTGGCATTATAACATATTACAAAACACACAAATATCATTTGCCTCGCCTTAAGGGACACACATTACTTATCGTCATCGCCTTTGAACAACGGTCATGCAAAGACGATCCAAAAGCAGATCTGCTCATGAGCCTCACCGCAACAAGGGTCAAGAACCACGAGTACAAAAGTACTCAACAAGACTTAACGAAATAGAAGCAGAGAAACTTCAGGAATGCGGGCTCATAGGATTCAAGGTATGGCTTTAGCAATAATCAAAGTTCTTTTTGCGTAAAAGCTCTTTTAACAAAATTCTTTATCTCAACATTTAAAACTTCATAAGATCATATACAAAAAGTGACATGATCCGTATTGAGATCATGAAACTTCATATCCAACACTTTCTCAAACCATACTCAAGTTCCGATTATTAATACTACGATGATGAAGCAGAGAAGTGAGTCTCCATAACCGAGGAGCAACGACGATTGAACCGATTATAAACCCGGTGGGAATTCTAGACCACCACGACATATGCGGGTCCCCGACCTACATATATCAACCTACCCTTGGATCCTCTAAACAAGAACGGGTCCGCGCCACCCGAGAATACTGGTACTCCACACTCCGGCCCATTGCCACGTGGGTACACGCTATTCCGCCATCTCTCCACTCCCGGTCTGCGAGTAGCCATTCTCGTAATAGAATAGCCAAGTTAAGGCTTACCGGAGTATGCGGTTAGTACTACAAAGTCTCACCTCGGCGGTTCAACAACAGTACGGACCTTAATCGACACAGGCGGAAAGAACCCGCTCACAAGACCTCCATGTCTTGTGGCTCACACACACCGAGTCCGCTTTGGTCTAGATTTATTACTTCACATGCTCATATTTCATGATAACATAAGTAACCAAAGTTCCATATAAAACTTGCGGTGTGGTAATCACCGACTTTTATTATCTAAGCATGACTAAGCATAACTAGCCATATCACAATTAAAGCGGTTAACAAGGTAGATAAGGAAAACAAGGTTGGTAATGCATCAATTAGGTTCCCACTTGACTTCTAATCACTTAATGCGGTATTGAAAAGCAAAAGCGAAATCAATTTGTAAAACACAAGGTAGGTTTAATGTATCCAGAGGCTTGCCTTCGTTGACGGAAAAGTCCGATTTAGAGTCGGTCCACAGTTATCAACCCGACCTTAACCGACGGATTAACCTCCTCAACCGCTTGATTAACCACTACTGAGTTCACCTTCGTTCACTACACGTAGTAACAATGCCATGTTTAACATGATGCGGAATACAAAACATGATGCTCGACGATGGATACAAAATTAAATAACTTGAATACAACTTTCATTATGCATGATGCGATTTACAAGTCAAACTAACTAAACCTATTTCGTAATACATACATCAATTGCCAAAGATCATTATCCACTAATGACCCAAGGACATCACTCAATCAAAAGTTCAATCAAAACCTAAATCATTAAAGGTTACTATTCGCTTTTATGAATTAATTATTTAATTAAAAATTATGAAATAAATCAACTTGTTCCAATTGAGCTCAAAATTTTTTATAAGCGTTCATTACATGATAACTAAGTGGCAAAACAATTTTCATAATTTTTGGATAATTAATTAAGCCTAGAAAAATCATGGAAAGTCATTTATTAATTAATTGAGCAATTTTTATCATACCCCAAAAATACTTAAAATCAATATTTCAAATTTTTGTCACATAATATACATCACAAAGAAGTCACACAAAAATTTTCATAATTTTTGGAGCTCTAAATAAATTTACACAAAATAACAAATTTCAGCACTATTCATATAAATCGAAAAGCAGAAAACTCATTTGAACTTATTTGAGTCGCGACATCGGACCCCACATGTCATCTTCAACCTTCGCGCGTTGACTACGACGACGACGGCGGCTGACAGCGCAAACTCGCCGACGGTGAATCCAAAAGCGACGGTCAAGGTACCAAAATGACCACATCATCACGGGCGCATCGATTGAAGGCACTAGCTAGGCAATTACTACGAGCTAAGAGCTTGGCATCGGCCATGGCGGATCTGCGGCGGCTCGGCGGCACTACTGGCCGGCGACGAGGAGCTCGGTAGCGATTAAATAAGCGATACAGAAGCACCGGTAGCTCACCACGAACACGGCGGAGGCGAGAGAGCAAGGTGGAGAAGCGGCGAGACGCGGTCGACGTATTACAAACAGCGGCGGCGGAGCAAGGATCGCGTCGGTGATGGTGTGCGGTGGCTGTGGTGATCAAAATGAGCAAGCAACAATGGATTAAGCATCACGACATCGAGGCGAAGTGGAGCTACGCTAATCGAAGCAACAGCTCACCGGAGGCCACGACCACGGTGAAAGCGGGATCACCAAGAAGCTGCATTACCGCGCGAAGAAGAAATACGTTGCTTGCGGCGTTTCCGGCGAAATCAGACTAAATTGAGGGGTTAGCTGGACGCGCAAGGAGTAAGGCGGAGCTGGAGCTGCTAGCTAACAACGGCGATGGCGAACACGAGCGGTGGCAACGCGGGCTCATGGGAGATGAGCAAGGTGACGGGAAGAAAAGCGAGCAAAGGAAAAGAAGAAGCGGCGGCGACTCGAGCTTTAAAGGATGGCAGGAAGCTCAAGGAAGCTGCCTTTGTGGCCTCATCCAGCGCCAATATGACGCTAAAACGGCCACGCCACGACGCGCCGAACGCCAAGAAAGAAGAAGCAAGCAATGTAGCAAGAGCGGTGAACACTGTTCATCAAAATTACAGAATTGCCATTCTCCAAAATTCACAAATTACTCTCAAAATTTCATAACAACTCAAAAATCTCCAAAAACAAAAGTTGTTCAAAATCAAAAGTTCTACAACTTTGCTTTTGAAACCATATCCAAATTCATTTTACATTTTGAAATTCAAATTTGAATTCAAAAGGGGACACTTTAAAGAATTATGCCTTTTCAAATTACTTCAAATTTTACTAAACAACTTTGAAAACTCCAAAAACCAACTTTGTACATCTTTACAAGATCTACACTTTTGCTTTTAAGCTCAACCCCAAAATATGCTTAGATTTTTAAATGAGTTTTCAGGGTAGAATTTAAATACTGAAATTAGGGTTTTCGGAATTTCAAAACAATACAGGTATTTCAAACTCGATTCAAACAATACAAGTCAACACTTATACATGAATGTAAACTTGTTTTAGTGAATGCATATCAAAGTTTGCAATATGACCAAATGCTTTGCAATGCATATGATGACATGACAGTTTTAGTATTTAAAACACCCGGGGTGTTACAGGTAGCAACCACAACTATCGTGAGCTGCAACTCCTCCACATTGCCGAGCAGCCAAGCCACTATGACCCCACTCTCCACCACGACTGGCCAGCCAAGCTTGCCATGGTCACCTCACTCCGTCAACCATGCCACCATCACCACTTCACCATGCCATGCCTACTTTGCCGTGCCGCACCACCGAGCCACCACGGTCGTGTCTCCGCCTCGTTGTTCTCCTTCACCATGCGCCACCGGTCCCCTTCGCTACATGGACGCACCCGAGCAGCCACACCCTTCCCCGGAGCATGACGTCCTCGCATCATCATGCCTTGTCGCTCCCTTTTTCCACCTCACAACACCACTGTCTCCTCTGAACGGCAGCACAGCAGCGACGTCATCCTCCACCACGACTACAACCATCGTGAGCCGCCTCTGTGTCCACATCTTGCTCTAAGCCACTATGCTCCTCCACCAGTGCCTCCTCGCCAAGCACCTCATCGTCATGCTCCACCTCGGCCCCAAGCTACACTGGAGCTCGACTGATGGCCGCGCCCTGCCTCCACCTCGCCCTCCTCTACTCCAAATGACAGCGCCACCGTAGGGCACCTTCCCCGCCACGCTGTGCTGCTCCTCTTCATCCACGACGACATGCTCTGCCCCATCCTCGCCGCACGAGACTCCTTCACCAGCGTCGTTCGGCACTGCCGCCTCACCTCTACCGAAGCCGCTAACCATGTCATCGCCTTCGACCCAGCTCGCTTCAAGGTCAGGTGAGCTTTGCATCCCAAGCTTGCTATTTTCCTTGAATATCGTGCCACGCTCCTAACCACCCTTTGCAGCTCGCCATGCCGCCGTGCACCTCACCGGAGGATAGCAGCACCCCATCCTCGAAGGCCATGACCTCCATCCTCGCCGAAGCCCCTTCTCCATCACAGTGAGCTCCCAAGGCCCAAGTTTTCCCCTTTCTTCCATCCCGTCGTAGTCCTAGTCTGATGTCCGGCATTCGTGCCGTGGTTCCACACTGCTGTAGGGAAGCAGCCAGCCATGTAGCACCCTTTGCCGGCTCCATCGTCCCTCTAGCCGCCTACTGCTCTATCCTAGCTAGCCGTAGCCAGCCTCGGCCACCTACAGCCAGCCGGCAGCTATCTACAGCAAGTCATAGCCAGATATAGCTAGCCGCAGCCAACCAGTAGGAAGCTGTAGCCCGCTGGGACAAGCCACAATAGCCCTTCTCCATCCTCATCTTCGCAGCAAGGTCGAACCTTTGTTGATGCCATTCCCGACACCAAAAAAACCTTTTCTTTACTCTTTCATACATTGTTCCTATACTTGATCCATCTATATATATATATGCCTATGCCATGCCTTCATGCCAGTCTATCTTGATGCTATGGATGTTTGTGCTACTCCTCCGTCGTTTGTCGTGTAGTGGTTCTTTGTCGGTCATGGGTTCATCCCGCCGTGGCCGTTACACCGAGCGTAACTTGTTCCCTCGCTTCTTAGTTGGCTCTGAAGTACTATGAACGCTAGCTCCTATCCACATCCCTAGGACATGGCCATTATGGACTTGATGTCGACGTAGTTCTTACCCACACATTTCGAGGCCGATGTGACCTAGTCTAGTGGGATATGAATTAGGGGACAACCTTTGTAGAACCATATGAAGCCAACTCATTTAGGTGAAGCTCATGGCCACGAGTTGCCTCACCATGATCATTGGGCTTTACCTCTTTTGCTAGCTTGTTTATCCCAACCACCTCATATGCTTGTACCACATTGACCATAGCGTTCCTTCGGTTCTAGCGGTGACAACCGCATCGCTACGGACATTAGGGATAGCCTTGTGCCAATTTAGTTGCACAGTCGTGGTACCCTACGAGTGGGTTTGGATCATGGGATCATGTCCCTTTTCTTCCAACCTTCGTCCATTCCATGATGAGTTGGTTGAAAGAGTGCGGATTCGATTCTTCTCTCCTCTCTTGTTCTCAATCCTCGTCGATCTAATAAGATGTGGATTGAGCCCTTCGCTATTTGGTGTTTATTTCTCTCTTGATTCCATTCCTTCGATTCCTGTCGCTTGCTATGGCGAGTGGATCAAAGGAAGCTAAATCCCGTGTCCCCCTCTTTTGGTTCTGTCATGCTTAAGCCCTTGTATGCTTGTATCCATTTAGACCATAGCATTTCTTTGGTTCTTGCTGTGATAACTACACCGCTAAGAACCCTAGGGATGCCTTAGTGCATTTAGTGCACCTAGGTCATGGTACCCTACAAGTAGTTTGGGCACTCTTGTTCTCTTCTATGTTGATCCTTTTCAATGCCCCATCCCTTGCCATGGCGCGTGGATTGGAAGGAATAGACCACCTCCCTTCTCTTCTCTCCCCTGTTCCACCCTCTCTTGGTTCCCATCATTTATAATGGTAGATGGATTGGGAGAGACCAGAACTGCTTCTTTTCCCCCTAGCCACACTTTTCGATTCTCGTCAATCTCCATGACGCCCGGATCGGAAGACTGCGAGCCGTGGTGTTCACCTAAGATGAGCTAGGGTCTATGCCATTTTTATTGAAGCTGTATAGGTCGACACGATCGACCCAGGAAGTACTGGCTAGGATAAGACTTATGCTTATGCTTAGCAAACAACCACTTCTGTTTCTTTGGCCCAGGGAGCGGACTTCTACCGAGAGGGCTAAGTCTTCTTCCCCTAGTGTTCTTTTGGTGTTGTTTGATCTTCTATGTCTTGTTGCCTCTTTTGTTCGTAGTCTTTATAGGTTTAGTGGATTAATTGCTCTTTTGCCTTGTTTGTCGCTCTATCGAGGTAGTTACACTGAGGATAGCGTTGATCGGACCAGAACCCATTGGAGGAAGGAAACACGGATGACAACATGACTTTGAGGAGATCAACTGCGAGTACACTGAAGATCTTAGAGAAGACCAATCAATAGGTGCCACATCCCACCCAACCTCGTAGAATCCTAGTAGACATGCTATAATGTATATGCTAGTGCTTTACTTTTATGCAAATGATATGTGATAGGTTGCATGGTAGATTTGCTTGAAAGCCATTACCTTGTCGCAACCTATACCCTTGCACACCTGCTGTTAGGCTAGACACTTGCTTAGTACTTACTTGCTACTGCTTCTACTATGCATTATATCTGTGATGTGATGCTTGGTGGAGGAATGTTTGTGAGTGGCGAAGACACATGGTGCCGCTAAAACTGGTAACAACTTGGGGAGATTTTGGCGTGCGTCTTGTGTGTGGTGAGGGTTGAGTCGACTGGACAGGATTCTATGATGAGTCTTTGGACAAGTCTTGCCAGGGGGATGCGACCTGGGCATTCCCTACGAGAGGTACCTATGGCGGGTACATGTGAGATGAGGGGGTCCCGGGGTGGAGTGTTTTTGTGGTATGAAGCCCTAGGATGGAGGTGTCATCGAGGCATGAGGTGTTGGTTATCCCCTTTGAGAAGATATCCTATTCAGTCCCCCTGAGGACTAGTATGTTGAGAGAACTGGATCATAGGACCCTACGTGCACGCCACTCATTCCTGAATGGGCTATCTAGCTAGGACGGTGCCACTACTACTAGGTTGGAAGTGGATAGTGTAGGGTGGTACGAGCGTGTGGCCCACACCCTCCTAAGACAGCGTAGTGACCTGTAACACCCCGGGTGTTTTAAATACTAAAACTGTCATGTCATCATATGCATTGCAAAGCATTTGGTCATATTGCAAACTTTGATATGCATTCACTAAAACAAGTTTACATTCATGTACAAGTGTTGAATTGTAGTGTTTGAATCAAGTTTGAAATACCTGTATTGATTTGAAATTTCGAAAACCCTAATTTCAGTATTTAAATTCTACCCTGAAAACTCATTTAAAAATCTAAGCATATTTTGGGGTTGAGCTTAAAAGCAAAAGTGTAGATCTTGTCAAGTTGTACAAAGTTGGTTTTTGGAGTTTTCAAAGTTGTTTAGTAAAATTTGAAGTAATTTGAAAAGGCATAATTCTTTAAAGTGTCCCCTTTTTGAATTTAAATTTGAATTTCAAAATGTAGAATGAATTTGGATATGGTTTCAAAAGCAAAGTTGTAGAACTTTTGATTTTGAACAACTTTTGTTTTTGGAGATTTTTGAGTTGTTATGAAAATTTGAGAGTAATTTGTGAATTTTGGGCGAATGGCAATTCTGTAATTTTGATGAACAGTGTTCACCGCTCTTGCTACATTGCCGGCGTTTCTTTCTTCGGCGTTCCAGGCGCGGTCGTGGCCGTTTTGGCGTCGCGCTGGCGCGGTGAAGGCCACAGCGCAGCTTCCTTGAGTTTCCTGGCCATCCTTTATAGCTCTGGAGTCGTCGTCGTTCTTCATTTTCCGTTGCTCTGTTTTCTTCCCGTCACCTTGCTCATCTCCGGCGAGCCCGTGCCGTCGCTGTCGTGCTCCGCCATCGCTGATAAGCTAGCTCCAGCTCCGCCTACTCCTTGCGCGTCTAGCTATCCCCTCAATTTAGTCTGATTTCACCGGGAGACGCCGCGCAACGTACTTTTTCTTCGCGGCCGGCAACAACTTCGGTGATCCCGTTTCACCGTGGTCAGGGTCCTCCGGTGAGCCGTTGCTTTTGATTAGCGTAGCTCCGGCTTCGTCTCGATGCTGTGATGCTTAATCCGTTGTTGCTTGCTCATTTTGATCACCACAGTCACCGGCACACCATCACCGACGATCCTTGCTCCGCCGCCGTTGCTGTGTACGTCGACCCGCGTCTACGCTGCTTCTCCAGCCTTGCTCTCTACTCCGTCGTGTTCGTGGTGAGCTACTGGTGCTTCCTGTACCGTTTATTTAATCGCTACCGAGCTCCTGTCGCCGGCGTAGTGCCGCCGAGCCGCCGCGTCCGCCATGGCCGATGCCAAGCTCTTAGCTCGTAGTAATTCGTCTAGCTAGTGCCTTCAATCGATGCGCCGTGATGATGTGGTCATTTTGGTACCTTGACCGTCGCCTTTGGATTCACCGTCGGCGAGTTTGCGCCGGTCAGCGCCGTCGTCGTCGTAGTCAACGCGCGAAGGTTGAAGATGACATGTGGGGTCCGATGTCAGTGACTCAGCGTTCAAATGAGTTTTCTGTTTTTCAGATTTATATGAATAGTGCTGGAATTTGTTATTTTTGTGTAAATTTATTTAGAGCTCCAAAAATTATGGAAATTTTTGTGTGACTTCTCTATGATGTATATTATATAACAAAAATTTGAAATCTTGATTTTCAGTATTTTTGGGGTATGATAAAAATTGCTCAATTAATTAATAAATGACTTTCCATGATTTTTCTAGGCTTATTTATGTATCCAAAAATTGTGAAAATTGTTTTGTCACTTAGTTATCATGTAATGAACATTTACAAAAATTTTGAGCTCAATTGGAATAAGTTGATTTATTTCATAATTTTTAATTAAATAATTAATTCATAAAAGTGAATAGTAACCTTTAATGATTTAGGTTTTGATTGAACTTTTGATTGAGTGATGTCCTTGGGTCATTAGTGGATAATGATCTTTGGCAATTGATGTATGTTTTATGAAATGATTTAGTTAGATTAGCTTGTAACTGTACCGCGAAGGAAAGTTGTATTCAAGTTGTTTAATTTTGTATCCATCATCGAGCATCATGTTTTGTATTCCGCATCATGTTAAACATGGCATTGTTACTACGTGTAGTGAACGAAGGTGAACCCGTGGTAGTTAATCAAGTAGTGGAGGAGGTTGAGCCATCTGTGGAGGTTGGTGTTGATATCTCGTGGTCCGACTCTGAATCGGGACTTTTTCCATCAACGAAGGCAAGCCCGGATGCATTTAAACCTACCTTGTGTTTTACAAATTGATTTCGCTTTTGCTTTTCAATCTGCATTAAGTGATTAGAAGTCAAGTGGAAACCTAATTGATGCATTACCAACCTTGTTTTCCTTATCTACCTTGTTAACCGTTTTAATTCGTATGGCTAGTTATGCTTAGTCATGCTTAGATAATAAAAGTCGGGTGATTACCTGTCACCTGCGAGTTTTATATGGAACTTTGGTTACTTATGTTATCATGAAATATGAGCATGTGAAGTAATAAATCTAGACCGGGTGGACTCGTGTGTGTGTGAGCCATAAGACATGGAGGTCTTGTGAGCGGGTTCTTTCCGCCCGTGTCGATTAAGGTCCGCACTGTTGTTGAACCGCTCGAGGTGAGACTTTGTAGTACTAACCGCATACTCGGTAAGCCTTAACTTGGCTATTCTATTACGAGAATGGCTACTCGCAAGACCGGGAGTGGAGAGATGGCGGAATAGCGTGTACCCACGTGGCAATGGGGTTTGGAGTGTGGAGTATTGTATTCTCGGGTGGCGCGGACCTGTTCTTGTTTAGAGGATCCAAGGGTAGGTTGATATATGTAGGTCGGGGACCCATATATGTCGTGGTGGTCCGGAATTCCCAAATTGGGTTTATAATCGGTTCGAATCGTCGTTGCTCCTCGGTTATGGAGACTCACTTCTCTGTTCATCATCGTAGTATTAATAATGGAACTTGAGTATGGTTTGAGAAAGTGTTGGATATGAAGTTTCATGATCTCAATACGGATCGTGTCAGCTTTGTATATGATCTTATGAAGTTTTAAATGTTGAGATAAAGAATTTTGTTAAAAGAGCTTTTACGCAAAAGAACTTTGATTATTGCTAAAGCCATACCTTGAATCGCATGAGCCTGCATTCCTGAGTTTCTCTGTTTCTATTTCGGTTAAGTCTTGTTGAGTACTTTTGTACTCAGGGTTCGTTGACCCTTGTTGCAGGTGAGGCTCATGAGCAGATCTATTTTGGATCGTGCTGCATGACTGTTGTTCAGTGCGATGACGTTAAGTAGATGTGTGGCCCTTGGGCAGGGCAGCTTTATTCGTGTGTTTTGTAATATATTATAATGCCACTCCACTACCTTGGTTTGTATTAATAATCGAACTTAGTTTGTAAGGTTTGAAATAAATGTTTTGTAAACTAAGTTATTGTAAGACTTCCGCTGATTTACTCTGGTGTAGATATTTGAATAAATGTTGTAATACTGCAATGACTCTGTAATGTGATCCTGCTCAGAAATCGTGGATGATTCGGGGTTCCCCGCGGACACCCGACAGTCTTCTTAAGTTATCGGTAACATATGCATAAATGTCAAAGGTCGTTGGACAGTGACAGGTGCATGTGGGCCCTATAATTTAGGAGGTTCTGCCACATGACCTCTGGGGCCCGGTACTGTAACACCCTAGGTGTTAGGCTTGCATAATTTCACTTGCATTGCATTAGCATAAGCATCAAGCATTCATATATGAGCTTTTAACAAGTGAAACGTGCCTTGTTATTTTATGTTTCCATACGTGTATGCTTATGATCATGTGTGAATAAGGGTAAGTGGTTGATGTTGGTCACTTAAACACCTTAGCTACACTTAGGATGACTAAGGGAACAATGTTCATGTAGATCACTTTATTTAATTAAGCTCCTAGGTGATGACATGCTTGTTGACCTAGGTAGTATCTATATGTAACCAATGTGTAAATGTGTATGGAAGCTTAGGAATACCTTTAACATGTTTAGAATGTCACTAGGAACAACTTTGGTGTTCAGACTAGGGCTAGTTTGGTCTCTAAGACATAGATATAGAGTAAGTCATCATTTTCAAGTGGTATGTTTGACCTAGGTTGAACTATGTCATAGAATGTTTGCATGGCTACGTACCCTAAAGCAAAGTTGTAGAACTCAAGTAGTGTAACAACTTTATTTTTGGGTCATAGGCTAGTTCAGCTCCTAACATGCTTGAATGTGGCTCACAAGAATCAACATTTTATTGATTTTGGAACTTGGAAAATTTTCCAAGTCATATTGAGCTGACAGTGTTGACGTGGCTGACTTTGGGACGATTTAACTTGCTCACCGTTGCGAATTAGACCTAGATCATTGAATCAATGTTGGAGCTGGTATGTAGCTCTACAAATTTGGTTTTTACATCGTGCACTAGTTCGTCGTGGATCGAGAGCTTTAGCACCTTCATTTTGCTATGTCAGTTGCTTGATCGGGCTCTGATGGCCACGTCGTCTCACACTGTGGTGGCCAACCGGGCGCAGCACCTGGCCACCGCTGGCCGGCATCGTGCCCTCACCGTAGCGTGCTAGCATGCGATATCAGAGAAGCTGCGCTGCCCATTTCACTCACTCTCGCTCACTCTCTTCCTCTCCACTGCTCTCTCTCGCTCTCACCGCGGAGAACTGAGCACCGCCGAGCCATAGCGCTGCTCCGTCATCGCCTAGCGCTCGCTCCACCACACCATTGCCGCTTCCATCTTGTAGTTAGCTTTGCCGTGTTCCCCTCTACCTCCTCGACGCATTTGCAGTGCCAGACGAGCTACGGTGAGGGTGAAATCGCCGTTCTTGTCCTCGCCGAAAAGCTCGGCTTCCATGGCTGCCTTCACGGCGAGCTCGCCGCTGCTCGGCTCTGTCACGTGTTCCTTCACCTTCTTCGCATTAGATCTTGGTTAGGGTGTAGTCTAGCTTATAGCATGACCTCACTGTGAATGGTTGTCTCACCGGTGCGGAACACGACGCGCAGCGCCGCCATGCCACCGTGCACGCGGGCAGACCTCGTCGGCGTGTCCCACGTAGCCTAGGTCGTCTCGTTAGATCCGTGTAGTCACCGCGGAGCTCGTGCGCTTCTCGCCGAGCCTTGCCATGGCCTATAACGGCCAACGCACCTCAGCATAGTGCCGCCGTGCCTCCATGGCCGACGACGAGGTAGCTCCTGTTCGTCCACGCCTCCACCACCTATGCCAATCGACGCAGGATAGTGAGTAGAGCACGACGGTGTTGTCGGTTCCATCGGAGACCTCACCGTCGGTGAGATAGAGCCAGTCAAAGCACCATGCCCTATTTTGGCTCACTGACGGGTGGGGTCTACTGACCCGTGGGTCCCCTCTGTCAGCGACTGCAATTAGGGTTTAGTGTTATTTATTTTCTAGATTTTTGAGCTAACTTTGGAAAATCATATCTAGAGTTAGGAATGTCCAATTTTGGTGAACCAAATTTTGTTGGGTTCCTTATGAAGTGTAGTATTTTATAAAAAATATGAGATACACTGTTTATGGTACTTTTCTAGGTGAATAAAATATAGCTAGATAAGTGCTTTTTGAATGTTTACAATTTTGTAAAATGTGTAACTTGAGCTAGGGATGTGATAAAATTGTGATTCCAATTTTTCTGGTCTTGTGTTGACATGCTCTAGCTAGAAAAAATAATAAACTTGCAGTAAACTTGATTGAAATATGATCTTTCGATTTATCTATTAATAAATGGTGTTTTATGAGGAAAATTATAAGGTTAAAAATAAGTAACATATTGCAATGCAAATTTTTGTACATTATTATGACACTGGTAGGAACCTAAGAAAAATATATAATCTATTGTTTGATACTTTTCTATAGGGTTAACTATTTTTACTAAAATAGACCTTGCTAGCTTGTCATTTTTGTAGAGGATGTTATTCATTTTAAAATAGTTTGAAAATTTTACAGTATTCTGTTGGGAGCACTTGGAAGCCGCTGTAATTTTATGAGAATTTATTGTACACATTTAGTATATGTTTGTTATTTCACCTAATTATCTAATTAAATTAATAAAGTCATGTAAATAAATAAATTGTGCTTGACCATGATGTTTTCTATGGTGCTTGTGATGCATATGAACTGTTGATGTTAATATCAAGGCTTAAAAGCAATTGGTTGTATACAACTAATGAATTATTGCTTTATAATTCAAATAAATGGTTGCATGTATAGTTACGGTTGGGTGGATAATTTCATGTTGATAAGGGCATTTTCTGTAAAACTTGTTAGCAACAAAGTTGTAGATAACTTATTGATCTACCTTGTGTTAAATTGTTATAGTCATAGGCCTTAGGGTTTAAGAGTTTTGGCTATTAGAAGTTTGCTGTCCGAAATATTTGTTCTCTGGATAGATTCAATTAACTGAATTGTTTGACCTAGATAACAGTTGAATCACCATAAGGGTATTAAAAGAAAGTTGTACAAAATTTCATAAGCTTTCCATAATGTCCACAACCATATTATTTCGATGTATATAACTCTAGTTAGGGTGAAAACAAGTAGCTAGTGTCTTATAGTCCAGTAAATAATTTACCAAAGTGTTTGCTTAAGTAGTAGAGAAGAGATATGCACCTACTCAGTAGAATATGATGCATTTGTTATTACGTTAATACCATGCTATGGAAAATTCTTGTGAGGATGCATTCATCATGTTATATCATACTATACGTGTCATGACAAATGCATTCGTGATATCTTATGTCATGCTCATGCATATAGGATCGACCGAGGAGATAACATTGTTGGAATTCAACAAAGAAGCGAAAGGGGATCAGTAGGAGACACCCCAAGCCACAGCTCTAGGAGAAGAGGAGCAGACTCCCAAAGAGCTCCCTAAGTGCCTAGATCACTGACCTACCTCTTTCCTCAAAGGCAAGCCCCGAAGCATTCTAAGTCTCCTATTGTTTTATGAAATACTACTTGAGTCCTTTATGTTTGATGCATTAGGTTATAAGAGTTGATTGGAAACACTTGATGTATGGAACTACCTTGTCCAGATACATATCCATTTAACCCTATGTAGGTCCAAGATCGAATATATGCTTAGCCATGCTTAGACCGGTAGAAGTCGGGTGATTTCCTGTCACCTACGAGATATAGGTGGATACCGAAGCACAGTTGGCTATATTTGCTATCATGGAAAAGAACCATGGGGTAATGTAAATGGAGGACGAGCATAGTCTATGTGTGGGTTGACTCATGTGATTCCATTTGTGCCGATTAAGGACCGTACCATTGTTGGCGTTTTTGACAAGATTGAACGCATGCCTATCACTTAGCTGGTCGGATAACTCGTTCCGACCACGAAGCCAAGTAGCTCAACTCAGGTCGGGCCCCATTCTATAAAAGTGCGCACTCTGGATGATAGTAAGGATGTGCGGGGAGCCAGCCTTGAGTCCAAGGGCAGGGTAGTCCTGATCGTCCTGGCAGCTAGTTGTCCCTGATTGTGCGACGCTGGTCAAACCCACAAAATGTGTACCTGAGTTGTACCAAAGGTGACCGTTGATCTGGTATGCCTGGGTTTGTGTTAAGAATAAATTCCTAGCTGGTTGAAATCGATTCGAATCGCCGTCTCTCCCGGATAGTGAGAAACTTGGCTAGTCCCAACATCGTA
This sequence comes from Miscanthus lutarioriparius, assembly GCA_904845875.1. Lineage (NCBI taxonomy): Eukaryota > Viridiplantae > Streptophyta > Magnoliopsida > Poales > Poaceae > Miscanthus > Miscanthus lutarioriparius. Next base: position 67,777,190 of record CAJGYO010000001.1, on the reverse strand, counting down.
GTAATTGTATTATGGAATGTGATGGTTCGGTTAAACATGAATTACTACACCTGCTATGGTTATTATTGTATGCTATCAAATGATATACCACATGTTTGGCACAAGATAGTTGCTAATCTAGAGATGAATAGCTATAATTAACTTGATGACCAAAGTATAATTGTATAACAGAGTTAATCGCTTTTTGCAAAAAGTTGTCAAGCTACCTCCACTTATAAAGCCTTGCATAATCCTTGGAGTCAATTTATTTTTGGTTTATGATGGGTAAGTCTAGCTGAGTACCTCCTCATACTCAGGGTTTTATTCCCATTGTTGCAGACGGTACAATTTATCACGGCTATTGCAAGAACTGCTTCTATCCCGTCGTGGATGAGGAGTGAGCCTTGGGCAGGCATATTTAATAATCCCTCTTATATGGTTTTGTGGATTGTGATCATGAGATGGCACTATACTTGAACTATGTTGGCAAATGCTAGTTTCAAACTTTAATTTACTTCCGCTACTATCTATCGAACTTGGTTTGTAATAACCTTATTTCGCACTATGATGAATGAACTGTATCTATGAACTTTATGTAACATGTGACATGTATGTTGAATCATGTATGGTCTTGGTTGTATGTGGATCATTTATCGAGACCCGTCGTGTTACTCAACAGACTACCAGGTTTTTATGGGCTCAAGTAGTACAGTGCGACCACTTGCGGGCTGCCATTGTACTTGTGCTCTTATAAATTGGTCGGTTCTACGACAGCTGGCATCAGAGTAAGATTCAACATTAATTGCCACATGTGTAATTAAAACAAAGGTTTTGTTTTCCAAAACTAGTTTCTAGCAACTAATAGCTATATAAATAGGTATTTGAAACCTAGAGTTAAAATCTGAAGTGTGCTAGTGATCACTTCCTTTATACCCAGTTAAGGACTCCTAGGTGGCTATTTAAGTACTAACATGGGTTTTTTTTTTCTTTCATCGTCCATACGGCGTGCTATTGTATGGATGCCATTCACTTGAGTGGTAATGTATGGATCAAATGCCTCTACGCTAGGTAAGAAGGTAAGTTTATGAGTGGCATGACCGCAAGATGTGAGCGTGCGGTCGGGGAGAGCTAGCTTTGATACGGCTGTGTATGCATGCTTGCATGTGTGTATGGTGCGTATTTAATTGTGGGTAAATAATTGTCATCGGGTAGCTTTGATACGGAAGTATATGTATGAGTATACATATATGGAAGTATTTAGATTACAACTTAGAGCCCAGATTTACATTATGTATATATAATTGTGGGGTTGGGCTAAAATGAAATTCTTGTGCAGGTACACTAACAGCAAAACGTGTAGCCCGACTAGCGATGCTATATATGAGAGAACATATGTATGCCACCGTGTATGTCGTTAGAAATAATTTTTCCTAAGTTTGTAAGGATGTACGGAACATACATGCATCATGATAAATTATTATTCCATACTTGCATTGTTCCTCCCCTTATAGATCTCTTACTTGGTTATGTAACTCTTATCCATTATGACTTTGTCTCACGAGAATTGCACATGTTGTTGGTACAGATGGCCGCACCAGCTAGAAGTGAGAGTTTCCTGTTGATGTTCGGAACTCCTGCTCTGCTTTGGAGAGTCTTGCACTTTGCAGGGTATTATGAACCACCCCTCTATTACTGGAATGAAGTATACCTGGAGGGACAACCATGGTATGAAGTACGGCTGACCATACCAGCTTGTACCCAAGCACCCTTCTGACAGGAATGGAAGGTGGGATATGAAGGAAGAACTCCTTAGGAGGCTGCCCAAGTAGTAGCCTTTGAGGTAGTCAGATTTGTCAGCAGCACAGGGATGAGCTTACCGGTAGTGCCGCTGGTACTTTTTCTTGGGTGGATCCATCCACAACCGTGTGGGCACATCGCAACAACAATGCGTTGATCCAAGATCAGGATGAGCGGGCAGACAGTTCTAGTCCCGGCATGAGCACCATGTTTGCAGTAATGAAGATGTTCTACACTCATCAGGACACCAGGGACTTCTGGCAGGAGTCCTATACTACTTGCATGGATAAGCTCATGAGAGCTAAAGCTGCACAACATAAGCTCAAGAAGCGTGTGCGCAAGCATAAAAAGGTAGCAAGTGAGGCACGATGGGAAACAGATCAAGCATATGTAGCTTTGGGAAATCTCCACACCCAAATAGAGCAAGTTGATCAGCAGAGAGCTACCGCTCAAGAGGCAAGAGCAGACGATCAAGCAATGTTAGCAGGACTGCGGGAGCAGCTGGAGGCCACCCGTGCCAAGGCGTTCACAGCTATGCGCCAGCGGATCCTAGCAAACAACCGTGCAGCTATGGCAGAAGCAGAACGAGACAGGACCCATGCCATGAGCATCCAGCAGGACCATGTTGAGAGGGACTTGCGCCAGCAGCTTGCACAGACCCAGAATGTGGTAATGGATCTTTAGCATGAGGTGCATTTTTTGAACAACCAATTGCACCCGATCCTTGATGAGGAAGAAGATCCGAAGATGTTAGTTGAAGATGATGGCCGGGACGAGGAAGAAGTGGAGCCAGAGAATGAGGATGATCCTATCTCCGACCTCGATAGCGATCATAATGAAGATTAGAATCACCTAGTGACTAGTTAAAGCGCTAGATGTATCCCTACTATTTATGTAATGGACTTGTAGTTGAAGTTGGTAATTGTGATTTGACTTTCATGTAATATTGGCACTCTGCTTATGGTTTCATGTTTAGGTGAACTTTGATGAAATTCCAGTTTTGTTTTACTGGTGATTATGACTGGTATGTTAACACGCTACGAGCTTGATAAGTGATCAAATTGGTGATGTCATATTGCGAGAATGAATTATTATGCCTCTGTTTTATTGTATGAATTTAAGATTCTCTCCAGTAATTTTAGTTTGGCATGATTATACAATTGATCTACAATCTCTTGACGTCATCCAATAATCACTTATTGTTGCAATCTTGCAGATGACTCGCACTCGTGCTGGAGCAGGCAGCAGCCAAGAGGGCAATGATGGTGACTTACCACCACCGCCACCACCATTCGTGAATGAGTTCTTTGCACAGTTCTTAGGAAGTCAGAGAACTATGGAGGAAACCCTATGCCTCATTGCACAGAACACGGCTCACGCCCGTTAGCAATAATAGGGTCCTGAGCCAAATTAGTACAACTCTTTCAAGGATTTCCTGGACACCAAGCCTCCTATCTTCAAGGTGGCCGAGAAACCGCTCTAGGCGGATGAATGGCTCAACACTATTGAGCAAAAGTTCCATCTACTGAGGATCATGGAACATCAGAAGGCAGAATATGCGTCCCATCAGCTGTAGGGACCGGCCGGGATATGGTGCACCCATTTCCTATCCTCCTCACCTGCCAATGCATAGGTTACATGGGAGCAATTCAAGTTAGCCTTTGGGGGACATCGCATTCCCCTTGGGCTGATGCGCATGAAGGCAGCTGAGTTTATGCGACTCACACAAGGGACCAAGACTCTTACTGAGTACATGCATGCTTTCAACAATCTGTCCCATTATGCCCCAGGTTTTGTCGATACAGAAGAAAAGAAGATCGAAAGCTTCAAGAGAGGTCTTGGCACTAAGCTGATGAAAACTATGGCCAACTCAAGGTGCACCACATACAATGAGTTCATTAGTGATGCCTTGATTCAGGAGAACCACAACAATTTGCATGCGGCAGCAAAGGGCCGCAAGAGGGCAGCTGAGGCAAGCGCCTTAGGGTCTTCTTAGTCCAAAGCTCGAGTGGCAGCTAGGCCACAATTTTGACCGCCAACTTCCAAGTTTAGGCCTCCTCCACCAAAAGCCTAGGCCAACCGACCTCAGAAGGTGTTTCGTAAGGCATTCACCATTGCCTTACCCAAGGGGAATGGAGGGCAGGGAAGCTCCATAGGAGCTAGGAGCAATCAGCCATGCTTCAACTATAATCAGTTGGGCCATTGGTCCAAGGAATGCCCCCATCCTAAGAAGAACAACAATCAGAACTAGAATAATCAGAGACAGGCAAATCCTAAAGCACGTCCTGGATACGTGCTTTATACCACTGTTGAAGAGGTTCCTGTGGGAGAGGTTATCACCGCTGGTATGTTTCTCGTTAACAAATATGCCACCATTGTTTTATTTGATTCTGGAGCTTCTCATTCATTTATGAGCCAAGCATTTGCATCTAGAAATGATCAGAAAGTAATTGAGGTAAGCAAGGGTGGTTATAGTATAAGTTCAGCTGGGGCTACTATCTCTACAAATAAGATGGTTAGAGATGTGCTCATCTCTATACAAGAGAGGGAGTACACGATGGATCTGATAGTATTGCCTGGATTATCTATAGATGTGATCTTAGGCATGAAATGGATGAGCGATCATGGGGTTCTCATTGATACTAGCACTCGTACAATTATGTTGAGAGAACCAAAGGGAGGTAATGCTTTTCTAGTACCACTTTCCCAAAATTTTGAACTCCAAAACTTGTCTTGTGCTATCCAAGCCACTACCCTTTGTGATATTCCAGTGGTTTGTGAGTTTCCTGATGTATTCCCAGATGAGTTACCAGGTTTACCACTTGATAGAGATGTGGAATTTAAGATTGAGTTGGTGACAGGTATGGCACCTATCTCAAGGAGACCCTATATGATGCCACCAAAGGAGCTAGCTAAACTTAAAATTTAGTTACAAGAACTATTGGACAAAGGTCTCATTCAACCTAGTTCATCTCCATGGGGATCTCCCGCATTGTTTGTAATGAAGAAGGACAAGTCCTTGAGAGTGTGTGTGGATTATAGGCCACTTAATGCTATGACCTTTAAAAACAAGTACCCTTTGCCTCGTATCTATATCTTGTTTGATCAGTTGGCAAAAGCAAAGGTATTCTCCAAGACTGACTTGAGGTTAGGCTATCATTAGATAAAGATCTGGCCAGAGGACATATCTAAAACAACTTTCTCCATTAGGTACGGCTTGTATGAGTATTTGGTCATGTCCTTTAGACTAACGAATGCTCCTGCCTACTTCATGTACTTGATGAATTCGGTATTTATGCCCGAGCTCGACAAGTTCATGGTTGTGTTTATCGATGATATCGTGATTTATTCAGAGAATGAGGTAGATCATGCAGAGCATCTGAGAATTGTTCTGTCCAGATTGAGGGAACATAAGTTATACGCCAAGTTTAGCAAATGTGAATTTTGGTTGAGCAAAGTACCTTTCTTGGGTCATATCTTATCAAGAGATGGAATATCTGTAGACCCATCTAAAGTATAAGAGGTCATGGATTGGAAGGCCCCGACTTTGGTTCATGAGGTTCAGAGTTTTCTAGGGTTAGCAGGTAATTATCATCGGTTCATTTCGGATTTCTCCAAGATAGCTAAGCCCATGACTAGACTACTTCAGAAAGATGAAAAGTTCAATTGGACACCAGAGTGTGAAGCAACTTTTCACACCCTAAGGATTCTGTTAACTACAGCTCCTGTTTTAGCACAACCCAACATTGAAAAACCTTTCGATGTGTTCTGTGATGCATCGGGTATAGGTTTAGGCTGTGTGCTCATGCAAGAAGGAAGAGTTATTGCATATGCTTCTCGACAGTTTAGAAAGCATGAAGTCAATTACCCTATGCACGATTTAGAGCTTGCAGCAGTTGTTCATGCGTTAAAGATATGGAGACATTATTTGTTGGGCAATGTATGTCATATATATACTGACCACAAAAGTCTCAAATATATCTTCACTCAACCTGAGCTGAACATGAGACAACGAAGATGGTTAGAGCTGATCAAGGACTACAATTTGGAAGTGCACTACCATCCAGGAAAGGCCAATATTGTAGCAGATGCACTTAGTCAGAAATCTCATTGCAACACTTTGGAAGCATTGTTGGAGGATGGATTTAATTTGTTACATCCTATTGTGCTGCACAATATCACTATCAGTTGTTCACTTGAAAGCAAAATCATAGAACTGCAAAAGACAGATGTAGGTATATTTCACATCAAGAGAAAGATGAAAGAACAAGAAACCAAGCATTTTAGATTAGATGAAAGGGGTGTGCATTGGTTTGAGGACCGACTTATGGTACCAAAAGACCGTGAGCTTAGAAATCAAATTTTTGATGAAGCTCATTCGTCCAAGTTGTCTATCCACCCGGGTAGTAGCAAAATGTATCAAGACTTGAAAAACCATTTTTAGTTGACCAAGATGAAGAAGGAAATCGCCGCCTATGTCACTAGGTGTGATAATTGCAGTAGAGTAAAGGCCGTTCATTTGAAATCTGCTGGATTACTTCAGCCATTGCCTATTTCAGGCTGGAAATGGAAAGAAATAAGTATCGACTTTATCACAGGCCTTCCAATGACACAACAAGGTCATGATTCAATATGGGTCAATGTAGATCATCTCACCAAGTCAGCACATTTTGTACCAGTGAACACAAGGTATCTAGCTAGGAGGTATGCTGAGTTGTACATTTCTCAGATCGTGAGACTACACGGAGTACCTAGGACCATAATCTCAGATCAAGGACCATAGTTTATAGCTCGTTTCTGGGAATACTTGCACCAAGCCTTGGGGACTAAACTAATAAGAAGCTCAGCATACCATCCACAAACTTTTGGACAGACTAAGCAAGTGAACCAGATCCTAGAAGATTTGCTGAGAGCTTGTGTTATAGCTTCCACGGGTTCATGGGAGAAATGGCTACCTTTAGCCGAGTTCTCCTACAACAACAATTATCAAGCAAGCATCAAGATGGCTCCTTTTGAAGCCTTGTATGGTAGGAAGTGTAGAACTCCTTTGAATTGGATTGAGCCCGGTGAAAGAAGATACTTTGGCATTGACTTTGTCACTAAAGCTGAAGAGCAGGTGTGCATCATCCAATAGCATATGAAAGCAGCTCAATCAAGAGAAAAGAGTTATGCTGATAAAAGAAGAAGACCACTGACTTTTGAAGTGGGAGACTATGTATACTTAAAAGTGTCGCCCATGAAAGGAGTACAGAGATTTGGAGTGAAAAGAAAGCTTGCGCCTAGATATGTAGGGCCATACAAGATTACTGAACGGAAAGGAAATGTCGCTTACAAGTTACAACTTCCTCCAGAGATGAGTGCAATATTCGATGTCTTCCATGTTTTTTAGTTGAAGAGATGTCTTCGTATACCTGAGGAAGCCATTGCACCCACCAACATTGAGCTCCAATCGGATCTAACGTATGAAGAGAAACCAATCCGAGTGTTAGAAGAGATGGAAAGAGTAACATGGAGTAAGGTCATTAAGTTCTGCAAGGTGGTGTGGAATAACCATAGTGAACAAGATACCACGTGGGAATGAGAGGATTATTTATGTGAGGTTTATCCTGCCTTTTTCCAAGAATGATAGGTCTTGCAATTCTTGGGATGAGATTTCTATAAGGGGGAGGGGCTATAACACCCTAGGTGTTAGGCTTGCATAATTTCACTTGCATTGCATTAGCATAAACATCAAGCATTCATATATGAGCTTTTAACATGTGAAACGTGCCTTGTTATTTTATATTTCCATTTGTGTATGCTTATGATCATGTGTGAATAAGTGTAAGTGGTTGATGTTGGTCACTAAAACACCTTAGCTACACTTTGGATGACTAATGGAACAATGTTCATGTAGATCACTTTATCTAATTAATCTCCTAGGTGATGACATGCTTGTTGACCTAGGTAGTATCTATATGTAACCAATGTGTAAATGTGTTTAGAACCTTAGGAATACCTTTAACATGTTTAGAATGTCACTAGGAACAACTCTGGTATTCATGACTAGGGCTAGTTTGGTCTCTAAGACATAGATATAGAGTAAGTCATCATTTTCAAGTGGTATGTTTGACCTAGTTTGAACTATGTCATAGAGTGTTTGCATGGCGGTGTACCCTAAAGCAAAGTTGTAGAACTCACGTAGTGTAACAACTTTTATTTTTGGGTCATAGGCTAGTTTGGCTCCTAACATGCTTGAATGTGGCTCACAAGAATCAACATTTTACGGATTTTGGAACTTGGAAAATTTTCCAAGTCATATTGAGCTGATAGTATTGACGTGGCTGACTTTGGGACGATTTAACTTGCTCACCATTACGAATTAGACCTAGATCATTGAATCAATGTTGGAGCTGGTATGTAGCTCTACAATTTTTTTAACATCGTGCACTAATTCGCCGTGGATCGAGAGCTTTAGCACCTTTATTTTGCTCTGTTAGTCGCTTGATCGGGCTCTGATGGCCGCATCGTCGCACACCGTGGTGGCCGACCAGGTGCAGCACCTAGCCATCGCGTGTCCGCCGTTGTCCGGCATCGGGCCCTCACCGTAGCGCACTAGCACGCGATATCAGAGAAGCTATGTGGCCCATTTCACTCACTCTCGCTCACTCTCTCCCTCTCCACTGCTCTCTCTCGCTCTCGCCGCGGAGAATCGAGTGCCGCCGAGCCACAACGCTGCTCCGCCGTCGCCTAGCGCCCGCTCCACCACACCATTGCCTCCTCCATCTTGTAGTTAGCTTTGCTGTGTTCCCCTCTACCTCCTCGATGCGTTTGTAGTGCCAGACGAGCTATGGTGAGGGCAAAATCGCCGTTCTCGTCCTCGCTGGAAAGCTCGGCTTCCATGTCCGCCTTCACGGTGAGCTCGCCGCTGCTCGGCTCAGTCATGTGTTCCTTCGCCTTCTTCACATTAGATCTTGGTTAGGGTGTAGTATAGCTTGTAGCATGACCTCCCTGCGACTGGTTGCCTCGCCGGTGCGGAACACGACGCGTAGCGCCGCGGCGCTCTCACCGCTGCGCCACCACGCATGCGGGCAAACCTCATCGGCGTGTCCCACCTAGCCTAGGTCATCTCGTTAGATTCGTGTAGTCACCGTGGAGCTCATGCGCTTCTTGCCGAGCCTTGCCATGGCCTATAACGGCCGGCGCACCTTAGCGCAGCGCCACCATGCCGCCATGGCTGACGACGAGGTAGCTCCTGTGCGTCCGCGCCTCCACCACCTATGTCAATAGACGCGGGATAGTGAGTAGAGCACGATGATGTGGTCGGTTCCGCTGGAGACCTCACCATCAGCAAGATAGAGCTAGTCAAACCGCCGTGCCCTGTTTTGGCTCACTAACTGGTGGGGTCCGCTGACCCGTGGGTCCCCTCTGTCAGCGACTGCAGTTAGGGTTTAGTGTTATTTATTTTCTAGATTTTTGAGCTAACTTTGGAAAATCATATCTAGAGATAGGAATGTCCAATTTTGGTGAACCAAATTTTGTTGGGTTCCTTATGAAGTGTAGTATTTTATAAAAATATGAGATGCACTATTTATAGTACTTTTCTAGGTGAATAAAATATAGCTAGATAAGTGCTTTTTGAATGTTTACAATTTTGTAAAATGTGTAACTTGAGCTAAGGATGTGATAAAATAATGATTCCAATTTTGCTGGTCTTGTGTTGACAAGCTCTAGCTAGGAAAATAATAAACTTGCAGTAAACTTGATTGAAATATGATCTTTCTATTTATCTATTAATAAATGGTGTTTCCTAAGGAAAATGATTGGGGTAAAAATAAGTAACATATTGCCATGCAAATTTTTGTACAGTATTATGGCACTAGTAGGAAGCTAAGAAAAATATATAATCTGTTGTTTGACACTTTTCTATAGGGTTAACTATTTTTACTAAAATAAACCTTGCTAGCTTGTTATTTTTGTAGAGGATGTTACACATGTTCAAATGGTATGAAATTTTTATAGTAGTCTACTGGGAGCACTTGGAAGGCACTGTAATTTTATGAGAATTTATTGTGCACATTTAGTATATGTTTGTTATTTCACTTAATTATCTAATTAAATTAATAAAGGCATGTAAATAAATAAATTGTGCTTGACCATGATGTTTTCTATGGTGCTTGTGATGCATATGAACTGTTGATGTTAATAGTAATGCTTAAAAGCAATTGGTTGTATGCAACTAATTAATTATTGCTTTATAATTCAAATAAATGGCTGCATGTAAAGTTTCGGTTGAGTGGATAATTTCATGTTGATAAGGGCCTTTTCTGTAAAACTTGTTAACAACAAAGTTGTAGATAACTTACTCATCTACCTTGTGTTAATTTTTCATAGTCATAGGCCTTAGAGTTTAAGAGTTTTGGTTGTTAGAAATTTACTGTCTGAAATATTTGTTCTGTGGACAGATTCGATTAACTGAATTTTTTGACCTAGATAACTGTTGAATCACCTTAAGGGTATTAAAACAAAGTTGTACACAATTTCATAATCTTTCTATAATATCCACAACCATATTATTTCGATGTATATAACTTCGGTTAGGGTAAAAATAAGTAACTGCTGTCTTATAGTCCAGTAAATAATTTACCGAAGTGTTTGCTTAAGTAGTAGAGAAGAGATATGCACCTACTCAGTAGAATATGATGCACTTGTTATTACGTTAATACCATGCTATGGAAAATGCTTGTGAGGATGCATTCATCACGTTATGTAAATGGATGCCGAGCAGAGTCTATGTGTGGGTTGACTCATGTGATTCCGTCTGTGCCGATTAAGGACCATACCGTTGTTGGCGCTTTTGACAAGATTGAACACATGCCTATCACTTAGCTGGCCGAATAACTCATTCCGACCGTGAAGCCGAGTAGCTCAACTCAGGCCGGGCCCGTTCTGTAAAAGTGCACATTCTGGATGGTAGTAAGGATGTGCGGGGAGCCAACCTTGAGTCCAAGGGCAGGGTAGTCCTGATCGTCCTGGCAGCTGGTTGTCCCTGATTGTGCGGCGCTAGTCAAACCCGTGAAATGTGTACCTAAGATGTACCAAAGTTGATCATTGATCTAGTCTACCAAGGTTTGTGTTAGGAATAAATTCCCAGTTGGTTGAAATCGATTTGAATCGCTGTCTCTCCCGGATAGTGAGAAACTTGGCTAGTCCCAACATCATAGTAATTGTATTATGGAATGTGATGGTTCGGTTACACATGAATTACTACACCTGCTATGGTTATTATTGTATGCTATCAAATGATATACCACATGTTTGGCACATGATAGTTGCTAATCTAGAGATGAATAGCTATAATTAACTTGATGACCAAAGTATAATTGTATTACTGAGTTAATCACTTTTATGCAAAAAGTTGTCAAGCTACCTCCACTTATAAAGCCTTGCATAATCCTTGGAGTCAATTTATTTCTAGTTTATGACGTGTAAGTCTAGCTGAGTACCTCCTCGTACTCAGGGTTTTATTCCCATTGTTGCAGATGGTACAGTTTATCAAGGCTATTGCAAGAACTGCTTCTATCCTGCCGTGGATGAGGAGTGAGCCTTGGGTAGGCATCTTTAATAATCCCTCTTATATGCTTTTGTGGATTGTGATCATGAGATGGCACTGCACTTGAACTATGTTGGCAAATGCTAGTTTCAAACTTTAATTTACTTCCGCTACTATCTATCGAACTTGGTTTGTAATAACCTTATTTCGCACTATGATGAATGAACTGTATCTATGAACTTTATGTAGCATGTGACATGTATGTTGAATCTTGTATGGTCTTGGTTGTATGTGGATCGTTTATCGAGACCCGTCGTGGTACTCGATGGACTACCGAGTTTATATGGGCTTAAGTAGGATAGTGCGACCACTTGCGGGCTGCCATTGTACTTGTTCTCTTATAAATTAGCCGGTTCTACGATAGGTACTACGTCTCATAGTCTCAGTGTTTCAGTGGACTCCGGGGTGGCCAAGGGCTGATGGTTGGGTGGCATCGCACCGGTTGGAATGTAGCCCGATATCAACCTAGACGATGGCCACCGTCGATGATGGTGATCTTGTGGTTCCAGGTCTCTCCCCTGATTGATCTATACATATAGCTGCCTTCTTGGATATGGACATTCCTATAATCTACGCTTCCCTTGATTAGTGAGAGGTGTCCTTTCTTCTTCTCCCCCTGGGTTTGGTGTTGGTTTCTGGCTTGGGCCATTGAGGCAAGGTACGAGTGGGAGTCGTCCTTGCCGCCTAGAGAGTGAGAGTGTGGTGAGATGTGTGTGATGGGATGTGTGAACGTGTGGATGAGATGGGTTAAAACTTTATGAACTTTTATAAAATATGGATGAACTTGCATAGGAAACATACAACCATATATAGGCCTTTTGCTCTACCCTTGCATTCTACTTACCACAAAGCATACGCAAAGCATAGGGTGGGAGCCAGTGGCTTGTATAAATTGTACTGAAAGATATTCGGCAGGTTTTGGATGTCATCTACGATGATGACAATGGAGATTAGAAGGATTAGATGGTCTCATGCCTGCGCTCAAGTTTGGTTGAGGAGATGAAGATGAAGTCTACTCCTGTTGTTGCTCTACGCCTACTCTAATGATTGCTCATGAAGGAGGTGCACATCGACTCTGATGATAGTTCATGAAGGAGGATCCTTCACCCACCGACATGCCACGTCTATTCTGATGATGCTCTGTGTGCATTCCCGCTAGTATAACGATGTATTTAGTTGTGTAACCAAGTGTTGTTGTATGAACTGTGGTATCAACTGTTATTTGATAATGTGATGGCTCGATATCCTGGACTATCACATTATAATTTGTATCTGTGGATTTTCCCTTTGTGGAAAATCAGGATCATTTCATCGATGTGTCGAAAGCCGTTGATGACTTGGTTGCTAGAGCTCGAGGTGCGCCGAACCCCTGAGCGTTTGCTTGAGGTGAAGCTATTAGAGCTATCGTAGTCCCTAGGCTATGAGCTGATGAGGTCACTTCTCCACCACTCTTAGCGGTCATAGCTGGCGAGGATCCACCCTCAGGCAGCCTTGGGACATTCCTTGCTGGCTCGATATCCTCAATGGGCCCGTGAGCCCCTGAGAAGGGCCTCTTCGTGTCCGACTTGGTGTAGTTTTTGGCCGGGGGAGCTCGTGCGTTCTGGTGCTCAAACCCTCCCGGTGCGATGACATCATTGTCATCACATCCCCGCCTCTAGGCGTGGTTTCTGCTCTCAATGGAGAGCCGTTGTGACCTGTCACTATGGGAGCTGGCTTTGAGTGCAACGCTGTTTGATCTGTTTGTCACAGCGCGTGGTGCTTTCGGAGAGCCCACTTCCTCGGATGCACGCGCATCCGAACGACGGCTGATAGTTTGTGGGGGTGTGTCGTGTGGCTTGTCTGATACATGGGGCCGGACCCTGGTTTAGGGTTTGGCCTTGCATGGCATGGCGCCGGTTGACCACCTGAACACCCATGATGCCACTGTGTGGCGGTGGTTTATTCTGCTTCTCATGCGTGCCCCGGCTCGTTGCGTCCTACCGACAGCAGAGGCGTTGTCGAGGGCGTGGTTCAACCGTTGTGTCCAATTTCCTCATGTGACAAGTCTGGACTGGGAAGTGGCCGATGATGGGCGTTGATCCATTGGTTCGGACGATCTCGTGATTCCCTAGAGGGTTGCGGCCACCGTGGGCCATTCCTCGGGTGGGGTCACCATGAGCCACGACCATCTGGCTCCCTAGGTGGAAGTCACGACCATGGCTGGTGATGAGAGAGGGCCCTAGGCCTCCTACCTAGGTAAACTCTAGGATGCAACCCCCGTAGGCAGTTCTGTGAGTGCGCTCGCCATAGGCCATGGGTCCTGGCTTCCCTAGGGGAGGTCTGGGCCATGGCCAAGGGCAGACGCAGGCATCAGCCCTTTGGTGTGGTTAACCATGTGGTTCCCTAAAAGGATGTCGCCGGTTTGGCCATTCCTCGGGTGAGTTCATCGTGAGCTTTGGTCCTTCGGTTTCTCAGATAGGAAACTTGGCCATGGCTTGTGACGAGCGAGGGTACTAGCACCTCTAGGTCGGTGAACTCTAGGATGCAGCCCTGAGGGCAGTTCTAGGAGTGTGTCCACCATGAGCCATGGGACCTAGATTTCTAAGGTGGAGGTCTGGATTGTTGCTGATGGCGAACATGGGCGCTGGCCCTTTGGCATCGATGAACCCATAGTTTTCACAGTGGATGTGACCACCATAGGCCATTCCACTGGCAAGTCCACCGGTGATGCGAGGAGCCATCGCTTCCTTCCTCAATCAAACAAGAGTGCGTGACTGTCCCCTACTTGGCACACCAACTGCCGGTATTTCATAAATCAGACTAGTAAATTTATATGATTGCCACGCTGCTCTAGGAAGGTGTGGGAGCATCCAATAGACATGAGAATTTATACTAGTTTAGGCCAGAGTCTTATGTCCAGTCTTAGAGAAGATTGAGTGCGTGTTCATCGCTTGAATGCTTTGAAGTTTTTACAATAGGGGGTGCAAGAATGGTGAAAGAGGTGGTAGAACCTATGCTAGACGAGGGGCAGCCTGAAGAGAAGCTCCAGGAGCCCTACTCCTATGGATGGAATGGTTGAGGATGAAGAATGTGAAGATGTCCAGAGGTGGGTGCCCTAGATGCCCTTATATAGAGTTCGGGGCTAGGGCTTGATACAAAGAGGAGGTTCCCCTGACCGAAGGGTCGTGAGCCTGAGGGAGGTCCTAACTAACTTGGCTGGCAAGCTACGCCATCATCTGGTGTCTGTCTGGGCATGGCCATCATCATGGTCTTGTGGCCACATGGTGGCATAATGAGACGTGGTGCCACTGTGCTAACCATGGCGAGCACTGTAGGCACATCGATGGTTGGTCAGCCGTCTTGTGCAATGCGGCATCCATCATGGTCTTTTCCATAGTCTCTAGGTGTCCTGGGATGTCGTACCCATAGTATGTTGCTGCCCTAGGTCATTGTACGCTTGGTCGCTTCATGGGGCTAAGGGCCACGACCTCGATCGTTGGGGTTGGGCATCTCTGCCCGCTAGGGAGGTCTCTAGGTCAAGACCCTTGTCATGGATCCCATCCCGTATTGGGTGGGATCGTACACATGCCCTATCGGTCTGTATTTGGACGGTGGGTTTCTTGCTGTGTCATTGGTGCGGCATGGCATAGGGATGACATTTGACCGGATCATGATGTTTCTGCTGTCCCATCGGTCCTTGTGAGGTCAGTATGGCATGCCTGCTCTTGTTAGAGCAAGCGTACTGAGCCATGCTTGATCTCTCCCCATCCTTCCTAGGGGTCATGATGGGGGAGAGATTGAGTGTCTTCCGTGTGGTTAAGGTAGGAGAAAGGGTCATGGCCAACCCTAGCCTTGGTGTTGGCTTGGCATGCTCGTCCTAGCTAGGTCTCGATTGTTCGGGCCATTGTTAACCCGATGTGTTGCGGGTCACATGGCCTGCCAACTAATCGGTGCCTTGAGACACCCCGAGGTCATAACCCTGACACTTCCTCCTCTCCGACAAGGGGAGGTCTCCACCAGTGGTGAGGCATACTTAGGATTAGCACTGAGCTAACTCCCTACCAAATATCTCTACACTCTGTTGTAACCCACCGATTTTGGGTGCTCTTGAGTATAAGGATCATTAGCTACTGGTCGTAGGGGACCGATCGGCCCAAACCAGGATAAACCATTGTATCCCCTCTCTGACTCTTGTGTTCTTGAGTCTACCCGAGCCACCAAAGACATGTACTTTGACACTGACTCACACAACAATCTTGCCGCTGTTTCGACCCCGTGACAGCTAGCACACCAGGTTGGGGGCAGCGTCAAGTGTGATTCAGGCTCTACGGTGGCCGGAGCCACCTGCCTCATTGCCGAAGTGAGCGGCACCACCCTAGAAGGTGGTGTCCGCTTCCTTGGCCAGTTCTTTATCTGGCCGGTGCCTTTGCTTTGGGCCAGGTCCTCAACTTTGGGAGCCTGGCCTACATCACCGACTGCTATGACAAGCTTCATTCGGTTGATGGGGCTGCACCGATGGGCAACGAGCCACCTGTGTCTCCCCCTCCGCCAGGCCTCCTAGGAGCAGATGTTGAGGTCCTGGCCCAGCAGAGCCGACACGGTCTGGGTCCACACCCCATCGTGTCGGACCAGCACTAGATGTTCTACATGCTGGCCAATGTTCACCACCAGATCACCATCGGTGAGGTGCTCCCACCGCCTAACCGCTTCTGGTACTACCTCCTAGACCTGGCTTTTGGGATCTAGAATGTGGCGGCGTCCTTCTAGCTAGAGCTGGAGTGCCTCATCAGCCATGAAGCGCCATGGAGTACCATCCTCTCCGGGGCCATGGGGGCTAACGTCCCCTCACTGTGCACCTTCCTCGAGATCGTATCAGGGAATGGCCCAGAGTATGACTCCAATGACATTGACTGCTACACCCTGCCGCACATGTGCTACTCCATCGATGGTGAGGTTCCCACCAATGAGGTGCCCGAGGTCACGACACCAGACCTAAGCCCCCGTAGCCGCATGAACTACCTTTAGGAGAAGGCGGATCGCTTGCAAGCTCGGTAGGTGGACTTGAAGGCCGCCGAGGTAGAGCTCGAGCATGAAAGGTAGGAATTTGCGCGACAGCAAGCCACATAGCCTCCCATCAATGATGACGATGACCGCATGGGGACTCCAAGAAGCGCAACGAGGTCCCCAACATCACCGACGTTGATGTGATCAATGCCTTCATCTGTGGCATGACCTATGAAGAGGCAGTCTAGGCCAACTTCAGCGGCAAGGCCAAAGCTGCCACCCACCTCAGCGGTGGGGACGGCAGCGATGACCCTGCATCGTCCTAACATCACCATGATAGGAGGAACAAGGACCGAAAGCACCGCGGGGAGGAGATGGTGGTAGCGGTTGACCGCGTCACCAGGCTTCAACCCTGTGGGCACACCGCGTGTCTCAAGCACTTTGAGAAGGCGCTCGAAGCCCCCTGCTCGATCCATGGAGGGTAGGCGAAGCACCTCCTCAAGGAGTATGCCACCATCTGGGGCTACATCCACAGCACCCTCGGCTAGCAGGGCAAGGCCTAGAAGCCGGCCCCGAAGGCCTGTGGATGAGCAGATGCTACCTCGGAGGACGACATCGAGTTCCCCGAGGCTGATTGCTGTCTCATGATTTTCGGGGGCTCCTAGGCATACGAGTCCTATCGGTAGCACCGCATCACTAAGGAGGAGGTGAACGCCGTCCACACCCTCACCACTCTGACATGACTCTAGTGGTCCCAGACAGCCATCACCTTTGACTAGGGGGATCACCCCGATCATGTCCCCTACCCAAGACACTACCTGCTCGTGGTTCGCCTGATCGTGGTCACCACGCGCCTCACCAAGGTGAGGATGGGTGGTGGTAGACGCCTTTACATACTCTATGGCAGCACCCTAGATAGGATGGGCATCCTGCGGAGCAGCCTGCACCCTAGCAAGTCGCCGTTCTATGGGATCATCCCGGGGAAGGAAGCTGTGCCCCTCGGGCACATTTGGCTCAACGTCACCTTCAGCTAGCCAGACAACTTCCACAAGGAGCCGCTCACCTTCGAGTTGGTCAACTTCCCCAGCGTCTATCGAGCTCTCCTAGGCCAACCATGCTTCACCAAGTTTATGGCTGTCCCCAACTACACCTATCTAAGGCTAAAGATGCCTAGCCCCAAGGGAGTCATCATCATCGAAGTCAACTTTGAACAAGCCTACTACTGTGAGCAGGATTGCATTGCCCAAGCGGCCGTGCTCATCGCCCCCTATGCCTCCCGATGGCCACGACCGTGACACGAGAAGGGCACCGATGAAGGAAGCAGTGATGGCAGCAGCGGTGCCAAACCACCTGGGCACCGTGTGAGGCGGCCAAGACTCCTAGCGGCAACGATGGCTCGGCTGGCCCCTCCATCCAGGTGCTCGGCCCCCAAAATGGGGTTGACACAATCGAGGTGAGTTCTGACCTTTCCCCATGAGGGAAGGCCATGGCTGAGCCATTTGCCTAGAAGCACCGCCTCTCGAGCCAGTGCCCGCCTACCATCCTCTTTTGTCGGCCCGTCTCTCCAACAACAAAAATGAATATAAGTCCCATCCTCCCAACCTTCTTATTTTGCTTGCCTTCACTATTGTCTCCTTCATCCCAAGCGACTCCAGCAGTGGCTTGGCCACATCAAAGGATTGACAAAGCTAACCATCTGTTGCCCCCTTTGAAGGAGGATCGTAGCAGAAGGCCCCCGGGAGAGCCAAGAACCGGACGGATAGAGCAAGAGAAATGGGCGAAAGGTCGGCAAAGCGCTAACAGAATGGCCCTAGCCACCGTGTTACTAGCTATGTCCTCTTTTCCTCCTCTTGTGTCCATTTCATTCATTTATAGCTATCTCTGTGCTTCCCGATCCTTCGTCGGATCGCGTCTCCTAGCCACACAACGGTACTGGGCCCCGCAAGAGGGGCATTGCTAAGGGTTCTAAGGCTGACCCAAGAGGCTTCAAGGCCGCCTGAGGCACCTAAAGTGCGAGGGACCCCCATGGTCGGGCACCAGAGGCCTTAGCCGAATGCTCAGAAGTGAAGCCAGCCAACCATCATGCGATGTCCAAGTACTGACCTAGAGCCGCTCATGGTGACCCAACGAGGGAGGCAGTGAGCCCCCAAGCATCGTAGATGGGCTCGGGAACTATACGAGTGGCTCGGCCAGGAAATCGAGGATCTCCCCTCTAGGGGACATGACTAGGGCATGGAATGGCTATAAAGCTAGGGTTGTCATGGAGTTACCTGCTAGTAGCACAGGCGTGGTGATCTTGGCTACTGAGGCCATCATCATAACAACCCATCCCAAGGAGGGACCTAAGTCTTTGAGCACGACTCATGAGCAATGAGATTACAAACGAAAGTAATTTCATTTCATCAATTGTGAACGACCCGATTATAATATACGGCGGCAAAAACTGCTATGAACACCGCTGCCACGACGGTGGAAGCCACGATCGTTTGGTCAGGATTCCCGACCAAGCTTTCGTGGCGCACAGACAGGCACAGTGAAGGTCGGGCCGACCTTCGGCCCCATCGGTGCTCGAGAACGCGCCATGGTCGGGAGGCGCCTCCACGCCCATTGACCTTCACTTAGAACCAGCTTACCCTAGCCGAGCTCACCGGCGCAAAGACTTGGTGAGTCCCTAGCCGTTGGCTCTTCCACTGATAGTACAGAAGGACCCCGGTGACCCACGTCGCCATGATGCCTCCATTCCACAGGGAAGGACAATGGGGTAGGGACTCGATGGGCCTCGGTGCATGGAAAGCATCGGCACCTACAATGCTTGAGGTGGGATCCATGGTCGCCTGGGCCGCTGGCCATGTTGGAGGCGCCGGACTCCTGCCCAGCGCCACGGTTCTACATCCCTGTTGGTATATTTAATGCACACAGATAAATCCACAAGCACACGGATACCGATATAGCTTTCACCCAGAAGTATTCCAAGTATCATATCCATAGGGAAACGTGTGAGACTAACTATGGTCTAACTTAACTAAGGGTAGCAACAAGGTTAGGATAAATAGAAACGTAGAGAGGATAACTAAAGTTCTCTAGTTGTGACTTGGATAAGCTTATGTCTTCTATTATTCAACTAGGGACATTACTAGGGAAAGACACTAGCAGAGAATGCTTTCCTTCACAACCACGTCCTACGTGCGCCTATAGATGGGAGGTTGACCACAAAGGATCAATGAAGCTATATAGTACAAGCTATATAGAACTTATGTCACTCACGTGATCTACCACCTTCTGGAATGCAGGGTGCATCCACGATTAACCTAAGTCTAAGCATCACGCTTACACTTATGATTAATACTCTAATGCCCCTAGAAAGAGAATAAAGCACTCAAATGAGAGTCGTGAACTTAAAGAACAATATAAACAAGATACTTACTTGAATCAGAAGTAGATTACCAGAGGAATCTCAGACGCAAGCTCAGATAGAACTTGAATCCACCAAGGTACAAGCTGTAGAGAGAGCACCAATAGGCCGACACCTCCTCCAAACTCTTCCCTCACTCTCTATCTCACTATTTCTATTCATAAGACTAGATCCTACAGAGGATTAATCTTCTCTTGATAGCTAGTTCTGATCCTAGCGAGGATAATATGAATTAGGGTTTTAGGATTGCCTCTAGGGAGGGGGTAGGGGCAGCTATATATAGGCTGAGGTGGAGTCAAGGGCAAGGAATCGAGGTGGACTAGGGGGCAAGGAACCGCCACATCATCAATCCACGTCAATTCCCTCGATCACTGTTAGATGCACTGACTATAAACCACCTTAAATTAATGGTGTAGATCTTGGAAACGCTTACGAGGCGACAGAGGGCAAATGGATCTAAAGCAGGCTGACCGGCCTGGGGCTTAGGCTGGCTAGCCCACTTTTGTGGCAGGTTGGCCCAAGCTTTGGCATGGTGTCTTCTGGAACCTTCTAGAGTTGTCTTTCGTAGTTCTCGCGGGTTGATGCACTTGTTGTCGTCTGTTTGCTTGTTTGGAGTGTATGACAGTGGTCTCAGGAGCTGTTTTCTGGATAAATCCTCCTTGATACAAATATTTACCAAAGCTCCTAGAATTCATTAGTTTAAACCCCTATACCTATGTTTGGTGATGGAATTAAGTATAAATGCAGGTTATGTTGATGGTTTATAATTGATGTTAGTGACCATCATCAATTTCCCCTAAGATTAACCTTTGCCAGTCACTGAGCAAAGCAAAACTCAGCAATGGATCAGGAGTTGGTATAATGTTTTCACTCCTCAAAAGTACACATGTGTTCAATCAATAATTCTCCTCCGGATTAGAATAAATTGATCTGACTTTCAAACTTACCCATATTACCTTCAACCATGGGGCTTCTTAACCTTCACTTTGGTCTTGAGCAATTGAAAGACAGAACAATCAAGTCAAGCACTATGAGATAAAGAAAGTGGTGCTAGGAACAAGCTTAAAGAATAAGACATGTTGAGCTAACCAGGTTTGATCAGGTAAATTGTAACTCAAACATATTTTGTTTCTTATTTATGTGCCTACCAGAATCAAGGAAAAGCTTTTTAAATAATTACCATTTACCTTAGGATATTACCTTTGTCATTGGAGCGTAATGTCACCATATGACGAAGGGTAGATGACTCGTGATGGTCCTTCCCTTTTGCTTGAAGTTTTCCTTGTTAGGCTAGTCTCGTAGCTTGAGCTGTTCATGAGCTTCTTATTTCCTAAATTGCACCCTTTCTTTCTCATCCTTTTGTTATGCCATCTTTCTGCTCTTCGATCTTTTGACACCTTGTTAGACCTTTTGCCTCACTAATTATTTTATGCTTGCAAAGGATTAGTGGACAATACATACCCGAAGGAATATACAATTTTGAAACATGGGTTGTTTGTCCAGAATTTTGTAATTTCCCCCTATGCTAATGAAAAGATGGTTTTGGGATTACTTTAGTATATAGATTATATTTTATACAAGCATGGCTCAAGGCAAAGGTAACTTGCAGTAAAATACAAAGTGAATGAACTTTGGTACTTATAGTTCTTCCATCCATGATGAGTGAGTTGTGTCTTCCTTGATCTCTAATTTGAATTCATCTCGTGACTTACCAATATTGAATTAAAAATTTCCTGCATAGGGTTAGTCCAACAAAATATCCAGTATCTGCTAAGGCATACTATCGGCTCAAAAATGAACCTAGACACCATGTCTAATTTGATTTAGGAAGGCATTTTAATCTAAGCACCACGCTTAATTTAAAAAGCCTTTGGAAGTAAAATCAACACACCTCTTGGTTCAAGAATCAAACTAAACACCATGTCTAATTTTATTCTGGAAAATAGTTTAAACTAAGCACCATGCCTAATTTAAAAGGTGTATGAAAATACTTTAAAACCTACGCATGCTATAGTAAACAAAGGTAGCATGAAAGTATTGTAGAGATTTATTCAAATAGAGATGAATGAACATGATTGTTGTTTAGCAAGTTGAGCATGATTTAAAGGTAGAGACAACCAAGATGAATTAGCAACATGGCATAAGATTTTTTAAAGAAGCCCATCCCCCAGGCTTGAATTTTGCAAGGTAAAGTCAAGTTTGGATGGATGTGATTTAGTGTTGCATGATGATTGGTTGGACATACCTTGAGTCGTCATCCTTCATTCTTTTTGCTTCAAACCTAGAATGGTTAGTGACAAAAATACCCGAAGGAATATTTTCATAATTATGTTTCTATGCTCACTTCACAAGGGCATTATAGCATAAAGTGAAAGCTCATGTTATCTCCTGAAAGTGCTTGCTTTAGGACAAAAGCTCATCCTTGGGAAACCTTCTAATTGCACTCAAGTTGATGAAGTGGTTTTCTCTCCAACATCAACCTTTGTGTACCGATCTCAAGATTCACACAATGAGATCTGCAACATTTATGATAAACATATGCATCTACAACCATCCTTTCAAAGTCTTTATGAACAAGGAGAATGAGGGGGTTGAAGATCTCGTGTGTGGCAATATTGGAGAGACCAATTAATTCAGGAGATTTCTCATGCGAGCATGGATTTGATGAGGTGTTCATGAAATAACTTCCATGCTCATTGATGTTATCTTCCTTTTCATGCTCTAAGGGTGTTTCTTCATGAATGTCTATAGGCAAAAACATTGTCTGCATCATTCCATGCCTATGACATTCATTGGATGTTTTATTGTCCAATATTTCCCATGGATTGGTGGCTCTCAAGTTGATCTCGTCTATGGCCTCCTCCAAACTTGGATGAGTCATGTTTATTAAAGAGATTGATTTAAGCTTACCGTTTCGATCTAAGCCAAGTTTGGATTCTACCCATAAGGCTTTGTCCTTATCCATCCATTCTTTAGCAATGACATACAAGTTCTTAATACATTCCATCCATTGTCGTTGCTTTTTTTGGTCATCCTTGTGGCCTTCATGACTCCCATGCTTAGGGTGTCTTGGTGGATTTCTAGGATCATCATAAGTTTCAGGAGAAAGAGCATAAGAGGGATCATCGGGGTCAAGGATGTGTTTAGAGATGTGCTCAGATGAGACATCTAATATGGACATAGAAGGGGACATAATAGGAATGGCTTCTAGATAGATTGGCTCTCCTTCTATGGTTTCACTAGACATGCTACCCTTGTGATCTTCCCAATGTCCTATATGGGAATAAGGACGCTTTCTAAGAGATCCCTTCTTGAGAGGATTTGAATTATATTCGCTCGAAGGTCTCTTATCAGCATAAAAAAGATCATCCTCACAAGAAATTTTAAAAGGTTGAATTTCTTCTTTCCTTGGAGGATTTTGGGGTATTGATGGTTTAGGATTGATAGCTAAATTTTGAGATTGAAGTGGTTGTGATTTGGCTATCAAAACTTCCTCTTCTTGTTCGGGAGATGATTGCTACTATTCCTCGGAGAGTTCATTATGAATGCTAGTGCTGGGAGTCTTTCCTCTAATTCTATCAAGCATTGATCTTGCTTCACTAGCAGACAAATGAAGGAAAGCTCCTCTAGAGGCTTGATCAAGGGTTTGTGCAGAATCCTTGCTAAGACCCATATAAAAATGTTGAAGGAGCATCGGGTCTAAAATAGCAAGGTCGGGGCTAGTGGTAATGAGGTCATTAATACGATCCCATGATGTGCCAAGAGATTCTTCTTCTAGTTGTCTAAAATTTAGAACCTCTTTTTAGAGACTGACTACTTTAGAGATGGGAAAAAACATAAACAAAATTTAGAGCATAACGTTTTCCAATATCCTTGCATACTTCCTACAGTTTGACTATACCATCGTTTAGCTCTTCTCGTTAAAGAGAACGGAAACAACTTCCATCTTAAGGTCTTGTCAGACATGCCAACGATACGCAAGCATGCACAGGTTTGTTCAAACTTTTGTAGGTGTGAGTATGGGTTTTCGTTGCCTTCTCTCGAGAAGGATTGATCCCGAATTAATTTTATAAACACGGGCGCAGCTCATAGCGAGGTGCTAGGATAGGATCTAAAGATTTTAGTGGCTTTAGGCTTGCGCTCGTGGGATTAGCATATTCATGGATAGGAGTGGAATCCATAATCTCTACAACTAAAACATTCATAATTATTCCATCCATAGGTGCTACACCAAAGCCGCTCCATGCGATCAGATCAGGAAGGCAACATGCACTCGCTCCATGCGATCAGCTCAATCCCCATAACAGTCACAGCAAATCAGGAAGGCAAAAATCAATTCCCTCCATGCGATCAGATCAGGAAGGCAACGTGCACTCGCTCCATGCGATCAGCTCAATCCCCATAACAACCACAGCAAATTAGGAAGGCAAAAATCAATTCCCATAACAATCGTGATCAATTACGTGATCTCCCCACGCCACCAATTAGTACCACCTAAAAAACCTCAGAGTGTACACGCTTGCCCCCCCCCAAGAATACATTGATCGGTCTTGCCAAAAAGAAAATTCCAGACGCTCGCCCCCAGGATATACGGTGCAAGTGCATGCCCACATGCAAAATCCAGATTGGTCTTGGCCAAAAGAAAAATTCCAGATCAGTCTTAGCCTGTCCACATGCAATCCGGATCGGACCACCTAAAAAGGGAGACGATCATTGTGTACGCGATCGCCATGTCCACATAGGTAGCTATCTTCTATCTATCTATCTACACCTAAAAAATCCCTACAACTATCGTCTGCGTCGCCCCGCCCCACAGCACAAAAAACACAGTAAAAAAACCAACCTCCCCGTTTCCAAACCAAAAAAAATCAAATACGGAAAAAAATGTTTCCAAAAAAACATATACAAGGCAAAAAAAATTAAACTCTTCCACATCCCCGTTTCCAAAAAAATACGTCAAAAAAGAGTTTGTGAAAAAAGATACAGCAAAAAAAACCATTTCAGAAACAAACTCTTCCACGTTGAAAATCATATCTCTACAACGCACAGGTTCCCTTATGGAGACGATTGAAGAAAAGCTGAGAAATCTGATAAAATGCTGCAATCACATAAAGAAATAACACTCACAGGCTAATATGCATGATTAAGCTTAAAATTACTATGATATTATTTTGTTCCCATTGCAACGCACGGGCATGATCCTAGTGAAAAGAAAAAAGCAAAACAAAAGAAAGAATAAAAGATAAAATGTCAAGCTAGGCTCGAAGTTAATTCAGCAACCGTTTTCTCAAAAACGGCGCTAGAAAGCTTGTTGGTATATTTAACACACACAGATAAATCCACAAGCACATGAATACCGCTATAGCTTTCACCTAGAAGTATTCTAAGTATCATATCCATAGGAAAACATGTGAGACTAACTATGGTTTAACTTAACTAAGGGTAGCAACAAGGTTAGGATAAATAGGAGCGTAGAGAGGATAACTAAAGTTCTCTAGTTCTGACTTAGATAAGTTTATGCCTTCTACTATTCAACTAGGGACATTACTAGGGAAAGACACTAGTAGAGGATGCTTTCCTTCACAACCGCATCCTATGTGCGCCTATAGACGAGAGGTGGACTACAAGGGATCAACGAAGCTATATAGTATATGCTATATAGAACTTATGTCACTCACGCGATCTACCACCTTATGGAATACAGGGGCATCCATGATTAACCTAAGTCTAAGCACCACGCTTACACTTATGATTAATACTCTACTCCCCCTAGAAAGAGAATAAAGCACTCAAAAGAGAGTCATGAACCTGAAGAATAATATAAACAAGATGCTTACTTAAATCAGAAGGTGATTACCAAAGAAATCTTAGACGCAAGCTCAGATAGAACTTGAATCCGCCAAGGTACAAGCCATAGAGAGAGCACTGATAGGCCTACACCTCCTCCAAACTCTTCCCTCACTGTCTATCTCACTATTCTATTCGTAAGACTAGATCCTATAGAGGACTAATCTTCTCTTGATAGCTGGTTCTGATCCCGATGAGGAGAATATGAATTAGGGTTTCAGGATTGCCTCTAGGGAAGGGGTAGGGGCTTCTATATGTAGGCCGAGGTGGAGTAGGGGGCATGGAATTGCCACGTCATCAATCCGCGTCAATTCCCTCGATCACTGTTAGATGCACCGACTATAAACCGCCTTAAATTAACGGTGTAGATCTTGGAAATGCATACGAGGTGGCAGAGGGCAAACGGATCCGGAGCAGGCCGGCCGGCCTAGGGCTTAGGTCGGCCGGCCCACTTTTGTGGTCGTTTGGCCCAAGCTTCGGCGTGGTGTCTTTTGGAACCTTCTAGAGTTGTCTTTTGCAATTTTCACGGGTTGAATCAATTGTTGTCGTCAGTTTGCTTGTTTGGAGTGTATGACAGTGGTCTTGGGAGCTATTTTTTTTGGATAAATCCTCCTACATACAAATATTTACCAAAGCTCATGGAATTCATTAGTTTAAACCCCTATACCTATGTTTGGTGATGGAATTAAGTATAAATGCAGGTTATGTTGATGGTTTATAATTGATGTTAGTGACCGTCAACAATTTCCCCTAAGCTTAACCTTTGCCAGTCCCTGAGCAAAGCTAAACTCAGCAATGGATTAGGAGTTGCTATAATGTTTTCACTCCTCAAAAGTACACATGCGTTTAATAAAAAATTCTCCTCCGGATTAGAATAAAGTGATCTGACTTTCAAACTTACCCATATTACCTTCAACCATGGGGCTTCTTAACCTTCACTTGGGTCTTGAGCAATTGAAAGATAGAACGATCAAGTTAAGCACTATGTCTCAAGTTCTTTGTTCTACCATTGTTCCAGAGTTTTTATAAGTTTTCAAAATAAAACTCAGATATTCCATTGTATGACACTCTCAAGTCTCTCAATATATGTGGTATTTGTGGATCCTGACCAAGGCAATAAAGATGTTATGCCTTTTTCTCTTCCTACCACTAAGGCTTATGTGGAGTTCATAGGTAGTGAGAAAGCTAGAGCATACTTGCAACACATATATTGTAAAGTTAAACAATGGATCCAAAGAGAATTGAGTCATACAATCAAATCAAGATGTGCATGTGTGTGGATATATATGGTGGCTAACCTAATTCTACTATGCTCCTTGAAAACATATCTCTCTTTTGAAACTTAGAAACATTTGCTAGAGAACAGGGGCTATCTTATTCATCTTTTTTTTCCAGGCGGGCATCTAAGTACCCATTGTTTTAAATATCGCGGACACTTGTCCATTTTTTCAACTCTTTTTTTCTTCTACTTCTTTTTTTAATAACTTTTGAATAGCCCCATGTCTCTTTTCTACATCAAAACTTTGAGAGATAGCAACAAGAACCTAGAGCATTTATTTGGTGGATGGAAAACCTAAGAAGCATGTTTTTGGGTTCACTCCTAGTGTAGGAGTAGAACATTTTTGAGTGGATCTAGATGGAAGGCATGTTTTTGTGTCAACCCCTAGTGTAGGAGTAGTGCATATGTGGGTGGTGTGTACGCGATCTTGATTTTAAGAGCATGACAAATCTCTCATAAGGGTCAACAAAGATTGACAAAACTCAATGCAAAAGTAAGCAAAATATATGTGTAAGTTTTCCTAGCCTAAATAACATGTATGGCTCTGATGGGAATTCAAGCTTTGTCATACAGGAACTCATCATGTAGCATTTTTGTGTTTTTCAAAAAGTAAATCTCTAGAACTTTAGTATTACTTGGAATAAGATAAACAACAGCTCAGACCTTCTCATATCATATCCATCAATTACCTAGACTTAGATCAAGCATTCGCTACCCACGAATTTTAAGTTCAGAGTAAATTCTTATATCAAAACAGTCGCAACCAAAACTCGAGAGAATTCAAGGCTAAAAACTAGGTACTTGAAAGGAATTATGATAGAGCAACTATTCATCATTTCCATTTAAGAGATTATTCTGAGTCCTCTTTATTTTATTCAACTCTTAAAAACAAATTAAAGCAAACTAGACACACCTTTTTATTTTGTTTTCAATTTTACTAGATCACACATTATTACTATAAATATATATATTTATTATATAAATAACTTTTTATTTTGTTTTTCATTCACCATTTTGTTAACTATTTAAAAGAAACTAAAACTAGAACAAAGGGAAAGCATACTTACCTGGATACACGAGGGTGCTTCTCCTCCAAGCTAGCTCTTTCGGTGAGGGTTTAGTGTTTTAAGTCCTTCGAACTAGACTTCTCCTTGTGAAGTTCAATGATCAAGTTTCTCGGTTTGCTCTAAAGATGAGGATCATTGTGATGACGCCTCTAATGGTGATGTCACCTTCTTTCGCCAAACCCACCTTGGTTTTTAGTTTTGATTTTGGGTTGATAGGTTCAGCACTTCCATTTGTTGAAATTGGGGAATCAATGACTCTCCCACACTTTGCCTGAAGTGTGTCCTGCTTATAAAGACAAGGTAGAGATCAAGTGCATGGGCTTTGTTGGTGGGAAAACACCAACAGAACCAAAACTTCCCTTATTCTTCTCTAACCTTAGGCACATTGAACAAGATGAAGTTGATGTTATGTGCTGTGTTTATTTATATCATGGGTGAACAGATCAGAAGATTGTGCATGAATGTAGCATTTAAGTACATTTGGCTAAAATGATTGAATTGCTTAACCCATGGAAGGATTGTCTATCTTCACATAATGTATCAGACTTTACATGATTATGATTATCATCTTTCAGAATTAGGATGTGCACTATTCAGCTTATTGGGTTAAGACTATGAGATCAAGAAAGTGGTGCTAGGAACAAGCTTAAAGAACAAGACATGTTGAGCTAATCAGGTTTGATCAGGTAAATTGTAACTCAAAAATATTTTGTTTCTTATTTATGTGCCTACCAGAATCAAGGAAAAACTTTTTAAATAATGAGCATTTACCTTAGGATATTACCTTTGTCATTGGAGTGTAATGTCACCATATGATGAAGGGTAGATGACTCATGATGGTCATTCCCTTTTGCTTGAAGTTTTCCTTGTTCGGCTAGTCTCGTAGCTTGAGCTGTTCATGAGCTTCTTGTTTTCTAAATTACACCATTTCTTTCTCATCCTTTTGTTATGCCATCTTTCTGCTCTTTGATCTTTTGACACCTTGTTAGACCTTTTGCCTCACTAATTATTTTATGCCTACAAAGGATTAGTGGACAATACATACCCGAAGGAATATACAATTTTGAAACATGGGTTGTTTGTCCAGAATTTTGTAATTTCCCTCTATGCTAATGAAAAGATGGTTTTGGGATTACTTTAGTATATAGATTCTATTTTATACAAGCATGGCTCAAGGCAAAGGTAACTTGCAGTAAAAGACAAAGTGAATGAACTTTGTTACTTATAGTTCTTCCATCCATGATGAGTGAGTTGTGTCTTCCTTGATCTCTAATTTGAATTCATCTCATGACTTACCAATATTGAATTAAAAGTTTCCTACATAGGGTTAGTCCAATAAAATATCCAGTATCTACTAAGGCATACTATCGGCTCAAAAATCAACCTAGACACCATGTCTAATTTGATTTAGGAAGGCATTTTAATCTAAGCACCACGCTTAATTTAAAAAGCCTTTGGAAGTAAAATCAACACACCTCTTGGTTCAAGAATCAAACTAAACACCATGTCTAATTTAATTAAGGAAAATAGTTTAAACCAAGCACCATGCCTAATTTAAAAGGTGTATGAAAATACTTCAAAACCTACGCATACTATAGTAAACAAAGTTAGCTTGAAAGTATTGTAGAGATTTATTCAAATAGAGATGAATGAACATGATTGTTGTTTAGCAAGTTGAGCATGATTTAAAGGTAGAGACAACCAAGATAATTTAGCAACATGGCATATATAGGCCGAGGTGGAGTAGGGGCAAGGAATCGCCATGTCATCAATCCACGTCAATTCCCTCGATCACCGTTGGATGCACCGACTATAAACCGCCTTAAATTAATGGTGTAGATCTTGGAAACACATACGAGGTGGTGGAGGACAAATGGACTCTGAAGCAGGCCAGCCAGCCTAGGGCTTGGGCCGGCCGGCCCACTTTCATGGCCGTTTGGCCCAAGCTTGAGCGTGGTGTCTTCTAGAACCTTCTAGAGTTGTGTTTCGCTGTTTTCATGGGTTGAATCACTTGTTGTCATCGGTTTGCTTGTTTGGAGTGTATGACAGTGGTCCCAGGAGCTGTTTTCTATATAAATCCTCCTGCATACAAATACTTAACAAAGCTCGTGGAATTCATTAGTTTAAACCCCTATTCCTATGTTTGGTGATGGAATTATGTATAAATGCAGGTTATGTTGACGGTTTATAATTGATGTTAGTGACCGTCAACAATCCCCCTTTGCGCCGTGTCGACGACTTCCTTTCGCTAGGATCCTTCCACCCTCGTGGGAGCACTACTAGAAATATCCACTTCTATGATGAATAGCTTTCATCACAGAAGGAGCCAAATTCATCATAATTTTAGTTTTATGACGAGTTTATGACGGAAAATGGTTCGTCATAGAAGTCACGTCATTCCTTAACTTCTATGACGATTCTAGAATTTCGTCATAGATGTGGATAGAACTGCTTTGGCATGCGTGGCAAGGGGGCATCCACGCTGGCGGTTGCTTTCATTGGAGATGCTTTCCATGTGTAACTGTTATAGCCGGTTGCATTGGAGATGGTTCGTGTACGTGTCACCTTGTTATTAGACAACGTGGCCATCCCTAGTTCTTGAATGTTTCAGGTTCTTAATGGACCATGTGTTCGGCCATGTTGTTCCACATGTCAGTTTTCTATTGGCACATGTGCCGTGTCGCAGTTGGGTCACGTGTCATTTCTTCATTGGACCATGTGTCGTATTATTTATTGGTCCACGTGGACATTTCTTATTCGACCACGTGTCACAATGCTGTCCATCCACATTTCATTTTTTGATTCGGCCACATGGCTTGATGACTTCCTTCCACGTGTTGGATTTGTATTAGCCCACATGTTGTGCCGTGGCCATTTCGCGTGTCATGCACTAGTTCGTACACGTGTGGCATTTTTATTTGATCACATGGCCTGCCTAGGTTCTACCACGTGCCCAACAATCAGTTCATCATAAAAGTAATTCAAGATCATCACTGCTGCATAGATTGACTACATAATTATTCGATGATGTCTACATAATTATTTAGCATGACAATCAAATACAACAAATTACTGTTTACACATCAACAACAACCCGCTGACAGTTTCACCACATCAAACCAGCACATGAGTACACACATCAAACCATAATGTTCACTACATGAAGATAATAGAGTTGACGACTGAGAGTTACCAGAAGAAGAGCTGAAGCGCATGATATCCTCACGTAGCTTGTAGTACTCCTCCAGTTGCTTTATCTTGAACTCCTCAAACTCCATTTGAGTCTTTTCTATCTTCCTCTTTAGTTTGTCCTCTTGTTCGACAAGGTTAGCGGAACTTTCCTATTCAGTAACAAGCTATTCCCAAAGCATTCTTTCTGTCGATGTCTCGGTTCTGGCAGAGCTTGTCGGGATACCAGCATTCTTCAAAAAAAGGGTGTTGCCGCTGACCTGGGAGTGGACCTGGCCATGGGAGAGGCAAAGGACCGTGGGGATAACATCAACACTTTTCATTTGTTTGTGCCCATCAGCAATAGGTTCAGCTCGCATAGTTTTCATAGCTTCATGTGAAATTCAAGTAATAAACATTAGGTTATAGATAGTGGAAGAGCACTTTATTTGAAAACCCAAGAGATTAGTTCATAACAAGCAACGCAGGTTTCATATTGATATGGATTGCATAAGCAAATGCACAGGTACTGATATGGATTACATACTGCGAAATTCAAGCAGTAAACAGTAGGTTATAGATATGGATTACATAAGCACAATGCACAGTTATTGCAACTTCAAAATTAAATGATGATGCCAAATTTTGGGCCCCTTTGGTTCATAGGATTTCCAAAGAAAAAATGTAGGAATCAATACTCCTATGGAATCAACACCATAGAGGCCTTGGGTTCATATGAAGAAATGGGGGAAGAAAAACCATAGGAAAGTTTCCTATCCTTCAACTTTCATAGCAAAAACAAAGGAAAAAACATCCAGTGAAACCTCATTGTATTGGTTTCCTATATTTTTCCTGTACAAAACCAAACACCTCTTCTAACAAAATTCCTCTACTTTTCATTCCTCTATTTTCACATGCATTCCAATCGTATTCCTATATTTTTCTTGTTCCTACATTTTTCTGATCCTACATTCCAAAGGGTGCCTTAGGCTCCTGCCACTATTGCTTCTATTAATAGTGCACATGAGTTTCTATTTATACAAATGCTAGAGTAACAATAAAACACAGCCATCACTTATAAATGATTGCAGCTGTACAACATAGGAGCGACATCCTATAGCGACATCCTGTAGCCTGGTGGCACTTCGCTTTTGAACAGTTTTGCTTATTCTTCTCACGATCCATAAGTCAACTCTCCAGGTCATGTTGACTTCACTCTCTTGGACTGCCTTCCTCTAGGACTTATATTAGCGCTGCCTTTTGTCCTGCTGGTGGAGCCTCCTCTATGGCTTCTTTGAACTAAACGTTGAAATTGGGGAGACAAATTTAAGCAGGATGCATGTACAAATTGCATTGCTATCCAGACAGCAAAGCATTGCATTGCTATCTACACCCCCCTTGGCCCCTCCTGCCCAAACTCAATACAAGGTAGAACATGCACCTCAACAGTAAGGGCCACTGGCTCATCTTGTAAATCTGAATATGTTTTATTTGTATCACCAAATCCCTCAATAACCAACCCTGGTTCTTCCATCTTCCTATGATTCTTTGTGACATGTGCCTCCCGCTCTCATTCAAAAGCAGATTGTGGTTGTTCATCTAGATTACAAAGGTATTTATTAACTAAAGCTTCTAGCGAATGTCAACATAACAGAGAGCAAGAGTATGCAAATAAGCGCCTAACTAGTAACTACAGCTTATACGAAAGTCATTAATCCAATAAAACACAAGTCAGCTACACTCAACTATAGGAAATATGCACCCCCATCGCTATCTACATAACCCAGGTTGAACCACTACAATACAGCACACATCATAAAAGGAAGTAGGGTACGTCTTCCTCCACGTACCCTAGCTACGCTTCATCATCGGCACAACTGTCTTGTCATTGTGGTCGCCAAACTAGTGCGACCAGCATTGACAAAGGGGTACTAGATTCGGCTTCGGCTAGGGTTCGGATCTAGCTGGTCATGACAGGTGCTGAAGTAGGGGATCTAGATCTAGCCTATACCATCATTGAGGCGGTCCTTTCGCCGTCAGCTGACCTACTGTCGACGAATCGAAGGGGATCTAGCTCTGGCTAGGGTTCAGAAAGTTATGAGAGAGGGTGTGGCTAGAGAGTGGAGATTGATGAGTCAAGCTACTGTGCCGATGGTGCCTAGGGTCCAGAGAGGGTGGCAGAGGGGGTGGCTGGAGAGTGGAGAGGAAGGCCATGCGGCTAGGATTTGGAGCGGAAGGAGAGACAGTGGCAGCAGGAGGATGGAGATGGAGGCAGAGATGGTGACTCCTTGCACTTTTATGTGGCCATCACAGTACCACAAATGCCCTTGTCTGAAATTGATGGTATGGTAAACGTAATTTCTGAGCGGAGGGCAAAAGAGAGACATCTAATTTTTAGTGCGTGTTGGCGTCACTGCTCGGCCTGGTGCAAAATTTTTGCCAAAAATCAAAATTTTGAGTGGGCAGATCTCCTCGTCTGTTCGGGGCCCACCAACACTGCAAAATGGAATGCCGAGAATTGGACAAAAGAAACTCAAAAACTAATGGCTTCTTTGGAATGGAGGAGAAACATGAATTTTAAAGGATCCAAATCCTATAGGAAAAAAAATCCTATGAATCCCTTTGGACCAGCAACTTCGGTAGGAACCCCGGCTCCATCGCACGCAAGTCCATATCTGAATGGAGGTGGGCGGTGGCCAGGGCTGATGTAGCCCCATGGCGAATGCCATGCATCACTACCTCCCGGATCTACGCTAGCAGAGCACGGACGTGCTCATGGAAGTTTGGCCCCACCGGCAGCATGGACGCGGCGCATGATGGCTGAAAGAGCAAGAACAAAGAAAACCCTACCAATTAATAAGATGTGGTGCCACACAAAACAAGAAGGTACGGTAATGACAATGCCTTACTAATGAGCCGCGTCTGTGTTTAACCCGATGCGGCTTTAGCCATGGCCGTCTCCCTATCGACTGCGGTGAGTGCCATCTCCATAGCGGAGATGCATGACTATAGCTGCTCCACCACCCGGTTCTTTGCAAGGAGAGCCTGCCTGGTCATGTCCAGGTCCTGCACCATCATCTCCTCCCTTGGACGCTTCTCTGCCACCATGGTTCAAGCTTGATGAACGAGGTGCTAAGGAGGAGGCATCAAGCAAGAAAGGTGAGTTCACACGGTTACAAGGCAACTGTACTGACTCCCTTGTTTTTCCTCTGTTTATATTGTAGGGGACGTGCATGGCCGATGGAGTTCTAGCAGATGCCGGGCAATAGCGAGAGGTAAGGTGAGGTCACATCTCCATGATCTCTGAGGAGCACGCCTTCTGAGAAATACGCGTCGAGAAACGAGCCACGAAAATAGAGCAGCCAAATAGTTGTTTATATTTTACTACACTCGCAAGAAAGTCCAGATGTGGCACATTTGATCTTGCCAGACACTATATAGTATAGAGCTATGAGTAAAACTATTGCCAATGGAATGCACTCAGTCACAACATTTGTATCAGTAGTAGTAGTCATAACTGGCTTTGATCTGTGTTGAACCCAACTCGTCTTATTTTTATGTATTTGATAAGATTTATTGAACTTGCAAGAACCATGCATCAATGATAATTTTATTTAGAATTCAATTTTTATAATCTGATGTGTGCCTCTACAAAGCAAGAGAAATTGAAGCAAGTCCTCAGTCTGCCCCTCGACTATCGTGACTGCTTGGATTAGACCACACTATCTATACTTCACTGGATCACACAAGGTCCAACCGTCTGAAATCTTGACTATCTGGATAGTGTAATTGATGAACGATGTGCTCCTAAATTCTAGCACAGGCACACGCGCATGGATGGCATCAATAGCCTATTATAGCAGGGGACGTCACCTCTAGGCCTGTCGAATTGACGTGACAGGGCAAAGCCTCGCTGCCCACCCATGCAAATGTCTCAGTCGTGGAGTGGTCGATGGATCCCAAACTATAGCAGCAGAGACAAGGGGCAAGAGGGAAGGTTATACCTGCTACCTTCTCTCTCCATAGCTCTTGATTCCATCCCAAAGCTTTTGCCTTCCACCCTACTACGCCGCTGATGCCTCCTGCCAGGACCATGGCGGAGTGGATGAGGTCATCCGTCGACCAGGCTGAGTTTGACCAGTTGTGACAGTGGGGGGTGATCCTAGAGGCCACTGAGGAGCTCAGGTGGAGAGTCCCAATGAGAAGCAAAGTGGAGCCAATGCCAAAGGAAATTGAGGTCGCCTCTTTTGTCCCTTTCCACCTTCTTGGGTTTGGGCTACCGGCGCACCCCTTACTATGGTGTTTGCTCTACTACTACAGGCTTCGCTTCCATGACTTAACCCTAGAGGGGATCCTCCACCTCTTGGTCTTTATCATGCTGTGCAAGGGCTTCCTAGGAATACCTACCCATTATGATCTGTGGCGGATTTTTTTCTAGGTGGTTCCATCAGCGTGCTCTTGGCACCATCATTGTCCGATGGGGAGCGCCTCGATCGAAGTTTGTCCTGGATTGGAGGAGCGCTACCTGATCCTTGACCGCCACTATGCCACAGACCTAGATTGGGAGCATAGGTGGTTCTACGTCCCTAATAATGAGCGGCAATCGCTGTTGACTTCTTCTCACAACCGGCTACGTCCTGACATGCCAGAATCATGGTCGAGGACGCCAACCCTATCGAAACAGCAGCATTTGTGCTTATTGCTTGATACGATCGAGGAACTAAAGGACCAGGGACTAACGGCGCCGAGGGTGATCCATACCTTTTTCAGCCATCATTTACTCCCCTTGAAGATGAGGGCGAGGGACTCTACAATCGAGTTGAGCATCCCCATCCATGGGGAGGAGATAGGCGATCTGATGATGATAGCTATTCTATTGTCCACGCCGGATCATGGCGATGGGGAGGCCCCAGATGCCTTCCACGCTGGCAATCCTCCTTAGAAAGATGGACCTCTCGTTGGCATGGTCTCTCTCCCGCCACCAGTTCCCCCTTCGAAGGTGGATCATCACCGTACCACTGTTCATGTTGTTTATCTTCATTTAATTGAATATGCGAGCAATGCTCACGCTAGCTAGTATGTGTTCGTGCTATTTTATTTAACTAGTATTTGGAATTTCCCTACTTTCTCAATAGGTGAATGTGGGCATGACGCCGTCCTGAGCCTCATTGGCCCTAGAGCCTTGTTCTTCGTCCGTGGTCATGCTCGGAAAGCATCCCCATGAGGCATCCCCTGATGGGGGCAGTGACCCGTGATTCCATGCCATGCTACGTTGGTTAGTTCGGTAAGTCATTCACATTCTCAATTCGATCACTCTCCCTCTTACCCTATATGGGATTGAACTTGGCTTGCATTATGCAGTGCTTTCTCCATGATGGCGCCATCCCCGGTCATGGGGCTTCGACCCGGTGTTGTTGGAGAGTTATCGTGTCACCGCATGATGATGCCATCCCCGATTGTGGAACTGAGGACGCGGGTCCAGACCCTGTAGCTGTGTGTGCAAGCCGCCTATGATGTGGCCTTCCCTACGGAAATAGTGGACAATCCGGTCACCGCAGAGGGGCGCCTCTGAGCTCTGTCTGCCCTCCTTCGAGCTGTGGTGACCGAAGCCATTTGTTAGGGGGTGCTACGACACTGGCTGTTGCCCAGCTTCAGATTGGCACAGCGGTGAACGTCCGAGTGGCAGAGCAGGGTTTTTTGCTGGGTTCGACGGATGATGACATCACCAATCTGATCGAGAGTTTCAAGCCGGCCACCAATGCGGTCTTACCGAAGGTGGACATGGATCTGATCCTACATGCCAACCTTGACCCTGGATCTATGGGACATATTAGTAGTATTAGTAGTCATGAGTAGGTTTGATCTGTGGGATGCCCTTGCAAATATGTGAACTCTTATTTGCATGTTGGTGTTAACTTTTGTTGAACTTTGTATTGGGTGGTTTAAACTCTGTTGAGCATGGTGTAGCTCAGGTCCTTTGGTCATTTTGTAGCTGGTTTCTAGCCACTGTTGGTTGCTTTTCGCTATAGATTTCTTTCTAGTTGTCTTTGATCTGATCTACAATATGCTAAACATTCATGAGTGGCTTTGATCACTATTGAAGCCAACTCATGTCTTCGATAAATTTTGTTGACCTTGAAAGAACCATGTAGCGAGGAGTTTATCTAAACAAGTCTCGCCTCGATCTAATGTAGAACAGAGGAGCCATAGCTATTGGCTTTTACTGCGAATGCAAGAAAGTCCGCCCGCTGAGTATTTGATCTCATAGGATAGAATAAAGTGTCATACGAAGTAGCAATCAGTCTGCCCCTCGATTGTCATGACTGCTTGGATTAGAGTGAAATAAGTACAGAAAATACCTATCACAACTGCACCAGGCATTTAAGTGTCAAGCGTGTCATGGTGGTCAAAAGCTCTTTCTCTGGATTCACTTCTTGTGTCCAGCTTTCCTGCCGCATTCACTTCACTCTCATCAGCCGTGCAAGGTCTAGTATATGAAAGGAGCATCCCCCTTCCCTCATCCAATAGCATTTGCATCAATTGCCTACCTTCTAGCTCCCCCCTCACCCGTTTGCATTTTCCCAACCATGTTCGATGCTGGTTTGAGGATCTGAATAAAGGTAATGTGCTTCATATCAAACCATACTATTTGTATGAACTTATTATTGCGTTCCATGCTGGTTTGAGGTTCTTGATTAACATTTGTTCTAACCAAAATCATGCTTACAGATGGCAACTAGTTACCATACCATGGATGTTTACTCTACAACAAACGATAACAACTTTTCCCCCGACTATGTCCCTCTATGATATTAGACGAAATGACGTTTAACTATTCCTTTTAAACCTATGTTCGCCCGATAGTCCAAGCAGCATAAATTTGAATGGGCTAGACATGTAAGTCTTATACTCAGCTATGAGTAAAACTTTTGCCTGATCGGCTCTGCTACAAACAGGAGCTGCACCATCTGTGGCTGCATGCATGAAGTAGTAAGGTAGGAGTAGTTGGATTCCTGAAGCGGCAACTTCAAACATAGCCGAGGGAGTGCAGACAATCAGAACCTATGAAACCATGTAGCCATCTCTAGCTAGCTGCTGCCCCTCGGCTGCTGCGAGCATGCGACTCCTTGGATTGGACTGCACTGTACTTCACCAGATGATAGAAGGTCCGACCATCTAAAATATTCACTACTTGGAACTAGTAATGCTAAATGTGGTGTGCTTGCGTTAGAAGCCTATTCCAGCCCTAGCGTCCCTATATGTATCAAGCATGGCCTCACTCCCATTGTTTTTTTGATGGTCACCTTACTCCCATTGTTTCACTCCACCTTGCATTATGCGAAAACCTTCGCCTCACACTACCTTGCAAAGTCCCCACCTCCACCTCTCCATCGGTTCCCATGAAGGCCATCCCCATGAAGCGCTCCAGGTCCTCCTCAAGGAATCATGGCTGGGCTTCGGTCCATGCTTCCTCCAATGCGCTGGTGTACCCCACTTCAATGCCTGCTCATAACCTTCTTGACTGCTGGTACCCATCGCGCTCCCGCACGTCGTCTCCTAGGCTGCCATTTGTCTCCCCGTCACCCACAATGACACCGTTGATGCCTCCAGGACCATTGGTTCCCTTGCCACCACCGCTCCTGGTGTGGTCCACCTCGCTATCATTGTAGGCCCTATCATGGTCTTGCACGTCGTCTCCTAGACTGGCATTGGTCTCCTTATCGCCCACAATGATGACGTTGATGCCACTGACACCTTTGGTTCACTCGCCACCACCGCTCCCGGTGCAGTCCACATCGCTATCGTCATAGGCACCATCGTGGTCCCGCACGCCATCCCCTAGGTTGGCATTTGTCTCCCCATCACCCACGATGATGACATTGATGCCATCGGCACCGATGGTTCGCTTGCAACTGCCGCTCCCAGTGCGGTCCACCTCACCATCGTTGGTGGCCCTATTGTGGTTGAGCTCGCTGTCGCTAAATCTGCTCTCGGCGCCCCATAGCCCAGGGAGTGCAGTCGATTAGAACCTATGAAACCATGTAGCCATCTCTAGTTAGCTGCTGCCCTTCGACTACTGTGAGCCTACGACTACTTGGAATGGAGTGCACTGTATACTTCGCCAGATGACAGAAGGTCCGACCATCTAAAATATTCACTACTCGAATACTAGTAATGATGAACATCGTGCGGTCATGTCAGAAGCCTGTTCTAGCCCTATTGTCCCTGTGTGTACAAAGCCTGGCCTCACTCCCATTGTATAGCCATCTCTAGCTCACTGACTGCCTGACTGTACCTCGACTGCTGTGAGTTCTCTTCACAACTGCACCAGGCTTTCAAGTCTCAATCGTGTCATGGTGGTCAAAAGCTCTTCTCCTAAGATGCACTTCTTGTGTCCAACTTTCTTGCGCATTCACTTCACTCTCGGCAATCGTGCAAGGTCTATAAGGGAGGAGCACCCCCCTTCCCTCAAATATTCTGAATTTTGACCAAATATATATAGAGACACTCTACAACAAAGGATCACAACTTTTCTCCTGACCACGTCCCTCTAGTATATTCGACGAAATGACGTTTACCTGTTTCTTGTAAACCATATGCTCGCCTGATAGTCCGAGCAGTGTAAATTTGAATGGGATGGACAAGTAACTATTTTCATTTTTTTTGTTTCTTTAGGAATTCAACGAATGTATTCGTACGAAATAGGTTTGCTTGTATAACATGAGATGTGTCTGGCCCAGTCAAATTTATGATGCTCAGACTTTCTTGCGTGTGATGTAAAATTTGAATAGCTATGTGGCTCCTCTGTTAGGCATTACATCGATGTGAGACTTGATTGGATGAATTCCGTTATGCATGCTTACCATACTACAGATCAAAAAGAGACCTAGAAAGAAACCTGCAGGCAAAACCAACTAATAGCGGCTAGAAACTGGCTACCAAATGACCAAAGGACCTTATCTACACCATGCTCAATAGAGTTTAACCCACTTAATTAATACAAAGTTCAACAATATAGTAAACAGAGACATGCAAATAAGACTTCACCATGGCGGTGGCTAAGAGTGAAGTAGGCTTGGAGAAGGCAACCACACATTCCTAGAGATTTTAGATCTGAAGTGGGAATGGGAGGGCTAGGGAAAGGAAGGAAAACAAGCGGAGTTGTGGAAGACATCATGGCGGTTAATATATCACTACTACAGAGGAGCCATTGGTGTTTTTTATCTTTTGGGAACAAAGAGGAGCCATTGGTGTTGAAATGTTACTACACATGCTAGAAAGTCCAACCTCTATAGGTTTGAACGCGTCTGACACACTGCACAGACCTTAGCTTACATTACAAACAACTTAAAGTTGCTGTAAAATAATGACAACATCCATCCAAGAGGAAATTAACATGTCCATACACAATATAATCAAACAACACTGATCCATTTAAACATGTCATGACAGAGAGATGCATCATGAAACTTTATTTACTCCTCTGCAAATGACTACAACTTCGAGAACAAGGGAATATAGGGAAGATAGTAAGGTCTGCCGTTGATTTCTAGCAGGATGCCATGTTTTAAAAACTAACTATAACGTGTAGGGATGACATGAACTTTTTCTGCTGTCCATGTTATATGCGACGATGTCATTTTCCACCTCAACCCCAACAAAGAGAAGTAAATTCCATTCTAGGTGAACCAATGAGTAGTACTCATTAATATCGTAGTATGAGTAATAACTAAATTCAATGTTAGTTTGTGCAAACACCTTTAGAATGCTGACATTATGCTTCAATGTCCATTTATTAGTACCATAGTCTTCAAGGATCCAGATTGAAAGTTTAGACATATTGCGACCATGAACAGTACATACACACAAGTGACCATGAGCTTGATGGATGGAGGGTGAAGAACCACGTGAGCAAGGAATTTTCCTCCATGTCTCTCCCTCCATATCCACAACAAGTATCTGAGGGTAAACCCCTGAGTACCCCATAATGTGCAGACAACCGTTAAGATACACAGTTTCTGATGATCTCATTTCTTTTGATCTCTCAATTGTCACACAAGTATTTGGTCCCCATTTAGATTCCTTATAGATCCATGATGTAGTTTTAGATGAGTAGATGTCCACACCCTTGCACTCATCGTCCTGCTCCTTTTCTATATATTCAATCATATGGAAGTGCGAGGAGGCTATCGGATTGAACCCCAATTGAGCCTCACCAACAGAATGGATGCTAGGCGTCAGTTCCTTGAACTTCTTAGTTGCTGGATTGCAGATGATATAGTGGTATAATCCATCAACCCCTTGGCACCAGCATAGGATGAGGCCATTGCAGATATATGAGATAGCTACATTGTCCAAGGTGAAGGGCAAGAAGGACAAGGATGGGTGTTCACCGGTGATTCTGGTGTAGCGTTGATGGCCTTGGTCAATGTCGTAGAAGAACTCGGCCAGAGTCTGGGGCAGCACCTTATGGTTGTTGTAGTCTGAGATGAGGTGGTTCCAAGAGCGATAGACACATTTGCAGCAGAACAAGGCGCGGGCGGGGAGGTGGCGGAGGATCTCGACAACGGCATCATCCGTGAGGCTAGCCAATGTGTTCCTCTTGTTGGGTGCCTCCTCCATTTTGTCTGTGTGTAGTAGGATGAGAGCTTGGTCAGTAACGAGATCACTGAAGAGGAAAATAATCCAACAAACATCCATTAGTGAAGTCCACAACTCATACCAAAGTGCAACTTTAACAACCATTAACAATTTTCATGGTATGACCTCAAACAAATTTAGAGTAGCACCACATAGATATATATAACTCAAACTAGTGTAGCAGTTAATGGAGATATAACCATTACAATTCTAGCTAAATCAAGTCTATCCATCACACTTACAATCAGTACACAAGCTTAGAGCTTCTTCCATAGGAGACATTTACAGTAACAAAACTAAACATATGCAGAAAACCAAGACATCAGCAGAAAACCAACTAGTGACATCTCATAATTCTTTCCATCATCATATCATTGGCCTAACTAGATCTACAATGCTAGAATGTTTCTTATATACCTCATGTTCAAGCAAGGACCAAAACAATGAAGAGAATAGGAAAAGGCGAGAAAGGAGACCTACAGATCAGATCTGTCACCTCTACGCAGCACACAACAGACG
Source organism: Miscanthus lutarioriparius (assembly GCA_904845875.1). NCBI lineage: Eukaryota > Viridiplantae > Streptophyta > Magnoliopsida > Poales > Poaceae > Miscanthus > Miscanthus lutarioriparius. Next base: position 67,734,906 of record CAJGYO010000001.1, on the reverse strand, counting down.
TGGACACCAATGCCACCGTGCTCCACCAGCAAGCCCCAACGCCTAGCCTCCAAAAGGAAGCTAGAGCCACCATAGCACTTCGGGGATACTCCTCCTCCTCCTCCGCCGCCACCACTATTCTCAATGGGCACATATTTGTTTCCACTTGAAGCAGAAATATCCAATATAGGTCAACCTATAAGGCATCCACATAGAGAATATAATACTATAAAGGCTCCAAAGATTTGTCAATACAACTAGGCATCTAGCGCAATGGTAAAGACTGTGCATTTCTCCCTCTAGGTCCCGAGTTTGACTCCCAGGCATTGAGGTTTCTTTTGAATTTATTAGACCCCGGTGGCACAAAAGGTACAACTTACAAGTGACACGCAAGCCATCAGGTCCCATAGGTCGGATGGAGATGGAGAAAGGTCCCATAGGTACACATGACATGTGAGCCGTTGGGTCCCATAGGTACACATGATAGGCAAGCCATCGGGTCCCATAGGTCAGATGGAGATGGAGAACGGTCTAACAGGTACATGTGACACGTAAGCCATCAGGTCCCATAGGTCAGATGCTGAAGGGTCCCGCAGGTACACATCGTATGGAGATAGGATCGAGTGAAGACTTTTATGATGAATTGTAAGCGTCACGGATGAGTAACTGCAGGTCCCATAGGTACACGGCGGATGGAGAAGGGTCCCATAGGTACATGTCGCATGGAAATAGGATCGAGCGGAGACTTTTATGACAAATTTCAAGCATCACAAATGAGTAACTGTAGGTCCCACAGGTACACATCGGATGGAGAAAGTACCATGTGGAGATCTATGATGAAGCCATTCGTTACAGATCGAATATTGTTCATCACAGATGTGTAATTAGTTCAATGACAAAGCCCTGTTCGTCACAGTATTAAAGGATAGTGTCACAGATGAGTCACGTGACTGATCTATGACAAAACCCTATGATCTTCTATGATGTTTTTTGTGATGATGCTTGATTTCGTCATAGAAAGGGAGGGTTGCAGGATCGTCACCGCTGATCTATGACAAAACGAAAATATTCATCATAAAAAGCGATCTTCTATGATAGTTTCGGATTCGTTATTAAGATTTTCATCATAGAAGTGGATATTTCTAGTAGTGGAGCGATCGTCCGGTGGAGGGAGCCTGGCTCACTTGGAGGGAGGCATCACACTTCATTGACGCCATGGCCGCTAGGAGTTGGTTCTGAAAGGAAGAAGAGAAGTGTCGTAGAACCGACCAATTTATAAGAGTACAAGTACAATGGCGGCCCGCAAGCGGTCGCACTGTCATACTTGAACCCATATAAACCCGGTAGTCCGTCGAGTACCACGATGGGTCTCGATAAACGATTTACAACAACCAAGATTGTACATGATTCAACATACATGCCACATATTACATAAAGTTCACAGATACATTTTCATCATCAGACTTTGAAACACAGTTATTACAAACCGAGTTGGTAGATAAAAGCGGAAGCAAATTAAGTTTGAAAGTAAAGGTTCCAACATAGTTTAATACAATGCCAAAATACGATCACGGTCCACAAAAGCAAAGATAGGGATTTATAAAGAAGCCTGCCCAAGGCTTACTCCTCATCCACGGCGGGATAGAAGCAACTCTTGCAATAACCATGATACAAAGTGCCATCTACAACAATGGGAAATAAAACCCTGAGTACGAGAAGGTACTCAGCTAGACTTACCCGTCATAAACTAGAAATAAAATGACTCCAAGGATTATGCAAGGCTGTATAAGTGGAGATAGCTTGACAACATTTTGCATAAAAGCAATTGACTTAGTTATACAATTATGATTCCTTTATCAAATTAATTACAACTATCCATCTCTAGATTAGCAACTATCCTGTGCCAAACATATGGTATATCAATTTAAGAGCATACAATAGTAACCATAGCAGGTATTGTAATTCCATATTCATTCGAACCATCATGTTCCATAACATAGTTACTATGATGTTGGGACAAGCCAAGTTTCTCACTATCTAGGAGAGACGTCGATTCGAATCGATTTCAACCAGCTAGGAATTTATTCCTAACACAAACCCAGGCATATCGCGCGAAGGCAGCCTTAGGTCACCTTTGGTACAACTCAGGTACACATTTTGTGGGTCCATACCGCGCCACACAATCTAGGACACCAGATGCCAGGATGTTCAGGCCTAGCCTGCCCTTGGGCTCAGTCTGATCGCCCCTCGCAAGGAGCACACAACAGAACAGGTCCCGGCCTGAGTTGAACTACTCGGCTTCACGGTCGGAATGAGTTATCCGGCCAGCTAAGTGATAGGCATGCGTTCAATCTTGTCAAAAGCACCAACAACGGTACGGTCCTTAATCGGCTCAAACGGAATCACATGAGTCATCCTACGCATAGACTCCGCCCGGCCTCGATTTTGTTTTACTCCATGGTTCTGTTCCACGATAGCAAATATAGCCAACCGTGCTCCGGTATCCACCTATATCTCACAGGTGACAGGACATCACCTGACTTCTACCGGTCTAAGCATGGCTAAGCATATGTTTGATCCTAGACCTATACCGGTTAAAGGTGTAATATCTGGACACGGAATTTATATGCATCAAGTGGTTCCATTCAACTCTTATAACCTAATGCCTCAATCATAAGTACTTAAGTAATCATTTGTAAAATACTGGGAGACTTAAAATGCTCCGGGGCTTGCCTCATAGAAAGGAAGTGGGGCGGTGGTCAGGACACTCCGGAAGCTCTTCAGGATTCTGCTCCACGCCTTTGGGAGCTGCGACTTGAGGATTCTCCTGCTGGTCCCCTTCCTCTGCTTCGTCGAATTCCAGCAACGTTATTTCTTCCTCCGATCCTAGATGCATGAATATGGCATAAGATATTGTGAATGCATATATGTTAACAAGTGCATCATGTTCTACTGAGTAGGTGCATATCTCTTCTTGATTATGCAATTAACTACTTCAACAATTCATCAACTATTTCACAAACAGCAGCTACTTGTTTTACTCATCACTGGAGTTCTGATTATCCAAATGTAGTGATCCTGGACTTTCTGGAAAGCTTATAAAATCACCTACAACTATTATTTAATTCACAAAAGCTAATTCACAATTTATCTTAGGAAAAACCGACAATCATATCAGTGTTGTCCAGAAATTCCAGAGAGCAAGCAAATTCGGAAAAGCTAACTTTAAACAGCTGTAACTCCTAAACCGTTTGACCTATGGTCCTGAAATTTTAACACAAGACATATGATAAAGTTATCTACAACTTTGTTATTAACCATTTCTACAGCAAATATCATTTTTATCATGCCCCTTATCAAACTACCGAATCTGTCCGGAATCCTTCCAATTCGCATTACAAAGTAACGATACTTCTACTTCATGTAATCATTCAAAGTTTGACAACACAAAGTCTACCAACAGTTTAAGCATACCAAATACACTCAAGAAAATATAATGGTGAATCCAAAACTATTTATTTAAGTGCCTTTATTATTTTACTTAGATACATAGGTTAAATAATAAACATATGCCAAATGTGCATCATAAATTCTTACAAATTTACAGTGCCTTACTAATTCTACCAAAAGACTACTGCAAAAGTTTCATGCCATTTTATATAGTAAAACATTCTATACAAAAAAGACAAGGCAGAAAGGCTTAAAATAGCAAAAATAGAAAACCCTAGTGAAAAGTGTCAAGCAACAGATTTCCTATTTTTCTTAGCATCCTTCTGGTACTAGGATAACCTCTAACAAATTTCACGAATTTTGAATTCCTAAATAATTTATGAAAATTCATACAAGGATTACCTATTTATAAAAGGAAAATCTATAACTACAAATCTACTCATGCAATGACCCTGAAATTTTTACCAGAGCTCATACATGTCAAGAATAGTTTGCCACAAAATTTTCATAATTTTTGGAGCACAGGAACTCTAGATATAAAATAAACAAGTTTGCATGCATTCAAAAACACATTTCAAATCTCCATTTAAATCTTCCAAAATTTCTACTGTAAGTGTCAAGATCATATTTTTCTTAAATACTTCACTTCCTAAGGAACACTACCAAATTTATTTCACAATTTTTTGAAGCTACCAAACTGGAGATCTAAAAATCACAAAATACATGAAATATGAAATCAAAATGAACTAGCCTACTCTCTAACTGCCACTGACCAGTGGGACCCGCTGACAGAGGACCCCACGCATCAGCGACACCGAGACAGGGCAGCGGCGCTGCGCGACGGTTGCACGGCCAAAGCTCGCCGACGGCGAGGTTGCCGGCGGTGGACTGTGGCAAGAGGTGGACTGTGGCGGCGTGGCCACGACGACGGAGTCGGCGGCGGGGCTCCAGCGAGCACTTGCACAGCGCTGGAGCTTACCGGGTGCTAACAGTGGGCATAGGTGGACGCGGTGGGTTGCTGGGGAGCTGGTGGTGTTGCTGTGGTGATGAATGGGCGGCGGTGAGTGCAGGCGAGCTCGGTGGAGGCGGGGAAAGAACTCGGCTGCCGCTGTAGTTGCTTCGGTCGACGAGGGAGAAGGCAAAATGGGAAAATGAGGGCACGGCTGAGTGCGGGAGATAGCTGGGAGTGATGTAGTGCGCTGGGGCCTGGCTCTGCCATGTGGGGCAGGACGCCGGTGACGCGCGGCCACTGTGGACCTCCACACGGCGCGCGATGCCTGAAGCCGGTCGGCCATCGAGCTGTGCGATTCAGTTGATTCAGTGAAGCCATGCAGTGCCTGACAGCGAGTTTTCACGAAGATCAAACTTCTAAACCGTGGCTCCTTCGTGCAAACATCCTAAACCGAAATGGTAGACCTATGTACCAGCTTCATTTCTTGTAAAGGAATCATGCTCTAATTCGCAACCGAAACCAAGTTATATCTTCCCAAAGTAGGGCTGCTAGCGCTGTCAGTTAATAGGACTTAGCAAAATTTCGATAAGTGTTGAAAAGGTGAGTTTGCTGATTTTTGTGATCCAAATTCAAGCATGTTAGGAGCTAAACCAGTCAATGACCCAAACATAAAAGTTGTTCACTATATCAAATACTACAACTTTGCTTTAGTGACCACCTACATGCAAGGTCTCTAGTATATGATTCAAACTTGGTCAAACATGCTTCCTTAAAAAGATGACTCATACATGAACTATGACTTAGTGACGAAATTAGCCCTAGCCATGAGTACCAAAGTTGTTCATAAGGACATTCCAAACATGTTCAATCTATTTATAAGGTCACACAATCATTTCATACATTAGTTGCACATAAAGCTTTCCAGTTCAACACACATAGCATCACTTAAGTACTTGATTAGACAAAATGATCTTCATGAACATTGTTCCACTAGTCATCATAAGTGTAGCTAATATGTTTTAGTGACTCACATCAACTACTTACACCTATTCACTCATGATCATAAGCATACACAAAGAAAACATGAAATAACAAGGCATGTTTTGTATGTTTCAATCCAATGTTTCAATTGTAAATGCTTGTTTATGAATGCTTGATGATCATGCTCATGCTATGCAAGTCAATTTATGCAAGGCTAACACCTAGGGTGTTACAGCCCCTCCCCCTTATAAAAATCTCGTCCCGAGATTTGCAAGACCTACCATTCTTGGAAAAAGGCGGGATAAACTTCGGGGGATAAACTTCACGTAAATAATCCTCTCGTTCCCACGTAGCATCTTGTTCACTGTGATTGTTCCACACCACCTTATAGAACTTAATAATCTTACTCCGTGTTACTCTTTCCATCTCCTCTAATACTCTAATTGGCTTTTCTTCATAGGTTAAATCCGATTGAAGCTGCACGTTGGTGGGTGCAATAGCTTCTTCAGGTACTCGAAGACATTTCTTCAACTGAGAAACATGGAAAACATCGAATATTGCACTCATCTCAGGTGGAAGTTGTAACTTATAAGCAACATTCCCTTTCTATTCCAAAATCTTGTATGGCCCCACATATCTAGGTGAAAGCTTCTTTTTCATCCCAAATCTCTTCACCCCTTTCATGGGTGATACTTTAAAGTACACATAGTCACCCACTTCAAAAGTCAGTGGTCTTCTTCTTTTATCATCATAACTCTTTTGTCTCGATTGAGCTGCCTTCATATGTTGTTGGATCACACGTACTTTCTCTTTAGCTTCATTGACAAAGTCAATACCAAAATATCTCCTTTCACCGGGCTCAATCCAATTCAACGAAGTTCTACATTTTCGGCCATACAAGGCTTCAAATGGAGCCATTTTGATACTCATTTGATAACTGTTGTTATAGGAGAACTCAGCTAAAGGTAACCATTTCTCCCATGAACCTTTTGAAGATGTAACACAAGCTCTAAGCAAATCTTCTAGGATTTGGTTCACTCGTTCCGTCTATCCTGAAGTTTGTGGATGATATGCCGAACTTCTGATTAGCTTGGTTCCCAAAGCCTGGTGCAAGTACTCCCAGAAATGAGCTATGAACTGTGGTCCTCGATCTGAAATTATGGTCCTAGGTACTCCATGCAGTCTCACAATTTGAGAAAAATATAGTTCAGCGTACTTCCCCACGTGATATGTTGTGTGAACTGGTACAAAATGTGCGGACTTGGTGAGACGATCTACAATGACCCATATTGAATCATGACCTTGTGGGGTCATTGGAAGGCCAGTGATAAAGTCCATACTAATTTCTTCCCATTTCCAACCTAGGATAGGCAATGGCTGAAGTAATCCGGCAGATTTCATATGAATAGCTTTTACTCGACTGCAGTTATCGCACCTAGCGACATAGGCTGCGATCTCCTTCTTCATCTTAGTCCACCAAAAACGGGTTTTCAAATCTTGGTACATCTTACTACTACCCGGATGAATAGATAATTTGGACGAGTGAGCTTCATCTAATATTTGGTTCCTAAGCTCATGGTCTTTTGGCACCACAAGTCGGTCCTCAAACCATAACACACCTCTTTCGTCCAATCTGAAATGCTTGGTCTCTTGCTCTTGCATTTTTCTCTTGATGTGACTTATTCCTACATCTGTCTGCTGCAACTCTATGATTTTTCTCTCAAGTGAACAACTAATCGTGATATTGTGTAGTACAGTAGGGTGTAACAAGTTGAATCCATCTTCCAATAATGCTTCCATAGTGTTGCAATGAGACTTTCGACTGAGTGCATCTGCTACTACATTAGCTTTTCCCGGATGGTAATGCACTTCTAAATTGTAGTCCTTAATTAGCTCTAATCATCTTCGTTGTCTCATGTTCAGCTCTGGTTGGGTAAAGATATACTTGAGACTTTTGTGGTCAGTATATATATGGCATACATTGCCCAACAAATAATGTCTCCATATCTTTAATGCATGAACAACTGCTGCAAGTTCTAAATCATGCGTGGGGTAGTTGACTTCATGCTTTCTCAATTGTCGAGAAGCATATGCAATAACTCTTCCTTCTTGCATAAGCACACACCCCAAACATATTCCCGATGCATCACAAAATACATCAAAAGGCTTTTCAATGTCTGGTTGTGCTAGCACAGGTGCTGTAGTCAACAGAGTTTTGAGGGTGTGAAAAGCTGCTTCACATTCTGGTGTCCATTTGTACTTCTCATCTTTCTGAAGTAGTCTAGTCATGGGCTTAGCTATCTTTGAGAAGTCTAGAATGAAACGACGATAATATCCTGCTAACCCTAGAAAACTCTGAACTTCGTGCACCGAAGTTGGGGCTTTCCAGTCCATGACCTCTTGTACTTTTGATGGGTCTATAGAGATTCCATCCCTTGATAAGATATGACCTAAGAAAGGTACCTTGCTCAACCAAAACTCACACTTACTAAACTTTGCATATAGCTTATGCTCCCTCAATCTGGATAGGACAATCCTCAGATGCTCTTCATGATCTGACTCATTTTCTGAATAAATCAATATATCATCGATAAACACGACCACGAACTTGTCGAGCTCGAGCATGAATACCGAGTTCATCAGGTACATGAAGTAGGCTGGAGCATTTGTTAGTCCGAAAAACATAACCAAATACTCATATAAGCCGTACCTAGTAGAGAAAGCAATTTTAGGTATGTCCTCCGGTCTGATCTTTATTTGATGGTAGCCTGATCTCAAGTCAATTTTGGAGAATACCTTTGCCTTCGCTAGCTGATCGAACAAGATGTCGATGTGGGGCAATGGGTATTTGTTCTTGATGGTCACAGCATTGAGTGGTCTATAATCTACACACATTCTCAGTGACTTGTCCTTCTTTTTCACAAACAATGCTGGACATCCCCACGGAGATGAGCTAGGTTGGATAAGACCCTTGTCCAAAAGATCTTGTAATTGAACCTTAAGTTCTGCTAACTCATTGGGTGGCATTCTATAGGGCCTTCTTGATATTGGTGCCGTACCTGGCACTAACTCAATCTTAAATTCTGCCTCCCTATCAGGTGGTAAGCCTGGTAATTCCTCTGGAAATACATCCAGAAACTCACAAACCACTGGGATATCACAAAGTGTGGTGGTTTGGATAGCACAAGCTAAATGTTGGAGTTCAAAATTGCGGGAGAGTGGTACTAGAAAAGCATTCCCTCCCGTGGGTTCTCTCAACATAATAGTATGGGTGCTGGTGTTAATGAGAACACCATGATCCTTCATCCAATTCATGCCTAAGATTACACTTATCGATAACCCGGGCAATATTATCAAATCTGTGGTATACTCCCTCCCTTGTATAGAGATGAGCACGTTTTTGACTATCTTTTTGGTAGAAATAGTACCCCTGCAGAATTTATACTATAACCCCCTTTGCTTACTTCAATTATGTCTTGATCATGCCTAGATGCGAATGCTTGACTCATAAAAGAATGAGAAGCTCCTGAATCAAATAAAACAACAGCGGGATGCTTGTTGACGAGAAACATACCAGCCATGACAACTTCACCAGCGGGCACTTCCTCAACAACGGTATAATGCACGTATCCCGGACATGCCCTTGTGTTCGCCTACCTCTGATTGTTCTGATTTGGGTTGCCATTCTTCTTGGGGTGGGGGCATTCCTTGGCCCAATGACCCACTTGATTGCAGTTGAAACATGGCTGATTATTCCTAGGTCCTGTGGAGCTCCCCTGACTGCCAGTCCCTTTTGGTAAGGCAATAGTGAAAGCCTTACGAAATGGTTTCTGTGGCCTGCTATTTTGAGCTTTAGGTGGTGGAGGCCTAAACTTGGATGCAGGTGGACGAAATTGTGGCCTAGCTGTGATAGGCGCTCTTGACTATGAAGATCCAGAGGCACCTGCCTCATATGCCCTCTTACGACCCTTAGCAGCTGCATGCATATTATTGTGGTTTTCCTAGATCAGAGCATCACTAATAAACTCGTTGTATGTGGCACACCTAGAATTGCCCATGGTCTTCATCAGTTTGGTACCCAAACCCCGCTTGAAGCTCTCTATCTTTTTCTCCTCAGTATCCACAAAACCTGGAGCATATCTGGATAGGTTGTTGAATGCGTGCATGTATTCTGTGAGAGTCTTTGTTCCCTGAGTGAGCCTCATAAATTCAGCCGCTTTCATGCGCATTAGGCCCGGGGGAATGTGATGTCCCCTAAAAGCCAGCTTGAACTATTCCCATGTCACTCGCGCATTAGCAGGTAGTGATGACAAGAAATGTGCCCACCAGATCCCTGCTGGCCCTTACAGCTGATGAGAAGCATACTCAGCTTTCAGATGCTTGGTGACTCTTAGTAGGTGAAACTTCTGCTCAATGGTATTGAGCCACTCGTCAGCCTGTAGTGGTTCCTCAGCCACCTTGAAGATAGGAGGCTTTGTATCTAGAAATTCCTTGAATGTACTGTGCTGATTTGTCTCGGCCCCTAGTTGCTGTGGGTGGCCACGAGCGGTGTTCTACGCAATGAGGTGCAAAGCTTCTTCCATTGTCCTTTGGCTCCCCAAGAACTGACCAAAGAACTCTTGAGGAGATGGCGGCGGCGGTGGTGGTAAGTCGTCACCATTGCCATCATGACTGCTACCAGCTCCTGCACGAGTGTGTGTCATCTGCGAAGTTGCAACAATAAGCGATTATTGGTTGATGTCACAAGATTGCAGATGAATTTATAATCATGCCAATCTGAAATTACTGGAGAAAATTCTCAAATTCGCAATAAAAATAGAGGCATAACAATTTATTCTCGCAACATGACACCACCAACTTTATCACTTATCGGACTCGCACCGTGTTAACATACTAGTCACTAGGTGACTCTAATCTTCATTAAGATCGCTGTCGAGGTCGGAGATAGGATCATCCTCATTCTCTGGCTCCACTTCTTTCTCATCCTAGCCGCCATCTTCCACTAACATTTCTGGATCTTCGTCTTCCTTACTAAGGATCGGGTGCAGTTGGTTGTTCAAATTATGCACCTCATGCTGAAAACCCATCACTACATGCTGGGCCCGTGCAAGCTACTAGCTCAAGTCCCTTTATTCTAGTGATAGAGGGGCGGTTCATGGTACCCCACAAAGTGCAAAACTCTCCACAGCAGAGTAGGAGTTCCGAAAACCATTAGGAACTTCTCACATCCTACTGGTGCTGCCATCGGTACTATCAACATGTACACTTGGTGAGACAAGGCCATAATGGATAAGAGTTACATAACCGAGTAAGAAATTTATAAGGGGAGGAACAATGTATTTATTTGAATGGTAATTATCATGATGCATGCTCGTTCCGTACGTCCTCACAAACTTCGGAAAAATTTGTTTCTAGCGGTAGACATGGTGGCATACATACGTTCTCTCATATATAGTGTAACTAGTCGAGCTACACGTTTCGTTGTTAGTGTACCTGCATAAGAATTTCATTTCAGCCCAAACCCATAATGAAATATGCAGAATGTAAAGTTAAATACTTCCATATATGTATACCCATACATATACTTCCGTATCAAACTACCCGATAACAATTTAAACCCACAATTAAAAAGGCACCATATACACATGCAAGCATGCATACATAGCCGTACCAAAGCTAACTCTCCCCGATCGCACGCTCACATCTTGCGGTCATACCCTCATCATCTTACTTTGGCGTAGAGGCATTTGATCCATACATTACCATTCAAGCGAATGGCATCCATACAATAGCACGTCGTATGGACGACGAAGTGAAACCCCCCATGTTAGTACTTAAATAGCCACCTAATAGTCCTTAATTTGGGCATAAGGAAAGTGATCATTGGCACACTTTAGATTTTAAATACCTATTATATAGCTATAGTTGCTAGAGAAGGGTTTTTGGAAAACAAAAACTTTTGTTTTAAATACACATGTGACAATTAACGTTGGATCTTGCTCTGATACTAGCTGTCGTAGAACCGACCAATTTATAAGAGTACAAGTACAATGGCGGCCCGCAAGCGGTCACACTGTCATACTTGAACCCATATAAACCCGGTAGTCCATCGAGTACCACGACGGGTCTCGATAAACAATTTACAACAACCAAGATCGTACATGATTCAACATACATGCCACATATTACATAAAGTTCACAGATACATTTTCATCATCAGAGTATGAAACACAGTTATTACAAACCGAGTTGGTAGATAAAAGCAGAAGCAAATTAAGTTTGAAAGTAAAGGTTCCAACATAGTTTAATACAGTGCCAAAATACGATCACGGTCCACAAAAGCAAAGATAGGGATTTATAAAGAAGCCTGCCCAAGGCTTACTCCTCATCCACGGCGGGATAGAAGCAACTCTTGCAATAACCATGATACACAGTGCCATCTGCAACAATGGGAAATAAAACCCTGAGTACGAGAAGGTACTCAGCTAGACTTACCCGTCATAAACCAGAAATAAAATGACTCCAAGGATTATGCAAGGCTGTATAAGTGGAGATAGCTTGACAACATTTTGCATAAAAGCAATTGACTTAGTTATACAATTATGATTCCTTTATCAAATTAATTACAACTATCCATCTCTAGATTAGCAACTATCCTGTGCCAAACATGTGGTATATCAATTTAAGAGCATACAATAGTAACCATAGCAGGTATTGTAATTCCATATTCATTCGAACCATCATGTTCCATAACATAGTTACTATGATGTTGGGACCAGCCAAGTTTCTCACTATCTGGGAGAGACGGTGATTTGAATCGATTTCAACCAGCTGGGAATTTATTCCTAACACAAACCTAGGCATACCGCGTGAAGGCAGCCTTAGGTCACCTTTGGTACAACTCAGGTACACATTTCGTGGGTCCATACCACGCCGCACAATCTGGGACACTAGAAGCTAGGACGTTCAGGCCTAGCCTGCCCTTGGGCTCAGTCTGATCGCCCCCCGCAAGGAGCGCACAACAGAACGGGTCCTGGCCTGAGTTGAACTACTCGGCTTCATGGTCGGAACGAGTTATCCGGCCAGCTAAGTGATAGGCATGCGTCAATCTTGTCAAAAGCACCAACAATGGTACGGTCCTTAATCGGCTCAGACGGAATCACATGAGTCATCCTACGCATAGACTTCGCCCGGCCTCGATTTTCTTTTACCCCATGGTTCTGTTCCACGATAGCAAATATAGCCAACCGTGCTCCGGTATCCACCTATATCTCGCAGGTGACAGGACATCACCTAACTTCTACCGGTCTAAGCATGGCTAAGCATATGTTCGATCCTGGACCTATACCGGTTAAAGGTGTAATATCTGGACATAGAATTTATATGCATCAAGTGGTTCCATTCAACTCTTATAACCTAATGCCTCAGTCATAAGTACTTAAGTAATCATTTGTAAAATACTGGGAGACTTAAAATGCTCCAGGGCTTGCCTCGCAGAAAGGAAGTGGGTCGGTGGTCAGGACACTCCGGAAGCTCTTCAGGATTCTGCTCCACGCCTTCGGGAGTTGCGACTTGAGGATTCTCCTGCTGGTCCCCTTCCTCTGCTTCGTCGAATTCCAGCAACGTTATTTCTTCCTCCAATCCTAGATGCATGAATATGGCATAAGATATTGTGAATGCATATATGTTAACAAGTGCATCATGTTCTACAGAGTAGGTGCATATCTCTTCTTGATTATGCAATTAACTACTTCAACAATTCATCAACTATTTCACAAACAGCAGCTACTTGTTTTACTCATCACTGGAGTTCTGATTATCCAAATGCAGTGATCCTAGACTTTCTGGAAAGCTTATCAAATCACCTACAACTCTTATTTAATTCACAAAAGCTAATTCACAATTTATCTTAGGAAAACCGACAATCATATCAGTGCTGTCCAGAAATTCCAGAGAGCAAGCAAATTCGGAAAAGCTAACTTTAAACAGCTGTAACTCCTAAACCGTTTGACCTATGGTCCTGAAATTTTAACACAAGACATATGATAAAGTTATCTACAACTTTGTTATTAACCATTTTTACAGCAAATATCATTTTTATCATGCCCCTTATCAAACTACCGAATCTGTCCAGAATCCTTCCAATTCGCATTACAAAGTAACGATACTTCTACTTCATGTAATCATTCAAAGTTTGACAACACAAAGTCTACCAACAGTTTAAGCATACCAAATACACTCAAGAAAATATAATGGTGAATCCAAAACTATTTATTTAAGTGCCTTTATTATTTTACTTAGATACATAGGTTAAATAATAAACATATGCCAAATGTGCATCATAAATTCTTACAAATTTACAGTGCCTTACTAATTCTACCAAAAGACTACTGCAAAAGTTTCATGCCATTTTATATAGTAAAACATTCTATACAAAAAAGACAAGGCAGAAAGGCTTAAAATAGCAAAAATAGAAAACCCTAGTGAAAAGTGTCAAGCAACAGATTTCCTATTTTTCTTAGCATCCTTCTGGTACTAGGATAACCTCTAACAAATTTCACGAATTTTGAATTCCTAAATAATTTATGAAAATTCATACAAGGATTACCTATTTATAAAAGGAAAATCTATAACTACAAATCTACTCATGCAATGACCCTGAAATTTTTACCAGAGCTCATACATGTCAAGAATAGTTTGCCACAAAATTTTCATAATTTTTGGAGCACAGGAACTCTAGATATAAAATAAACAAGTTTGCATGCATTCAAAAACACATTTCAAATCTCCATTTAAATCTTCCAAAATTTCTACTGTAAGTGTCAAGATCATATTTTTCTTAAATACTTCACTTCCTAAGGAACACTACCAAATTTATTTCACAATTTTTTGAAGCTACCAAACTAGAGATCTAAAAATCACAAAATACATGAAATATGAAATCAAAATGAACTAGCCTACTCTCTAACTGCCACTGACCAGTGGGACCCGCTGACAGAGGACCCCACGCGTCAGCGACACCGAGACAGGGCAGCGGCGCTGCGCGACGGTTGCACGGCCAAAGCTCGCCGACGGCGAGGTTGCCGGCGGTGACATCTTCACGGTATGACCTACTCGACCTAGCGCATCAATTGCACCACTTGTCCGGCCCTATCGTCGACGCTAGTGACGACGGCGGCGGCCACGGCGACACGGCGAGGCGGGACAACAGCGGTATGCCAGCGACGACCTTGGTGGCACAAATACAAGCTCAAACGAGCATCTACGAGCTATGGTGGACCTATTGCACAAACTAGCATAGCAAGAGGTGGACTGTGGCGGCGTGGCCACGACGACAGAGTCGGCGGCGAGGCTCCGGCGAGCACTTGCACAGCGCTGGAGCTTACCGGGTGCTAACAGTGGGCATAGGTGGACACGGTGGGTTGTTGGGGAGCTGGTGGTGCTGCTGTGGTGATGAATGGGCGGCGGTGAGCGCAGGCGAGCTCGGTGGAGGTGGGGGAAGATCTCGGCTGCCGCTGTAGTTGCTTCGGCCGGCGAGGGAGAAGGCGAAATGGGAAAATGAGGGCGCGGCTGAGTGCGGGAGATAGCTGGGAGTGATGTAGTGCGCTGGGGCCTGGCTCTGCCATGCGGGGCAGGACGCTAGCGACGCGCGGCCGCTGCGGACCTCCACGCGGCGCGCGATGCCTGAAGCCGGTCGGCCATCGAGCTGTGCGATTCAGTGAAGCCATGCAGTGCCTGACAGTGAGTTTTCACGAAGATCAAACTTCTAAACCGTGGCTCCTTCGTGCAAACATCCTAAACTGAAATGGTAGACCTATGTACCAGCTTCATTTCTTGTTAAGTAATCATGCTCTAATTCGCAACCGAAACCAAGTTATATCTTCCCAAAGTAGGGCTCCCAGCGCTGTCAGTTAATAGGACTTAGCAAAATTTCGATAAGTGTTGAAAAGGTGAGTTTGCTGATTTTTGTGATCCAAATTCAAGCATGTTAGGAGCTAAACCAGTCAATGACCCAAACATAAAAGTTGTTCACTATATCAAATACTACAACTTTGCTTTAGTGACCACCTACATGCAAGGTCTCTAGTATATGATTCAAACTTGGTCAAACATGCTTCCTTAAAAAGATGACTCATACATGAACTATGACTTAGTGACCAAATTACCCCTAGCCATGAATAACAAAGTTGTTCATAAGGACATTCCAAACATGTTCAATCTATTTATAAGGTCACACAATCATTTCATACATTAGTTGCACATAAAGCTTTCCAGTTCAACACACATAGCATCACTTAAGTACTTGATTAGACAAAATGATCTTCATGAACATTGTTCCACTAGTCATCATAAGTGTAGCTAATATGTTTTAGTGACTCACATCAACTACTTACACCTATTCACTCATGATCATAAGCATACACAAAGAAAACATGAAATAACAAGGCATGTTTCAATCCAATGTTTCAATTGTAAATGCTTGTTTATGAATGCTTGATGATCATGCTCATGCTATGCAAGTCAATTTATGCAAGGCTAACACCTAGGGTGTTACAAGAAGGAGCCAGAGGATTGATAGAAGGAGCTACGTCCCCGGGGCCCCTCTTTATAGCCCAGTCGATGCGCTGTGAGTGGCTCTAAGCCCTCTGATCAGCCATCGATGGCTAAGGAGACCTCAGGAAACTGGCTAGGTGCTCCTTTAATCCCTGCAACACGCCTTAGAGTGGTTGCATGATGGTGGCCGCATAGTAAAGGTGAAGTCAGGACGGCATTAATGATGAGTCAAGTCCCCGCTCCACTTTCCACCAAGCACGCCGCCCAGTCCGCGCATGCCTCCTCATAGGACTTGAGGGGATTTGACTCCCCTCGGGCCCATCGGCTGCCATCAATGGCCTGGATCCACATGCACCAAGTGCCGCAGCTCCTCATCCGCTAGATCTACTCCATGTGGTTCGACATCCCAACACAAAGAGTAAGTGGGATGGAGTGGGAGTGGACGCCATAACTCCTCTACTAGGCATGGCGAGCCATGCGCCAAATCACCTGCTCAAGGCGTCAGCAGAAGGGATGCGCCTAGAAAGCGCCATGCCCCCTGACAAGGAAGCCCCACAGCGGCCTCGGGGGCTGCACCGACTCCCCAGACAGAGCAACTCGACCCCCTGATCGATGGGCGCTCAGGCAGCACATCCTCCAAACCAACCAACTCTCTAGAGTCTGGATGGCAACCATGCCTAGGGTGCGTTTCACCGCTCCCCTCGATGGTCTGGCCAAGGCTGGTGTCGCCTGCCCCTGCCGCCGCCCGAAGGACATCATCATCATACCAAGCCTGATGCTGGTTGCTGATGACGCTACGAGCGTCTTGGTGCGGACCGAGCCATTCGCGTACTGGCGGTCGGTGTGGAGCAGGCGCTAGGTCAGACCGCGGTGCAGCCGTGGCCTCCCAAGCCGCGCTTGGTGGCTGTAGCGGTGAGTGGATGGAACGATCTGTCTGGTGCATCCCCACTCCCCCAGTGGGGATAGAGGGCGCGAGTTGGAGTCGCGAAGTAGAGGTTTCCGCCTATTGAATGGCGGTGGCTTCCACTAGTGCCCGGAGGTTCCAGTAGACCGCCCGCTCCTGGGGGTCGATGGGCTCGGGAACACCACGCAGAAGCATTGCCGTAGCGGTGATGTTTTGGCTAGCCTGAGCGAACTGTGGGGGGTCGTTCCCCTCGTTCATGATGTCACGCTAGACCTAATGGGCGTGACCCTAGGAACCGCTTGCTGGGTCACGCGCATGGGGCGCAATGTGCTGCATCGAGCACGCCGGCGTGGGCGGTGGCTGGTTCTGCCACTGTTATCGTAGCTCCTCGGCGTGCTCTTGTGCGAGCGCGAGGGCCCCCGCACACGGGTCCGAATGGGTGTGAGTCTGCAAAGACTCCGCTACCACTGGCGGCTATCCCGGAGCATCCACCATAGCACACTCCTAGGACAGACGGTGGCTAGGCGCCATGTTGCCGATGCTGGAGCCATCGCTCTCGACCTCATCATCCAGGAGTTTGTGGAAAGTGGTGGGAGTGTAGCTCGCCATTACCATGAATTTGGATGTGAGAGGGGGTAGCGCCAGCATCGTTCAGAGCCCCTGAGCATACACATCTGCGGGGGACGCGAGGCCACAGGGGAACCAGTCATACAGTGTTTGCGGTGCAGACAATATGGTCCCTCCGAATAATCAGCGGGAGATAGTAAATAGTGAGTAAATAACAGTATGTACATTACTCACAGCGGGGTTTGAGCAGAGAGTTTGCTCGGAATGAAGCGCAGACGCCTCGTCGTTGAAGTCGTCGTGTGTCCTAGAGCCGATAGAGGGTGCCCCTCCGACAGTCTCCAGAACAAGTGCCTCCTCACGGAGGTGTAGTGCGCCGAGCCGGTCGGCGATGAAGTCTAGGCTTCCGAAGAGGAAGGCCTAGGACGGCTCAAAGATGGGTGGAGCCCACATCCCAACAGGTGGGAGTGTGGTAAAGTCCAGTGAGCCAAAGCGAGTCATATCGCTCGAGCCCGCCATGGTGGAGATGACAGAAAAGTGGGCCATCTGATGACCAAAAAGTGTGAATGTACATCGTCTTCCCCATGGACGGCGCCAACTGTCGGTGCAGAAAGTGACCAACATGTAAATATTTGTAGTTTTGCTGTACGTTGTGATCGGAGGTGGCCTAGCACTCAATGACACAGGGTTTATACTGGTTCAGGCAACATGCCCTACATCTAGTTTGAGTCGGTCAGTGACTTTATTCCTGAGCCCAGGTGCTCGAAGTTTGTTGTGGGGTTACAAACAGAAGGGAGAAAGATGGGGGGGTACAAGATGTCCGGTCGGACTCTGGTCTGAAGGGCCGAGAGTGTTAGGAGCTCCGCTATGCGCTAAGGGTTTGAGCGTGTGCTCGAGGTTTGAACCTAGTGGTTCTGCTATTGTATGTTAGTGAACTGATCGATCTCCACGTTGGGAGAGGGCGCATCCCCTTTTATAGATGAAGGGGATGGCCTTACAAGTGAGAGAGAGAGAATACGTATGCTACTAAGTCTTGTTGCCCACACCGATGGGTACCAGATAATGGTAGGTGCCCACAATACTGTTTAATGTCAAATGCACATGGGAGGTTGCGTCGTCTTCTTCTGGTATGGCAGACATCGATGCCTGCCATACTGTTGATGCCCAGAGGCATGTAGGGGTTTTTACCATGTTCGCCTGGTATGGTAAATGCCGGCGCCCACAATACTGTTGATGCCCAGAGGCATGTGGGGGGAGCCTTTACCATGTTTGTCTGGTATGGGAGTTGATGGCGCCCACAATACTGTAGGGAAAATGTCAGCACCTACAACACTGCTTGGGAAGGTCATAGGGTAATGTCCTACAGGTGTATAGGGTATTGTCCTTGGTATTGCAGTTGACTTGAGTGTCCTGCCTTACTTTCTCCATCTGTTTCCTGGACCTTACCGAGCAGGCGTCCCCGGTCGATTGGTCCTAGTCGGTTCTGATTGCGCTAGTTGGAGATGAGCTGTGAGTAGGGGTTTGGCACCTCCCCGGTCGAAGACGCGGTCAGAGTCAGAAGCGGTGCTCGGCCAGGCCTTCCGGTCAGAGAGGCCATCCGGAGGTGGGCCGGAGTTGGAAGCGAGGCCTTCCTGTCAGAGAGGTGGGCCAGAGTTGGAAGCGGGCACCGTTCCTCCTCGGCCACGCCTTGCGATCGGAGACTGGATCGCCCTTCTAGCCTATCTTTTAGGTTTTTGGGCCGGCCCATGAGTTGCGCGTCGTTCGCAATGTTGTCTGTTGGCCGAGCCTTTGTTGGGAAGCCAGTTCATGAGGGACCCCGGGTTTATGAACCCAACATTCATCTTGCAGCTATCAATGGTGGTATAGTTCTCAGCTTTACCACCAAACATTTAGCAATAATGTTCAAGCTACAAGGTTAGTACCATAGTGCATCTACGGGATTTGCAATATTTGTGATAAACAAAAGCATCCACAACCATCCTCCAAAAAAGTTTGGAAACAAGGATCAGGAGATGGTTGGAATCCTCATAAGAGCACCATGTACTAAGCAAGATCAACTCTGGAAACTCTGAAGTGAGCATGAAACTTTTGGGGTTTCAAAAGAGAAGCATTCATGCTCATCTTTTGAGTCCTTCTTGTTACATGTTCATGGCACATAAGTTTTTGTTTGGATTGCTAGAGGGACATGGTTTGGGTTCAAGTGAGGGTGATGATATATGTTCTATTTCACAAGCAAGCTTAGGTGAAATGAATGGAGATACAAACTTCACCTCCTCAATCGGGTCATGGGTAAGATGTTGCTTCGCTATTGAACTTACTGGGCAAGAGGTATGAGTGGCAAAAGCAGTTTTTCCCACATTTTCATCAAGGCCCCCATGGAAAGGTTTTCTTGGATAAGATTTTCCAAAGGGTAGCCTTTGAGAATATCAAACTCAAGGATGGTATAGATATGGAAGTCTATGAGAACCTCGATTTTGTCAATTATGACTGGCATGGCCCTGAGATCCCACAACACTCGAAAAAGTCCCAAAGGACTTTTGAAGAGTTTATTGGTCGGGACTAGCGGCATGTCACCCAAAAGGTTTTTCGCTAGAAATTTTGACATGATACTAGTTCTGACTGTGGGGTTGTGTAGGGCTTCTATGCTTGTTCCCCTTAACGAGCAAGGTATGGTCATGGAAGGTGCAAGAATCTGAATTACTTTAGAAGAACGTTTCACTTCCATTAACCATTCCTTTGATGGTTCAGCTTTTGGGGAGGCTTCCTCAAAAGGATGTGTAAGCTCTTCGTGCCAAGAATATTTCAAGGTATTGCCATAATCCTCGAATTTGATAGCGAACTCCGAAGGGTGAATCACTTTTTCCTTTGGTGTTCGTCGTATGGGTGAGGGCTCAACAGTCAAATCTAAGGTTGGAACGAGTTTGGATTCGGCTGATGAGGGCTCCTCAAAGCTTGACATGCCCTTCTTTTGGAGGGGTTTGGGTTCTACAATGGAAGAACCATGTTTTCTAGGAAGTGAACGATGATTTTCTTTTGTTCTGTTGTAGTTTTATGTGTAAATGACCCTCCGATGGTCATGTCAAGGTATAGGGCAGCTTCTATGTTGAGACCCGAACAAAAGAGATGCAACATTACGCTGTTAGGTAAAGACAAGTCTGGGCCAGCATGTATTAACATTGAAAACCTAGCCTAAGCTGCACCTATAGATTCCTTCTCATACTACTCAAAATCAAGCATTGCCCTTGGTAGGGAGTCGATACGGGACATAGGGAAGAATGCAAGACAAAACTTGTCTTTAAGTTCATCCCAATCTCCATTTGTACTTCTGTGGGGGGTATAACCCCAGGTACCCACGGTAATGGACATGGGCCACACTGCTAGGGGTGGCCCAACCCATAAGATCAAGGTATACAATGCCCAGTTCTGGTCGGTGTGCACCGCAAGGCAATCAGAAGACATCTTGGCGATGAAGGAAGATCTTTTTGGATATGATAGATATTGTATTCCTTGTAAATATTTACCATATAACCGAATAGATCTAGGCCTAAACTGACTTGTAACCCTACCCCCAGACTATATAAGGTGGGTAGGAACCCCCCCCCCTCAAATTCATCTCATATTTAATACAATCAACCAAAGACATAGGACATAGGGTATTACATTGATCAGATGGACTGAACGTGTCTGAATCGCTGTCTCTGCGCCCGTGTCACCATCCGGTTCCTATTACACGCACCTCCATCGATCATCTGCTACCGTGAGTATACCCCTTGGTAGACTACAGACTAGATTTCATCAACAGTGGCATGCTAGGTAGGGTGTGTGTGTGCTGATTCCATGTCCAACAAGATGGTCACTTTCCCGAGCTAGGCCAGATCTTCACGGTTGGATCCATGACTTGGATCATCGGCCTCGACAGCAACGGGGAGATTGTGGAAGCGGTGCAGGATCACCCTGTGCTAATCGTGCCAACATCTACAATGACACTTTCAATCCCGATGCCTCACCACTGGGTTAAGAGATCCATCAACAATAACGATCTGATCGAAGCTATCGATCGGGTCATGGACAGCTTAGCGGAATGTCAGCTCCTTAGATAGATCTAGAGCGAGCAATGAACCTCCTGCACTCCAAGGTCACCATGCCACTAACGCTGAGCACCCTGCTTGTGCACGCCGTCCGAGGTGGCAAGATGAAGATTTGGTGATCTCGGCAACTCCGAAAGGGCGTACCGTTCAACGCCGACCACTCCCCGCCCCAACGGAGAGCATGCCGAGGCCCTATACTTTTGGGCTAGTGGGTGCAGATTCGATCTGTTAGGACACTGTGCACCATCTTTTCGCTGACCACGCTAAGCGTAGCCATGTCAACGACCTCTATCAGATCTACTTCCTTGAGGCCAACTAGCCCACGCCAATGATAAACATGGTGCAAATCCGAACAAATCTTCTGGATGACATGCTCCATACAATCCTAGAGGAAAGCCCTAAGCCATACTCCGAGGTCTCTACTAGCACCAGCCCACCTTTCCCTCCAAGCTTTGGGAGAGAGCTCTTCATGGTTAGCCATGATAGCATCGCTATCGATGGAGAAACTAGTGTCCAGCGCCATGAGCGCGAAACTAGGAACGCTGATCGCCAGAGACGTCGCAATGAAGAAGACGCCATCCAAGCTACTAGAGGTGACCCGCCGCCTCTCGCTCGTAATCTCTAATAGGAGTTCCTCATGGTGGACAACCAGCAAGTGGAGCAGACACCGAGCGCCAATCTAGCTGTGGCCACCCATGAGTTGGCTTGACTCCAGCCAACACCGGAGGTACTCAAGATCCAAGCACTTCTTAAAGCAGCTTGTAACACCTCGGGTGTTAGCCTTGCATAACTTGACTTGCATAACATAAGCATGAGCATCAAGCATTCATAAATCATCATTTACAATTGAAACATTCGATCGAAACATATGAAACATTGCTTGTTATCTCGTATTTCTTGGAACATATGCATATGATCATGTGCAAATAAATGCTAGTGTGTAATGTTGGTCACTATAACACTTTAGCTACACTTAGGTTAACAAAAGAAACATTGTTCATGAAGGCCACATTTCATGATCAAGCACTTAAGTGATATTTCATGTGTTGACCTGAATAGCTATATGAGTGACTACTACATGAAATGCTTAAATGACCTTGCAAATTGTTTAAACATGCTTAGGATATCATTAGGAACAACTTTGGTATTTAGTGCTAAGGCTAGTTTGGTCATTTAGCCCTGGTTTGTGTATGTATCATGAGTTCAAAGTGACATGTTTGACTAAAGTTGAACTAGGTGTTAGAGACCTTGCATGGAGGAGTTCACTAAAGCAATGTTGTAGTGTTTGACATAAGGAACAACTTTTATTTTTGGGTCATCACATGATTCAGCTCCTAACATGTTTGAAATTGGATCACAAGAATCATCAAAATCGATTTCAACACTTAACGAAATTTGCTAAGTCGTGAAACCCCGTCACACCGACAAGCCTACTTTGAGCATGATTTTACTCGGTTTAGGTTGCGAATTAGAGTATGCTGCCTTAACAAGAGTTGGAGATGGTACATGGTTCTACAACTTCTATTCAAGAAGTTTGCACGGAAGGAGCCACCGTTTAGCCGGTAAATCAACGAGAAAACGCTTGTTGTCAGCGGCCATCGAATCCATCGACGAAATCAAACGCCTGTTCTTCAAATGGCCGACCGGAACAGAGTTTGCGCGCCGCGTGTCCCGGCGACGGCCCGCGCCGCCAGCGTCTCGACACCGACAGCAGCACGCGCGCGAAGCGCGCTTTAACCCGCCGGCGTTTCGCCCGAAGTCGCCCGTGCTTCATTTCCCATTTTCTACCGTCTTCCTCGCCAGCAATGACAACCGAAGCTCGGCCCGCACCTCCGCCGCCGCCATAGCCGCACCACCAGCTCGTCCTCGCTGCTCCTTCGCCACCGTGATAGCTCCACCATCTCCCTAGCACCCCATTGTTTTCCCCGTGCCGGCCGACAAAGCCCGGTAAGCCACCGCAGCGTGTAGGCTCGCCGGAGTTCCGCCGAGAGCCCCGTCGTCGTGGCCACGCCGCCACAAAGATTCTCCCGCCTCGGTAGCTAGCGCGCTAGGTCCCCAGCGTTCATAGATGCTTGTCCACGCGTTGATTTGAACCACCGTAGCCCACACCGGCGTTTCACCGTCGACCCGCACCTCCACCCCGCCATGGCCGCGCCAGTAGCCGCTAGCTCCGGCGAGAAAGCCACCCAAGTAGCTCAATCGATGCGTGAAGTCGAGTAGATCATCGTGTGATGATGTCACCACCCGGCGAGTTCGCCGTCGGCGAAGCTCGGCTGCGCCAAAGACTGCAGCGCTGCCGCTTGCTGCCCTGCTCCGTGTCATCTGACGCGTGGGGTCCCCCGACCGTGGGTCCCACTGTGACATGTAAGTAGTGTAGGCTAACTCATTTTGAATCCAGATTTTTGATTTGTTTTGTTATTTTTGTATCTTTAGTTTGGTAGCTCCTAAAATGGTGAAATAAATATGATTGTGTTGCTTAGGAAGTGTAGTATTTTGGAAAAATATGTTCTTGGTTTCAACAGTAGAAATTTCTGGAGATTTAAATAGGGATTTCAAATGTGCTTTTGAATGCATTCAAATTTGTTTATTTTATATCTAGAGTTCTGTGCTCCAAAAATTATGAAATTTTTGTGGTGGACTAATCTTAGCATGTGTGAACTCTGGTAAAAATTTGAGGACCAGTGCATGGGTAGATTTAAAGTTAGAGATTTTTCTTTTATGACTAGTTAATCCTTGCATGAATTTTCATAAATTAAGTATGAGTCCAAAATTCATGAAATTTATTGGAGGTAATCCTAGTACCATATGGATGCTAAGAAAATATGAAATCTGTTGCTTGACACTTTTCAATAGGGTTTTCCATTTATGCTATTTCAAGCCTTGCTGCCTTGTCATTTTGTATAGAATGTTCTACTTGGTAAAATGACATGAAATTTTTACAGTAGTCTCTTGATAGCATTAGTAAAGCTCTGTAAATTTTTGAGAATTTATTAAGTACATCTGATATATATTTATTATTTAACCTAGGTATCTAAATAAAATAATAAAGGCAATTTAATAAATAGTTTGGGCTTTACCATTATATCATCTTAACTGTATTTGGTATGTTTAAACTATTGGTAGGTTCTAGGTTGTCAAATTTTGAATGATTACCTGAAGTAGAAGTATTCTTACTTTATGTTGCATGTTAAGTCATTTCCGGACTGATTCTAGAGTGTGAGGATTTGCATGTTGAAACTGATGTGTACTGTAAAAATGGTTAATAACAAAGTTGTAGAAAATTTGATAAGCTTTCCAGAAAGTCCAGGATCACTGGATTTGGATTTGTAGAACTCCAGTTATGGCGAAACAAGTAGATACTGTTTATGGCATAGTCGATGCTTTGTAGAAGTAGTTAAGTAGTAAGCGAGAAGAGATATGCACCTACTCAAACAACGTGATGCACTTGTTAACATATATGCATTCGTAATACTTATACCATACTCATGCATCTAGGATCGGAGGAAGAGATCACGTTGCTGGAATTGAAGAAGCGAGAGGAAGGAACCCGCAGGAGGATCCGCAAGCCGTAGCTCCCCGGCGTGGAGCGTAACCTCAAGAGCTTCCGAGTGCCCCGACCACCGCCCCACTTCCTTTTCATGCGAGGCAAGCCCCGAGCATTATAAGTCTCCCAAGAATTTACAAATGTTTACTTACGTATTTATGATTGATGCATTAGGTTATAAGAGTTGAATGAAACCACTTGATGCATGTACATTCCTTGTCCAGATATTACACCTTTAACCGTATAGGTCCAGGATCG
Source organism: Miscanthus lutarioriparius (assembly GCA_904845875.1). Classification (NCBI taxonomy): domain Eukaryota; kingdom Viridiplantae; phylum Streptophyta; class Magnoliopsida; order Poales; family Poaceae; genus Miscanthus; species Miscanthus lutarioriparius. The sequence goes on along the minus strand of CAJGYO010000001.1, from coordinate 67,709,632 downwards.
AATATATATATGCTTAGCCATGCTTAGACCGGTAGAAGTCGGGTGATGTCCGTCACCGCGAGATATAGGTGGATACCGGAGCACGGTTGGCTATATATCGCTATCGTGGAACAGAACCATGAGGTAAAAGTAAATTGAGACCGGACGGAGATCGATAGGGAAGCAACAGGCATGGAGGTCTTGGGTGCGGACTTATCCCCGTCTGTGTCGATTAAGGACCATACCGTTGTTGGCGCTTCCGACAAGATTGAACGCATGCCTCTCACTTAGCTGGCCGGATAATTCGTTCCGACCGCTGGCCGAGTAATTCAACTCGGGCCGGAATCGTTTCACAGCGCCTTCCGGGAACGATCGACCGAGCCCAAGGGCAGGTTTGGCTCGAGCATCCCGGCATCCGGTGTTCCAGTTGTGCGCGCATCTGAACCCGCTAAATGTGTACTGAGTTGTACCAAAGGTGACCTAAGACTATCGTGGTCGGTAGATCTGGGTTTGTGTTAGGAATAAATTCCCACCTGGTTGAAATCGATTGAATCGCCGCTCTCCCGGATAGTGAGAAACTTGGCTAGTCCCAACATCGTAGCAGCTATATTATGAAACATGGTGGTTCAGATGAATATGGAATTACAATACCGCTATGGTTACTATTGTATGCTTCTAAATGATATCCCACATGTTTGGCAAGGGATAGTTGCTAATCTAGAAATGGATAGTTATAATTAACTTGATAAAGGAATCATAATTTTTCAACGGGTAATTGCCTTTTTCGCAAAATGTTGTCAAGTTACGTCCACTTATACACCTTGCATGATCCTTGAGTCATTTTATTTCGGTTCATGACGGTAAGTCTAATGAGTACCTTCTCGTACTCGTGGTTTATTTTCCCATTGTTGCGAGATGGCACTGTGTGTATCATGGTTATTGCAAGAGTTGCTTCTATCCCGCTTATGGATGAGGAGTAAGCCTTGGGCGTGCTTCCTTAGTAATTCCTATCTTTGCTTTTGTGGATCGTGATCGGCATGGCAATCGTATCAAACTATGTTGGAAACTTTACCCTCGAACTTATTTGCTTCCGCTTTAATTATCAAACTCGGTTTGTAATAACTTTTATTCAGTACTCACGATGATGAAAAGTATCTCGTGAACTTTATGTAATATGTGGCATGTATGTTGAATCTCAGACGATCTTGGTTGTTGTAAATCGTTTATCGAGACCCGTCGTGGTACTCGATGGACTACCGGGTTTATATGGGTTCAAGTATGATAAAGGCGACCGCTTTATGGATTGCCATTGTACTTGTATTCTTATAAATTGGTCGGTTCATGACGGTACCGGCATCGAGCAAGATTCAACATTAATTGTCACAAGTGTATTTAAAACAAAAGTTTTTGTTTTCGAAAACCCTTCTCTAGCAACTAATAGTTATATAGTAGGTATTTGAAATCTAAAGTGTGCCAATGATCACTTTCCTTACGCCCAAATTAAGGACTATTAGGTGGCTATTTAAGTACTAACATGGGGTTTTTACTTCACGTCCATACGGCGTGTTATTGTATGGATGCCATTCACTTGAATGGTAATGTATGGATCAAATGCCTCACGCCAAGGTAAGATGAGCGATGACCGCAAGATGTGAGCATGCGGTCGGGAAGAGTAGCTTTGGTGCGGCTATGTATGCATGCTTGCATGTGTATATGGTACGTATTTAATTGTGGGTTTAAATTACTGTCGGGTAGATTGATACGGAAGTATATGTATGGGTATACATATATGGAAGTATTTACAATTACATTATGCATATTCATTATGGGTTTAAGGGCTGAAATGAAATTTTATGCGTGTACACTAACAACGTAAACGTGTAGCTCGACTAGTTACGCTTATTTATGAGAGAACGATGTATGCCACCGTGTCTACCGCTAGAAACAAATTTTTCCTAAGTTTGTGAGGACGCACGGAACGAGCATGCATCATGATAATTACCATTCACATAATTACATTGTTCCTCCCCTTATAAAATTCTTACTTCGGTTATGTAGCTCTTATCCATTATGGCATTGTCTCACCAAGGGTGCATGTTAATGGTGCAGATGGCACGCACAAAGGCATCGCCGCAAGTCCACCGGAGGCGAGCTCCCCCCGCCGCCTTGCTCCCACACTGGCCAACGCCACACGTTCCTTGGAGAGTTTGGGATGCCTACACTCTTGTGGAGAGTGCTCGATTATGTAGGCTATCCCGATGGAATGGAACCCCGCTACTTCGGGCGAATGAGCAGTTGGGAGAAGGTCTCTTAGTTACTTGTGGAGGTTGTTGTTCGTCCCCCGAGGTGACGATTCGAGAGGGACAAAGCTGGTGTTATGAGTCAACTGGTAGGACTGGCTGAAGAAGCAGCCTAGAGGGCAGCCTTTGGGATCCCTGAGAGACATCATGGATCGCTTTCCTCAGAGCCGGCAGCCGCTTTGGTTGGAGTCTTTCCAAGAGGTAACCTCCTCCACCGACTCATGGCAAGCAGACAAGAGGAAAATCTTTGGAGATTTGTGCAGCGGAGAGGTAGAACAGTGATAACCCTTCCATGAGCGCCATGTTCGCAATGATGAGAGTGTTGGATGGAGTTGAAGGTAGCCTCAGACGTGTGTCTGGTGCTCTTGGTCATGCTCGTGAGGACCGACGTCAGCTTCAGAGGGAGCACGACGCCGAGATTGAAAGGCTCATTAAGAGATGACTCGGTTAACTCACCAACGAAATGCAGCTTGGACAAGGGAAAATGTCCTAAGAGCTCGACAGTTTGAGCTAGGACAGCAGTTGGCTAATGCGGAAGAATACAACGATAATCTGCATGAAGAGGTTCATCTTCTGAACAATCAGCTCCACCCTTATGTCCCACCTGGAGCCGCAGAAATGGATCTAGAAGGGTACGAGGAAGGAGAAGAAGAAGTGGATCCTGAAGAAGAAGTAGAACCTGAGGAAGGAGATGATCTTGCGTCTGACCTCGATAGTGATCATGATGAGGATTAGATCGCTTAGCATTTAGTGGAAGGACTAATGTATCACCTTTATTTATGTAATGGACCTATAGTTTGAAATTGGCATTAGTAAGCAGACTATCATGTAATGTCAATCGCATGTTTGGATGAACATCAATGCAATTCCGTTCCTTGTTGGTGATCACGATTTAACTTTGCATGCGTTATGAGCGCGATAAGTGGTCAAATTGGGGATGCCATGTTGCGAGAATGAATTGTTATGCCTCTGTTTTTATTGTGAATTTGAGAATTTCTCCAGTAATTTCAGTCTGGCATGATTATGATTCATCTGCAATCTCTTGACATCAACCAATAATCGCTTATTGTTGCAACTTCGCAGATGACGCGCACCCGTGCTGGAGCTGGTAGCAGTCACGATGGCAATGGTGATGACTTACCACCACCACCGCCGCCGTCTGCTCAGGAGTTCTTTGCTCAGTTCTTGGGGAGCCAAAGGACAATGGAAGAAGCTTTGCGCCTTATCGCGCAAAACACCGCTCGTGGCCACCCACAGCAACCAGGGGCCGAACCAAATCAGCATAGTACATTCAAGGAGTTTCTGGACACGAAGCCTCCAATCTTCAAGGTGGCTGAGGAACCACTGCAGGCCGATGAGTGGCTGAATACCATTGAGCAGAAATTCCGTCTGTTGAGGGTCACGGAGCATCTGAAAGCAGAGTATGCTTCCCATCAATTGCAAGGACCAAATAGGAATGGTGGACGCACTTTCCGCCGTCTCGCTCGCTAATGCGAGAGTGACACGGGATCAATTCAAGCTGGCTTTTAGGGACATCATATTCCCCGGGCCCGATGCGCATGAAAGCAGCCGAATTTATGAGGTTCACTCAGGGAACAAAGTCACTCACAGAGTATATGCACGCATTCAACAACTTGTCAAGATATGCTCCCGGTTTTGTGGATACTGAAGAGAAAAAGATAGAGAGTTTCAAGCGAGGGTTGGGTACCAAACTGATGAAGACTATGGCAAATTCTTGATGTACCACGTACAACGAGTTTATTAGTGATGCCTTGACCCAAGAAAACCACAACAACATGCATGCAGTTGCTAAAGGTCGTAAGAGGACCTATGAGGCCGGTGCATCCGGATCTTTCCAGTCAAAAGCGCCTATCGCAGCTAGGCCACAATTCCGTCCACCTGCACCCAAGTTCAGGCCTCCACCACCGAAAGCTCAGAATAACAGACCACAGAAACCGTTCCGTAAGGCGTTCACTATTGCCTTACCAAAAGGAAATGGTAATCAGGACAGCTCCACAGGATTCAGAAGTAATCAACCATGTTTCAACTGCAACCAACTGGGTCATTGGTCCAAGGAATGTCCCCACCCCAAGAGGAATGGCAACCCAAATCAGAACAATCAGAGGCAGGTGAATACCAGGGCACGTCAGGGACAAGTACATTATACCGCTGTGGAGGAAGTGCCCGCCGGAGAAGTTGTCACGGCTGGTATGTTTCTTGTCAACAAGTGTCCTGCTGTTGTTTTATTTGATTCGGGAGCTTCTCATTCATTTATGAGTCAAGCATTTGCATCTAGACATAGTCAAGAAATAATTGAAGTAAACAAAGGGGGTTTTAACATAAGTTCAGCAGGGGGTACTGTTATTACCAAAAAGATAGTCAAAAATGTACTCATCGTGATACAAGGGAGGGAGTACACCACGGATTTGATAATATTGCCCGGATTATCAATAAGTGTAATCTTAGGCATGAATTGGATGAAGGATCATGGTGTTCTTATTGACACTAGCACCCGCACTATTATGTTGAGAGAACCCACGGGAGGGAATGCTTTTCTAGTCCCACTCTCCCGCGATTTCAAACCCCAACATTTAGCCTGTGCTACCCAAGTCACCACAATATGTGATATCCCAGTGGTTTGTGAGTTTCCGGATGTATTTCCCGAGGAATTACCAGGTCTACCACCGGATAGAGACGTGGAATTTAAGATTGAATTAGTGCCAGGTACTGCACCCATATCCAGAAGGCCATATAGAATGCCACCCAATGAGTTAGCGTAACTTAAGGTTCAATTGCAAGATCTATTGGACAAAGGTCTTATCCAACCTAGCTCATCTCCGTGGGGATGTCCAAGCCTTGTTTGTGAAAAAAGAAGGATAAGTCACCGAGAATGTGTGTAGATTACGCACCACTCAATGTCGTGACCATCAAAACAAATATCCATTGCCCCGCATCGACATCTTGTTCGATCGCTTAGCGAAAGGCAAAGGTATTCTCCAAAATTGATTTGAGATCAGGTTATCATCGATAAAAATTAGATCGGAGGATATACCTAAAGCGCTTTCTCTCTACGAGGTACGGCTTATACGAGTATTTGGTTATGTCTTTTGACTAACAAATGCTCCAAACCTATTTCATGTACCGATGAACTCAGATTCATGCCCGAACTTGACAAGTTCGTGGTCGTGTTTATTGATGATATATTGATTTATTCGTAAAATGAGACCGATCATCGGAGCATTTGAGGATTGTCCTATCCAGATCGAGGGAGCATAAGCTATATGCCAAGTTTAGCAAATGTGAATTTTGGATGAGCAAAGTACCTTTCTTAGGTCACATTTTATCAAGAGATGGAATCTCAAGAGACCCATCCAAAGTACAAGAGGTCATGGATTGGAAAGCCCCAACTTCGGTTCATGAAGTTCGGAGTTTTCTAGGGTTAGCGAGGATACTATCGTCGGTTTATTCCAGATTTTTCAAAGATAGCTAAGCCTATGACCAGACTACTTCGTAAAGATGAGAAGTACAAATGGACACCGAATGTGAAACAACTTTTCACACCCTCGTAACTTTGTTGACTACAAGACTGTGTTAGCACAACCAAACATCGAAAAGCCTTTTGATGTATTTTGTGATGCATCAGAATAGGTTTGGGATGTGTGCTTATGCAAGAAGGAGAGTAATTGCATATGCCTCACGGCAATTGAGAAAACATGAAGTCAACTACCCTACACATGATTTGGAACTTGCAACTGTTGTCCATGCACTAAAGATATGGAGACATTACTTGTTGGGCAATGTATGTCATATCTTTTATCGACCACAAAAGTCTCAAGTATATCTTTACCCACCAGAGAGCTGAACATGAGACAACGAAGATGGTTAGAATTGATTAAGGACTACAATTTAGAAGTGCATTACCATCCGGGTAAAGCAAATGTAGTAGCCGATGCACTTAGTCGGAAGTCCCATTGTAACACCGTGGAAGCATTTGGAAGATGGATTCAACTTGTTACATCCTCGTTGTACTACACAATATCACAATCGCTTGTTCACTTGGAGGGTAAAATCATAGAGCTACAGCAGATGATATGGGAATAAGTCACATCAAGAGAAAAATGCAAGAGCAAGAAACCAAACATTTTAGATTGGACGAAAGAGGTGTATTATGGTTCGAGGACCGACTAGTGGTGCCAAAGGACCGTGAGCTAAGAAATCAAATTTTAGAAGAAGCTCACTCATCCAAATTGTCTATCCATCCGGGTAGTAGTAAAATGTATCAAGATTTAAGAACCCGTTTTTGGTGGACTAAGATGAAGAAAGAGATCGCAGCCTATGTTGCTAGGTGTGATAACTGCAGTAGAGTGAAAGCCGTCCATATGAAAACCGCTGGATTACTTCAGCCACTGCCTATTCCAGGATGGAAATGGGAAGAGATCAGTATGGACTTTATTACCGCCTTCCAACAACACCACAAGGTCACGATTCAATCTGGGTCATTGTTGATCGCCTCACCAAGTCAGCACACTTCATACCCGTGAACACGCGGTATATAGTTGGGAAATACGCTGAAATATATGTTGCCCAGATCGTGAGATTGCATGGAGTACCCAGGACTATAATCTCAGATCGAGGACCACAGTTCATAGCTCGTTTCTGGGAGCACTTACACCAGGCTTTGGGAACCAAGCTAATCAGAAGTTCAGCTTATCATCCGCAAACTTCGGGACAGACAGAGCGAGTGAACCAAATCCTAGAAGATTTACTTAGAGCTTGTGTTATATCTTCAAAAGGTTCATGGGAGAAATGGTTACCTTTAGCCGAATTCTCCTATAACAACAGTTATCAAGCGAGTATCAAAATGGCTCCATTTGAAGCCTTGTATGGCAGAAAGTGCAGGACTCCTTTGAACTGGATTGAGCCCGGTGAAAGGAGATACTTTGGTATTGATTTTGTAAATGAAGCCGAAGAGCAAGTACGTATCATCCAACACCACATGAAGGCAGCTCAATCAAGACAGAAAAGTTATGCCGACAGAAGAAGAAGACCACTAACTTTTGAAGTGGGTGATTATGTATACTTGAGAGTATCACCCATGAAAGGCGTGAAAAGATTTGGGATGAAAAAGAAGCTTTCACCAAGATATGTAGGGCCATACAAAATTTTGGAACGAAAAGGGAAGGTTGCATATAAGTTACAACTTCCACCAGAGATGAGTGCAATCTTTGATGTGTTCCATGTTTCTCAGCTAAAGAAATGTCTTCGAGTACCAGAAGAAGCTATTGCACCCACCAACGTGCAGCTTCAATCGGATTTGACCTATGAAGAAAAACCAATTCGGGTATTAGAAGAGATGGAGAGAGTGACAAGGAGTAAGATTATCAAGTTCTATAAGGTGGTGTGGAACAATCATAGTGAACAAGATGCTACGTGGGAAAGAGAAGATTATCTACGAGAAGTTTATCCCGCCTTTTTCCAAGAATGGTAGGTCTTGCAAATCTCGGGACGAGATTTTTATAAGGGGGAGGGGCTGTAACACCTCGGGGTGTTAGCCTTGCATAACTTGACTTGCATAACATAAGCATGAGCATCAAGCATTCATAAATCATCATTTACAATTGAAACATTCGATCAAAACATATGAAACATTGCTTGTTATCTCGTATTTCTTGGAACATATGCATATGATCATGTGCAAATAAATGCTAGTGTGTAATGTTGGTCACTATAACACTTTAGCTACACTTAGGTTAACAAAAGAAACATTGTTCATGAAGGCCACATTTCATGATCAAGCACTTAAGTGATATTTCATGTGTTGACCGAATAGCTATATGAGTGACTACTACATGAAATGCTTAAATGACCTTGCAAATTGTTTAAACATGCTTAGGATATCATTAGGAACAACTTTGGTATTTAGTGCTAAGGCTAGTTTGGTCATTTAGCCCTGGTTTGTGTATGTATCATGAGTTCAAAGTGACATGTTTGACTAAAGTTGAACTAGGTGTTAGAGACCTTGCATGGAGGAGTTCACTAAAGCAATGTTGTAGTGTTTGACATAAGGAACAACTTTTATTTTTGGGTCATCACATGATTCAGCTCCTAACATGTTTGAAATTGGATCACAAGAATCATCAAAATCCTGATTTCAACACTTAACGAAATTTGCTAAGTCGTGAAACCCTGTCAGCCTGACAAGCCTACTTTGAGCATGATTTTACTCGGTTTAGGTTGCGAATTAGAGTATGCTGCCTTAACAAGAGTTGGAGATGGTACATGGTTCTACAACTTCTATTCAGTAAGTTTGCACGAAGGAGCCACCGTTTAGCCGGTAAATCAACGAGAAAACGCGCTGTCAGGCGGCCATCGAACGACTGACGAACTGAAACGCCCGTTCTTCAGTGGCCGACCGGAACAGAGTTTGCGCGCCGCGTGTCCCCGGCGACGGCCGCGCGCCGCCGCTCCGACCAAGACAGCCACGCCACGCCGCGCCCGAAGCGCTTTTAACCCCGCCATTGTTCGCCCGAAGTCGCCTGTGCTTCATTTCCCATTTTCTACTCCGTCTTCCTCGCCGCAGCCGACAAATGAAGCTCGGCCCGCACCTCCGCCGCCGCCATAGCCGCCACCAGCTCGTCCTCGCTGCTCCTTCGCCACCGTGATAGCTCCACCATCTCCCCAAAGACCCCATTGTTTCTCCCCGTGCTCACCGACAAAGCCCGGTAAGCCACCGCGCAGCGGTAGGCTCGCCGGAGTTCCGCCGAGAGCCCCGTCGCCGCGGGCCACGCCGCCACAAGACTCTCCCCCGCCCAGTAGCTAGCGCGCTAGGTCCCCAGCGTTCATAGATGCTTGTCCACGCGTTGATTTGAACCACCGTAGCCCACACCGGCGTTTCACCGTCGACCCGCACCTCCACCCCGCCATGGCGCCTTGGCCAGAGCCGCTAGCTCCGGCGAGAAAGCCACCCAAGTAGCTCAATCGATGCGTGAAGTCGAGTAGATCATCGTGTGATGATGTCACCGCCGGCGAAGTTCGCCGTCGGCGAAGCTCGCGGCAGCGCAAGACACAGCAGCTGCAGCGCCGCTGCCCTGCTCCGTGTCATCGACGCGTGGGGTCCCCCGACCAGTGGGTCCCACTGTCAATGATGTAAGTAGTGTAGGCTAACTCATTTTGAATCCAGTTTTTGATTTGTTTTGTTATTTTGTATCTTTAGTTTGGTAGCTCCTAAAATGGTGAAATAAATATGATTGTGTTGCTTAGGAAGTGTAGTATTTTGGAAAAATATGTTCTTGGTTTCAACAGTAGAAATTTCTGGAGATTTAAATAGGGATTTCAAATGTGCTTTTGAATGCATTCAAATTTGTTTATTTTATATCTAGAGTTCTGTGCTCCAAAAATTATGAAATTTTTGTGGTGGACTAATCTTAGCATGTGTGAACTCTGGTAAAAATTTGAGGACCAGTGCATGGGTAGATTTAAAGTTAGAGATTTTCTTTTATGACTAGTTAATCCTTGCATGAATTTTCATAAATTAAGTATGAGTCCAAAATTCATGAAATTTATTGGAGGTAATCCTAGTACCATATGGATGCTAAGAAAAATATGAAATCTGTTGCTTGACACTTTTCAATAGGGTTTTCCATTTATGCTATTTCAAGCCTTGCTGCTTTGTCATTTTTGTATAGAATGTTCTACTTGGTAAAATGACATGAAATTTTACAGTAGTCTCTTGATAGCATTAGTAAAGCTCTGTAAATTTTTGAGAATTTATTCAGCACATCTGATATATATTTATTATTTAACCTAGGTATCTAAATAAAATAATAAAGGCAATTTAATAAATAGTTTGGGCTTTACCATTATATCATCTTAACTGTATTTGGTATGTTTAAACTATTGGTAGGTTCTAGGTTGTCAAATTTTGAATGATTACCTGAAGTAGAAGTATTCTTACTTTATGTTGCATGTTAAGTCATTTCGGACTGATTCTAGAGTGTGAGGATTTGCATGTTGAAACTGATGTGTACTGTAAAAATGGTTAATAACAAAGTTGTAGAAAATTTGATAAGCTTTCCAGAAAGTCCAGGATCACTGGATTTGGATTTGTAGAACTCCAGTTATGAGCGAAACAAGTAGATACTGTTTATGGCATAGTCGATGCTTTGTAGAAGTAGTTAAGTAGTAAGCGTTTAGAAGAGATATGCACCTACTCAAACAACGTGATGCACTTGTTAACATATATGCATTCGTAATACTTATACCATACTCATGCATCTAGGATCGGAGGAAGAGATCACGTTGTGGAATTCAAGAAGCAGAGAGGAAGGAACCCGCAGGAGGATCCATAAGTCGTAGCTCCCGGAAGGCGTGGAGCGTAACCTCAAGAGCTTCCGGAGTGCCCCGACCACCGCCCCATTTCCTTTTCTGCGAGGCAAGCCCGAGCATTATAAGTCTCCCAAGAATTTACAAATGTTTACTTACGTATTTATGATTGATGCATTAGGTTATAAGAGTTGAATGAAACCACTTGATGCATGTACATTCCTTGTCCAGATATTACACCTTTAACCGGTATAGGTCCGTGGATCGAATATATATATGCTTAGCCATGCTTAGACCGGTAGAAGTCGGGTGATGTCTCGTCACCGCGAGATATAGGTGGATACCGAGCACGGTTGGCTATATCTCGCTATCGTGGAACAGAACCATGAGGTAAAAGTAAATTGAGACCGGACGGGAGATCGATAGGGAAGCAACAGGCATGGAGGTCTTGGGTGCGGACTTATCCCCGCCTCTGTGTCGATTAAGGACCATACCGTTGTTGGCGCTTCCGACAAGATTGAACGCATGCCTCTCACTTAGCTGGCCGGATAATTCGTTCCGACCGCGAAGCCGAAAGTAATTCAACTCGTGCCGGAATCGTTTCACAGCGCCTTCCGGGAACGATCGACCGAGCCCAAGGGCAGGTTTGGCTCGAGCATCCCGGCATCCGGTGTTCCAGACAGCGGCGCGTGATCGAACCCGCGAAATGTGTACCTGAAGTTGTACCAAAGGTGACCTAAGACTATCGTATCGGTAGATCTGGGTTTGTGTTAGGAATAAATTTCAAAGAGGTTGAAATCGATTGAATCGCCGTCTCTCCGGATAGTGAGAAACTTGGCTAGTCCCAACATCGTAGCAGACTATATTATGAAACATGGTGGTTCAGATGAATATGGAATTACAATACCGCTATGGTTACTATTGTATGCTTCTAAATGATATCCCACATGTTTGGCACAGGATAGTTGCTAATCTAGAAATGGATAGTTATAATTAACTTGATAAAGGAATCATAATTTTTCAACGGGTAATTGCCTTTTTCGCAAAATGTTGTCAAGTTACGTCCACTTATACAAACCTTGCATGATCCTTGGAGTCATTTTATTTTCGGTTCATGACGGTAAGTCTAGTGAGTACCTTCTCGTACTCGTGGTTTATTTTCCCATTGTTGCAGATGGCACTTTGTGTATCATGGTTATTGCAAGAGTTGCTTCTATCCCATTGTGGATGAGGAGTAAGCCTTGGGCAGAGCTTCCTTAGTAATTCCTATCTTTGCTTTTGTGGATCGTGATCCGCATGGCATCGTATCAAACTATGTTGGAAACTTTACCTCGAACTTATTTGCTTCCGCTTTAATTATCAAACTCGGTTTGTAATAACTTTTATTCGTACTCTGATGATGAAAAGTATCTGTGAACTTTATGTAATATGTGGCATGTATGTTGAATCCTGTACGATCTTGGTTGTTGTAAATCGTTTATCGAGACCCGTTGTGGTACTCGATGGACTACCGGGTTTATATGGGTTCAAGTATGACAGTGCGACCGCTTGCGGATTGCCATTGTACTTGTATTCTTATAAATTGGTCGGTTCTACGACACAGCTCAGGTCCAAGTCAACGACATCCGAAACCCAACTCCATCTTATTCGACAACGACCGCACGCAGTCATAACCCCCATAGTTTTCGCCGTGATGGGGGGAGTCATTACCATAGCGGCCAGATCATCCAAGGGGGTCTAGGGGCAATGTCACCATCAATCCTGTATCACAAGGACCACTAAATCAACATGGCCAACTAGCTCGTAACGCCAACTAGGAGGTTAATCAACCCCTGGGTGGTGACACCCGTGACCACATCAACACCAATCTCGATGTCTGCAATTGCATCAAGAACAGTCATGCCTAGTGACATCAGGAAGAACTCCAATGCCAACAGGAGTACAACGACCAACACGGCAATCCCATCGGCCTCCGACCACCCCCTGCTATCGAACCGATGGGACCCCACCCCTTCACAACAAGGCTATGAGCTATATAGTGGCCTGCAGGCTTCAAGATCTTCGAGGTCGATCCCTATGATGGCAAGGCTAATCCCGAGTAGTGGATGCAACACTACGAGATCGCCGTACGTGCCATCGGGGGAAATAGTGATGTAATGGCAAATTATTTGCCTATCATGCTCTCCTAGACAACCAACAATTGGCTTATAGGCCTAAGGGAGGATTCCATTGAATCCTGGGATGATCTCAAGAAAGTCTTTGTCGAGAATTACATGGCAACGTGCCAGCAGCCTAGCATGAAATATGATCTAGAGAAACTCCATCAGACCTCTGGGGAACCTCTACAAAGCTACATCAGGCGCTTCTCCGAAACAAGGAACACCATCCCCAACATCAGGGATAACGAGGCCATCTCTACTTTCACCAGAGGACTCCATCACCATCAGGAGTTGTGTTCCAAACTTTACTGCAAGAGGCCTTAGACCATCGGTGAACTCCTCAAAGTTACAAACTTATACGTTGATTCCAAAGAAGCTGATCGGCAGTTCAAGGATGATGTTGCTCGTGCTTCCCGCTCGCATCGCCACCCACATTGTGATGATGATCGCCATGAAGAATGGCGTTATGAAGATCTCGATAGGAGTTACGACGATCGTGAACGCTGGCATAATGATCGGCCAGAGGGATCGAGGATAACACAACCACATTGCCACCGACTGGAAAACTTCATCAACAACGTAGAGCGGCCACGCGCTAAGCACAATTTTAATGCTGCCTATGAAAAGCTCCTTGATGGTCCGTGCCCAATTCACAAGAACAGCAAGCACACCATGCGGCAATGCTATGGCATGGCCAAAGCTTTTCGCGATGAACAACAGAAATGGTAGACACGCAAGGATGACGAGTCTGATGACGGCAAGGAGGAGGAGCGTCCTAAGGATGCATGACTTGCTTTCCAAGATGCCAACAAGATGGTCGCCACAATCTTCAGAGTTTGCGCTGCCTCTAAGAGCAAATGCCAGTAGAAGCTCACCGCTCGATAGGTCATGTCGATCACCAAGTACGACACGGTTGCCAATCCCAATTATCTAGACTGGTAGGAGCATCCTATCACATTCAGTAGGGCCAACTAGTGGGCTGATATCCCATACCCTGGGTGTTTCCCACTCGTGCTGGATCCAACCATCCGCAACATGCGGTTCAAGAAGGTTCTCATTGACGGTGGGAGTGCCCTCAATATCCTCTTCGCTAGAGCCCTAACTGAGTTAGGCCTCACAAAGGACGATCTCATCCATGTTGATTCTCCATTTTGGGGTATTACACCTGGCAGAGCATCCCAACCTCTGGGGCAGATCACCTTGCTTGTCCAGTTTGGCAGCGCCAACCACTTCCTTACTGAGTACATGAATTTCTTTGTGGTAGATTTCGACACCGCCTACCACGCCATCCTTGGACGACCAGCTCTCGCTAAGTTCATGGGCGTGCCCCATTATGTCTATCTAGTGTTGAAGATTCCTACAACATGTTTGTACCATTGCTTCGCCTCCCCCATGAGAGAGAAGGAAAACAACTTCCACCTTAGTGTTTCTCGTGTCATGCCTAAGATGTTCAGGCATGAACACATTTCCTCAAACTCTCAAAGGTGATGGCAAGGGTTTTCATCATCATGCCCTGAGAAGGGTTGTGGCAGAACCTACTAAATTATAGGGCCCACATGCACCTGTCATTGTCCAACGACCTTTGACATCTATGCATATATTCCCGGTAACTTAAGAAGACTGTCGGGTGTCCTTGGGGAACCCTGAATCATCCATGATTTCCGAGCAGGATCCCATTACAGAGTCATTGCAGCATACAACAGTTTATACAAATATATACATCAGAGTAAAGATTAGCGGAAGACTTACAATAACATAGTTTAGAAACCATTTGTTTCAAACCATACAACTAAGTTCGACAAATAATACAAACCAAAGTAGTGGAGTGGCATTATAACATAATACAAACACACAAAAGGATTGCCCTGCCCAAGGGCCACGCATTTACTTATCGTCATCGCACTGAACAACAGTCATGCAGGACGATCCAAAACAGATCTGCTCATGAGCCTCACCTGCAACAAGGGTCAACGAACCCTGAGTACAAAAGTACTCAACAAGACTTAACCGAAAATAAAAATGGATAGAACTTAAGAATGCAGACTCAGGGATTCAAGGTATGGCTTTAGCAATAATCAAAGTTCTTTTGTGTAAAAGCTTTTTAATAAAATTCTTTACATTAACATTTAAAACTTCATAAGATCATAGACAAAGCTGACACGATCTGTATTGAGATCATGAAACTTCATAACCAACACCTTCACAAACCATCCTCAAGTTCTAGTTATTTAACTATGACGATGAACAGAGAAATGAGTCTCCATAACCGAGATGCAACGATGATTCGAACCGATTAAAACCCAACTGGGGATTCTAGACCACACGACATATGTAGGTCCCCGACTTACATATATCAACCTACCCTCGGATCCTCTAAAGAATGGGTCCGTGCCACCCGAGAATACAGTACCCCACCAATCCAGCCCATTGCCACGTGGGTACACGCTATTCCCGCCATCTCTCCACTCCCAGTGTGCGAGTAGCCATTCTCGTAATAGAATAGCCAAGTTAAGGCTTACCAGAGTATGTGGTTAGTACTACAAAGTCTCACCACACACAGTTCAACAACGGACGGACCTTAACCGACACAGGCGGAAAGAAGCCGCTCACAAGACCTCCATGTCTTGTGGCTCACACACACCGAGTCCGCCCGGTCTAGATTTATTACTCCACATTCCCATATCACATGATAACATAAGTAACCAAAGTTCCATTTAAAATTCGCAGGTGACAGGTAATCACCCGACTTTCATCGTTCTAAGCATAGCTAAGCATAACTAGGCATATACGAATTAAAATTGGTAACAAGGTAGATATGGAAAAATAAGGTTGGTAATGCACCAATTAGGTTTTCACTTAACTCCTAATCACTTAATGCAGTAAATAAAAGCAAAAGCGAAATCAATTTGTAAAACACAAGGTAGGTTTAAATGCATCCGGGGCTTGCCTTCGTTGACGGAAAAGTCCGGTTCCGGAGTCGCACCACAATTATCCAACCCAACCTCAACAGACGGATTAACCTCTTCCACAACTTGATTAACTACCATGTGTTCACCTTCGTTCACTACACGTAGCAACAATGCCATGTTTAACATGATGCGAGATATAAAATATGATGCTCGACGATGGATGCAAAAGTAATAACTTGAATACAACTTCCCTTCGCGTTACAGTTACAAGTCAAACTAACTAAACCTTTTTCATAACACTCACATCAATTGCCAAGGATCATTACCAACTAATAACCCAAGGACATCACTCAATCAAAAATTCAATCAAAACCTAAATCGTTAAAGGTTACTATTTGCTTTTATGAATTAATTATTTAATTAAGAATTATGAAATAAATCAACTTGTCCCAATTGAGTCCAAAATTTTTTTAAATGTTCATCTCATGATAACTAAGTGGCAAAACAAGTTTCATAATTTTTGGATAAAGAAATAAGCCTAGAAAAATCATGGAAACTCATTTATTAATTAATTGAGCAATTTTTATCATATTCAAAAAGTACTGAAAATCAACATTTCATATTTTTACTAAATAATATACATCACAGAGAAGTCACACAAAAATTTTCATAATTTTTGGAGCTCTAAATAAATCTACACAAAAATAACAAAAATAGACACTATTCATTCATTACTGAAAATAGAAAAATTTCATTTTGAAACACTGAGCCACTGGCAACCCAACCCCACCCGTCATTGTCTACCTTTGGCGCTGACCAAGGTAACGACGCGCTGACCGGCGAAATCTCAACGACGGCGAGGTCACCAGTGATGGCGAAAGCACCAACATGCTCCCCACGACTATGCGCACCTACTGACGTCCTTAGTTGTATCGATTGCGGCACAAAATGAGCATGGCACCGGCCATGGCAGATACGGCTGCACGGCGGTGCTATGCCGGTGATAAAAGACCGGTAACGGTGAAACAAACCACTTGGGAAGAACCAGGAGCTCACCCCGATCACGTTGAAGGCGTTGGACGAGTCGAAGGAACAAAGGAGAGGCGGGTCGACGGTCACAGCGATCACGACGGCGCTAACCACGTTGGTGATGGCGTTCAGGCGACTGCGATGGTCAAAAGGATCAAATAACTGGTCATAGAGCAACATGGGATCAAGGCGAAGCTAGTGACACGCTGAGCAAGGACAAAGACCCACTGAGGAGCTCCAGCCACGGCGACGCGCACACCACGGTGAGGTTGTCGGCCGCGGGGAAGAAAGGCAAAGAACGGCGGTTCTCGGAGCAATCAAGCAACAAGGGCTAGAGGACTGGTTTCGCAAGGAACTAGTGAAGCTGTGGCAAGCTTAGCCGAGGCTGGTTTGTGCTGAGGAGGCGAGGTGAGCTCGACGGAGCAGCGGCGGCGACGTCGGGAAAATAGAGGAAGGCAAACGGCGAAGAACGACGACAACGCAGGTCTTATAACTCGGCTCAGAAGCAAGGAGAAGCCACGATGGCGCCTTTTCCGTGCCAGCGCGAAGCCGAGGGCGGCCACAGGCGCGACTGGAAGCCCAGAGAAGCACGCCGGCGGTGACAGCTGCCCACGGCTACTGTTCAACGTAATCATAGAATTGAAACTTGGTTTAAAATCTAAATTACTCCCAATTTTATGTAACAACTCAAAAATCTCCAAAAACAAAAGTTATTCAAAATTCAAAGTTCTACAACTTTGCTTTTATAACCATACCCAAATTCGGTCTACATTTTGAAATGCAAATTTGAATTAAAAAGGGGACACTTTAAGTACATTTCGCCTTTTCAAATTACTTCAAATTTTTCTAAACAACTTTGAAAACTCCAAAAACAAACTTTGTACAACTCAACAAACTCTACCTTTTTGCTTTAAGGCTCAATCCCAAAATGCACTTTGTTTTTGAAATGGGTTTTTCGGGTCAAAACTAATCGCTGGAAATCAGGGTTTTTGAAACTTCAAATCCAAACCAAACTTTGAACTCAATTCAAACCATACAAGGCAACACTCATCACATAAAGGTAAACTTGTTTTAGTGAATGCATATCAAAGTTTGCAATATGACCAAATGCCTTGCAATGCATATGATGACATGTCCTATTTTAGTATTTAAAACACCCGGGGTGTTACAAGGGTTGTGCCCGAACCATAGCTTTTAAGCTAGGGTGGAGTTCATAGCCAGATGAACGGTTTGGCTTTGAAAGTGGCTTAGGTAACTCCCCCTTTGAAGTGGAAGGATTTTGAATTGGTATAGGCTTCATGATAAAAAAAAGATAAAAGAAAACTATTTTGTGCTTTTTTAGATAAGATACGAGGATAAACTAGGTTCAAAGAAAATAGCAACCGTTCTCTAGCAACGGTGCCAAAAATGCTTGTTGATATTTCTTAATGCATATAAAAATAATCTACAAGCGCACAACATTATTGTTGTAGCATTTTACCTATAAGTATTTAGGGTATCGTACTTTCCACAGGGAACGAAGGTACTCTTCTAGTTAGTTCGTCCAAGGACAACACAAGGATAGAATTGGTAGAGGTTGAGATGGATTCCTAGGGTTTTAGTGTCTATTGATAGATAAACTCTACTTCTACTTGCTCACTTCAGACACCGGTTTACACCTGGTCTGCCAAGCGATACCGGCCTCCAGCTCTACGTTGTAGCCAGACATGGGGGATTACAAGGGACGGACAGGGCTATCACCACTTACCGCCTACCCCTCAACCATAGGATATGAGGCAAACGAAGGTAGCCTCTAGCCTAGACACCATGTCTACGCTATCGACTACTACTCTAGCGCTGTATAGGGTGATCCATCTTTATCTGAAGCCCTCTACTAGAGTATCTGCCAGAGGGACGAACGATGAACCCGCAAACAAGTAAGAGTAAAATTCAACTAACAAAAAGACTTTATACCGTAAGAATCACGAACACTCACTTAGCGGGAAAACCTGACGAAGTGTAGCATAGGTGTTCATTGAGGTACAAGTGGGGGAAGACCGACAAGTCTGGCACTTCCCCAAACTCTCCCTCACATCTCTCCCTTGCTAAAAAACTCTAGAGAGCTATGGCCTAAGCTTGGAATGGTGCTCTTGGTATTGCTCTTGCTCCTTGAGGTGTTCAAATGAGGAGGAGGGAGCCTTCTTTTATAGGTGGAAAAGAGGGGGGTCCTTGAAAAGTGCTTCCTCCCCTCATGGAAAGTGCAAACCGCCTTGTAGGTACGTTGAATCTGGCGACACCTTGTGAACCGCCTTTGTAGGGGCAATATGAACCGACCTGGCAAGGTTGGGCTCGAGGCAGGCCAGCATGGGTGCGGCCACACCCTTGTTGGGCCACCTTGAGTACAACTTTGTTAGGGGGTCTTCTTTTATCTTCTAGAGTGGGCCTATGTTGGTGTTCTACGAAGATGAGATGGTTTGGTTGGAATTTAGCCTTGTACTCTATTTCTTCGAGCCCTAATTCTGCTGGTTGTGGGCCTATCTTCTCTTTTGCTATGTGTAGGATGGGAATGTGCTTTGTATGATTGCGTATTCTTGGTCATATTTCCATGCTTTTCATATAAGTCATCCTGCAAAAGATAATTCACCAAAACTAGTGAAAATTGTGAGTTATAAGCCCTAATTCTAAGTTTGGTGACCATTTGTGCAGATTTTATGTGAGAATTGGTAGTTAGAAATAGGAGTTAAGGACCGCCAACACACGTCAGCCCCTGGAGCCGACCTCCTTCGCCATTGTCAATGGCAAAAAGCGAACTCATCACCGGCACACGCAGCAAACCAAGAAAAACCATGTGGAGCAGATCCCAAGCTCTCCCCAGACTTAGGAGGTCACCGGACCGGGTGATTGTGACCTAGGGCGTGCCAGTCAATTTATCCTATAATTGACAAGGAGAGAAAGGTAATCAGTAATTTAAGGTGAAACATACCGATGTTGCTCCAGACAGTTCCAAATGTGCAGCTAGACAGCCGATTCGATAAGGCTATTGACTAAATAGTTGATATCCAGCATGTTCATGATATAAGATATTAAAAACACTATTGACAATTATTAGATATTAATGATATAAATCTAATGCCAATAATCATAAAACATGCAAGCATCATGGTGGAGATTTGATGAGTGAAAAGCACTTGCGTTGGCTAAACCCTGCATTGGCTTAAAGATCAAGACAAGAACAAGTACAATAATAAAAGCCAATACGCTTGCAATGCACGGGCCATCGACAAAAATAGCCGATTCCAAGGTAAACAGATGCATATCACGTGATCAATCACTTATATAGTATAAATGGATCTACAAGCTCATCAAATCTAACATATCATCATTAACAGAGGGGGTCGAGTGGATCAAAGACAGCCATAACAATGATAACAAATTAAACTCTTAAAATACATAGATCTATCCATATTTAGACAAGATCATGAGCACGAGTTATGGACATGAAAGCATACATAACCGTCCGAGAGGGTGATCTAAGTGGTTTTTGTCGTATAGCATGCGAACGTTCAACCACCGAAGCATAAGTAAATCTACAAACCGACCAAACCCAATTTACGGCACTATCAACAGGTTGACCGAATCGATGCAGCATTGATAGTAGAACGGCAAACTGCAAGCCTAGCGATCTATAAATCTACTTATGTTTTGATGGAATCATGGACGCATGCCATACACGTGAAAGCTCTTGCTATCAGATAAAATAGCCGATAGAAACATAGCGGGTGGATGATGTCATGTCTCCCTTAACAAGTAGATCCATTAACCAACGATACCCGATCTAGTGCGTACCAATAGGTTGATAACGAAGACAGCAAACCAGAGATTGATGACTAACAAACCTATTCCTTAATGGAAATAGGGCTTCAAACACCCGCTGTGATCGATCAAGATCAAGATAAAACAGTTGATAAATGAGATCTAACGTCAACATTTGGATTTTAGCATAAAAACAATCGACTGATGATAGATTGAAAGATGAAGACCGAGGAATCTTTAATCTAGATCAAGCAATTGGTGATATTATGTTGAATATTAAACTATTTAACACAATATCGATAACTAATCCGTATCAAAATTTGTATGAGATCGAGCCGGACCGATGCAACCGTACAAATTTTGATAAGAATCAAAGGGTAACTTGTATCAGTAATTGTAAGAGATATGAGCCAGACCAATGCAACCTTACAATAACTGATGATAACTAACTTATACAAAGCTTGCAAGAGTTCAAACCTAACCAATGCAATCTTATAAACAAAGTATAAGTCGTGACGGATACTCACAAACAAACCGGAGATCGGACCTAACCAATGGAAGCCCTGCTTGCTCGAAGAACTTGCCAAGATCTACTCTACTTCTACTCCTAAGGGTGGCACAGATGCAACCTTATTGATGTGTGGATGTCTATTACAATAACCGAGGTTCTATATTTATACTCGAGGCTTGACTATGAGTCCTAGTCGAACAAGACTAGTCACAAAACTTGGGAAAGAGAACAAGACTTCCTAAATTAAGATAACTTGGACCACGATCTTTCCTTTCTGCAGAGTCCGACGTGTCTTCTCATCTCATGTCACGCCGTCTTCATCGTTGAGGCCCACTTCTCGGGATGTCATTATCTCATCCGCTCATTCAGTTGGCAACTTGGGTAGCCAATTTTGCCGATTGTTTCAGCTTTCTTTGGTATATCTCAAAATTTAGGGTTTTCACATCCGAACCAAATTTCGGTGTCAATACATGCCCTCCAATTTTGGGATAAACATAATTTTATTCCAAAATTACCACTTACGTCCGTCGCACGCGTTGCACTCTTCAACTGCTCAACCCTATTTTTTGTTCAGGCTAGAAGGTGTCATAAATTTCCAAATTTCCCTCGCCTCATTCATTTGGCCATTTCTCTCCTATTTCTTCCTTTTGCTCCATTCGCTAGTGGATGCAACTTTCCTAAGCTCTAAACCCAAGAAGATTTAGAATTTTGATCTAGTAGAGCACCCGCCACTCTTCACGCAATCCTAGGAATGGGAGCTCAGTCAGGCAACCACAACATCAACGCTCATCCATAGATTCAGATCTGATCTCTTAAGTTCATCAATGGCAACCACCGATCATGTTATTGAGGTATGAACCAAGACCTTCCCTGTTAACTATTCCTCAATTTCTGCTTTAGTTTCTAGTTCTGATCCACCCTTTCTGGTCCTAGAGGTCAAAAATGAAATTTTAATTTAATTTATTCTCCACTTTGCTCCTAGGAACTTAGGGGCGAAATCTTGATACCGTCAGCCGATGTCCCCCATGCTTATTTCCTTGGACCGACTAACAATCCCAACCCTACCGAAGTAATCAACTTAGAGACCGACAGGCTCACATTTAGGCAATCAGTCATGAATCCCTCGGCCTAGGAATATACTTTCAGAGCTTGGCCGCTCCCTCTTAAAGGATGGAGAGATTGGTACCATAGGGTAGCAGATGCAGAGCGAGCCAACTGGGTCCTTTATGATTTGGATCAATGTATTACCCTGTCATTATCTCCTATGAAGAGAAATGAGCCACTATTGAAAGGAGCATCTTACTCCTGGTCCAATGCTTTTAATGCTTTTATCTTTGGCCATGGCTTGATGATGATTACTTTGGCCGACATCTTCATGCTGATCGGCCTTAAAATCACTAGTCTTCTCCAACCCTTCAACCTCCTCAACAAATCATCCTTTAAACTAGAAAATTTGAAAGGTGGGGGATGGACTAGCTACATGGCCAATCATAAGAAACCTAGCACTATTAATGAGAAAGGGCACGCGGCGTTTCTAAACATGAGGCTAGAGAAACGAGTCTTTTGCAGGTCATCTTGTGCGCCAACCAGCAACAACCTTCACTTGGCAGAATGTCTAAGAAACGGTGTCAATATACCTCTCGGGATTTGTTAGGATCCTATTATCATTGATGCATCAGGTATCCAAGAGTCTGTCAGAAAACAAACCAATTGCCACGATCAGCGAACCTTGGTGGTTATTACAATTATGGCTCAACCTGTATATGCACAAGATGGTAGCTGCTGATTTGAGGAATCTGAACTTCCCTTCTTCCAATTATTCAGAGGAGTAGGAAAAATTATTGGACCAGGAATAGAAGCTTCGTGGATGCTCATCTTTTGGTGAAGCAGCATCGGCAATCACCGTTCCCTTTGACATTGGCGAGCTCTTCAAAAGATTTTACAAGGGGTTTCCTGCTGAAACTTTGATTTGGTTTGCTTATCCTCCAAATGATGAGTTTGCAAACCCTCATAAGTTTAGATTTGAATCAGCCTGTGGAGACCCATCCTCCATGGCTATCTTCCAATGCATAATAAAGCCAGGACTGCTCCCAGTTGAGTTTAGACATGGCTGAGATAAACCACCAACCTCCTATAAACTTTATAACCCAGTGTTTGCAGCTCGTCAGCTCGGCCTTGGTTAGTTGCCTCCCAAGTTATTTTTTGCTGATAAATTAAAACCAAGGGAGGAGCTGACTGAAAGTCTTGAATTTGTAAGGATTCTCAATTTTGAAGAAACTTTGTATCAGATCAATCTATTAGCAGTTAGCTGACTGCAAAACTCCGAGCAACTTGGGTGCTTGAGAAGAATCAATTAAATGGGAGATGATCCGATTGAAGGAGCTGATTGATGACCTCAAGAGCGCCCCTTCCAAGATTCACGGAAAACTTAGTCAGCTAAGGTCTGAATGGGAATAGCTCCTGGTAAGACTAGAGGATATTAATGTCTCAATTTAGATCCAAGAAGAAATTCAGCTAGCTCCCCAAGGTGATGGATGAGAAGAAGGCAGAGATGACTGCTAGATACAACGGACTCATGACTATCCAGAGTCAGAAAAACAAAGTCATCTCTAGCTCGACTAACGAAGAGAATCGGCTAATTATAGAAGCTGATGTTGTTCGTTTAGATGCCTTGAGTGCAGTTCAAGCACCACTAAATTTGTAATCTTCGACCCTTATGTATTCTCAGCTTGTGACATATCCATCATAGATCCTTAACCGATGCAACTCTTTATTAGGCACAAAAACCTTTAGTCATCATTAGCTGTTGTATTGGCAACCATTTGTCCTTACCGTTAAGATCTAGCCTACCATAGTTTGTTTAGCCGTCTTGATCACCTAGGACAAACCTTCGGATGCGAACGAAAACTCAAAACTGTGGTGAATGGGCCTTCAAATTCATGAGCCGGAACCAAGCGAATGCGTTGAGAATTCCAACAAATGAAATTTTTTTAGTCCGGAATGCCTATAACCATTGCTTTCTCGTTCGGCCATGCGTGGCTTTCTTGATTTCGGAATGGCCTCTCGCCTTCCATTAACTGTATTTTAATCCAATTGTGGCTTGATAACCCTATTCACACCTGCCTCATCTATAAATACACATCTCCAGGGGATAACCAAGAGGCCACATCTGCACTTGCCCCTTTCTGGCCTTCGTACAACTCCCTTTTCTTGTTCTCCGATCTAATAACCAATCCTATCAAGAGCAATGGTGTATGGCAAGCGCCCTGCTGGCAATGTACCAGAAGAGGATCTCCCTCCGTGCCAGCGCCTTCGCATCCCAGGGTATGTTGGATTTACACTCCAAATCTTCTAATAACCATCTAAACTTGTAATTTCTCGTTTCGCAGGACTGTCACTCGGGCCGGCGTCCAAAATCTACTAGCAAGGTTTGAGGCCCAGCCGGCGGCATCAGCGGCCTCCTCTAATGATTCCTCTGACTCGTATAATGGAGATGATGCCCGGTGTTATCTTCATGAATGGAACAAGGCTCTAGGTCTTCATTAGGAGGTGACCCACGAAACCAAGCATCTAGAGGCTGCCTTGACTGCCTCCCAAACAGCTCTCGCCGCCGTGGAGGGGGAGAGTAGCACCACTCGGGTGCAACTAGCAGAATCTGATGCCAGGGTCGCAGGTAAGATCTTTAGAAGAAACCCTATTCCTCTATCATTTTGCTCTATTGTGCTCTTTTTGACGACTCATGTTCTCCTTACTGTAGCCCTAACAGAGCAGTTGGAGGCCCTCCAACTGACGACAAACAATGCTGCCGTGGCTCTGAGCGCCCGAGGCAATCTGCTGGCGAACCGCCTCTAGGACATCCCTATGCGCGCCGGGGAGATCGCTCTTCATGGAAACCACCATGGGGCTGCGGTCGCCCTGACCATCGCCCAAGTGCGCTCCGGGCATGAACTTTGATGGTTGCAGCCCAGCTTTGCAAGCGGCGATGACCATCATGATTTGGTGGCGAGCTTTGAAGGGGCCACCGACGCCGTGGCAAATACTTCTTCGGCCGAAGGAATCGTGAACAACATTTTCTTCGGCCCGTAGATTGTATTTAGGGTCCCAATCATGAATAAAACTCAATCAATTTCCTCTATATTTATCTCTTTGATTGATTCTGTGTGAATATTTTGCCACTGACGCTTTTACATATGACTCATTTTTTTCTTTTTTATTTTGCGCTATAGGCGATGCGTACCTCACTGCCTTTTGCCTCCTTAGGCTAAGTTAGGATCTTCATTTTTGTTCTAAAGGCAACACTCTGCTAGTATCGGCTGTCAACGCTGGCGAAGACCCAAATTGATCATGCTCGAGCTCTAATCCTTAACCACCAGGGCTAAAAACCCATAACGCAAAATGTTTCCAGAATAGCCGATGATGACTTTAAGCACTCAATTACAGAATTCCTAAAATCATCGGCTGCCAAGCTCCTTCAAAATGCTACGTGTTTAAATCCAATCTCAACTCCTCGAAACATAACGGCTATATTCTAATGAACTAATTCATAAGGGTAATGTTTAGCCGTTTCATAATATGGCCAACTGGAGGAGTCATCGAAATAAACTCTCACAGCCGATTGCTTGGATCGGCTATTGACATTCATTGCTGATCTTGATGACGCCTCCTTCCCATACTCTACCAGAGAAGCACTCGCAATCCTCAAACTCCCAGTACGCTAGATCAGCAATCGGCACACTTACGAATGTATCGGCTTGAACAACTTCAACATTGTCTCCTTGCCATTGGATAAGACATTGGTGCATTGTTGAAGGGATTCAACAATTAGCATGGATCTAGTCATGACCCAAGAGCAGATTGTATGTTCCTTTACCATCGATGACGAAGAAAGCAGTAAGCAAGGTTTTACTCCCAATTATCAATTCAACATTAACTGCCCCTGGGTCTTAGATGCATTGCCTCCAAAGTCTTTTAACATCATGTCAGTTTCAAGCAAATCTTTAGGACCTTCCCAAGCTTACGGAATGTGGCATAAGGCATCAAATTGACAGCAGCTCCTCCATCAACTAACATCTTGGTCATCGGCTTCTCATCGACAAATCCTTTCATGTATAAAGCCTTTAAGTGCCGATGCTGAGATGGCTTGTCAAATATAGCTTGTTGAGACTGGAGGGTTAACAGAGCCACCGCTTCTTTCAATTCCTTGTCATCAAACCCTTCATCGGATTCTTCTTGCTCATATTTGGAAGGAGCTCTGAACTCCGCGGGCAAGATAAAAACCATATCAATATTAGCCAATGGCTTACCCTTGTCGGCTGTTTGCTTGATGTGCCATGTTCGAGGTTTGTTAGATTTCTGAGCTTCTAATTCTCTATTCCTTAAGCATTTAACTCTTCTTTTCTGACTCCTTATTAGACCTCCTGGACACCACTGGCCCTCTTGCCAAACATACTCTTTTCTTCTTCATCATGACCATCCCAATTGATCATACACATGCTTACCTAGCCGATCATGAACTCCTTTATTTTTTACGCGTTGATCCATGTTGTTAGATTGATAACTCAAATGTTCATGGATAGACTGGCCATTGGATTGAGATTGCCTAAACTCTTAATACTAATTACTGCATTGAGGCAGTTATGTCTCGTAGGCAATTTCAAACCTTTATTCCAACAGACTCTGAAGAAAGGACAGTTCCAATGTAACTCTGCTTGCTCTCTTTCATACCTTTCTTCTTCACGCTAGCGCTCATACTCTTCTTCAAGCAAGCACTAGTAGTCCTTCTCCTTCTGGCGTTGCCACTTATTCAACAAAATCCTAGAAGTTACGTGAGGACGCATAGCACTAGCTCTAGATGTCTCACTTGCTCATATCGGCTCTTTTGCCGATCACGTTGTTGTCTAACTTGTATTCATTAGCCAATATCTGAACCTTGGGGTCGATTGGCCCATCTTCTTTGGCCTTAGCCGACGTCAAGACCTTTGTCTTCCCTTTGTCCAAATGAAACTCCACCATATCCACCCCTGGAAAAGGATGCCCATCTATGTCCTTTGCCGGTTTCTTGGCTGGCTCAAACTTGATCTTCCCATGTTCAAAGTCCTTCTGAATGTGCAAGCGGAAGACACATCATTCATTAGTATTATGATTAGAAGCATTGTGGAACTTACAGTACTTCTTCCCCTTGAGTTCTCTAGTCAAAGCGATCATATTATTTGCATGTAATTTCAATTGCTTCCTCTCCAGCGACAAATCAAAGATCTTATCGGCCTTTTTGACATCAAAGTCATAGGCACTTTTAGTATCCTTCACCCATCGAGTTGCATCAATGTTTTTAAAATCCATAAACTCTTGATCCATTTACTGAGTTTAGCTTTGCTAAGGGACTAGCAAAGGTTAAGCTTGGGGGAGTTTGTTGACGGTAGTTAACAACCATTATAAATCATAAATATAACATGTATAAGGGCATAAATATAATCACCAATGAAGGTTTAGGGGTTTAAACTAACAAATTCCACAAGTTTTGGTGAATCTGTATTTTTTGCAGGGTTTATCCAGAAAACTAAGGTGGACCTATATGTAAGATTTAATTGCGCTTATTCGTGGCGAAACAGACACCAGAAGACTCTAGAACACTCGGGAGGACTCCACACCAAAGAGGACGGCGAGATGCCACCAGGTGGGGCCTACTGAGGGGCTGATAAGTGGGCCCTAGGGCCAAACGACAGCTGGCCCCACCTGTAAGCCGCCCAGCCCCTGGGGCCCACCTGTCAGCCCCTCGTTGTTATGTTGGTTCTCCACTGCCTCCTAGTTACATCTACGCCCTCCTTTAAGTCGGTTTGATCCAAGGGCTCATGTTGGACGCTCTGGCCTATATATATCAGCCCCTGTCCCCCTGAGGGAAGGCATAAGTCATTTTAGAAGACAGAAACCCTAATCATCCTTAGAGATCCACATATTCTAGGTCATAACAAATTAGGCTAGGTCTAGAGGGAGGCAAGCAGGCTTCGCTTGGATTCCCGATCTTGTCAAGAGCGTGGTTTGGTATAATCTTTGTACCCCTCTCTCTTTTGTATCTCCAATACTTTTATATGCTAGTTACAATTATTATGACAATATCAGTATTCATCTTATTCACATTTTTTGTTATAATGTTCATGGTCTACTTTGATTATATGCTTAGTATAGTTGGATTATCATTATGTTCATGCATAAGTTCATATAGCGCTCACTCTAAGGATCCATGGGTGGGTGGGCGATATTGTGTAAGCATGGTGCTTATACGTTGTTTACCTGTGGATACACCCTATATTCTGGGTCATGTGGTAGATCGCGGATATGATACTCCCGTTGAGTCCTTTGTAGTCCACTCCCCGAATATAGGCGCACGTAGGGTTTAGTTATGAAGGAAGAGCAAGCTCTGTTCTTTATCTTCCTTAGTAATATCCCTTATGTGTAGAGATGATTATGATCTTAGCAATGATTACTAGGTATAATTGCACTAATCAATGTATGATTTGACTTGTAACTAAGAATGACTTAGGAATTATTCCTCTAATATTCTACCTGACCATGCTAATGCCATAGAAAGGAGTACTCTAAGTGATTTATCATTATCATTGATCAATACTCACCATATATATCTTATCCTATGACTTACCCCTGTTATGAGTAGAATATTGGTTATGGTTTACTTCTCCTTCAATAGTATAAGTTATCAATACATGTCTATGCTAGACCTTCCTATGGTAAAAATATAAATAATGATACCTGGAATACTCTCAGGTAAAATGCTACAATGGTATATTATCAGTGCCCTTGCAGATCTTTTTCATTCATATATTTATTTATTCTTCCTAGTCACATAACTAATAAAGAACTACTTAGTATTATTCTAGTAGTAATGTTATGTAGTACCAACAAGTATCTCTGATATCATCACTAGGGATGACAACCTAGTAAAATTAGGAGATATAGGTTTTTAATAGGTGGCTATTTAAAAACAAGTGGCATGTTAATGAATACCAACAAGCATTTCTGGCGCTATTGCTAGGGAGTAGATTGAAAACTCTGTTCTTAGGAGCGACGCTAAGAAATGTCAGCAAGCATTTCTAGTGCCATGGCCGGGGACTAGATTTAAAACTCTGTTCTTAGTAGCGATGCTAAGAAATGTCAACAAGCATTTTTGGAGCCATTGCTAGGGAAGGTAGTGTGACAGAACCTCCCAATTCATACAAGCGCAAGTATGGCTGCCCCGTTTAACACGTTGATGCACACATACTTTCACTTATATAAACCCGGTAGTCCGCAGAGTGTCACGAAGGACCTCGGTAAATCAACATCACAACCAAGATTGCACGATTAAGCAAATACACATCATATACACGAAGTTGAAGTGGAAATAATGTTTACAATGAGTTCACAATAATAATACAAGTTTGGGTTTCAAAACCGATTAGTGAAAACAACATAGCTTTCAAATGATTATAATAATATAAGTTCCAAATACATTGCTAGCACACATGACATTCTCAGACAAAAGCATATAGATAAGAACACTATATAGAGTCGTCGAGCCCACCGGCGGTTAGCCAACATCTTCAGTAGGCCGAGAACTTCACCTGCAACATGGTGGGATAAACCCTAAGTACTCAAATGTACTCAGCTAAACTTATCTGTCATAAACCAAAAAATAAAGTGACACCAAGGATCATGTAAGGCTATATAAGTGGAGCTAGCTTGACACCATTTTGCATAAAAAGCCACTAATTAAGCTATACATTTTAAAATTCGGTCATCAAGTTAATTATAGTTATTCATCTCTAGATTAGCAACTAACATGTGCCAAACATGTGGTATATCATTTAGTAGCATAACAATAGTAACCATAGCCGGTGTAAGATTTTCATATTCATCAGAACCATCATATTCCATAATCCAATTACTACGATGAAGAAGCTCCGTCAAATTTCTCACTATCCGGGAGAGACGGTGATTCGAATCGATTGTAACCAGCTAGGTAGTTATTCCTAACACAAACCCAGACATACCTACGCCATGGTAGTCTTAGGTCACCTTTGGTACAACTCAGGTACACATTTCACGGGTTCGATCAGCGCCGCACAACTAGGGACAACCAGCTGCCAGGACGATCAGGACTACCCTGCCCTTGGGCTCATGTCTAGCTCCCTGCACCTCCTTACTACCATCAAGAGTGCGCACTTTGATAGAACGAGGCCCGGCCTGAGTTGAGCTACTTGGCTATGCGGTTGGAACGAGTTATCTAGCCAGCTAAGTGAGAGGCATGCGTTCAAAATGACAAGAGGGCCTCCAATGATGCGGTCCATAATCAGCACAAACGGAATCACATGAGTCAACCTACACATAGACTCCGCCTGGCTTCTAGTTACATTATCCCATGGTTGTTTTCCATGATAGCAAATATAGCCAACCGTACTCCGATATCCACCTATATTTTGTAGGTGACAGGAAATCACCCGACTTCTACAGAGCTAAGCATCGCTAAGCATATACTCGATCCTAGACCTACATAGGGTTTAAGGTATATTTCTAGACAAGGAAGTTATATGCATCAAGTGTTTCCAATCAAGTCCTATAACCTAATGCATCAAACATAAAGGACGCAAGTGATATTTGTAAAAACATAGGAGGCTTAGAATGCTCTAGGCCTTGCCTGGGATCCGACACAAAGTCAGTTTAGTTAGCTTGCATCATCTTGTGACATCTCCGGTCCTAGAATTTGCTTAGTCCTTCCATCTTCGGGATAGGTTCACCATACACCGTCTTCGGGTTCGGCTCTAAAATCACGTCCTTCACGTGGTTCATCTAGCGTACCTAGATGAGATGCACAATGCAGATGTATGAATGCATGAAAGTGCAATAGACGATGCATTACAAGAAAGCAAGCAAGACAAGCACAAGGTCAAGATAGCATGGCACACAAGTTTAACTTAAGTTAAGCTATTGTAGCTATACAACTAATATCAAGGTTAAGCAATCAACTCAAAGTACATGCATAGAATCTGGACAGCAGCATAGAAGGCACTTGTTCTAGTCATAAACAGAGATCCTGACGTCCAATAAAGGCAATCCAAGACTTTCTAGAAAGCTAATGAAACTCTCTACAACTCTTTTATTTACATTAAGAGCTGGTTCTAAAGCTAACCAAGTCAAAACACACCAAGAAGCAGGTCTGCACAAACGATGGACAAAAAACTGATATGAACTTCAGAGATGCATATCCAGTGTTCTATCCATTCAACAAATGTGGTTCTTAACTTTTTAGAAAGATTATTAAGTTATCTACAACTTTGTTATTATCATCTAAGGGTGATTTCACAGCAAAAAGGGTTAAACAACACAAAGAAGGCATCTCTATCTAGATTTGGATAGAATCTGCCATTCTACTTTGAACAGCAATAACTAGAGTTCTAGACCACAAAAAGCAGTGATCTTAGACATTTTAGAAGTCTTATGAGAATTAATACAACTCTTATAACATCACCAGAAGGTGATTCAAAACTTAGCTAAGCCAAACAACACAATCATTCAGATCTGCATAGAGAGCATGCAACTAATAAAAATGGATCACGAAATTTATAACTCCTAAACCAACAGGCCTTAAATTATGAAATTTTAGGAAAAGCAACATAAGGAAATTATCTACAACTTTTATATTTAACATATCTACATAAAATATCATTTGCATCACGAAAATATCACCACCACAGAAACTATACATGCAGCCATTTGCAGCACATAAGCAAAAATGGATTT
Source organism: Miscanthus lutarioriparius (assembly GCA_904845875.1). NCBI lineage: Eukaryota > Viridiplantae > Streptophyta > Magnoliopsida > Poales > Poaceae > Miscanthus > Miscanthus lutarioriparius. The sequence continues at coordinate 67,677,840 of CAJGYO010000001.1, read as the reverse complement.
TCACTTGATTCTATAACAAGGTGACATAAAAGCACATCCAACACATAGCTCTAAGCCATCATGAGGAACCCATACAACCTCATCTCAAACCAACACATGACATTAGCTGCACAAGAACCATGTATAAATATCTAATAAGAAAAGCACATGCTCCTTCAAAGTTTAATTAGCATGCAACTAATAAAAAAGTGATGTTGCAAACATTCTAATTTGGAGCCTAGGTTTTTATGAGATATATATGATAACAAAGCATGGCTACTGTACAAATTTTACATGCTCAAGTTTTATAAATTAATTATTACATGCAAAACAAGTTTTAATTGCAAATAAGCATGTGAGAGCAAGACAAATCTAAACCTCCACATTTTCTGTAAATACATGACCAAATTAGGTTTTATTAGGTTACCACCACACCATGCAAAGTCAATGGAACAACATTTTCCATTTTTTTACACCTTTATGATATTTATCAAGCATTTACAACTACTTATCAAGCACCTAGGAAGATAAATTAATAACTCAGTAATACATGCACAAAAATCATGAAATTTTAACCAAAGGTCATGCATCATATAGATATCCAACAATTAAAATTTCATGCCATTTGGAGCACTACAAATTCAGGTATGAGAATAACAACAAAACAAGCTAAAATTGCCTATTTAACAAGATTAAGTCAAAACATTATAAAAACAGTACACAACTAGCATGTTTAATATTTTTATTAGCTAGAGCATGTCATCACAAGATTAACACAACTAGAATTACCATTTTTGGACTTCTATAACTCAAGATATGCATCTGTCGAACCTAAAAGCATTTTTAAAAGCACTTTACAAGAATAAATAAAAATAGCAGAAACTTTCTACTAACACATATCATATTATGACTCTACTGCGTAGATCTACTTTCAGTGATTCCAAAAAGTCTTCATTTGCTATTTTACAATTTTTCTATGATTTATTATGATTTTCTAAAGCTCCTTTTTAGAGGATTTGAGCTCCTTGAGTTTGGATGACATAGTTTTATTTTCTTCTCTAAGCTCAACACTAGCTTTTTCAGCTATTTCACATTTTGCTAAGAGTGAGTCATTCTCAAGTTCTAGCTTTTCATTTTTCGCTCTTGTCTTCCTAATGATTTTAGTATATTGGTTTAACAACTTGACAAGATCATCATAGGAAGGTGATTCAAATTCATCATCACTATCACTATCATCATTGCTAGCATTATCATCACCACTACTATCATCATCATTTTGTACCTTTCATTCACCCTTGGCCATAAGGCATAGGTGTATAGAGGATGGCGGCGGCAGTGTCGGTGAAGATAGTGAAGAGTTAATTACAGTAGCGGCCACCTTCTCGTTCTCACTTACATCATCGGATGAGCAAATTGATGAATCAATATTCATGAGCCAATCACCAACGATGTGTGCCTTGCCATTCTTCTTCTTCTTGTGGAAATCCTTCTTCTTGCCATCCTTCTTCTTGTATGGCTTGTTTTTCTTCTTCTCATCATCATCTTCATCACTTGAGTCATGTTTCTTGCCCTTGTACTTCTTGTACTTGTCTTTCTTAGGCTTGGGGCATTGATGAGCTAGATGACCAAGTTCTCCACAATTATAGCAATCCATCTTGGAGATTGGCTTCCTTCTATTGCTAGTGAAGAATTTCTTCTTCTTGACATCAAACTTGACACCGTTCTTGTTGAGCTTCTTAAGCATCTTGGCGGTTCTTCTCACCATGAGATCAAGACTTGCATCATCAATTTCATCATCACTTGAGCTCTCATGCTCAACTCTTGCTTTGCCCTTCTTCTCTAGGCTAGCCTTGAATGCCAAGTCTTTCTTCTTGGTGGAAGAAGAGCCATCTTGTGGTGTGATGTGCATATACATCTCATGTGCATTGATCTTTCCCAATATTTGAGTTGGTGTAGCGGTGGAAAGATCACCTTGATGAAGCACGGTGACAATATGCCCATATTTGTCAATGGGGAGAACACTCAAGATTTTTCTTACAACATCGGATGGTTGCATTTGTGTGAGTCCAAGCCCATTGACTTCCTCTACAAGAACATTCAAGCGTGAATACATCTCATTAGCATTTTCTTTAGGAAGCATCTCAAATGAATTAAGGTTTTTCATAACAAGATGATAGCGTTCCTCACGCTCACTCTTTGTTCCCTCATGGAGCGCACAAATGTCCGACCATAGTGCATAGGCGTCCTTGTGGTTCCACACATGGTTAAAAACATCTTTGCAACGGCCTCTAAAGAGGGTGTTTCTAGCCTTTGCATTACATTTCTCGTAATTAACCTCATCTCCTTGAAGGTTTGTGGGATCCTTAGGTTTTGGAAAGCCTTGTGAGGCGGCTCTAAGAACTCCAACATCTAAAGCTTCTAGATAAGCCTCCATGCGAATTTTCCAATAAGGAAAATCATCTCCCTCAAAGATAGGAGGAGGTCCATCCCTGTGGGACATCTTGCTCTAGGCGGTTAAGCCTAATTTACCGAGCATGAGGCTCTGATATCAATTGAAAGGATCAAGATGCCCAAGATGGGGGTGAATTGGGCTAATTCTAAATTCTTTGCAATAATTAAGTCCTACACTTAGCCCACTTCACCCCTTGTGCCTAGAATGTGATTCTATTGTTCTACCACACAAAAGTTTTGCACACTAAGTTCCAATCCTACTCTAGCATGACAATTCTAAGAATGTAAAGACATGACATGAATTGCTCAAATGTAAACACTTAAAGTAAAGAGAGGAAAACAAATGTGGTGATGTTTTGCTGAGGTATCAAAGAGTCGCCACTCCCCACTAGCCCTCGTTGGAGCACCCACGCAAGGGTGTAGCTCCACCTTGATCCGCGCAAGGATCAAGTGCTCTCTATGGGCTGATTCTTTGACACTCCATGGTGAATCGCCGACAACCGCTCACAACTTGAGTTGGGTCATCCACAAGCTCCACCAGATGATCACCAAACTCCCAATCACTACCAAGCCATCTAGGTGATGGCGATCACCAAGAGTAACAAGCACAAACTCTCACTTGACCATGACAAGCCTAATGAGAAGGGTGGATGCACACTTGCTACTCTCCTTGCACTAATGAGTACCTTAATCTTGGATTCTCAAATCTCAATCACCTCACCAGTCTCTTGCTCTCCTTTGCACTCTCAAGGGTGTTTCTCAGCTGAACAAATGGGCAAGAGGCCTCCCTTGAACGAGTGGAGTAAGTATTTATACCCCCTCATTCAAAACATAACGTTTGGAGGCTGAGTCAGCATTCTGCGGGGTGACCGGACACTCCGGTCAGGGTGACCAGACGCTCTAGTTAGGGTGATCGGATGCTCTGGTTAGTTATACCCACAAAGAGTCGTTATGCTCTGACCGGACTCTGGCCACCGTTCGGTCAGCATTGACCGGACACGTCCGGTCAAGAAAAATGCTATCTAGAACCTTACTAATGTTGACCAGACGCTGGAACCCAGAGTCCGGTCACTTCGCTGTTCAGCACCCGGTCAGTTACCAGATCCTGACCAGCGTCCAATCAGCACTGACCGGACGTGTCCGGTCAAAAAAATCCCTCTCTAGAACCTCTCTAGAGTTGACCGGACGTAGGACCCCAATGTTCGGTCCACTTTCACTTAGCGTCCAGTCAGTAGCAGACGACTTCAGTTAATCAAATGAACTGATCGAACTCATCCTCCAACATCCGGTCACAACTAGACCAGCGTCTGGTCAGTCATTTGACCCTTCATTCACTTCCAACTCAAAATCCTATGTGAATGAAGTTAACTCCAATTGATCTTAGGGCTATTCCTGAGCAACCTAGTGCTAGTTTTGACAAGTGTGCACCACACCTAACCCACTAGACTCACCTAGGTCAAGCTACTAGTCCATACCCCCCTTAATAGTATCGCTAAAGCAAAAACAAAGTCCTAAACTACTCTAAGTGTCTCTCCATCACCAAACGACACTTAGAACTAGTCCATCCTTAACCTTGTCGTCCATCCTTTGAAAACCGAAATGATTTCCATCGTCAGGGGCATGACAACCATGATTGCCCAATCAATTGCCATTACCATGACCTAACTCAAATTGCCTCTGCAAAACACACGTTTGTCATAGTAATCTCGTGTTGTCATTAATCACCAAAACCCAACTAGGGCCCTAGATGCTTTTAATCTCCCCCTTTTTGGTGATTGATGACAACACAACGTCGAGTATGTAGAAGAGATAAGTGAGGTTTTCAACATGCTTGGTTCATATAAGCTTTTGACAATAAGAGCAAAGGGGTTAGACATGCTTATATGACCCAAGCCAACATGGTGTACTCAATAGATATGAATTAAGCATGAGTACATGAAGTAAAGCTTATTTGAATCAGAGTATAACATGGAAGCAAAGCAAATGAGCATAACCAAGTGACATGACATATATATAAATCAATGTAGGGAGCACACATGTCACATAATTATCACAATCACATGTATGTAGTGCAATGCATGAAAGTAAACATGAATGCATAGAGTATCACACATAAGAAACGAATCACACGCTCCCCTAGATCACATGCTCCCCCTAGATCTAACATACTCGCTCTCTCTCCACCTTTGGCGTCAAGCACCAAAATCTAAGGGTCGGACGGCGGGACAGGAGCAGTCGAGTCAGGCGCTGAGGTGCGGTGAGAAATCTAGAACTGAGCAACATCATCCTCTGACCTTGAGCTCGGAGTGGTCTGACCCTCTATCGCTGGAAGTGAGGGTGAGGCAGTCTGGGTCTGCTCAGTAACTACCACGGCCTATGACTCTAGAAGTATCACTGTAGGAAGTGGAGCCACATCTACCGCTATCGCTGTCACTGAAACAACTGAAGTAACTGGCTCGGACAATGCAATAGACGACGAGATTGTCTCAGTAGTCCCGGTAATAGGAGTAGCTATGGTAGGAATAGGGACTCACAACTCTAGCAGTGTAGGCTGCCCTATAAGCTCACTAAAAGTAGCACTGAGGCTCCTGGAGATTGGGGTGTTAGTCACTAGCACTGAGGAAGTCTGAGGTAGAGTGAAGCCCGTAATAATGGGAGCAAAGTGAGGACCCTGAGCTGTCACTGGTGAAGCAAACCATTGGGACACCTACTCTGTAGGTGAAGCAAACTGAGTAGCTAGTGGTCCCTGACTCTAAAGTACATTGGGCTATACAGCTAGAGTCACTGAAGTGGTGGCAGGCTGGCTGATCTGATGTGTACACTACTGAGGAGCATTCCCGATAGTAGAGAATACGTGCTACATGAAGCCAAGTAACTGCTATTGGATCATGAGCTGCTGCTACTGCATGGCCTACTACTGCCTCTGAAACTCATCCTGGTGAGCCTAAACCTGAGCAAGTGCAGCTGTAGTCTCCTATGCCTAGTCCTGCCTCATCCACTCAAGTACGGCTAGGAGTGCGAGGTCTATCTACGGTGGCTGTGGTGGAGCTGAGCTAGAGCCACCGGCCTCACTATCATGTGGATGAGGTGCCATATGTGGAATTGGTTGATAATCATCGTCTGAGCTATCACTAGGGTCACTCTCGACCACATCCTCTTGCTGAGCATCAAGCTACTCCTCCTCTGTCGCTGCAATGCCCCTGATGATCTCATCCCGCTAGGCTACTGTCTCTGGTACCTCTAGGCAATGGCTCGACTGGCGAGGTGTCCTTGCACTATTGTGACGTAGCATCTGAGTCATGTTATATGGAGGAAACTTAGTAATGGCACCTGTGTACTCTGCCATCATCTCTGGGGACTTCTGTGTAACTGCCTTTCTGATTAAGAACGTGATCCAATGAGCATACGACAGCTGACAGTGAGCTCTGAAGCCCTCTGCTAGTGTATCCTCCATCTTTGAAAGTATGACATCCCAAATATCAAATACGGTCTAAGACACTAGAGAATTCACTAACCACAACTGAATGCGAGTAACCCATCATTGGGAGCAGAGTCCTCCTCATAATAGCATCAAGAAGCCAAGTTGTAGGTGTAAGATCGCGTGGTGTCCTGCTCAACCCCTCGCCAAATGGCTCTATGAAGCATGGTTGGACAAGATCTATGGTGGCACAAGTCCACCGTGAGGGTATCTCAGAGGCTCTGTCTGACCATAGCAAACCTCATGAAGGCGAATAGGTGACTCTGGAATCCTGAGAATCTCTCTGACCCTCGAGCTCTGGAGCCTATAGTCACGGCCTCTGAAAGCAAAGTGTATGAATCTGTGCCTTGGGTCAATCCAAAGAGAGGAGTAGAACTCATGGACCCATGATGGAACAAAGCGACCAGTCTATCCAAGAAGATCTGTTAAGCCTGGCAGATAGGAAAGGTGAGGATGGATCTGCTCGCCTGCAGCTGCAACAAGTGACTCAATGGAGCAGACTCTCTAAGATCTAAAGGAAACTCCACTGTTAAGATATGCATTATAGAAATCCTCCTGTAGTACTATGTAGAAGTGCTCTGACGCACGCTCATCCCACATTGGCGCAAACCAGTCCTCAAATTGCACAAAGTAGAGCTGCTGCACCTGTCTAGCTATGGCTGCCCTCAAGTCAAGGTGAACCACCGGAGGTGGACCCTGTGGTCTAGGAGGTGGACGAGAGCCCCTCCTCTGTGTCTCAGGCCTCGGTGACACCTGAGTGCGTGTATGACTAGAGCATCAAAGCTATGGCTGTGTTGCCTGCTCTATCTCCTTAGTCTGCTCTGCCTGTTGAGTACCCTCTGTCTACTCCGCTGGCTGTGTCTGCTGCTCTATATCCCCTTGAGGTTGACTCTCCTCTAAAGAGACATGCCATCCTCCTAGCATGATAGTCCCAGGTAGACTACCATGAAGAGTCTCTGTCCTCTCGACGGCGGCCCTCTATGCTGGTGACAACTGATCAACAATGCGAACGCCACCCCTAGACACACCTCTCTTCGCTCACTCTGCGGCAACTACCACTACTGCTGCTCTCTCTGTCTTAGCATCTACAAACTTACGCTTCTTTGTTGTAATCTTATTCACCTTTCCTTTTCCCTAAGTAGTCAGGCGAGACGGAGGCATCAGATCTTCATCACCGGGACCACCTCCGGCATTCTTGCAACATGCCATTGCTATAGCTAAAGAGAATTACTATCACTGACAATGCCAACTGACACTCACGAGGCTTGGCCTCAATCCGTACTCACGGGCTTGGCCCCGAGTGTACTGACAACAGCAAAGACAACCACAAGAGCATCGACTTGCTGCACGATAGAATAGATAGGATATATAAATAATCACTATATTCATCTAGAGATGCGAAACCCTAAGAAGCAAGCAGTAGAGAAGAAATTGAAAGCGATGGCCCACTACCTGACGAAATCCGATGAACTAGCAACGATCAAGCAAAGGTGAGAATCATGGGGTACCACCGGGATCGGCAATCTGACGCCTAGGGTTATGGTTCCGGCGCAAAGTTGACGATGGCCGAGTAGACGTGGTTGCATAGTGGACGGCAGCGTGGGCAGGAGCTAGGCACCGGCATGGCTAGGGCATGGTACTAGCGAGGCCGTGGAGATGCAGGCATGGCGAAGGAGGCATAGGCGGTAGCGCTGGTGCACGATCGCGGCTAGGCAGTGCGGGCACGGGCGAGGTCGGCGCGGGTGCGGCGGCGCTGTTGTGGAGGCAGGTGAGGTGGCACTACTATGGACACTGGCGTGGTGGCACGACGGCGCGAGGCTAATGCGGGCATGGGCAAGGGAGGTGCTGGCGCATGGTTGTGCGATGGCGGGGGATGCGGCGGCGTGGGATTAGGGCAGCAGTAGGAGCGGTGCGGCGTACGGCGTCGAGTATATATATAGTGGCCCCCACGTGACAGACAAGGAAAGGAAGTTGAGATCCACATGGATTGATCTGACTGGATGCACCGGTGGCAACGACCAGATGCTGCCGCCCGGAGTCCGGTCGACAATAGAGAGGTCCAAAACCCGTCAAATCACGACCAGATGCATCCGATTACCCTTGATCGGACGTAGCCAGAGTTCGGTCGATTCTGAGTTCATCTTCTTTGATTGACCAGACATAGGTACACCTTCACACCGGACGCAGGATGAGTACTATTTTAGCATCTGGTCACACCTGTGCTGCTTCTGTTCACCTCCTGTGAACTGACCGGTGCAGCGTCGGGTCACCCTTTTTCAGTGAATCTTCAAAGTTCCTTCACGCTGCTTGTTCCCAATCAAGTCCCAACTTCAATAAGACCCAAATAAACACCAATTGGGACTGATGTGAGTGACCTCTCTCAAACCCTCAATTTTTTCAAAATATTTTGCCTTAGGCTATAATTCATTTTAAGAAAATAGGCAATAAAAGGGTGATTGAAGAGAAATGACAATACAACATTCATGCATATGCAATGCAATACTTGAAAGTAATTCTAGTTGCTTGTCAAGTTTGATCCAAGGTTAAGCTTCTTCACACGCTTTTCGACGGTTATCTTAACCATGTTAGACAAGCCCTAAGTGCATTGCCAAAAAAATAAGCATGTTTTATATTACAATGCAATGCAAGGGACAACACAAGCTCATTATTTAGTGTAGTTACTAAAATCAAGCTCATTGAGCTCATTCCTCAATCGACAAAATGTCACCTCATCTAGTGGTTTAGTGAAGATATCCGCTAATTGATCCTCGGTCCTTACACCTTCTAGTGATATATCATTGTTAGCAACATGATCTCTAAGAAAGTGATGGCGGATATCTATGTGCTTGGTGAGAGAGTGTTGAACCAGATTATTAGCAAGCTTTACCGCACTCTCATTGTCACACAAAAGAGGTACCTTTTCTAGAACCACACCATAGTCTAGCAAAGTTTGCTTCATGTAAAGAATTTGTGCACAACAAGGACCTGCGGCAATGTATTCCGCTTCGGCGGTGGACAAAGCCACACTATTTTGCTTCTTGGAGGACCAAGACACACTAGTGATCTATCAAGAAAATGGCACCCTCCAGATGTGCTTTTTCTATCAATTTTGCAATCGGCATAATCTGAATCGGAATAGGCAACTAGTTGGAATCAAGCACCTTTGGGATACCAAAGACCAATGCTTGGTGTGCGCTTAAGGTACCTAAGAATTCTTTTAACAGCAACCATGTGAGCCTCCTTAGGATTATCTTGAAATCACGCACACATATACACACTAAACATGATGTTGGGTCTAGATACGGTCAAATATAACAAGCTACCAATCATAGAACGGTAGAGAGTATGATCAACCATTTTACCTCGCTCATCTAGGTCGAGATGTCCATTTGACATAATTTCATTTCATGATGCGATGCATATGCAAGGAGGATATGAATGGCTTCAAGTCTTGCAACTGGTGCAAATGTCTCTCCAAAATCCAACCCTTCAACTTGAGAGAACCCTTTTGCAACTAGTCTTGCCTTGTTCCTCACAACAACGCCTTGATCATCTTGCTTGTTGTGGAACACCCACTTTGTTCCAATGACTCTTGCACCTTGTGGTCGCTCTTCAAGAGTACAAACTTCATTGCGAGTGAAGTTGATCAACTCTTCATGCATAGCATTTATCCAATCCGGATCTTGAAGAGCTTCTTCTACCTTGGTAGGCTCAAAGCAAGAGACAAAAGAGTGATGTTCAATAAATGAAGCATGTTTTTTAGATCGAGTCATTACACCCTTTGAGCAACTCATAAGGGGTCTTGCCAAGAAACTTTTGAAGAAATAGGCGGTTGGATGCATAACATGCGGTGTTGATAGCTTCCGCCCATAGAGCTTTGGGTGTATTGTACTCATCAAGCATTGTTCTTGCAAGTGTGATAAGTGTCCAGTTCTTTCTCTCTACTACACCATTTTGTTGAGGATTATATGTTGTAGAGACTTCATACTTGATTCCAACTTCATCACAATATGCTTCAATGTTTATGTTGTCAAACTCTTTTCCATTATCACTTCTTATCTTCTTGAGCTTCACTTCAAATTTATTTTGTGCTCTCTTGGCAAACTTCTTGAAACATGATGCCACTTTGGATTTGTCATGAAGGAAGAACACCCAAGTATCTCTAGAGTAGTCATCCACAATCACAAGACAATAGAGATTTCCTCCCAAACTCTTATAAGTTGTTGGTCCAAATAGATCCATGTGAAGGAGCTCTAGCACTCTTGTTGTTGACATGTAAGCTTTTGTAGGATGAGTGTTTGCAACTTGCTTGTCGGCTTGACATACACTACAAAGCTTGTCCTTCTCAAATTTCACATTCTTCAAACCTCTCACCAATTTATTCTTCATAAGCTTCTTGAGTGAGCTCAGCCCAACATGAGCAAGTCTTCTATGCCATAGCCACCCAGGTGATGTTTTGGTGAATAGGCATGTCTTCAAGTTGGCATCTTCGGAGGTGAAATCCACTAGATATAGGTTGTTGTATCTAAATCCCTTGAATATAACTTGATCATCATCTTTCTTAGATACAACCACTTCCTTCTCGGTAAACAAGCATTGAAAGCCAAGATCACACAATTGACCAACGGATAGCAAGTTGAAGCTCAATGAAGCAACATATAGGACATTTGAAATTGAATGATCATTTGATATTGCCACTTTGCCCAACCCTTGAAATTTGCCCTCTGAATTATCACCAAATGTTATCCTTTCTTGACCATCTAGTTCTTCATCTAGTGAGGTGAACATACGAGGATCACCGGTCATATGTTGAGTGCAACCACTATCAATAACCCAATGACTTCCACCGGTCTTGTAGTTCACCTACACACAAGAGATCAAGCTTGTTGTTTAGGGACCCAAACTTGATGAGGGCCCTTGACTTTCTCAACAAGTGACTTTGCAACCCAAATTTTCTTAGGCCTATTCTTGTTGGGTGGACCTAAGAATATGACTTTCATTTCTCCACTAGAATCCTTTCTAAGCATGTAATGAGCATTGAAAGCAAAGGGTCTAGCATGCTTGGGCAAGGGTTGTGGTGGTGGAGTTTGACACTCATGGGCAAAATAACCTCTTGTCCACACTCAAAACATCTCTTTGTCTTAGGCTTTGACTTGTGTTGTTGTTGATGTTGATCTTGAGCTTTCTTCTCTTGATGTGCCAAGTATCCAATGCCACTTCTATCCATCTTCATTATGGTGTTCATGAGTAGCTCACTTTGGAGATATTGGCCTCTTGTGAACTTGCTCAAGCCGGTCTTGAGATGTTCTTTCTCCAACTTGAGCTTCTTGTTCTCTTCTTTGAGTTCATCATGATTTTTCTCCATCTTGAGTATCTTGTTCTCTTCTCTGAGCTTCTCATTCTCAAGAGCTATATCACAATCATGATCAAGGTTCTCTACCACAATTGTGTTGGTGGTTGATAGCTTTTCAAAATCTTTCTTAAGATTTTCAATCTCATTCTTGATCTTAACATACTCATCATAGTTGTCGGTCTCAACCACTTTCTTGCCTTTGCTACTAGATCCTTGCTCAATGCTCTCAACAATCGAGTCATCAGATGATGTAGCTATATCAATCTTAACAACATTGTTAGTAGCATTATGTGGCTCATTGGATAATAACTCATGAGAAACAACAAGATTATCATGATTAACTTTGAGATTGGTATACTATTCTTTTAGCAAATTGTAGCTAATGGTGAGCTCATTATGTATCCCCTCAAGTTTATCAAGTTTTTCTTTAAGCTCCTTTTTAGAGGATTTGAGCTCCTTGAGTTTGGATGACATAGTTTTATTTTCTTTTCTAAGCTCAACACTAGCTTTTTTGGCTATTTCACATTTTGCTAAGAGTGAGTCATTCTCAAGTTCTAGCTTTTCATTTTTCGCTCTTGTCTTCCTAATGATTTTAGTATATTGGTTTAACAATGTGACAAGATCATCATAGGAAGGTGATTCAAATTCATCATCACTATCACTATCATCATTGCTAGCATTATCATCACCACTACTATCATCATCATTTTGTACCTTTCATTCACCCTTGGCCATAAGGCATAGGTGTGTAGAGGATGACGGTGGCGGTGTCGGTGAAGATAGTGAAGAGTCAATTACAATAGCGGCCACCTTCTCGTTCTCACTTTCATCATCGAATGAGCAAATTGATGAATCAATATTCGTGAGCCAATCACCAACGATGTATGCCTTGCCATTCTTCTTCTTCTTGTGGAAATCCTTCTTCTTGCCATCCTTCTTCTTGTATGGCTTGTTTTTCTTCTTCTCATCATCATCTTCATCACTTGAGTCATGTTTCTTGCCCTTGTACTTCTTGTACTTGTCTTTCTTGGGCTTGGGGCATTGATGAGCTAGATGACCAAGTTCTCCACAATTATAGCATCATCAATTTCATCATCACTTGAGCTCTCATGCTCAACTCGTGCTTTGCCCTTCTTCTCTTGGCTAGCCTTGAATGCCAAGTCTTTCTTCTTGGTGGAAGAAGAGCCATCTTGTGGTGTGATGTGCATATACATCTCATGTGCATTGATCTTTCCCAATATTTGAGTTGGTGTAGCAGTGGAAAGATCACCTTGATGAAGCACGGTGACAATATGCCCATATTTGTCAATGGGGAGGACACTCAAGATTTTTATTACAACATCGGATGGTTGCATTTGTGTGAGTCCAAGCCCATTGACTTCCTCTACAAGAACATTCAAGCATGAATACATCTCATTAGCACTTTCTTTAGGAAGCATCTCAAATGAATTAAGCTTTTTCATAACAAGATGATAGCGTTCCTCACGCTCACTCTTTGTTCCCTCATGGAACACACAAATATCCGACCATAGTGCATGGGTGTCCTTGTGGTTCCACACATGGTTAAAAACATCTTTGCAAAGGCCTCTAAAGAGGGTGTTCCTAGCCTTTGCATTCCATTTCTCGTAATTAACCTCATCGCCTTGAAGGTTTGTGGGATCCTTAGGTTTTGGAAAGCCTTGTGAGGCGGCTCTAAGAACTCCAACATCTAAAGCTTCTAGATAAGTCTCCATGTGAATTTTCCAATAAGGAAAATCATCTCCCTCAAAGATAGGAGGAGGTCCATCCCCGTGGGACATCTTGCTCTAGGCGGTTAAGCCTAATTTACCGAGCATGAGGTTCTGATACCAATTAAAAGGATCAAGATGCCCAAGAGGGGGGGTGAATTGGGCTAATTCTAAATTCTTTGCAATAATTAAGTCCTACACTTAGCCACTTCACCCCTTGTGACTAGAATGTGATTCTATTTGAAAGGATCAACATTCCCAAGAGGGGGGGTGAATTGGGCTAATTCTAAAATTCCTTGCAATAATTAAACCCTACACTTAGCCCACTTCACCCCTTGTGCCTAGAAAGTGTTTCTAATGTTCTACCGCACAAAAGTTTTGCACCCTGAGTTCCAATCCTACTCTAGCATGGCAATTCTATGAATGTAAATACAAGAATTCAATTGCTCAAAGTAAATGCTCAAAGTAAAGAGAGAAGGAGGAACGCGGCGATGTTTTATCGAGGTATCGGAGAGTCGCCACTCCCCACTAGTTCGCGTTGGAGCACCCACGCAAGGGTGTAGCTCCCCCTTGATCCATGCAAGGATCAAGTGCTCTCTACGGGTTGATTCTTCGACACTCCATCGTGGTGAATCACCCACAACCGCTCACAACTTGAGTTGGGTCATCCACAAGCTCCGCCGGATGATCACCAAGCTCCCAATCACCACCAAGCTGTCTAGGTGATGGCGATCACCAAGAGTAACAAGCACGAACTCTCACTTGACCACGACAAGCCTAATGAGAAGGGTGGATGCACACTTTGCTACTCTTGCTTTCACTAATGAGGCCTCTCTCTTGGATTCTCAAATCTCAATCACCTCACTAGGACTTTGCTCTCCTTGGCACTCTCAAGGGTGTTTCTCAGCTGTTCAAATGAGCAAAATTGATCCCTCACATGAATGGAGGAAGTATTTATACACCCTTGTTCAAAACGAACCGTTATGTGCCTCTAAGGGGTGACCAGACGCTCCAGTCAAGGTGACCGAATGCTTCGGTCAATTCACTCGCCATTGAGCTGTTTAAGTTGTGACCGAACGCGTCCGGTCACGAAAACTGCCCTTTAGAACCTTACTGATGTTGACCGGACTCTGGCACCCAGCGATCCGGTCACATTGCTACTCAGTGTCGGATCAGTAGCTAGAACCTGACCAGCATCCGGTCAGCACTGACCGAATGCGTCCGATCAGGATTCTCCCTCTCTAGGACCTTACTGGAGTTGATCGGACTCTGGCACCCAGCGTCTGGTCACATTTCACTCACTGTCCGATCGCATCTAGATGACTTCACCTTGATCAAATGAACTGACCGAACTCTGCGCCAGTGTCCGGTCACACCGAAACCTACGTCCGGTCTACATTTGACCCACCATTCACTTCCAACTCGAAATCATGTGTGAATGAAGTTTGCTCCAAATGATCTAAGGGCTACTTAGGAGCTACCTAGTGCTAGATTTGACAAGTGTGCACCTCACCTAACCCACTAGACTCACATAGGTCAAGCTACCCGTCCATACCCCCCCTTAATAGTACGGCCAAAGGAAAAACAAAGTCCTAAACTACTCTAAGTGTATTTTCAACACCAAACGACACTTAGAACTAGTCCATCCTTAACCTTGTCGACCATCCTTTGAAAACCAAAACGATTTCCATCGTAGGGGCATGACAACCATGATTGCCCAATCAATTGCCATTACCATGACCTAACTTAATTGCATCTGCAAAACACACGTTAGTCACAGTAATCTCGTATTGTCATTAATCACCAAAACCCAACTAGGGGCCTAGATGCTTTCAATTTCCCCCTTTTTGGTGTTTGATGACAATACAACCTTGAGTATGTAAAAGAGATGAGGTTTTCAACATGCTTGGTTCATATAAGTTTTTGACAACAAGAACAAAAGAGTTAGACAAGCTTATATGACCCAAGCCAACATGATGTACTCAATAGATATAAAATAAGCATGAGTACAAGTAATAAAGCTCATTTGCATCAGAGTAAAAACACGGAAGCAAAGCAAATGAGCATAACCAAGTGACATGACATCTAAATAATTCAAGTAGAGAGCACACATGTCACATATCACATAAATATCATGATCACAATAATATCACGATTACGATCACACTTATGTAGTTCAACGCATAATAGTAAACATGAATGCATAAAAATGTATCACACATAAAAAGCCAAACATAATAGACAACTCCCCCTAGATGTATCACTCCCCCTAAGTCTATCATACTCGATCCCTCTCCCCTTTGGCGTCAAACACCAAAACCTAAGGGTCGGTCGGCGGGGCTACAGCGGATGAGTCGGGCACTGAGGTGCGATGAGCGATCTAGAACTGTGCAGTAGCATCATCTGATCCTGAGCTCTAAGCTGTATGACCCTCTATCGCTGGAAGTGACGCTGAAGCGGTCTAGGTCGGATCTGGTACTGGTGCGGCCTGTGACTCTACAGGTATCACTGAAGCAGGCGGCTCTGATGATGCAACTGATGAAGGGAGCGTCTCTATAGTCCCAGTGATAGGAGCAACTGTGGAAGGACCTAGGACATGTAGATCTGGCAGAGTAGACTGCCCTATCAACTCACTGAATGTTGCACCAAGGCTCTTGGAGACTAGGGTATCTACCACCAGCAACGACGAACTCTGAGCCAGTATGAAGCCCGTATGAAGAGGTGTGAACTACGGGGCTGTCACTAGCGAGGCAAACCACTAGGACACCTACTTTGTAGGTGAAGGAAACTGTGTCACTAGCTATCCCTGACTCTGAAGCCCACTGGGCTATAAAGCTAGAGTCATAGAAGTGGTGGCAGGCTGGCCGATCTGGGGTGAAGGCTGTGGTGGTCGAGCCCCAATAGCAGTAACTACATGCTACATAAATCCAAGTAATTGCTGCTGCTGTTGCATGGCCTACTGCTGCTGTTGTATAGCCTGCTGCTATCACTGAAACTCATCCTGTCTAGCCTAAAACCGTGCAAATGTAGTTGTGCTCTCCTGGGCCTGGCGAGCCTGATCTTGCCTCATCCGCTCAATAATAGCAAGTAGAGCGGGGTCTGTCTGTGGTGCAGGTGGAGCTGAACTAGAGCTACCGGCCTCATGGTCATGTCATCGAGGAGGCATCTGAGGGATATCCTGGTAGTCATCATCTGAACTATCACTGGGGTCGCTCTCTACCATACCCTCCTACTGAGCATCTAACTGCTCCTCCTCTATAGCTACAATGCCCCTAATAGTCTCATCCTGCTAGGGCTGTAGTCTTTGGCACCTCTGGGCGACGGCACGGCTGGCTAGGTGCACTCGGCCTGCTATGATGGAGCATCTAGGTCATGTTATATGCAGGAAACTCTGTAGTAGCACCAGAATACTCTATCAATATCTTTGGAGGCCTCACTGTAACTACCCTATGAATCAGAAATATAATTCAGTGAGCATAAGGCAGCTGACGATGACCCCTGAACCCCTCTGCAAGAGTATCCTCCATCTCTGATAGAATAAGATCCCAAATATCAAACATAGTCTACTACATCAGAGAGTTTAGTATCCATAACTGAATGCGAGTCAAGCCCTCACGATATCCCATCCTCAAAAGCAGGGTCCTCCTCATTATAGCATCTAGCAGTTTCGCTGTAGGAGTAAGATCCCTGGGTGTCCTGTTCGACCCCTCGCCGAAAGGCTCTTTGAAGCAATGGTGAACCAGATCTATAGGAGGTACAAGACCATCGTAAGGACATCTGGGAGGCTCTATCTGACCATAGCACACCTCATGTAGCCGGATGGGTTGCTCTTGAAGCTTGAGAATCTCTCTGACCCTAAAGCTCATCAGCATATAGTCACGGCCTCTGAATGCAAAGTGAATGAATCTATGCTGTGGGTCAATCCAGAGTGTAGCATAGAACTCATGGACCCATGATGGTACATATCTACCTGTCCACCCAAGTAAATCTGTTAGCCCTGGTAGATAAGATAGGTAAGGGTGAATCTGCTCTCCTGCTGCTGCAACAATGACCTCAATGGAACAAACCCTATGAGATCTGAAAGCAACCCCACTGTTAAGATATGCATTATAGAAATCTTCCTGTAGTGGTGTATAGAAGCCCTCTGAAGCATGCTCATCCCTCTTAGGCGGGAACCACTCCTCGAACTGCACAAATCTGAGCTATTGTACCTGCTTGGCCATGGTGGCCCTCAAATCTAGATGAATCACTGGAGGCGGACCCTATGGTCTAGGTGGCAGACGAGAACCCCTCCGCTGTGTCTCTGGCCTCGATGTCACCTGGGTTTGGGTACGACTAGAGCAGCGAAGCTATGGTGCCTACTCTATCTCTCCTCTCTGCTCTCATTCCTGAGCCTGCTCTGTCTGCTGCTGTGGCTCCCCCTGAGGCTAAGTCTCCTCCAAAGCAACACGGCATCCCTCAAGCATGATAGTCCTAGCTGGACTACCATGACGATGCTCAACCTGCTCAATAGCTACCCTCTATGCTGGTGAAAGCTGATCTACAATCTAGACTCCACTCCTAGCACCTCCTCTCTCTACACGCTCTACGGCGGCTACAACTGCTGCTGCTCTCGCTATATCAACATATGCATACTTCCTCTTCTTTGTCGCAAGCTTCTTCATCGCCTTGCCTTTCACATCAGTAGGCAAGCGAGGCGGAGGTCTTAGATCCTCATCACCTGGATGACCTCCGACATTCTTGACATGAGCCATCTGGAATGAACTGCTGCCTTGGTCCAAAAACAACTGCCAACTGTCACTTCCGAGGCTTGGCCTCGATCTGTACTCGTGAGCTTGGCCTCGAGTTGATTGACAACTGCCAAAGTGACCTCAACAACCCCGACTCGCTGCACGATGGAATAGATTGGATATATAAATAATTTCAATATACATCTAGAGATACGAAACCCTAAGAAGCAAGCATTAGGTACAAAATTAGAATCGAGGGCTTGCTACCTGACGAACCGACGAATCGACGAGAAGAGGAACGAATCGGGGAACCACCAGATCGGCAATGGTTAGGGTTCTGGCGACGAGGGCGTGGATCGGCAGTGGAGAAGATGTAGGGCAATGCAATTTGGCTCGGGCATGTGAAGCAGAGGCACGGGCGTGGACTAGGGCAAGAGCGTAGCGGCGCTGTTGCTACAGAGGAGGCGCAGGCGGCAGCATGGGGAGATGGCATGGATGCGGGCGCAGCGGTGCAGCACGACAGCCAAGCTGCGGCTGGTGGCGCGAGCAAGATGCAACGGTGCACGGGTGCGGGGAGGCACGGCTGTAAGATAGAGGCGAGCACGGCGGCGAATCGGGCATGGGAGCGCTGTGGTTAGGGCACGGTGAAGTCGGCGCGGGTGGATTAGGTCAATGTGTGGCTCAATTTTATGGTGGCCCCCAACAGATTAGAAAAGGAAATGGGATAAGAGTTGGAAACCCCCATGACTTCTATTGACCGGATGCTCCAGTGGCAATGACCGAACGCTGCCACCCAGAGTCCGGTTGACTCCAGAGAGGTCCAAATCCCCTGAGCCACGACCGAACGCGTCCAATCCCAACTAACTGGACGCAGCCAGAGTCCGGTCGATCCTATCTTTGTCTTCTTCGCTTGACCGGACGTAGGATCACCTTCTGACCAGATGCAGGGAGAACACTATTCTAGCGTCTGGTCACTCCTTCACAGCAACGGTTCACCCCTGTGAATTGACTGGACACTGGACATCAGAGTCTGGTGCAGCGTCCAGCACTCTTTTTTAGCAAATCTTCAAAGTCCTTCGCGTTGCCTGTTCCCAATCAAGTCCCAACTTTAATAAGACCCAAATAAACACCAATTGGGACTGATGTGAGTGACCTCTCTCAAACCCTCAAATTTTTCAAAATATTTTGCTTTAGGCTATAATTCATTTTAAGAAAATAGGCAATAAAAGGGTGATTGAAGAGAAACGACAATACAACATTCATGCATATGCAATGCAATACTTGAAAGTAATTCTAGTTGCTTGTCAAGTTTAATCCAAGGTTAAGCTTCTTCACACGCTTTTCGGCGGTTATCTTAACCATGTTAGACAAGCCCTAAATGCATTACCAAAAATTAAACATGTTGTATATTACAATGCAATGCAAGGGACAACACAAGCTCATTTTCTAGTGAAGTTGCTAAAATCAAGCACATTGAGCTCATTCCTCAACCGACAAAATGTAGCCTCATCTAGCGGTTTAGTGAAGATATCTGCCAATTGATCCTCGGTCCTTACACCTTCTAGTGAAATATCATTTTTAGCAACATGATCTCTAAGAAAGTGATGGCGGATATCTATGTGCTTGGTGCGAGAGTGTTGAACTAGATTATTAGCAAGTTTTTCTGCACTCTCATTGTCACACAAAAGAGGTACTTTTTCTAGAACTACACCATAGTCTAGCAAAGTTTGCTTCATGTAAAGTATTTATGCACAACAAGCACCCACAGCAATGTATTCGCTTCGGTGGTGGACAAAGCCACACTATTTTGTTTCTTGGAGGACCAAGACACAAGTGATCTACCAAGCAAATGGCACCCTCCAGATGTACTTTTTCTATCAACTTTGCAACCGGCATAATCCGAATCGGAATAGCCAACTAATTCAAATCTAGCTCCTTTGGGATACCAAAGGCCAATGCTTGGTGTGTGCTTAAGATACCTAAGGATTCTTTTAACGGCAATCAAATGAGCTTCCTTAGGATTAGCTTGAAATCTAGCACACATACACACACTAAACATGATGTCGGGCCTAGATGCGGTTAAATATAACAAACTACCAATCATAGAGCGGTAGAGAGTTTGATCAACCGTTTTACCTCCCTCATCTAGGTCGAGATGTCCATTAGATGACATTGGTGTCTTGATTGGCTTACATTCATCCATATTGAATCTCTTGAGAAGATCCTTGGTATACTTTTCTTGAGAGATGAAAATCCTTTCTCTCATTTGCTTGACTTGAAAACCAAGAAAGAATGTAAGCTCTCCAGTCATTGACATCTCGAACTCCTTCGACATCAATTCACCAAACTCTATGCAAGAATCTTCATTTGATGATCCAAAGATGATATCATCAACATATACTTGACAAATGAAGATATATCCATCAAGCTTCTTTGTGAATAGTGTGGTGTCGACCTTCCCAATGGTGAAGCCCTTCTCAATAAGGAAATCCCGAAGGCATTCATACCAAGCTCTTGGGGCTTGCTTAAGCCCATATAGCTCCTTGGACAACCTATAAACATGATTAGGATATCTAGGGTCTTCAAACCCGAGAGGTTGATCAATATAGACAAGTTCATTTATAAAGCCATTTAAAAATGCACTTTTCACATCCTTTTGATATAGTTTCATTTCATGATGTGATGCATATGCAAGGAGGATACGAATGGCTTCTAGTCTTGCAACCGGTGCAAAGATCTCTCCAAAATCCAACCCTTCAACTTGAGAGAACCCTTTTGCAACTAGTCTTGCCTTGTTCCTCACAACAATGCCTTGATCATCTTGCTTGTTGTGGAACACCCACTTTGTTCTAATGACTCTTGCACCTTGTGGTCACTCTTCAAGAGTCCAAACTTCATTGCGAGTGAAGTTGTTCAACTCTTCATGCATATCATTTATCCAATCCGGATCTTGAAGAGCTTCTTCTACCTTGGTAAGCTCAAAACAAGAGACAAAAGAGTGATGTTCAATAAATGAAGCATGTTTTTGAGATCGATTCATTACACCCTTTGATGGACTCCCTATGATGAGATCTTGTGGGTGAGCTTGTGGTAGAGGTGAGTTTCTTCTATCAACCACTTGAGGGGGAGGTTGTGGAGCATCAACATCTTGTGCTTGTGTCACCATTTGCTCATGGGAGACATGAGTATCTTCATTTTCTACTCTTCCATCTTTATCACCATCTTGTGGCACATTTGATGAAGAAGGTGGATTAATCACTTGTACATCATCTTCATCATCTTGTGGCTTGATGTCTCCAACCAGAATATTCTTTATGGCCTCCCTCAATGGTTCATCACCTACATCATTAAGATTCTCATGTGCTCCTTGGGAGCCATTAGATTCATTAAATTCCACATCATATGTTTCTTCAACCAAGCCGGTGGCATGATAAAATACTCGATATGCTTTGGACTTTGATGAGTAACCAACAAGAAAACCAATATCACAACATCTTTGAAACTTCCCTAGGTGTTGCCACTTCTTGTAGATGTAGCATTTGCAACCAAACACCCTAAAGAAGGAGACGCCCGGCTTCTTCCCACTGAGCAACTCATAAGGTGTCTTGCCAAGAAACTTTTGAAGGAATAGGCGGTTGGATGCATAACATGCAGTGTTGATAGCTTCTGCCCATAGAGCTTTGGGTGTGTTGTACTCATCAGGCATTATTGTTGCTAGTGTGATTAATGTCCGGTTCTTTCTCTCAACTACACCATTTTGTTGAGGAGTATATGTTGCGGAGACCTCATGCTTGATTCTAACTTCATCACAATAGGCTTCAATGTTTGTGTTGTCAAATTCTTTCCCATTATCACTTCTAATCTTCTTGAGCTTCACCTCAAACTCATTTTGTGCTCTCCTAGCAAACTTCTTGAAACATGATGCCACTTCAGATTTGTCATGAAGGAAGAATACCCATGTGTATCTAGAGTAGTCATCAACAATCACAAGACAATAAAGATTTCCTCCCAAACTCTTGTATGTTGTTGGTCCAAATAAGTCCATGTGAAGGAGCTCTAGCACTCTTGTTGTTGACATGAAAGCTTTTGTAGGATGAGTGTTTGCAACTTGTTTGTTGGCTTGACATGCACTACAAAGCTTGTCATTCTCAAACTTCACATCTTTCAACCCTCTCACCAAATTATTCTTCATTAGCTTCTTGAGTGAGCTCATCCCAACATGAGCAAGTCTTCTATGCTATAGCCACCCAAGTGTTGTTTTGGTGAATAGGCATGTCTTCAAATTAGCATTTTCAGAGGTGAAATCCACTAGATATAAGTTGTTGTATCTAAATCCCTTGAATATCACTTGATCATCATCTTTCTTGGATACAACCACTTCCTTCTCGGTAAATAGGCATTGAAAGCCAAGATCACACAATTGACCAATGGATAGCAAGTTGAAGCTCAATGAAGCAACATATAGCACATTTCAGATTGAATGATCATTTGATATTTCCACTTTGCCCAATCCTTTGACTTTGCCCTTTGAATTATCTCCAAATGTGATTCTTTCTTGTCCATCTACTTCTTTATCTAGGGAGGTGAACATACGAGGATCACCGGTCATATGTTGTGTGCAACCACTATCAATTACCCAATGACTTCCACCGGTCTTGTAGTTCACCTACACACAAGAGATCAAGCTTGTTTAGGAACCCAAACTTATTGAGGGCCCTTCACTTTCTCAACAAGTGACTTTGCTACCCAAATTTTCTTAGGCCTATTCTTGTTGGGAGGTCCTAAGAACATAACTTTCATCTTTCCACTAGAGTCCTTTCTAAGCATGTATTGAGCATTGAAAGCAAAGGGTCTAGCATGCTTGGGCAAGGGTTGTGGTGGTGGAGTTTGACACTCATGGGCAAAGTGACCTTCTTGTCCACACTCAAAACACCTCTTTGGCTTTGGCTTTGACTTGTGTTGTTGTTGTTGAGCTTGAGCCTTCTTCTCTTGGTTTGCCAAGTACCCAATGCCACTTCTATCCATCTTCATGACAGTGTTCATTAGTAACTCACTTTGAAGATGCTTGCCTCTTGTGAACTTGCTCAATCCAATCTTGAGATGTTCTTTTTCTAACTTGAGCTTCTTGCTCTCTTCTTTGAGTGCATCATCATTTTTCTCTTCCTTGAGTCTCTTGTTCTCTTCTTTGAGCTTCTCATTCTCAAGAATCAAATCATCATCATGATCAAGAGTTTCTAACACTATGGTGTTGGTGGTTTTGAGCTCTTCAAGATCTTTCTTGAGTTTTCATTATCATGCTTGAGCTTGACATACTCATCATAGTTGTCGATTTCAACCACTTGCTTGCCTTTGCCACTAGATCCTTGCTCAAAGCTCTCAACAATTAAATCATCACATGATGTAGCTATATCAATCTTAACAACATCATTAGTAGCATCATGTGGCTCATTGGATAAAAATTCTTGAGCGACAACAAGATTATCATGATTGATCTTGAGAGTTGTATATTCTTCTTTTAGCATTTTGTAGCTAGTGTTGAGCTCTTTATGCATCCCCTCAAGTTTATCATGTTTATCTTTAAGCTCTTTCTTAGAAGATTTGAGCTCCTTGAGTTTGGATGACATAGCATCACTTGCTTCTCTAAGCTCAACACTAGCCTTTTCCGCTATGTCACATTTAGCTAAAAGAGAGTCATTCTTAATCTCAAGCTTTTCATTCTTAGCTCTTGACTTTCTAATGATCTTAGTGTATTGATTTAGCAATTTAATAAGATCATCATATGAAGGTGATTCAAATTCATCATCATCACTATCACTATCACTATCATCATTGTTAGCATGATCATCACCACTACTATCATCAGCATTTGATACCTTTCGTTCACCCTTGGCCATAAGGCATAGGTGTGTAGAGGATGATGGCGGTGGTGTCGGTGTAGATGATGAAGAGTCAATCACAATGGCAGCCACCTTCTCATTGTCACTATCATCATCAGATGAGCAACTTGATGAATCAATGTCCGTGAGCCAATCACCGACGATGTATGCCTTCCCATTTTTGTTCTTCTTGTGGAAGTCTTTTTTCTTGCCATCCTTATTCTTGTATGGCTTGTTTTTCTTCTTCTCATCATTGTCTTCATCACTTGAGTCATCTTTCTTGCCCTTGTACTTCTTCTTGTACTTGTATTTCTTGGGCTTGGTGCATTGATGAGCTAGATGACCAAGTTCTCCACAATTGTAGCAATCCATCTCGGAGATTGGCTTCCTTCTTGTGCTAGTGAAAAACTTCTTTTTCTTGCCATCAAACTTGATGCCATTCTTGTTGAGCTTCTTTAGCATCTTGGCGGTTTTTCTCACCATGAGAGCAAGACTTGCATCATCAACTTCATCATCACTTGAGCTCTCATACTCAATTCTTGCTTTGCCCTTCTCTTGGCTAGCCTTGAATGCTAAGTCTTTGTCTTTCTTCTTGGTAGAGGATGAGCCATCTTGTGGTGTGATGTGCATGTACATCTCATGAGCATTGATCTTTTCCAAGATTTGTGTTGGTGTAGTGGTGGAAAGATCACCTTGATGAAGCACAGTCACAATATGCCCATATTTGTCAATGGGGAGGACACTCAAGATTTTTCTTATAACATCGGATGGTTGCATTTGAGTGAGTCCAAGCCCATTGACTTTCTCTACAAGAACATTCAAGCGTGAGTACATTTCATTAGCACTCTCTTTAGGAAGCATCTCAAAATAATTAAGCTTTTTCATTACGAGATGATAGCGTTCCTCACGCTCGCTCTTAGTTCCCTCATGGAGCGCACAAATGTCCGACCATAGTGCATGGGTGTCCTTGTGGTTCCTCACTTGGTTAAACACATCTTTGCAAAGGCCTCTAAAGATGGTGTATCTAGCCTTTGCATTCCACTTTTCGTAGTTCACTTCATCGCCTTGAAGGTGCGTGGAATCCTGAGGTTTTGGGAATCCTTGTGAGGTGGCTCTAAGTATTCCAACATCTTGAGCTTCTAAATACACCTCCATGCGGATTTTCCAATAAGGAAAATCATCTCCCTCAAAGATAGGAGGAGGACCATCCCCATGAGACATCTTTCTCTAGGCGGTTAAGCCTAAATACGAGAGCACGATGCTCTAATACCAATTGAAAGGATCAAGATGCCCAATAGGGGGGTGAATTGGGCTAATTCTAAAATTCCTTGCAATAATTAAACCCTACACTTAGCCCACTTCACCCCTTGTGCCTAGAAAGTGTTTCTAATGTTCTACCGCACAAAAGTTTTGCACCCTAAGTTTCAATCCTACTCTAGCATGGCAATTGTATGAATGTAAAGACAAGAGTTGAATTGCTCAAAGTAAAGAGAGAAGGAGGAACGCGGCGATGTTTTGCTGAGGTATCAGAGAGTCACCACTCCCCACTAGTCCTCGTTGGAGCACCTGCGCAAGGGTGTAGCTCTCCCTTGATCCACGCAAGGATCAAGTGCTCTCTACGGGTTGATTCTTCGACACTCCGTCGTGGTGAATCACCCACAACCGCTCACAACTTGAGTTGGGTCATCCACAAGCTCCACCGGATGATCACCAAGCTCCCAATCACCACCAAGCCATCTAGGTGATGGTGATCACCAAGAGTAACAAGCACAAACTCTCACTTGACCATGACAAGCCTAATGAGAAGGGTGGATGCACACTTTGCTACTCTTGCTTTCACTAATGAGGCCTCTCTCTTGGATTCTCAAATCTCAATCACCTCACTAGGACCTTGCTCTCCTTGGCACTCTCAAGGGTGTTTCTCAGCTGTTGAAATGAGCAAAAGTGATCCTTCACATGAATGGAGGAAGTATTTATACACCCTTGTTCAAAACGAACCGTTATGTGCCTCTATAGGGTGACCGGACGCTCCGATCAAGGTGACCGGACGCTCTAGTTAGTTCACCCGCCACTGAGTCATTTAAGTTGTGACCGGACACTAACCAGCGTCTGGTCAGCACTGACCGGACGCGTCTGGCCATGAAAACTGCCCTCACTCTGGCACCCAGCGTCCGGTCACATTGCTGCTCAGTGTCCGGTCAGTAGTCGAAACCTGACCAGCGTCTGGTCAGCACTGACCAGATGCGTCCGATCAGGATTCTCCCTCTCTGGGACCTTACTGGACTTGACCGAACTCTGGCACCCAGCGTCCGGTCACATTTCACTCAGTGTTCGATCACATCCAGATGACTTCACCTTGATCAAATGAACTAACCGAACTCTACACCAGCGTCCAGTCACACCGGAACCAGCGTCCGGTCAAGATTTGACTCTCCATTCACTTCCAACTCGAAATCATGTGTGAATGATGTTTGCTCCAAATGATCTAAGGGCTACTTAGGAGCTACCTAGTGCTAGATTTGACAAGTGTGCACCACACCTAACCCACTAGACTCACCTAGGTCAAGCTACCCATCCATACCCCCCTTAATTGTATAGCCAAAGGAAAAATAAAGTCCTAAACTACTCTAAGTGTCTTTTCAACACCAAACGACACTTAGAACTAGTCCATCGTTAACCTTGTCGTCCATCCTTTGAAAACCGAAACGATTTCCATCGTAGGGGTATGACAACCATGACTGCCCAATCAATTGCCATTACCATGACCTAACTTAATTGCATCTGCAAAACACACATTAGTCACAGTTATCTCGTATTGTCATTAATCACCGAAAACCAACTAGGGGCCTAGATGCTTTCACTATTGTTCTACCGCACAAAAGTTTTGCACCCTAAGTTCCAATCCTACTCTAGCATGACAATTCTAGGAATGTAAAGACATGAAATGAATTGCTCAAATGTAAACGCTTAAAGTAAAGAGAGGGAAAGGAACACGGTGATGTTTTGCCGTGGTATCGGAGAGTCACCACTCTCCACTAGTCCTCGTTGGAGCACCGCGCAAGGGTGTAGCTCCCCCTTGATGCATGCAAGGATCAAGTGCTCCCTACGGGCTGATTCTTTGACATTCCGTCGTGGTGAATCGCCCACAACTGCTCACAACTTGAGTTGGGTCATCCCCAAGCTCCGCCAGATGATCACTAAACTCCCAATCACCACCGAGCCATCTAGGTGATGGCGATCACCAAGAGTAACAAGTACAAACTCTCACTTGACCACAATAAGCCTAATGAGAAGGGTGGATGCACAGTTGCTACTCTCCTTGCACTAATGAGGACCTTAATCTTGGATTCTCAAATCTCAATCACCTCACTAGGCTCTTGCTCTCCTTTGCACTCTCAAAGGTGTTTCTCAGTTGAACAAATGGGCAAGAGGCCTCTCATGGATGGGTGGAGTAAGTATTTATACCCCCTCATTCAAAACATAACGTTTGGAGGCTGAGTCAGCATTCTGCGGGGTGACCAGACGCTTCGGTCAGGGTGATCGGACGCTCCGGTCAGTTATACCCACAAAGAGCCATTATGCTCTGACCAGACTCTGACCTGCATCCGGTCAGCACTAACCGGACACGTTCGATCAAGAAACATGCTCTCTGGAACCTTACTGATGTTGACCGGACGCTGGAACCTAGAGTCTGGTCACTTCGCTTTTCAGCGTCCGATCAGTTACTGGATCCTGACCAACGTCAAATCAGCACTGACCAGATGCGTCCGATCAAGAAAATCCCTCTCTGGAACCTCTATGGAGTTGACCGGACGTAGGACCCCAGCGTCTGGTCCACTTTCACTTAGCATCCGGTCAGTACCAGACGACTTTAGTTAATCAAATGAACTGACCAGACTCACCTTCTAGCATTTGGTCACAACCAGACCAGCGTCCGGTCAGTCATTTGACCCTCCATTCACTTCCAACTCGAAATCCTATGTGAATTAAGTTAACTCCAATTTATCTTAAGGCTATTTCTGAGCTACCTAGTTCTAGTTTGATAAGTGTGCAGCACACCTAACCCACTAGACTCACCTAGGTCAAGCTACTAGTCCATACCCCCCTTAATAGTATGGCCAAAGGAAAAACAAAGTCCTAAACTACTCTAAGTGTCTCTCCAACACTAAACGACACTTAGAACTAGTCCGTCCTTAACCTTGTCTTCCATCCTTTGAAAACCAAAACAATTTCCATCATCAGGGGCATGACAACCATGATTGCCCAATCAATTGCCATTATCATGACCTAACTCAAATTGCCTCTGCAAAACACACATTAGTCATCATTAATCACCGAAACCCAACTAGGGGCCTATATGCTTTCAAGGCCGACAGCGGTGAGGAAGGGGGCGGCCGGGCTCTGGCCATGGATAGCCATGGTCGTGCCTAGCCCTAGCCTTGGCCAGCTATAGCCAGCAGCTGCTCGACCGTGGCAGCAGGCGACGGCAACAGACATGGCTTCGGCGGTGGCTGTGAGCAGTGGAGCAGTCGGCAAGGCGGCGCGGGATAAAGGAGGAGGCGACGGCGAAGCTGGCAACAGCCTTAACTAGGCATGGCTGCATGAGGGTGGCCGGCGGTGGGAGGAGCGAGCAGGGCCGATGAGCTCTGCTCGATGGCGGCCATGGCAGAGCTCGGCGTGCCCACGCGCACACGCCATAGAACGAGGGGGAGAGCCAGGGAGAGCGAGAGCGAGTGAGGGAGTCCGAGGGAGGTCTTGGGCATCCGCTCATAGAGGAGCAGGGGCGTGACCACGTGGAAAGGAGGTGGGCGATGCTGCCCTGCATGGTGGCCATGCGCCCATTTCAATGAACTGGTGGTGGGCGACGAAGTGACCGGCTTGGAGCATGATTTTGGGCTGCTTACCTTCTGATCTGGGCCTCGGGCCTTAAAGAAAAATTGTTCCTTTCCTAATGATCTCCAACTCATATTTAGGGTGCTCAGCCATTAGAGCAACAAATTAGTGGGTAATTAGTGCCCAACATGATAATGTCAGCGCATTGACAGCGATGAGCAAAAATCCAAATTGATGGTCAAAATGAAGTCAAACTGGTACCATCTTTTTGCATGCACTTCCCCAAAACATATAGTCCAACTTTTATATTTGGCTCAACTTGAGTTGCTTAACAAAAACATGAGAACATGCCATGTCAATTAAGTGGTTACTAATCTCGGACTTAGAATATTTCTAAGTCTGACAACAGTCGCAGATTCAATCTTCGAGCCTCTGTTTGACAAACTTAGATGGTAATTTAGGATTGAGTCATTGAACAAAGTTTGATGTACACATCTTGCTCTGCAACTTTGCTTAAAGGATCATGGACTGGTTTAGCTCGGTTAGGAGGATACAAATCTCCAAAGATAGGTAGATGAAACAGTAATTAGGATTTTAGAGTTTTAACAAAGTGTGACCGAATTCAGTGAACTTGCCATTTTGGAGAGAACCTTTGAATGACCAAATGAGCTCCAAATCTATTAAGACTTATTTTGTTGTTTCCTTCACAAAGTGTACTTCAACTCATATTAAGGAATCTAGTTGAGTTACCATATGAATTTTGAAGATAAAAATGTCACAACATGTCAACTCACGGTTGCCGATCAGGGACTTAGAAAGATTTTTGAGAGCCCCAAAGGAGCACTGCATTCAAAATTGAGGCCACTGTTTGAGTCACTTAAGTGTTGAATCAGGGCTTGGTCCAAAAATAAAGTTTGTTGTACTCTACTCAAACTTCAACTTTTATTAAAGGTCAAACTTCACACTTGTCAGTACAGAAAGTGACCAACTAGTGAATATTTGTAGTTTTGCTGTACATTGTGATCGGAGGTGGCCTAGCACTCAGTGACACAGGATATATACTTGTTCAGGCAACGAGCCCAACATCCAGTCTGGGTCGGTCGGTGACTTTATTCCTGAGCCTAGGTGCTCGAAGTCTGTAGTGGGGTTACAAACGAGAAGGAGAAATGAGGGGTGTACGAGAGGCCCGATCGGGTCCGACCGGAAGGGCCGAGGGCGACTGGAACTACACTATGACCTAGGTGTTCAAGCGTGTGCTTAAGGGGTTGTGAGTTATCGATCTAGTGAATCTAAGCTTGAAGAAGAAGCGTCCCCTCGTTGGAGGGTGCGCATCCCCTTTTATAGAAGAAGGGGGTGGCTTTATAGGTGAGAGGGAGAGAATACGGATGTGTATGAAGTCTTGATGCCCACGCCGATAAGGAGTGGATAATGGTAGGCGCCCACAACACTGTTGATGTTGCTGTGGAATGTCAGGTGCATGTGGGAGGTTGCGGTGGCTTCTTTAGGAAGGGTGGACATTGGTACTTGCAAAATACTGTTGGTGTGTGGGGAGCCCCACCACGTGTACCAGGTATGGTGGATCCTGGCACCTCTTATCGATGCCTAGAGGCATGGGGGCCTTTTGTCGTATGGGAGCCCAACGGCGCCCGCAATACTGTAGACACAAATGTCGGTGCCTACAATACTGCTTGTGTCAGGGCGGTTGTGGAGCACTATTTCCGCAGCCGTATAGGGTATGGTCCTAGTATCGTGGTTTGACTTAGTGTGTTGCCTTCTCCGTTCGCCCCTGGTCCCTTCCGAGCAGGCGTCCCCGGTCGGATGGCTCCAGTCGGCCCTGGCTGCGCCAGTCGGAGAAGAGCGGTATGTAGGCTTACTACGGGTCCTCGGTCGGAGTCGTGGGGTCGGAGTAGGAAGCAGCATATTGGGCCAGGCCTTCCGATCGGAGAGACCGCCTGGAGGCGGCTGGTGTTCGAAGCGAGCGCTCCGGTCAGAGTTGGGCCAAAGAAGTTGATGAGCGGGCGTTCGTTCTTTCGGGCAGACCTCCCGGTCGGTGACCGGACTGTCCTTCCAGCCCATCGTATTCTTAGACCTTTGGGCCGGCCCATGAACAACATGCTATTTTCCTAGGCCAAGCCCTGGCGTGGAAGCCGATCCTTGAGGGACCCTGGGTTTGTGAACCCGACAGGAGCCCCCGAGCCCCTAGGTGATTCGAGCAGAATCATCCGGGGGATTTTTGTCTTGTCGACTGGTGCGCGCGAGCGCACCCGTGGGTGTAGCCCCTGAGCCCCCGGGCGGTTCGGGAAGAACCGGCTAGGGGGTTTTCTGTGTTGTCAGCGGTAGAGGTTTTTTGCGTTGTGTCGGCGGGTGCGCGCGAGCGCGCCTGCGGGTGTAGCCCCTGAGCCCCCAGACGGTTCAGGCCGAACCGTCAGGGGGGTGTTTGTTTCACCAGGCGTGTGTGAGTGTTTTTAGTTTGAGGCGGAACTTTGTTTAGCCATGGCGTCATTGCGCAGCCGAGGTGGTTTTTAGGCGCAGGGATGAGAACTTACTGATCCTGGCGTCGATGCGCGCCGCGGCTGAAGATAGCCTGGTTCGGATGTGATAGAGCTCACTAATCTTTGGCGTCGATGCGCGCTGTGGGATCAGGCGAGGCGGAGCCGCGAACGGACCCAGGCATCGGTGCGCATCATGGATTGAGAGAGTTAGTTTAGTTAGTTCAGGAATCATACGAGCCGGAGCTCGCGGATCCTAGGAGCGAAGTCGGAAGTGAAGCCATTACGTGAGTTTAGGAGTTGTGGTCCCAGGTTTTATTGGAGCGCAGTGAAGCCGTCTGAAGCCGTTACGCGAGTTTAGGAGTCGTAGCTGGATGTCATAGATCCTGTCGATGCGAGTTCGGAGTCACGGTCCCAAAGGTTTTATTGGAGCGTAGTCGGAAGTGAAGTCATTTTTGAAGCCGAAGCGTTGTTAGTTTGGTTAAAGATCGGACGAGCCGATGCTCGCGGATCCTGGCGTCGGTGCGCGTCGTGGGACCGGGCGAGTCGGAGTCGTGGATCTGGCAAGTTTGAGGTCGCCGTCCTTGGCATTTTTATCTTGAGCCCCCGAGCCCTATCGGGCTTTTCATGGGGGTCGATGTGAGTATTGTGCGTAACCCCATCCTCGGTTCCTCACAACCGGAGGGGCTGAGTTTCGTCGCCTATCCCGATCGCTCAGGCTCGAAGACTAGCTCGGTGAGTTCGCTAACGGGTGTGATCGAGTGGAATCCGGGTCCGTCGTTCGTGATGGGGTCGACATAGCCCTCTTATGACATTCCACTACTCCTTTACCTGTAACCCGACAGATGCCTAGGTAGTTCCGGAGACCGACCCAGGTGGCCTAACGGCCTCCCCTTCGATGGAGATTCTGTGGGCCTGGCAAGAGGTTTAGGATCGAACGAGAAGGTTGAGATGACCCAGTCTATCGGACAAGGCTAGGGCCGCACGGTGCTCATCTACGGTATTCTCCCCTAGCTCTGTTGGTTGCCCATGTCGAATGAGGCAACCACCACTTCATGACACAACACGGAGCATTCTGGTGCATTTCGCTGCACGTGCGATGCTTAGTTCCCGAGCCCCCAGGTGGTTCATGCCCTAACCGTCCGGGGGGTTCAGGCATATGAAATGAATGCGTGTATGGATGTATGAATGATTTATAAAGAAATAGAGGGGGTTTTGATTGTGTTTACCTTGACGACTGAGTGACGGGGTTCGGAGGGCTTTCAGTCGGAAACGTCCGACCGAGACCCGTGCTTCGCCACCCGGGGTGGAGTCAGCATGGCCCACAAGGGGCATCCCTTTGCTTCCTACATGTGTCCTCGGGGTGGATACTGAGTGATTTGATTGACTCAGGGGGTCGGTTGGTCTCCCAGCGGAGATTTTGTTTTTGGTCTCCCCAGGTCTGCCCTGGGCTAGCGGGAAACTGCTCGCGTGTGGTGGCGCTTCGGTTCCTGTGCCCATCGTGTGGTAGTGGTTGATCATGTGGTAGTGGTGGGCCACGGTCAGGCCACGTCCCGCCTGATCAGGAGCCGTTCCATCGAGCAAGGTGCGTCTCGTCGGTGCAGGGCACGTCTTGTCTGCATTAAATAGGAAAGAGAGAAATTCTCGCTCCGCTGTTCTGCCTTCCCCGATCGGCGCGTCCTTCCCTAACCACCGTCCCTTTTCCTTTAAGTAGGAGCAGGGAGAGGTTTTTGTTCTGTTCTTTTGCCTATTCTTCTTCTACTGTTGCCCTTCTTCTTTCCATGCCGCGAGCGTTCCTGAGAGCCGCGGTGGTCTCTAGAAAGAAAAGGGAGAGAGTGAGGGAGAGGAGAAGAACTTACAAATCCCTTTTGCAATCCGAAGTGAGGATGTTGGACTAGAAGTCATCCACTGTGAGGAAGTTGGTGCTGGAGGCCTTCGTCCAGAAGGGGGTTCTGCCGCCGCAGGAGGTGGCGCACTGGAGGGTCCCTGGAAGGGAGGAGTTTCCGCAACCTCATCCCGACGAGGTGGTCTCATTCCTTACCTTCCATGAGCACGGTTTGGGATACCCCGTGCATTGGTTCCTGCGTGGGCTTCTCAACGAGTGGGGCCTGGAGCTGCAGCATCTTAATCCGATGGGGGTGCTGCACCTCGCTAGTTTCGTCACTATCTACGAGGCTTTTCTTGGGATGGAGCCACACGCGGATTTCTTTCAGTGGCTCTTCTCCCCGAGAGCCTTGATGGCAGGGGACTCGGCTGAGATCGTGTCGGTGGGAGGATTCACCCTGCAGAGGAAGCCGGGCATGGGAGACTCATATCCCGGGTACCTCCCATGCGACTCCAATCGGGGGTGGCATGGGGAGTGGTTCTACATCAGGAATCCAGCGGCGGCGCCATTCCTGGTGTCCAATTGGTCGTGGGGTTGCGCCATAAAGGAGAAGCACAAGGTGGGAGTCATCAAGTTGGAGCTCTGGAAGCTCGTGAAGAGCGGTCTCAATGGGGTGCAGGTGTTTCACACCCTGTATCGTCGCCGGGTCATGCCGTTGGTGGAGAGGGTGCGGCCGATGTGGATGTACGACGACCTTTCTGACCTGGACTGCACGTCGTTGGAGGATCTGTCGGACGACGAGGTCTGGAGTCGCATTGGCCGGGTGCTGCAGCTGCGGCCCAAGGAGAGGGTCGAAGGGAGGCCCATACCTTTCAACTCTTCGATCGTGTTCCACCTGGTATGTTCCCTTCTCCAATCTACGCATTTTTCTCTGCTTTTCCTATTTCTTGATTGGGGGTCGTATGTTCCGTAGGGGCTCGGAAAGTACAAGTCCTGGCCACACCTTCCCAAGGGACCGAAGGGTCAGGCCCGGCAAGCCGCTCAGAAGGAGGTGGTAGACGCCCGGAAGAAGAAAAGAACTGAGGAGGTTTGGTGGAAGGAAGAGAAGAAGAAGGAGGTCACCCGGTGCATGAGGGCCGGGGAACGTAGCAGCGACGTTGAGTCGGAACTCGTGTCGGAGCATCCTCCTACGGATTTGGATGACATGGTCTTCTCCGATGAGGAGGAGGGTCAGAAGGTCATTGTGACCTCAGTGGAGCGTTGCGGCCCTGCGACGACGTCCGCTGGTGGTGAGCAGGAGGCCGCGCGGCGTGCGGCAGTTCCTGCGTCGAGGAAGCATGCAACAAGTGTGGATGTCGCTGGTGAGCGAGCGGTGAAGCGAACGCGGTCACCGCGCCCCTTGGTGGTGTCGTCGGTCCCATCGTCGTCTGTGGTGGATGTGGCCGAGCGAGCCGGGCGGTCCGAGGAGCGGACGGGCACTTGTGTGGCGACGGAACCGGTGACAACGTTGGACTTGCAGCCAGAGGAGGCCTCGCCTGCCACGGCTGCCGTCGAGCAGTTCGGGCGGTCTGAGGGGCAGACTGGCACCCGGTCGACACGCGACTTGCAATCGAAGGACGCCCCGTCTGCCGCCCCGGTCGGGGAGTCCGGAGCCAGAGGTCGCAGCGACCCGCAGGCCGGGCGGGAGCCGGTCGGGACGGTTCCGACCCTGTCTGAAGTGAGGGGGCGCGGGTCATAGCCTAGGAGCGGTCCCCATCCCGTAGGTCCGTGGCCGTCGGAGCCTGCCTTCTGGGTCGTGCCGCTCGGCACCCGGTATGTTTCCTTTCGTTGCTTCTTCGACTTTTGTTGGTCGAGTCTTTCTGGAGTGTGGCTTACCTGTGATTTTTGTCAGCGGCCGGGGGATGCCGGGTTTGAGCATCGCCCTGACCCCTATGCAGGAGGATTGGAGGCCCACGCTGCAGCATGTGGTGGCAAGCGAAGGGGGCAGCAGGGTGGCAGCGACGAAGCCTTTGCTCCCAGGGGTGGTGCCCCCCGGGGTGGCTGCTGATAATGTGACAGCGGCGGCGGCGTTGCTGGCCGCGATCCCAGTGCCGACGACGGGGGTTGCGGTGGAGGTAACTCTTGCGGCCCCTCCTCCGCCGGGTGTGGTGGAAGAGAGGAGGGAGGATGAGGTCCCCACCTCGACGGGTGGAGGGCAGCACGACCTATCCTTGTCGTCGGAGCCGAAGGCACCGGAGGGAAGTGTGACCGGGATGGAGTTGGGATGCGCGGCGGCGTCCTGTAGGAATGAGGTGGTGGAGATTCTGTCTGACGATGAGGCGGATGCTGTGGTGAAGCCGCCGGTGTCGCCGCGGGAGTTGGAGATGTCACCGTGGGAGCTGGCGGTGTCGCCGCAAGAGCTGGCGGTGGTCTAGTCGGAGGCTGGGCCCACCGACGGTTTGTCGGAGGGTGACCTAGAGTGGCCCTTCCCAGAGGACCCGTCGAAGGCAAGGTTCGTCTTACAGGATTCCCGAGAGCGCTAGCTCTGGGGCATTTTTGGGGGGCAAGGGCATGCCGCGGTGTCCGAGCTCACCAAGCTGTGCGCGAAGTTCGAGAGCGCCCAGAAGCAGGCTCAGTTTGCCCGGCAGTTGGTTGAGGTTGACCTGCAGCTTGCCACGGAGGTGAGTTTCTAGTGCTCTCCCTTACCCTTTGAATCTTTCGTCGGTTGTTTTTAGCATGCCTATTTTTTACAGGAAATAAGGAAGGTGTCGTCCCAGAAGTCCTACTTCCTCCGGGCAGAACACGCCCGGATGGCCGAGCTTGAGCGTCGGGTGGAGTTCGCCTACCATGAGTCCTAGGTCCGAGCGGCCAAGGTGGCTACGGCGCGGGCGGAGGGACAGCATGTGGCAGAGCAGGCGATTGCTGCCGAGCAAGGGCTCAAGGCGGCGAAGGTCCGCAAGGAGGAGACGGAGGCGGGGCTGTGGACGTCCCTGGCCAGTACCAAGGCGGCGCTTCAAGAGGCCTTGGCGGCCCTTGAGCCAGAGCGGGCCACCCTAGAGAGGGCTCAGAAGGCCCTGGAGGCAGAGCAGAGGGCCCGGTCGGAAGCGGAACAGGAGGTGCTCGCGCTCCGGAGCCAGGTGATGGGGATGGAGGACGTGAGTGCCCGTCTGCATGAGCAAGTGGCTCGGCAGGCAGAGGATTTCTCCACCCTTGAGGCCTCTCGCATCGGTACATACCTATTTGTTTTCTCGTGTTGATTTTTCCCTCAGCCTGTTTCTAAGTTTGTCGCCCTTCCTTCAGAGCTGGGTGGAAAGGTGAAGGCGCTGGAGCGAGACCTGGAGACATCCAAGGCGAGCCTCAGCCGGAACGCCGAGGAGCTAGCCAACTCCCATGAAGAGCGATGTGCTCTCAAAGGGGATCTCAACCAGATCCACAACGTTGCCCGGCTTGTCGTCTCAAAAATCTTTGGGTCGGCGCCAGGTACCAGCGCGCCCGCAGTCCAGCTGGCGGAGGTCCCAGACACGGTCAAGGACCTTGTCAAGAGCGTGCTGTTTTATGGAGCGTCGGGGGTGCTGACCTCGGTGGCGACACACCACCCAAACCTGGACATCGAAGCTATCTGCAGTGGGTATGCTAATGGTCTGAGCATGGAGGACATCCAATCCATCAGGGTGAGCTTGCTGCCGCACGCACGGTTAGTGTCAGAGCAAGTCTCCGTCGAGTGGGTGATGGACGTTCGCCGTCAAGACATGGCCCAAAGCATGCGTGGAGAGAACACTTCCAAGCCTGCGGATAGCCCGGCGCCTGGTTCGAGGGGGAATGTTGCCTCGGCCTCGACCGAGCCGAACGTCGTGCCGCCGGGGAGTGAGCAGCCTACGCCTTCGTCAGCCGTGCCGCCAGCAGATGCCACCAGGTCAGTTTAATAGCTTGCAGAACATAAGTAGTTAGTAATCGTAAAAAGTTTTAAGTTCGTGAGGGAGCCCCCGTGTAAAACGTTCGTGGTGTGTTTTAATGACTGCAATCGGTTTTTGTTTTTGTGATGGAGTTGCTCCGTTCGGGGAAGCCTATTCCCTTTCGTTCCTTAGTTTTCCTTTAGCATAGTTTTGTTTCTTACTTCCTTCCCTCTCATACATGCCCGTTTGTTCTGTAGGCTGCAACCTTGTGAGCCCGGGGCGTGGCCCGCGAGGCTCGGCTGGCCGTAATCATAGGAATAGGCGGGGTGCGATCGGTCGGAAAGTT
Source organism: Miscanthus lutarioriparius (assembly GCA_904845875.1). NCBI lineage: Eukaryota > Viridiplantae > Streptophyta > Magnoliopsida > Poales > Poaceae > Miscanthus > Miscanthus lutarioriparius. The sequence continues at coordinate 67,640,881 of CAJGYO010000001.1, read as the reverse complement.
TTAAGGCAAAGCTACGTATGGTAAATTAGAGAATGGACTGCCCTTTTGTTCGGGTAGGAAGGAGTTTTTTCCATATGAAAGTAAAAGAGTACTCAAAGTAAAAACAGAGCAGAGGGGTAGTAGAGCCCCCTAGTGGAGCCCCCGAGCGCCCCGAGCTTGCGTTTGGGTCGGGGTGCTCTTACAGGAGCATACGTTTAGTGAATAATGGTAAGACTGAAACTTAGGAAAAGGAAAAAATGACATAGCTGTTCCAAGCATTCGGAGAGAACATCGTCGTTGTTGTCTTTCAATCGGCAGGTGTCCGGTAGAATCAATTCAGGCTTCAGTCGTCTGGATCCTCGCCTGAAGTGCCCCCTTCTTCTGTTGCTGCTTTTTGCCTTTTTCATTACTTGGCCTGCCAGTCTACCTCAGCAGGCGCTTGAGGAGCTGGCATTCCTTGTAGAGATGGTTGATGGGGTAGTTGTGGTTGGTGCACAGGCTCTCCATGAGCTCGCGGAAGTGCCCCGATTGGTCTTGCTGGGGCTACGTGCCCAGGTGATCGGCCGCAGCGACCGACGCGGAGTTAGCCGGTCGGCGACGATCCTTTCTGTTCTATTTTCCCCTCTGCATGGAGGGGCCCTCGTCTTGATCCTGGCGCTTGGCCTTACCTTTGCCGTGGCCTCCGTTGGAGCGTGGTAAGAATGGCGCTTGCTGGGGGAGTTGGGCAAAGGTCGGTGGTCCCAGGCCGTCAGTGCTGGGACTCCGGTCGCCGCTGCATGTCCCTCAGTTCGGTCCGAGCTGCGCATAGATAGGCGGTTCGTATGGAGCGGTCGTCAGGTCAAGATGAGGTGATGTTGTGGCCTCATGTGTCATGCTCAGTGGTTGTTGTGGTGATAGGGTGTAGTGCCCCATCTGCTGCGTCCCCGTTCCCTGGACGGGGAGCGAGGTCACGAGTCGGAGTCGTGATACGGAGCATTCCGCTTGTTGAACAGCGGTGGTCTCCACCAGTGCCCGAAGGTTCCAGTGGATCGCCCGTTCGCGAGGGTCATTCAGCTCAGATAGGCCACGCAGGAGCATTGCCACAGTGGCAATGTTCTGACTGGCCCGAGTGAACTATGGGGGATCGGTCCCTCTACCCGAGGTGTTGTGCTGGACCTAATGGGCGTGACCCCGAGCGTCGTTCATCGGTCCACGTGCTCGGGGCGCAGCGTAGCACGCCGGGCGCGCTGGCACGGTTGGTGGCTGATGCGGACACCCACAGGTGTACACCCGCGGGTGTTGCGCTGGACCTGACAGGCGTGATCCCGAGCGTCGTTCGCCGGTCCACGCGCTCGGGGCGCAGCGTAGCGCGCCGAGCGCGCTAGCACGGTTGGTGGATGATGCGGCCACTGTAGTTGTAGTTCCTCCTCATGCTCGCGTGTGAGCTCAGAGGTCTCCGTATGAGGGCCCGGAGAGGCATGAGTCCATGAGGACTCCGTTGCCCTTGGCGGCTGTTCTGGAGCGTCCGGCATGGTGCACTCCCAGGACGGACGGTGGCTGGGTGCCACGTCGCCGGTGCTGGAGCTGTCACTCCTGACGTCGTCGTCCATGATGTTGAGGAAACAGGTGGGACCATAGCTCGCCATCCCCATGAACTCAGACATGGGAGGAGGCGGTGCCATAATCTTTTGGAGCCCCCGGGCGTACGCATCCACGAGAGACACGAGGCCGTAGGGGAGCCGGCCGTACGGTGGCCGTGACGGGAATGACGGCAGCCCTCCTGGTACTTCGTGGAAGATAGAATGTAGTAAGTAAAGAATGGCATGTATATTACTCACAGTGGGGTTTGAGCAGAGAGTTTGCTCGGAATGAAGCGCAGATGCCACGCCGTTGAGGTCGCGCGTCTCGGAGTCGGTGGAGAACGTCACTCCGATGGGTGCCGGGTTGCGAGTCTCCTCGCGGAGGTGGAGTACGCCGAGCCGGTCGGCGACGTAGTCCAGGCTTCCGAAGAGGAAGGCCTGGGATGGCTCGAAAACGAGTGGAACCCGCATCCCCGCAGGCGAGAGTGCGGGATACTCCAGTGAGCCGAGGCGAATCGTATTGCCTGAGCCTGCCACGGTGGGGGTGGCGGAAAAATGGGCCATCCGATGACCAAAAAGTGTTGAACGTATAGCGTCTTCCCCACGGACGGCGCCAACCATCGGTACAGAAAGTGACCAACTAGTGAATATTTGTAGTTTTGTTGTACATTGTGATCGGAGGTGGCCTAGCACTCAATGACATAGGATATATGCTGGTTCAGGCAACGTGCCCTACGTCCAGTCTGGGTTGGTCGGTGACTTTATTCCTGAGCCCAGGTGCTCAAAGTCTGTAGTGGGGTTACAAACGAGAAGGAGAAATGAGGGGTGTATGAGAGGCCCGGTCGGATCCGACCGGAAGGGCCGAGGGCGACCGGAACTCCGCTATGAGCTAGGTGTTCAAGCGTGTGCTTAAGGGGTTGTGAGTTATCGATCTAATGAATCTAAGCTTGAAGAAGAAGCGTCCCCTCGTTGGAGGGTGCGCATCCCCTTTTATAGAAGAAGGGGGTGGCTTTACAGGTGAGAGGGAGAGAGTACGGATGTTACGAAGTCTTGATGCCCACGTCGATGAGGAGTGGATAATGGTAGGCGCCCACAACACTATTGATGTTGCTGTAGAATGTTAGGTGCATGTGGGAGGTTGCGGTGGCTTCTTCAGGAAGGGTGGACATCGGTACCTACAAAATACTGTTGGTGTGTGGGGAGCCCCACCACGTGTACCAGGTATGGTGGATCCTGGCACCCCTTATCAATGCCCAGAGGCATGGGGGGCCTTTTGCCGTATGGGAGCCCAGCGGCGCCCGCAATACTGTAGACACAAATGTCAGTGCCTACAATACTGCTTGTGTCAGGGCGGTCGTGGAGTACTATTTGCACAGGCGTATAGGGTATGGTCCCGGTATCATGGTTTGACTTAGTGTGCTACCTTCTCCGTTTGCCCCTGGTCCCTTCCGAGCAGGCGTCCCCGGTCGGATGGCTCTAGTCGGCCCTGGCCGTGCCAGTCGGAGAAGAGCAGTACGTAGGCTTACTACGGGTCCCCGATCGGAGTCGCGGGGTCGGAGTAGGAAGCTGCGTATTGGGCCAGGCCTTCTAATCAGAGAGACCACCTGGAGGCGGCTGGTGTTTGAAGCGAGCACTCCGGTCAGAGGTGGGCCGAAGAAGTTGATGAGCGGGCGTTTGTTCTTTCGGGCAGACCTCCCGGTCGGCGACCGGACTGTCCTTCTGGCCCGTCGTATTCTTAGACCTTTGGGCCGGCCCATGAACAACATGTTGTTTTCCTGGGCCGAGCCCTGGCGTGGAAGCCGGTCCCTGAGGGACCCTGGGTTTGTGAACCCGACAACACTAGTACCGAAATCATTGGTTCATCTTGGTCAAAGCAGCATCACGATAAACCTTAAATTAGAGTTTTAGGTCGATTGAGGCATTTTCTTGACATTTGCTCGACACGAACCCTTCATGACTTTTGTTCATGAGTTGAATTAGAACTGATTGAGCAAGGTTGCAAGGTTTGGTCTACATCCCATGTTTCCATTTGCATAATGAAGAAATTTAAGCAAAATGTAACTTATGATTTCATGTGACTTTTTGGCTCCAAACTTCATGAAACTTACCCAATAGTCAATGTAGATGGAAATAGATGTGAGGCACATGAAAAGGGGCACCTTCCACATTACTCAAGCCTACATTTGAAAAGGGTCAACATGTAAGCAAGGTGTACTATCCAAGTTCAAGTTGGGACTCAATTTCATAGATTTGACCTCAACACCTTCATCACCACTTCAGAGATAAGGAACTAAAGCTCTTGATTATCACTTAGCATGCCATGTTTGAGATCCAACCCACTGCTTACTGGGTGACAAACACCTAGGGTGTTACAGGTAGCTAGGCAAAGGAAGTATTGATAAACTTATACTTATTGATGTGATCAAGATAACCATTGACCTCTGCTCTAGCAGGCATACCCTAGTCTGTCTACTTCTATATCTTATGCAGGGTAATGTATGACTGGTTTTGACCTTTCGACAAACTACGTTGAAGAAACATAAGCACTAATCAGGAGAACTAGAGCCAAACTCAAGAAAGTCTCAGCTTTAGAATCGGAAGACAACCAGATAAGGCAAAGCTTAACACCTGAATTTGAAGCTATGGCTGACAAGACTCTCCGTGAGTTCTCTGCTCCAACTATGACCAATATCCGTACTGGACCAATAGTCAATGTCGGAGACAATGGATTTGAGCTTGACCCAGCTCTCATCAACATGGTGCAAGCAAGCCAGTTTTGTGGAAAGGCACAAGAAGATGCGAGTGCTCATCTCCAATACTTCCTAGAGATCTGCAACACTTTCACCATCAAAGGAGTGACCCAAGATACCATACTACTTTGCATTTTCCAATTCTCAATCTTGGGGAAGGCAAAGCAATGGTTCTACGCCAACAAAGATAGAAATACTACATGGGATAATTGCTTCACAGGACAAGACATGGGCCAGACCATTAGAGGTGGCCCAGCCCACAAGATCAAGGCATGCAGCACACGGCACTGGTCGGCGTGCACTGCAAGGCTACAAGAAGATATTGTAATACCAAATAGGATATTTTCCTTGTAACCCTACCCCTCTAGAGTATATAAGGGGAGGCAGGGGTCCCCTAGTGGGCATCTCCACATATCTCAATGCAATACATCGGAACACCGAATGTAGGTATTACGTCATACTGACGGCCGAACCTATCTAAATCTTGTGTCTCGGTGCTTGTATTACCATCTAATTTGTATCTCACACACCTCCACTGATTCATCTACAACCATGGACATACCCCTTGGTAGACTATCGGCCGTATTTCGTCGATAGTGGCACGCCAGGTAGGGGGTGTGCATGCTGATTCTATGACGAACCAGATGGGAATTTTTTCTTCAACCAACATCACCGATAACTCGACATTCGGCGGCAACTTGATGCTGGCACGTAATGGATTGCTTTACTTGGCAAATGGGGGCACGTGCTGGAGTCTGATGCCTTGCCATACGCCTCCAATAGACGCAACACACGATAACAAGATCGGAGTCAAGCAATCTAAGAAAGCTAAGTCAAGTCACTTCCTAATTAAATATTGTTATTATACTTCTAGATATATCCATATGTCTACATGATTTCGGTTGGGAGAACCTAATCGCATCTTGTTGTTGCTCCTGATTTCTGATCGGATACGCAAGATCATTTTCGTGGATCATGACAACTAGTAATCAGGAAAGGCGGCCGGCGATAACGTGATGTGGAGCAGTGTTCCCACCAAAGATGTTGATCGGTCGTACAAGGTAATTGGAGTAGTTGAAGTGATATACAAGCACATGCATCTCCATCTACACCACCATGAAAGCAACCTCACGTATCTCAGGCATTCAAGGAAGATTCTCGGACTACGCCCTCACCTCGATCGGACACGCTCAAGGGCTTTGCCTTCCCACGTGGATTGACTCTATTAGGCTCCGATTATGCCCGTTCACATATGACTCCGCGTACCCATCCAAGCTGCCAAGCAAGCCGTCCAAGCTATCAAGCGAGCCGTCCGAGCTGCCAAGCAAACCGTCTGAGCAATCAAGCAAGCCATCCGAGCTGCCAAGCGAACCGTCCGAGCTGCCAAGCGAACCGTCCGAGCTATCAAGCGAGCCATCTGAGTTGTCAAGCGAGCCATCCAAATCACACCCATCTACTCGAACATCATGACTCGCCAGCTCCTCTACTCCACTCAACATCAATCAAGCTAAGTCACGCTTTAATATTCTTCTAAATATTCTCTAATCTTCATACGTCTCTGATATCGCTCCATGATGTTTTCTCCATAATTATTCTCCAAACAACTTTTTCCTCTGTGTATACCATCTTAAAGATGACACACACTTTTGACTCAATAAATTCCTAAATATTCATGTTGACGCTCGGATGTCCCCAAAGACGGCCCTGTCTCCGGCTTCTCTCTTCACGTGCACGAGCGTCTGCCCTCTATGTTATGGGTGGTCGGCAGTGGCTCCTTGGCGACGCTTTGTTCTTCCTACATGCACACGGGCTCCGGGCTCCACGCTCTGCATTATGGTTAACGAGCTAGCTAGGGTTGGAGACTCAGCTACAAACTAAATATTCAGACGGTTTATATTCAATATAAACACTTCATCCAAAAATGGACATAATGTTCATCTACAATTGATCGCCGAGCTGCATACGCTATTTCATCACTGCGGATTTTCCTCTGGGTTTCATATATTTTATTTTTACATCATGAACTATCCATTCTACATATTTTTATTTTAGGGGCCTAGTTCAGTCAATGAGCTTATGCTTGGGGACTGGATCCATCAGGAAGGACAAGAGGATCATCGTCTAGGTGGTCACGCCACCTGGCACTCGGACTTCACCGCCGACCAACTGGTCGGATCGTTCAGTTCATGGACTTCATTGCCGACCAGTTGGTCGGACTATTCGATGCTCACTTCTGCTCAGGCATTCACTTCACCGCCGATCAGATTGCCCGTTGCTTTGGCTTCATCGATAGCTACACTAGGGACTTGCTAGCTATGCTGGGGACTCCTCGACGCTTGGATTCTTTGTGCAAGAGTCGCTAGCTAAGCTGGGGACTCCTTTGGTATTTGGATTTTGCTACGTCTCATCGCTGTGCTTTCAAGTTTCTCCATGCTATTTGGATCAGGGTGCTGATCTTGGGTAGCACGTCTGGGGTCTTGATAAGTACATGATAGATGGTGTTGGTAAGCTTTCAGATTTATTTCCTTTGACCCTACTACAAGATTTATTTCTTCATCTTCCAGCAGGCTCGGGGATTAAGTGGCTATACTTCACCTAACGGTGAATGTAGTGCTTTTTTCTGATTTACCCTCCTTATTTACTAAGGAGTCTAAGTGGCTACACTTCACCTAAGGTGAAGAATTTTCAAGTTTTATCTTGAGCCCCTTACATCCTTCTAGCAAGCCTTACTCACGTAGGTCTAAGGCCTGTCGACCTATTTGCTTCAATCTTCACCGCTCAGTTTACCAGTCAAACTGGTCGACTTCAATCTTCACCGCTCGGCTTCATGATAAACTACTCAGACTTGATCAAGATGGCATTGCCAAGTGGATACAAGGCGCTCGGGGACTAGCTGTGGGGGTATGACCCCCGGTATCCACAGGATAAGACATGGACCGCACCATCAGAGGTGGCCCAACCTGCAAAATTAAGGCGTGCGACGCATGACACTGGTCGGCGTGCACCGCAAGGCTAAAAAAGATATTGTAATACCAAATAGGATATTTTCCTTGTAACCCTACCCCTCCAGAGTATATAAGGAGAGACGGGGGTCTCCTAGTGGGCATCTCCACATATCTCAATGCAATACATCAAAACACATGATGTAGGTATTACGTCATACTGACGGCCGAACCTGTCTAAATCTTGTGTCTCGGTGCTTGTATTACCATGTAGTTCATATCTCGCGCACCTCCACCGATTCATTTACTACCATGGGTATACCCCTCGGTAGACTGTCGGTCGTATTTCATTGACATCTAGAAACTGCAAATCTTATCGATATTCACAATACAGCATACTACTATATACAACCATCGACGGGACGATGGATAGACTATACCTTGCCAGAAAAGAAGAGCGATCTAGGGAGACCTTTCATCCCCATTGCCATTGGACCTCACATTTTTCAAAAAGTTGTCTGTAACTTCGGAGCAAGTGTCAGCATCATGCCTAAGGTAATTTATGATCAAATTAATGGAGATACTTTGTTGTACACAAATATATGTTTACAGCTTGCAGATCAGTCACTCTGTTACCCTAATGGAGTTCTTAAAAACACTATTATTCGAGTGGGACAATCATATGTTCCCGTAGACTTTGTGGTTTTGAAAACAGGTGGAGATGTAAGGGCACCCATTATTTTGGGTTGACCTTTCCTAAGCACTGCAAAAGCCATCATCTATGTGGACAGTGCCAAGATTTGTTTCACAATCAAGGATAGAAAGGAAAAGTTTTCTTTCAAGAATCGTATCTTGCAATCTCCTGGACATCCGTAAATGCCATACCTGCCCGAAGAGACAACAGTGACCAAGAAGAAGAATAACAGGAGAAGAAGAAAGAACAAAGCCAAGCAGCCACAAGAAGAATCAGTCAACATGATCAACACATTCCGATCAGAGTATGACCACCTCCTCGCTTCACCATTCCTTGCTAAGAAGGATGATCCAGGCATACCCACGATCGAGTGTACCATTGGACAAAGAATCTTCCACAAGACCTTCTATGACATTGGGTCGGGTGTCAATATAATATCCAAGGTAACGTATGAATACTTATTTGGTGATGAATCTTTGTTCCCAATTGCAGATGGTGGACCAATCAATCTAATTTCTGGAAGGAATAGCAAAAGATTTCATGGTAAGGATACATGATCACTATGCCCTTGCTAACTTCATGGTTCTAGACATGGGAGAAGAAGAAGATGATACACCCATCATCCTTGAAAGACCGTTCCTCAACACTACCAACGTGATCATCTACGTCGGATCTAGACAAGTCCACTTCCAATTCCGTGGAGAAAATGTACACTATTATTTTAATAGTTATACCACTTATAAGCAGTCAAAGAATTCCCGCTCCAGCAGGAGACGTCAACCATCCTGAAACCAAAAGAATCAATCCCCAAAGAAAAGTTGGGAGAAAGATGAGGAACCTGAAGAAGTTGTAAAAGATGAGCCCGCTCCGCCAAAGTCAAGTCCACAGACCAAGCAGGTATGGAAAGAAAAGGTAACATCACCACCAGAGTCACAAGAGGCACAACCATCAGGGTCTCCATCCCCGGGACCGACTGATGCACCCAAGGAATAAACAAGATAGGAAAAGAGTCATGTTCGGAGGACTTAAAAATCTGAACCATCGTCGAGAGGTAATATCGGTAGTTATCCATCTTTACTTTTTAGTATTGCATGAATTACTTTTCACTTTAGCATATTTACTTTTCTGCATTAGCATTGCATTTAGAACAAGAAGATAAAAAGTTTCATGACTGCATTATAGTATTGCAACATAAATTCTAAGCCCCACGTGAGTAATTTTATGGTGTCTAAACACCCACGGGAAGATTCACTGTGGTGGCATAAAAAATTATATATATATATATAACATGCATGCATATTTTCTTTATAGATTATATAAATAAGAAAATCAAAAATATTAAATAGACATCCTGCTAGAACTTTGTCAATTAGAAAATATGTCTAAACCTCCAAGGACAACAAATCTCTGAATGGCTGACCGCTAACCCCTTATCCTAATCCATGCCATGAGTTTTGGTGTTCTTATTGGAGTTTATAGGATGATCAAGAGTAAAGCCATCCATCTGAAGTACATTTTTCCGAACTGTCACTACATTCGCTGCACGAGGAACACAACTTCTAGATGGATAAGAAAGACTTCTGCTGGTAGACTCACTCTGAGAAAGACCACGACAACATCCACCTTGGGGGAGGAGCATCCCCCATGTATCTAGATAAGTATTTCTTTCCCTTTTGTTTTACTGTTAAGTTTGCTTCATGTTAGTTAAAATAAAAAGATGCATAATAAACAAAAACAAAATAAAAATTTATCTTAGCTATATAATAGTAATGTGTGATCTTAAAAATAAAAACAAAATAAAAACTGTGTGTCTAGTTTGATTTTTAAGAGCTAAATAAATGAACTCTGAGGATAATCTCTTGCAATGGAAATGATGAATAGTTGCTCTGTCGTAATTCCTTTCAAGTATCTAGTTTTCAGCCTTGAATTCTCTCGAGTTTTTGATACGACTGTTTTGATATAAGAATTTACTCTGAACTAGAAACTCGTGGGTAGCATATGCTTGATCTAAGTCTAGGTAATTGATGGATATGATATGTGAAGGTCTGAGCTACAGTTTATCTTGTTCCAAGTGACACTAAAGTTTCAGAGATTTATCTTTTGAAAAAAATATGAAAATCCTACATAATGAGCTCTTATATGACAAAACTTGAATTCCTACCGGAGCCTATATCATATTTAGATTTGAAAAACTTCCACATATATGTTGTTTGCATTGTATTAAGTTTAGTCAAGCTTTGTTGACCCTTATGAGAGGTTTGTCATGCTCTTAAAATTAAGATCACATACACACCACCCACATATACACTACTCCTACACTGGGGGTAGACGCAAAAACATGTTATTCCATCTAGATCCACCCAAAAATGTTTTACTCCTACCTGGGGGTAAACACAAAAAACATGTTCATTAGATATCCACCAAATAAATGCTCTAAGTTCTTATTGTTATCTCTCAAAAATTCTGTTGCAGAAAAGAAGCATGTGGCTATGCAAAAGTTATTCATAAAAAAAAGAAAGATGAGAAAAAATGAACAAGTGTCTGATATATTTAAAACAATGGGTACTTAGATGCCTGCCCAAAAAAAGAAAGAAAGATGAATAAGATAGCTCATGTTTTCTTGCAAAGTTATTTCCAAGTTTCAAAAGAGAGATATATTTTCAAGGAGCATAGTAGAATTAGATTAGCCACCAAATATATCCACCATATATCCACACACATGCACATCTTAATTTGATTGTATGCTTTAACTCTCTCCGGATTCGAGGTTTGACTTTACAATATATGTATTGCAAGTATGCTCTTTCATGCTATCTCCATTCCTATGAGCTCCACGTAAGCCTTAGTTGTAGGAAGAGAAAGGCATAACACCACTATTGCCTTGTTGAGGATCCACAAATATCATATTGAGAGACTTAAGAGTGTCATACAAAGATAGCTCGGAGTTTAATTTTGAAAACCTATAAAAACTCTGGAATAATGGTTGAGCAAAGAACTTGAGACATAGTGCTTGACTTGATCGTTTTGTCTTTCAATTGCTCAAGACCCAAGTAAGGGCTGAGAAGCCCCATGGTTGAAGGTAAAATGGGTAAGTTTGAAAGTCAGGTCAGTTTATTCTAATCCAAAGGAGAATTCTTGTTTGGTTTTGAGGAGTTGCATTAATGTTTGTAATATCCTTAAACTGTTGATCCATTTATTGAGTTTAGCTTTGCTAAGGGACTAGTAAAGGTTAAGCTTGGGGGAGTTTGTTGATGGTAGTTAACAACCATTATAAACCGTCCATATAACATGTATAAGGTCATAAATATAATCACCAATGAAGGTTTAGGGGTTTAAACTAACAAATTCCATGAGTTTTGGTGAATCTATATTGTCTGTAAAGTTTATCTAGAAAACCATCAAGGTGGACCTACATGTTAAATTTAATTGCGCTTATCCGCTGCGAAACGGACACTAGAAGACTCTAGAGAAATCCACACCGAAGCGGAGGGCGAGACACCACCACCTATAAGTCACCTGGCCCCTGGGGCCCACTTGTCAGCCCCTCATTGTTATGTCAGTTCTCCACCGCCTCCTAAGTTGCATCTATGCTGTCCTTTAAGTCGGTTTGATCCAAGGGCTCACGTTGGATGCTCCAGCCTATATATATCAACCCCTGCCCCCTTGAGGGATGGCATAAGTCATTTAAGAAGACAAAAACCCTAATCATCCTTAGAGATCCACCATATTCTAGGGCATAGCAAGTTAGGCTAGGTCTAAAGGGAGGCAAGCAGGCTTCGCTTGGATTCCTGATCTTGTCAAGAGCGTGGTTTGATATAATCTTGGACCCCTCCCTCTTTTGTATCTTCATTACTTTTATATGCTAGTTACAACTTTAATGGCAATATCAGTATTCATCTTATTCATGTTCTTTGTTATAATGTTAATGGTCTACTTCGATTATATGTGTAGTACAGTAGGATTATCATTATGTTCCTGCATAAGTTCGTATAGTGCTCACTCGAAGGATCCATGGGTGGGTGTTCGACATTGTGTAAGCGTGGTGCTTATACGTTGTTTACCTGCGGATACACCCTATATTCTAGGTCATGTGGTAGATCACGGATGTGACACTCCTGTTAAGTCCTTTGTATTCCACTCCCCGAATATAGGTGCACGTAGGGTTCGGTTATGAAGGAAGAGCAAGCTCTGTTCTTAATCTTCCTTAGTAATATCCCTTATGTGTAGATATGACGATGATCTTAGCAATGATTACTAGGTATAATTGCACTAATCAATGTATGCTTTGACTTGTAATTAAGAATGACTTAGGAATTATTCCTCTAATATTCTACCTGACCATGCTAATGCCATAGAAAGAAGTACTCTAAGTGATTTATCATTATCATTGATCAATACTCACCATATATATCTTATCATATGACTTACCCCTATTATGAGTAGAATATTGGTTATGGTTTGCTTCTCCTTTAATAGTATAAGTTATCAATACATGTCCATGCTAGACCTTCCCTATGGTAAAAATATAAATAATGATACCTGGAATACTCTCAGGTAAAATGCTACAATGGTATATTATCTGTGCCCTTGCAGATCTTTTTCATTAATATATTTATTTATTCTTCCTAGTCACATAATTAATAAAGAACTACTTAGTATTATTCTAGTAGTAATGCTATGTAGTACAAACAAGTATCTCTGATATCATCACTAGGGATGACAACCTAGTAAAATTAGGAGATATAGGTTTATAATAGGTGGCTATTTAGAAACAAGTGACATGTTAATGAATACCAACAAGCATTTCTGGCGCTGTTGCTAGGGAGTAGATTGAAAACTCTGTTCTTAGTAGCGACGCTAAGAAATGTCAACAAGCATTTTTTGCGCCATTGCCGGGCACTAGATTTAAAACTCTATTCTTAGTAGCGATGCTAAGAAATGTCAACAAGGGCCAATTCAGCCAATTGACCATCAGACAGATTCAACGAGTAGCAATGGCTCTTTACTTGTCTGAACCTTTGAATGAACTTAGAGCCTGACTTGTTAGTCCTCTGCCTCATGCTTGTCGAATCTGAGATCTTTTTCTCTCGTGTCCCACTATAAAAGTATGCATGGAACTTGCGCTCTAAATCGACCCATCCAGTGATTGAGTTTGGTTCAAGTGATGAAAACCAATTGAAGGCCAGTCCAGATAGAGACAAAGGGAAGAACCTAACTCTATGCGCTTCCTCCACAGATGCTTCCCCAAGCTGAGCAAGATAACGACTGACATGCTCCAATGCGGTCATCTCATCTACTCCGGTAAACTTGGAGAAATTGGGAACCCAGTAGCGTGAAGGGAGTTGCACAATATCATACCAAGCTGGGTATGGACGCTGATTTGTGCCAATCTGGCTTTTGGGTTTCAGACCAAATTGGCTTTGCATCAAGGTAGTTATTTTGTTGACCAAATCATCAGCATTCATGCCAGCAACTTGTTGTCTCGGCTGTCCTTGAACTTGAGCTTGAGAGCCCTGAACCTAAAGCTATTGACCTTGAACCTAAGACTGTTGACCTTGAACTTGAGATTGTTGTCCCTAGGTCTGAAGCTGTTGAATCTGTTGTGTATTATAATTGTAAGGATTTTGATACCCAGGGTGCGGTAGTAGCTCATATGTGCTGGCATCAGACACCAAATGATGCCCTTCTAGATAGTTGATCTAAGCATTATGAGTCGCATATCCTTGCAATCGACTATTGCAATAAGCTAGATCAGTATCTCTAATGATCCGTTGCACTAATGGAGCAATTCTATGGGCCGACTGAGGTGTTTGGTAGGAAGTATTGAATCTCCCCTAAGCTGACCGTTGCACAACCTATTGAGTGATCAGGGAGGTTGATTGCTAGACTGAATACACTTGGGTCTGTCCAGTAGAAAGCTGAGTCGCCTGTGTGACAGGGACACTTGGTGACTATTGTGCTGGTGGTTGCCCCCCTGTCACTTGTCCTTGACCTTGCCCCTCTGCCGCTTGTAGGGTTTGATCTTGCCCCCCTACTATTGGCAGAGCTTCATCTTGGCCCCCTACTATTGGTAGGGCTTGAGAATCTTGAACTTGTCCTCCTAGAAGCTGTTGTATTGGTGGCTATTGAAACTGCCCACCATTCGTCTACTGACTAGAACTAGGCACATTGCTTTCCACAGCCGATGGATTAAAGCCATTGAAATATGATGGACCTACTTGATCAACCGGTGCTCCAAAGAAAACTTTTTTCATGACATTGCCAATTGTATTGGCTAGCACCTGATTGTAATTCATGAAGGCTTCATGAACAGTCTTGTGGACCAAATGGGCAGTAACTATTGTAATTCATGAAGGCTTCATGAACAGTCTTGTGGACCAAATGGGCAGTAACTATTGTAATTCATGAAGGCTTCATGAACAGTCTTGTGGATCAAATGGGCAGTAGCTCTGGCTTCAACATCTTCACTCTATCCATGTAGGAGGATGCTTGGTAGGGGAGTCTTCTGGATGACTAAATCATGCGTCCTGTTGTAAGATAGTAGATACTTCTCACAGAACTCCTCCATCGCCTAATCAATGAGTGCCTTCTGATCATCAAGTAGGTCTTCAAGGTTGACCTTGAGGATCATTTCGTTGTTCATGTTGATGATTGTGGTCCCACCGGGCCTGCCAAGTCTGTGTCGACGGCAAAAAGCAAACTCATCGCTGGCACACGCAGCAAGCCGAGAGAAACCACGTGGAGCAGATCCCGAGCTCTCCCTAGACTTAGGAGGACACCAGACCGGATGGTCGTGACCTAGGGCATGCCAGTCAACTTAACCTTGTAATTGACAAGGAGAGAAAGTTAATCAGTAATTTAAGGTAGAATGTGCTGGTGTTGCTCTAGACAGTTCCAAATGTGCAGCTAGATAGCCGATTCGATAAGGCTATCGACTAAATAGTCAATATCCAGCATGTTCATGATTTAAGATATTGAAAAAGAACACTATTGGCAATTATCAGATATTAATGATATAAATCTAATGCGAATAATCATAAAACATGCAAGCATTATGATGGAGATTTGATATGAGTGAAAAACATTTGCATTGACTAAACCCTGCATTGACTTAACGATCAAGACAAGAACAAGTATAATAATAAAAGCCAATACACTTACAATGCACAGGTCATCGCCAGAAATAGCCAATTCCAAGGTAAACAGATGCATATCATGTGATCAATCACTTATATAGTATAAATGGATCTACAAGCTCATCAAATCTAACCTATCATCATTAATAGAGGGGGTCGAGCGGATCGAAGATAGCTATAATAATGATAACAAATTAAACTCTTAAAACACATAGATCTATCAATATTTAGACAAGATCATGAGCACATGTTATGGACATAAAAGCATACGCAACCAGCCTAGAGGCCAATCTAAGTGGTTTTTGCCATATAGCATTCGAACGTTCAACCACCGAAGCATAAGTAAATCTATAAACCGACCAAACCCAATTTACGGCACTATCAACAAGTCGACCGAATCGATGCATCATTGATAGTAGAACGGCAAACTATAAGCCTAGCGATCTATAAATCTACTTATGTTTTGATGGAATCGTGGACGCGTGCCATACACGTGAAACCTCAAGCTATCAGCTAAAATAGCTGATAGAAACAAAGCGGGTGGATGACATCATGTCTCCCTTAACAAGTAGATCCATTAACCAATGATACCCGATCTGGTGCACTACCAACAGGTTGATAACGAAGATAGCAAACCGAAGATTGATGGCTAACAAACCTATTCCTTAATGGAAACAGGGCTTCAAACACCCGCTATTATCAATCAAGATCAAGATAAAACGGTTGATAAACGGGATCTATGTCATAGAACCGACCAATTTATAAGAGTACAAGTACAATGGCAGCCCGCAAGCGGTCGCACTGTCATACTTGAACCCATATAAACCCGGTAGTCCGTCGAGTACCACGACGGGTCTCGATAAACGATTTACAACAACCAAGATCGTACAGGATTCAACATACATGCCACATATTACATAAAGTTCACAGATACATTTCATCATCAGAGTACGAATAAAAGTTATTACAAACAGAGTTTGATAGATAAAAGCGGAAGCAAATTAAGTTTGAAAGTAACATTTCCAACATAGTTTAATACAGTGCCAAGATACGATCACGGTCCACAAAAGCATGTAGAAGGATTAATAAGAAGCCTGCCCAAGGCTTACTCCTCATCCACAGTGGGATAGAAGCAACTCTTGCAATAACCATGATATACGGTGCCATCTGCAACATGGGAAATAAAACCCTGAGTACGAGAAGGTACTCAGCTAGACTTACCCGCCATAAACCAGAAATAAAATGACTCCAAGGATTATGCAAGGCTGTATAAGTGGAGATAGCTTGACAACATTTTGCATGAAAGGCACTTGACTTCCTGTACAGTTACAATTTCTTTAACAAGTTAATTATAACTATCCGTTTCTAGATTAGCAACTATCCTATGCCAAACATGTGGTATATCAATTGAGAAGCATACAATAGTAACCATAGCAGGTATTGTAATTCCATATTCATCCGAACCATCATGTTTCATAACACAGTTACTACGATGTTGGAGCTAGTCAAGTTTCTCACTATCCGGGAGAGACGGCGATTCGAATCGATTTCAACTAGCTGGGAATTTATTCCTAACACAAACCCAGGTCTACCAGCCACGATAGCCTTAGGTCACCTTTGGTACAACTCAGGTACACATTTCGCGGGTCCATACCGCGCCGCATAATCTGGAACACCAGATGCCAGGATGCTCAGGCCCAGCCTGCCCTTGGGCTCAGTCTGATCGTTCCCCGGAAGGAGCACACAACAGAACGGGTCCCGGCCTGAATTGAATTACTCGGCTTCGCGGTCGGAACGAGTTATCCGGCCAGCTAAGTGAGAGGCATGCGTTCAATCTTGTCAGAAGTTCCAACAACGGTACGGTCCTTGATCGACACAAACGGGGATAGATCCACACCCAAGACCTCCATGTCTTGTTGCTTCTCTATCGACATCCCGCCCGGTCTCCATTTACATTAACCATGGTTCTTTTCCACGATAGCAATTATAACCAACCGTGCTCCGGTATCCACCTATATCTCGTAGGTGATAGGAAATCACCCGACTTCTACCGGTCTAAGCATGGCTAAGCATATATTCGATCCTGGACCTATACCGGTTAAAGGTGTAATTGCTGGACAAGGAATGTATATGCATCAAGTGGTTCCATTCAACTCTTATAACCTAATGCATCAATCATAAGTACTTAAGTAATCATTTGTAAAATACTGGGAGACTTAGAATGCTCCGGGGCTTGCCTCGCAGGAAGGAAGTAGGGTGGTGATCAGGACACTCCGGAAGCTCTTCAGGATTCTGCTCCATGCCTTCGGGAGCTGCGGCTTGCGGATCCTCCTGCTGGTCCCCTTCCTCTACTTCTTCGAATTCCAGCAACGTTATTTCTTCCTCCGATCCTAGATGCATGAATATGGCATAAGTATTACGAATGCATATATGTTATCAAGTGCATCATGTTTATTGAGTAGGTGCATATCTCTTCTCGATTATTTAATTAACTACTTCCACAATGCATCGACTATACCACAAAACAACAGCTACTTGTTTTGCTCATAACTGGAGCTCTACTAATCCAAATACAGTGATCCTAGACTTTCTGGAAAGCTTATCAAATTATCTACAACTTTGTTATTAACCATTTTTACAGCAAACATCATCTCTATCATGCAACTTAGCAAACTCCAGAATCTATCCGAAAACTATTCCAATTCGCATTATAAAGTAACAATACTTCTACTTCATATAAGTATTCAAATCTTTATGACCAAAAGTCTACCAGCAGTTTAAGCATACCAAATACATCTAAGAAAACATAATGGTGAAGCCCAAACTATTTATTTAAATGCCTTTATTATTTTATTTGAACCCCTAGGTTAAATAATAAACCTATACCAAATGTGCATCACAAATTCTCAAAAAATTACAGTGGCTCACTAGTGCTACCAATAGACTACTATAAAAATTTCATGCCATTTTGCCAAGTAGAACATCCTATAAAAAAAATGACAAGGCAGCAATGCTTGAAATAGCATAATTAGAAAACCCTATTGAAAAGTGTCAAGCAACAGATTTCCTATTTTTCTTAGCATCCATATACTACTAGTATACCCTTCAAAAAATTTCATGAGTATTTGATTCCTAAATAATTTATAAAAATTTACACAAGGATCTCCTAATTATAAAATAAAAATCTATAACTACAAATCTACACATGCACTCATCTTCAAATTTTTACCAGAGCTCATATATGCTAATATTAGCTTACCACAAAAATTTCATAAATTTTGGAGCACAGGAACTCTAGATATAAAATAAACAAATTTGAATGCATTCAAAAGCACATTTCAAATTCCTATTTAAATCTCCAAAAATTTCTACTGTACAAGTCAAGAACATATTTTTCCTAAATACTACACTTCCTAAGGAACACTCACAAATTTATTTCACAAATTTAGGAGCTACCAAACTGAAGATACAAAAATCACAAATCACACTTGAATCTGGAATTTTTGAACTAGCCCTCAACATTGCTGTCGCTGACCGGTGGGACCCGCTGGTCAGGTGACCCCACGCGTCATCGACTCGAAACAGGGTAGGCGGCGCTGCTTCGTCACTGCGCGGCCAAGTTCGCCAGCGGCGAGCTTTACCGGCGATGGCACCTAGTCTACGGTGACCCTCTAGACCTTGCGCACCCATTGGGCTATCTAGGCGGGCGAATCATCGACGCGAAGGACGACGGCGGCGGCCATGGCGGCACGACGGTGCTGCACGGTGTGTGCCGGCCATCTCCGGCCACAGCGAGGCCAAGCAAGGCGAGCAACAGGACCACGGCGACCATACGAACCGAACTACATGACCTAGGAGGCTTGAGGCGCTCCGACGAAGTACGGCCACGGCAACGGCCATGGCGGCACTCCGGCGAGAGTGTTCCCGCGGCGGCGCAAAGCGAGCAGCGGCTCACCTAAGGCACGATCTCGGGCGAGGCAAGGTGGAAATGATGGGGAAGGTTGAGGCGAAGCCGAGAGAGCGACTAATTGGCGGATGCCGCGGTGGCTAGCGCAGGCGAGCTCGGCGGAGCGTCTGCAATGGCGACGGCGAGGCAGGATGAGCATGGCTGATGCTATGGCGAGCAAGGAGGAGGTGAAAGGTCCTTGTTTGGTTTTGGTAATTGAGTGACAACCTAGGTGGACTAATTGTGTTTATGTGAGATACACAGGTGATTAGTCCATAGGTACATGTGTGTGAGCAACATATGCCATGAAGGTGAAAATGGCTTAGAGATGTTGCAAAGCTCACACATGTGATGATGAAGGAGCTTAACGCACATGAGACATGACATTGAGTCATGTGATCAAGGTGGAGAAGATCAAGACAAGACTTGGCTTGATGGACCGGTTGCAAGCGTGAAGGGCAAGTCAAAGGCTTTGGAGTGATGGACCGCGTGGCGGTGAAGCTTGAGCAAGACTTGGCGCCGATGGACGATAGCAACGGTGAAGAGCAAGTAGAGTCAAGATCGATGAACCAATATGATCATGTGATGATATGAAGTGGATCATATCATTGTTGATCGTGTTGGTGCATGTGTTGCATCGACATTGAAGGAGATGGAATGGAATGCGCAAGGCAAAGGTATAACCTAGGGCATTTCATTTCACCGGTCATAGGTGTGTAGAGAAGTTTATGACCGGGTTTAGGATAGATGGCCGTACTATCAAGAGGGGCAAACTTGTTTGCATATCGGTCATCTAGTGCCACTCGAGTGATCTAACTTTGCATCGTCGCTAGGATCGAGTGGCGTGGCAAGTTGAGTGGCTAACATCCTTTGGGAAATGATTGTGAAAATGCTAACACACATACACATGGTGGTGTACACTTGGTGGTGTTGGCACATTTACAAAGGAGGTGGTGTTTGCAGGGGTGAGATGGGTTTGGGTGAAAATACCAACTCCTCGACTTCGGCGCTTTCGGGAAAATAGAATGCCTATTTTCTATTGCGCCGGATGCAAGTTCTTGTGGTTAGCACATTGGAGCAAGGGTGATGAAGTTAGAAGTGAAAACGAGTTAGTCGCGATGATGCTGGCGTCGGTCAACTGACCGGACCCTGGATCTGAATGCACCAGACGCTGGCAGGCTATGTCCGGTCAGGCTGACGTACGATGACGCAGAAGCTGGAGTGTGACTGGACGCTGGCTGCGTCCAATCAAGTGTGACCGGATGGGTCCGGTCGAGGTCGGTACCTTACTGGAAACGACCGGACACTGGGGGTTCAGCGTCCGGTCAGTTGAAAGCTGCTGCGTCCGGTCAAGTCAAGTGACCGTTGGAACTGAGACATGTGGCCATCTGCGGGCGACCGGACGCTAAGGTCCAGCGTCCGGTCAACACGACCGGAGCATCCGGTCGGCCCGACCGTTGCCCAGTGAAGGGGTAACGGCTAGTTTAGCCCTTGGGGTTATAAATAGAAGTGGCCCTCGGCCATGGCTGGTGCTGAGCACCTCAAGGGACTTAGTGTCCATGCTTGTGAGTGCTTGGGAGCCCTCCATCACACATATACTTGATAGTGATCATTCGATTGTGTGAGTGAGCGATTCTAGTGCGATTGCATCGTGAGGTTGCATCGAGTGGCACTAGGTGGTCATGTTGCAAGCCGGTGGTGCTTGTTACTCTTGGAGGTTGCCACCTCCTAGACGGCTTGGTGGTGGTCTCCGTCGAAGCCCGCAAGAAGCTTGTGCGGCGCTCCGGAGAAGTGCTTGTGAGGGGTACTTGTGCTCGCCCCGCGGGAGTCGCGAAGAGCAACTTTAGTAAAAGCGTGTCATTGAGCTACCCTCACTCAAGGGGTAGGTTCTTGCGGTGCCCGACGTGCGGGCTTAGCGGGTGATGCTAATTAGCCGCCGAACCACCAAGTGAGCGGTCGACACAACGGGGACTAGCGTGTTGGCAAACACGTGAACCTCGGGAGAAAAATCATCGTGTCAACCTTGTTCTTCCCGTTGGTTTGCATCCCCATTACACAAGCTTGCAATTACTTATATATATATATATATATCTTAAGCTTGTGTAGTTGCTCTTGTAATTAGATAGCTTGTGTAGCTAGCTAATTACCTTCTTGCTTGTGTAGCATAGAAGTAGCTCCCTTGCGTGGCTAATTTGGTTTTAGTAACCTTGTTAGTCACATTGCTTAGTTTGTGTAGCTAAGTATTTGCGCTCTCTAATTAGGCGTTGGTTGCCTCGTTATTGAGCATTGCTAGTGAGCTTAGTTAGCTTTGTGCTTTTGCTTACTAGCATGTGTAGGAGCTCCCTTGTTACTTAAAGTACTAGTGGCATAGGTTTGTGTGACCTTGCTCCTAGAATTGTTTAGGAGAGCTCTAGCTAGCCCGGCACCTTAGTTGCTTTATTAGTATCTTTGCAAGGTGCTAGTGAACATATATAGAGGGGTGTAGTCTTGGCTAGACCGATTGTTTTAATTCCACATTTATATCGGTTAGCCGACGCGATTAATTTTAGAAAAGACTATTCACCCCCCCTCTAGTCCGCCATCTCGACCTTTCAGGAGGCGAAATGCGAAAAAAGGAGGCACGGGCAGGAGCGGGCGGTGCTGGCGGTGTTAAAGCCGCGCTCAGGCGCGTCGTGGCCTGACCGGACAGAGCAATGGCGACGCGCGACCATCGCCGCGGACACGCGGCGCGCAAGCTCTGCCGGTGGTCGGCCACTGAACGGCTCGCTTCGTTCGTCAGTGACCCGATGTGATGCCTGACAGTGAGTTTTTCCGTGACTAAAACTTCGTGACCGTGGACTTTCAGCGAAAATTTCGTACATCAAAGTTGAAGCCTAATGTACCAGCTACAACTCTTGTTCAATAATCGTGTTCCAATTCTCAACCGAATTCAAGTTATATCGCCATGAAGGTCAGCTTGTCAGGCTGTTCAATGAACCAAGACTTAGCATTTCGTTAAGTGTTGAAAACAGTTATTCGTTGATTTTTGTGATCCCAATTCAAGCATGTTAGGAGCTGAATCAGTTAGTGACCCAAAAATAAAAGTTGTTCCTTATGTCAAACACTACAACTTTGCTTTAGTGAACTCCTCCATGCAAGGTCTCTAACATCTAGTTCAACTTTAGTCAAACATGTCACTTTAAATGATGAAACACATCGAAGCATGGCTTAATGACCAAACTAGCCCTAGCCCTAAATACCAAAGTTGTTCATGATGATATCCTAAGCATGTTTAAGCAATTTGCAAGTTCATTCAATCCTTTCATGTAGTAGTCACTCATAGGGCCATTTAAAGTAATCACGAGAAACATGACTTAAAGGCTTGATTATGAAAAGTGACTTTCATGAACAATGCTCTAATTGCTAACCCAAGTGTGGTTACATGTTTTTGGTGACTCACATCTACCAAGTACATGTTTTCATTCATGATCATTTGCATATGTACAAAGAAACATGCGATAACAAGCAAATGTTGCAGATGTTTCAATCAAATGTTTCAATTGTAAATGCTTGTTTATGAATGTGTGATGATCATGCTTATGTTATGCAAGTCAAGTTATGCAAGGCTAACACCCGAGGTGTTACAGCCCCTCCCCCTTATAAAAATCTCGTCCCGAGATTTGCAAGACCTACCATTCTTGGAAAAAGGTGGGATAAACTTCTCGTAGATAATCTTCTCTTTCCCACGTAGCATCTTGTTCACTATGATTGTTCCACACCACCTTATAGAACTTAATAATCTTACTCCGTGTTACTCTCTCCATCTCCTCTAATACTCGAATTGGCTTTTCTTCATAGGTCAAATCCGATTGAAGCTACACGTTGGTGGGTGCAATAGCTTCTTCCGGTACTCGAAGACATTTCTTCAACTGAGAAACATAGAACACATTAAATATTGCACTCATTTCTGGTGGAAGTTGTAACTTGTACGCAACATTTCCTTTTTGTTCCAAAATTCTGTATGGCCCTACATATCTTGGTGAAAGCTTCTTTTTCATCCCAAATCTCTTCACACCTTTCATGGGTGATACTCTTAAGTATACATAGTCACCCACTTCAAAAGTCAGTGGTCTTCTTCTTCTATCGGCATAACTCTTTTGTCTTGATTGAGCTGCCTTGATATGTTGTTGGATGATACGTACTTGCTCTTCGGCTTCATTGACAAAATCAATACCAAAGTATCTCCTTTCACCGGGCTCAATCCAATTCAATGGAGTTCTACATTTTCTGCCATACAAGGCTTCAAATGGAGCCATTTTGATACTCGCTTGATAACTGTTGTTATAGGAGAATTCAGCTAAAGGTAACCATTTCTCCCATGAACCCTTTGAAGATATAACACAAGCTCTAAGTAAATCTTCTAGGATTTGGTTTACTCGCTCTGTCTGTCCTGAAGTTTGCGGATGATAAGCTGAACTTCTGATTAGCTTGGTTCCCAAAGCCTGGTGTAAGTGCTCCCAGAAACGAGCTATGAACTGTGGCCCTCGATCTGAGATTATAGTCCTGGGTACTCCATGCAGTCTCACGATCTGGGAAACATATAACTCAGAGTATTTCCCCACGTGATATGTTGTGTGAACTGGTACAAAATGTGCTGACTTGGTGAGACGATCAACAATTACCCATATTGAATCGTGACCTTGTGGCGTCATTGGAAGGCCTGTGATAAAATCCATGCTGATTTCCTCCCATTTCCATCCTGGAATCGGCAATGGCTGAAGTAATCCAGCAGTTTTCATATGTACAGCTTTTACTCTACTGCAGTTATCACACCTAGCAACATAGGCTGCGATTTCTTTCTTCATCTTAGTCCACCAAAAATGGGTTTTCAAATCTTGATACATCTTACTACTACCCGGATGGATAGACAATTTGGACGAGTGAGCTTCCTCAAAAATTTGATTCCTTAGCTCACGGTCTTTTGGTACCACTAACCGGTCCTCAAACCATAATACACCTCTTTCGTCCAATCTAAAATGTTTGGTTTCCTGCTCTTGCATTTTTCTCTTGATGTGACTTATTCCTACATCTGTCTGCTGTAGCTCTATGATTTTGCCCTCAAGCGAACAACTGATTGTGATATTGTGTAGTACAGCAGGATGTAACAAGTTGAATCCATCTTCCAACAATGCTTCTATAGTGTTGCAATGGGACTTCCGACTGAGTGCATTGGCTACTACATTAGCTTTACCCGGATGGTAATGCACTTCTAAATTGTAGTCCTTAATCAACTCTAACCATCTTCGTTGTCTCATGTTCAGTTCTGGCTGGGTAAAGATATACTTGAGACTTTTGTGTTCAGTATAGATATGACATACATTGCCCAACAAGTAATGTCTCCATATCTTTAATGCATGGACAACGGCTGCAAGTTCCAAATCATGTGTAGGGTAGTTAACTTCATGTTTCCTTAATTGCCGAGAAGCATATGCAATTACTCTTCCTTCTTGCATAAGCACACATCCCAAACCTATTCCTGATGCATCACAAAATACATCGAAAGGCTTTTCAATGTCTGGTTGTGCTAGCACAGGTGCGGTAGTCAACAAAGTTCTGAGGGTGTGAAAAGCTGCTTCACATTCTGGTGTCCATTTGTACTTCTCATCTTTCTGAAGTAGTCTGGTCATGGGCTTAGCTATCTTTGAGAAATCTGGAATGAAACGATGATAATACCCTACTAACCCTAGAAAACTCCGAACTTCATGAACCGAAGTTGGGGCTTTCCAATCCATGACCTCTTGTACTTTTGATGGGTCTACAGAAATTCCATCTCTTGATAAGATGTGACCTAAGAAAGGTACTTTGCTCAACCAAAATTCACATTTGCTAAACTTGGCATATAGCTTATGCTCCCTCAATCTGGATAGGACAATCCTCAGATGCTCTTCATGATCTGACTCATTTTCTGAATAAATCAATATATCATCGATAAACACGACCACGAACTTGTCAAGTTCGGGCATGAATACCGAGTTCATCAGGTACATGAAGTAGGCTGGAGCATTTGTTAGTCCGAAAGACATAACCAAATACTCGTATAAGCCGTACCTAGTAGAGAAAGCAATTTTAGGTATATCCTCTGGCCGGATCTTTATTTGATGGTAGCCTGACCTCAAGTCAATTTTGGAGAATACATTTGCCTTCGCTAGCTGATCGAACAGGATGTCGATGCGGGGCAACGGATATTTGTTCTTGATGGTCATAGCATTGAGTGGTCTGTAATCTACACACATTCTCAGTGACTTATCCTTCTTTTTCACAAACAAGGCTGGACATCCCCATGGAGATGAGCTAGGTTGAATAAGACCTTTGTCCAAGAGATCTTGCAATTGAACCTTAAGTTCTGCTAACTCATTGGGTGGCATTCTATAGGGCCTTCTTGATATGGGTGATGTACCTAGCACTAACTCAATCTTGAATTCCACCTCCCTATGAGGTGGTAAGCCTGGTAATTCCTCTAGAAATACATCCGAAAACTCACAAACTACGGGGATATCACTAAGTGTGGTGGCTTGGATAGCACAAGCTAAATGTTGGGGTTCAAAATTGCGGGAGAGTGGTACTAGAAAAGCATTCCCTCCCGTGGGTTCCCTCAACATAATAGTGCGGGTGCTGCTGTCAATAAGAACACCATGATCCTTCATCCAATTCATGCCTAAGATTACACTTATCGATAACTCGGGCAATATTATCAAATCCGTGGTGTACTCCCTCCCTTGCATAGAGATGAGTACATTTTTGACTATCTTTTTGGTAGTAACAGTACCCCCTGCTGAACTTATGTTATAACCCCCTTTACTTACTTCAATTATTTCTTGATCATGTCTAGATGCAAATGCTTGACTCATAAAGGAATGAGAAGCTCCCGAATCAAATAAAACAACAGCGGGATGCTTATTGACGAGAAACATACCAGCTGTGACAACTTCTCCAGCGGGCACTTCTTCCACAGCGGTATAATGCACGTGTCCCTGACGTGCCCTGGCATTCGCCTGTCTCTGATTGTTCTAATTCTGGTTGCTATTCTTCTTGGGGTGGGGGCATTCCTTGGACCAATGACCCAGTTGGTTGCAGTTGAAACATGGTTGATTACTTCTGAATCCGGTGGAGCTGTCCTGACTGCCATTTCCTTTGGGTAAGGCAATAGTGAATGCCTTACGGAACAGTTTTTGTGGCCTATTATTCTGAGCTTTAGGTGGTGGAGGTCTAAACTTGGGTGCAGGTGGACGGAATTGTGGCCTAGCTATGATAGACGCTTTTGACTGGAAGGATCCGGATGCACTGGCCTCATATGTCCTCTTACGACCCTTGGCAACTGCATGCATGTTGTTGTGGTTTTCTTGGGTCAAGGCATCACTAATAAACTCATTGTACGTGGCACACCTAGAATTTGCCATAGTCTTCATCAGTTTAGTACCCAAACCTCGCTTGAAACTCTCTATCTTTTTCTCCTCGGTATCCACAAAACCTGGAGCATATCTGGACAAGTTGTTGAATGCGTGCATATATTCAGTGAGTGACTTTGTTCCTTGAGTGAGCCTCATAAATTCGGCCGCTTTCATGTGCATCAGGCCCGGGGGAATATGATGTCCCCTAAAAGCCAGCTTGAACTGTTCTCAGGTAACTCGCGCATTAGCAGGTAAGGATGATAGGAAATGTGTCCACCAGATCCCTGTTGGTCCTTGCAATTGATGAGAAGCATATTCAGCCTTTAGATGCTCTGTGACCCTTAGCAGACAAAATTTCTGCTCAATGGTATTTAGCCACTCGTCAGCCTGCAGTGGTTCCTCAGCCACCTTGAAGATTGGAGGCTTCGTGTCCAGAAACTCCTTGAATGTACTGTGCTGATTTGGCTTGGCCCCTGGTTGCTGTGGGTGGCCACGAGCGGTGTTTTGCGCGATGAGGCGCAGAGCTTCTTCCATTGTCCTTTGGCTCCCCAAGAACTGAGCAAAGAACTCCTGAGCAGACGGCGGCGGTGGTGGTGGTAAGTCATCACCATTGCCATCGTGACTGCTACCAGCTCCAGCACGGGTGCGCGTCATCTGCGAAGTTGCACAATAAGCGATTATTGGTTGATGTCAAGAGATTGCAGATGAATCATAATCATGCCAAACTGAAATTACTGCAGAAAATTCTCAAATTCACAATAAAAACAGAGGCATAACAATTCATTCTCGCAACATGGCATCCCCAATTTGACCACTTATCGCGCTCATAACGCATGCAAATTTAAATCGTAATCACCAACAAGGAACGGAATTGCATTGATGTTCAACCAAAGGTGCGATAGTCGTGCGATTCACAATATTACATGATAGTCGGATTACCCATACTAAATTCGAACTACAGGTCCATTACATGGATAAAGGTGATACATTAGCCCTTCCACTAAGTGCTAAGCGATCTAATCTTCATCATGATCACTATCGAGGTCAGACGTAGGATCATCTCCTCCCTCAGGTCCCACTTCTTCTTCAGGCTCTACTTCTTCTTCATCCTCGTCCCCTTCTAGATCCATCTCTGCGGCTCTAGGTGGGACATAAGGGTGGAGCTGGTTGTTCAGCAGATGAACCTCCTCATGTAGGTGATCGTTGTATTCTTCCGCATTGGCCAGTTGCTGCCCTAGCTCGAACTGTCGAGCTCTCAGAACATCTTCCCTGGACCAGGCTGCATTCCTTTGGTGAGTTAACCGAGTCATCTCTACAGTGAGCCTCTCAATCTCGGCGTCGTGCTCCCTCTGAAGCTGACGTCGGTCATCGCGGGCATGACCAAGGGCACCAGACACACGTCTTAGGCTACCTTCTACTCCATCCAACACCCTCATCACTGCGAACATGGCGCTCATGGCAGGGTTATCGCTGTTCTGCCCTTCTGCTGCACCAATATCCAAAGGTCTTCCTCTTGCCTGCTGCCATGAATCAGTGGAGGGGTTGCCCCTCAGAAAGACTCCAACCAAAGCGGCTGCCAGCTCCTGAGGAAAATGATCCATGATATCCCTTAGTATCCCAAAGGCTGCCCTGTCAGCTGCTTCTTCAGCAGTCCTGCCAGTTGACTCATAACACCAACCTATCCACTCAGAATCGTCACCTCGGGGATGAACAACGGCCTCCACCGTAACCAAGAGACCTTCCCCCAACTGCTCATTCGCCCGAGTAAGTAGCGGGGCTCCATTCCATTAGGATAGCCGACATAGGTGAGCACTCTCCACAAGAGTGTAGGCATCCCAAACTCTCCAAGAAACGTGTGGCGTTGGCGGGTACGTGGAGCAAGGCGACGCGGGAGAGCGCCTCCGGTGGACTTGCGATGGTGCGCTTTGTGCGTGCCATCCGCACCATTAACATGTACCACTTGGTGAGACAAGACCATGACGGATAAGAGTTACATAACCGAGTAAGAATTTTATAAGGGGAGGAACAATTTAATTATGTGAATGGTAATTATCATGATGCATGCTCGTTCCGTACGTCCTCACAAACTTAGGAAAAATTTGTTTCTAACGGTAGACACGGTGGCATACATTCGTTCTCTCTTATATAGCGTAACTAGTCGAGCTACACGTTTCGTTGTTAGTGTACCTGCGAATTTTCATTTCAGCCCTAAACCCATAATGAATTATGCAGAATGTAATTTGTAAATACTTCCATATATGTATACCCGTACATATACTTCTGTATCAACCTACCCGACAATAATTTAAACCCACAATTAAATACGCACCATATACACATGCAAGCATGCATACATAGACGTACCAAAGCTAACTCTCCCCGACCGCACGCTCACATCTTGCGGTCATACACTCATCATCTTACCTTGTCGTAGAGGCATTTGATCCATACATTACCATTCAAGTGAATGGCATCCATACAATAGCACGCCATATGGACGACGAAGTGAAAACCCCCATGTTAGTACTTAAATAGCCACCTAATAGTCCTTAATTTGGGCATAAGGAAAGTGATCATTGGCACACTTTAGATTTCAGATACCTATTATATAACTATTAGTTGCTAGAGAAGGGTTTTTGGAAAACAAAAACTTTTGTTTTAAATACACATGTGACAATTAACGTTGAATCTTGCTCTGATGCCAGCTGTCGCAGAACCGACCAATTTATAAGAGTACAAGTACAATGGCAGCCCGCAAGCGGTCGCACTGTCATACTTGAACCCATATAAACCCGGTAGTCCGTCGAGTACCACGACGGGTCTCGATAAACGATTTACAACAACCAAGATCGTACAGGATTCAACATACATGCCACATATTACATAAAGTTCACAGATACATTTCATCATCAGAGTACGAATAAAAGTTATTACAAACAGAGTTTGATAGATAAAAGCGGAAGCAAATTAAGTTTGAAAGTAACGTTTCCAACATAGTTTAATACAGTGCCAAGATACGATCACGGTCCACAAAAGCATGTAGAAGGATTAATAAGAAGCCTGCCCAAGGCTTACTCCTCATCCACAGCGGGATAGAAGCAACTCTTGCAATAACCATGATATACAGTGCCATCTGCAACATGGGAAATAAAACCCTGAGTACGAGAAGGTACTCAGCTAGACTTACCCGCCATAAACCAAAAATAAAATGACTCCAAGGATTATGCAAGGCTGTATAAGTGGAGATAGCTTGACAACATTTTGCATGAAAGGCACTTGACTTCCTGTACAGTTACAATTTCTTTAACAAGTTAATTATAACTATCCGTTTCTAGATTAGCAACTATCCTATGCCAAACATGTGGTATATCAATTGAGAAGCATACAATAGTAACCATAGCAGGTATTGTAATTCCATATTCATCCGAACCATCATGTTTCATAACACAGTTACTATGATGTTGGAGCTAGTCAAGTTTCTCACTATCCGGGAGAGACGGCGATTCGAATCGATTTCAACCAGCTGGGAATTTATTCCTAACACAAACCCGGGTCTACCAGCCACGATAGCCTTAGGTCACCTTTGGTACAACTCAGGTACACATTTCGCGGGTCCATACTGCGCCGCATAATCTGGAACACCAGATGCCAGGATGCTCAGGCCCAGCCTGCCCTTGGGCTCAGTCTGATCGTTCCCCGGAAGGAGCACACAACAGAACGGGTCCCGGCCTGAATTGAATTACTCGGCTTCGCGGTTGGAACGAGTTATCCGGCCAGCTAAGTGAGAGGCATGCGTTCAATCTTGTCAGAAGTTCCAACAATGGTACGGTCCTTGATCGACACAAACGGGGATAGATCCACACCCAAGACCTCCATGTCTTGTTGCTTCTCTATCGACATCCCGCCCGGTCTCCATTTACATTAACCATGGTTCTTTTCCACGATAGCAATTATAACCAACCATGCTCCGGTATCCACCTATATCTCGTAGGTGACAGGAAATCACCCGACTTCTACCGGTCTAAGCATGGCTAAGCATATATTCGATCCTGGACCTATACCGGTTAAAGGTGTAATAGCTGGACAAGGAATGTATATGCATCAAGTGGTTCCATTCAACTCTTATAACCTAATGCATCAATCATAAGTACTTAAGTAATCATTTGTAAAATACTGGGAGACTTAGAATGCTCCGGGGCTTGCCTCGCAGGAAGGAAGTAGGGCGGTGATCAGGACACTCCGGAAGCTCTTCAGGATTCTGCTCCACGCCTTCGGGAGCTGCGGCTTGCGGATCCTCCTGCTGGTCCCCTTCCTCTGCTTCTTCGAATTCCAGCAACGTTATTTCTTCCTCCGATCCTAGATGCATGAATATGGCATAAGTATTACGAATGCATATATGTTATCAAGTGCATCATGTTTATTGAGTAGGTGCATATCTCTTCTCGATTATTTAATTAACTACTTCCACAATGCATCGACTATACCACAAAACAATAGCTACTTGTTTTGCTCATAACTGGAGCTCTACTAATCCAAATACAGTGATCCTAGACTTTCTGGAAAGCTTATCAAATTATCTACAACTTTGTTATTAACCATTTTTACAGCAAACATCATCTCTATCATGCAACTTAGCAAACTCCAGAATCTATCCGAAAACTATTCCAATTCGCATTATAAAGTAACAATACTTCTACTTCATATAAGTATTCAAATCTTTACGACCAAAAGTCTACCAGCAGTTTAAGCATACCAAATACATCTAAGAAAACATAATGGTGAAGCCCAAACTATTTATTTAAATGCCTTTATTATTTTATTTGAACCCCTAGGTTAAATAATAAACCTATACCAAATGTGCATCACAAATTCTCAAAAAATTACAGTGGCTCACTAGTGCTACCAATAGACTACTGTAAAAATTTCATGCCATTTTGCCAAGTAGAACATCCTATACAAAAATGACAAGGCAACAATACTTGAAATAGCATAATTAGAAAACCCTATTGAAAAGTGTCAAGCAACAGATTTCCTATTTTTCTTAGCATCCATATACTACTAGTATACCCTCCAAAAATTTTCATGAGTATTTGATTCCTAAATAGTTTATAAAAATTTACACAAGGATCTCCTAATTATAAAATAAAAATCTATAACTACAAATCTACACATGCACTCATCTTCAAATTTTTACCAGAGCTCATATATGCTAATACTAGCTTACCACAAAAATTTCATAAATTTTGGAGCACAGGAACTCTAGATATAAAATAAACAAATTTGAATGCATTCAAAAGCACATTTCAAATTCCTATTTAAATCTCCAAAAATTTCTACTGTACAAGTCAAGAACATATTTTTCCTAAATACTACACTTCCTAAGGAACACTCACAAATTTATTTCACAAATTTAGGAGCTACCAAACTGAAGATACAAAAATCACAAATCACACTTGAATCTGGAATTTTTGAACTAGCCCTCAACACTGCTGTCGCTGACCAGTGGGACCCGCTGGTCAGGTGACCCCACGCGTCATCGACTCGAAACAGGGTAGGCGGCGCTGCTTCGTCACTGCGCGGCCAAGTTCACCGACGGCGAGCTTTACCGGCGACGGCACCTAGTCTACGGTGACCCTCTAGACCTTGCGCACCCATTGGGCTATCTAGGCGGGCGAATCATCGACGCGAAGGATGATGGCGTCGGCCATGGCGGCACGACGGTGCTGCACGGCGTGTGCCGGCCATCTCCGGCCACAGCGAGGCCAAGCAAGGCGAGCAACAGGACCACGGCGACCATGCAAACCGAACTACATGACCTAGGAAGCTTGAGGCGCTCCGACGAAGTACGGCCACGGCAACGGCCATGGCGGCACTCCGGCGAGAGTGTTCCCGCGGCGGCGCAAAGCGAGCAGCGGCTCACCTAAGGCACGATCTCGGGCGAGGCAAGGTGGAAACGATGGGGAAGGTTGAGGCGAAGCCGAGAGAGCGACTAATTGGCGGATGCCGCGGTGGCTAGCGCAGGCGAGCTCGGCGGAGCGTCTGCAATGGCGACGGCGAGGTAGGACGAGCACGGCTGATGCTACGGCGAGCAAGGAGGAGGCGAAATGCGAAAAAAGGAGGCACGGGCAGGAGCGGGCGGTGCTGGCGGTGTTAAAGCCGCGCTCAGGCGCGTCGTGGCCTGACCGGACAGAGCAATGGCGACACGCGGCCATCGCCACGGACACGCGGCGCGCAAGCTCTGCCGGTGGTTGGCCACTGAACGGCTCGCTTCGTTCGTCAGTGACCCGATGTGATGCCTGACAACGGGTTTTTCCGTGACTAAAACTTCGTGACCGTGGACTTTCAGCGAAAATTTCGTACATCAAAGTTGAAGCCTAATGTACCAGCTACAACTCTTGTTCAATAATCGTGTTCCAATTCTCAACCGAATTCAAGTTATATCGCCATGAAGGTCAGCTTGTCAGGCTGTTCAATGAACCAAGACTTAGCATTTCGTTAAGTGTTGAAAACAGTTATTCGTTGATTTTTGTGATCCCAATTCAAGCATGTTAGGAGCTGAATCAGTTAGTGACCCAAAAATAAAAGTTGTTCCTTATGTCAAACACTACAACTTTGCTTTAGTGAACTCCTCCATGCAAGGTCTCTAACATCTAGTTCAACTTTAGTCAAACATGTCACTTTTAAATGATGAAACACATCGAAGCATGGCTTAATGACCAAACTAGCCCTAGCCCTAAATACCAAAGTTGTTCATGATGATATCCTAAGCATGTTTAAGCAATTTGCAAGGTCATTCAATCCTTTCATGTAGTAGTCACTCATAGGGCCATTTAAAGTAATCATGAGAAACATGACTTAAAGGCTTGATTATGAAAAGTGACTTTCATGAACAATGCTCTAATTGCTAACCCAAGTGTGGTTACATGTTTTTGGTGACTCACATCTACCAAGTACATGTTTTCATTCATGATCATTTGCATATGTACAAAGAAACATGCGATAACAAGCAAATGTTGCAGACGTTTCAATCAAATGTTTCAATTGTAAATGCTTGTTTATGAATGCGTGATGATCATGCTTATGTTATGCAAGTCAAGTTATGCAAGGCTAACACTCGAGGTGTTACAATCTAACATCAACAGCTAGATTTTAGCATAAAAATAATCGACAGACGATAGATCGAAAGATGAAGACCGAGGAATATTTAATCTAGATCGAGCAATTGGTGATATTATGCTGAATAATAAACTATTTCACGCAATATCGATAACCAATCCATATCAAAATTTGTATGAGATCGAGCTAGACCTATGCAACCGTATAAATTTTGATAAGAATCAAAGGGTAACTTGTATCAGTAATTGTAAGAGATACTAGCTGGACCGATGCAGCCTTACAATAACTTATGATAACTAACTTATACAAAGCTTGCAAGAGGTCAGACGTAACTGATGCAACCTTCCAAATAAAGTATAAGTCATGACGGATACTCACAAACAAACCAGAGGTTGGATATAACTGACGGCAGCCCTGCTTGCTCGAAGAACTCACCGAGATCTACTCTACTCCTACTCCTAAGGGTGGCACGGGGCCAAAAAAGTAAAGGTACTTGTTTTGATTGATCTGTGGATATCTATTACAATAGCTGGGGTTTAGTATTTATACCCGAGGCTTGACTACGAGTCCTGGTCGAATAAGACTCATCACAAAACTTGGGAAAGAGAACAAGACTTCCTAAATTAAGATAACTTGGACCCCAATCTTTCCTTTCTACGAAGTCTGACGCGTCTTCTCATCTCATGTCATGCCGTCTTCATTGTTGAGGCCTACTTCTTCGGATGTCGTCATCTCATCTGCTCATTCTGTTGGCAACTCAAGTACCCAATTTTGCTGATTGTTTTAGCTTTCTTTGGTAAATCTTGAAATTTAGGGTTCCCACATCTGAACCAAATTTCGGTGTCAACCGCCACCAAGAAGACTCTAGAAGGTCCACCCAGGGAGGTCGGTCTAAGCCAACACAGCCTGACACGTAGAGTGTCAGAACAGAATAGTCGAACGATGCCCAAGGCTTCTTTGGCTCCACGACACCACCATTGTCCATAGAGCACCGCTTCAAGACCCTAATGGACTCCGACGCATGTAGACCATAGACACTTCTCCCCAAACCGTCATGTACCCGACCTATCTCAATATATAAGGGATAAGGTCGGACCTTGGGGGAAGGATCCCAAACGGATCATTCGACTCCTCATTCGATCCGCTTCTGCTCAGCATCGAGGGCAGAGGCAACCCAGAGAGGGGCATTGAGAGCTCCTCCGCTGCATCCATCGTCTTTCTCCTCTCCGACGAGGGGAAGACTCCACCGGAGGTGAGGCAACCTTAGGATTAGCACTGAGCTAACCTCCTACTAAATCTCTCTACACTCTATTGTAAACTCCCAATTTTGGGTGCTCTTGAGTATAAGGATCATCAGCTACTGGACGTAGGGCACCGATTGGCCCAAACCAGGATAAACCATTGCGTCCCCTCTGTGATTCTTGTGTTCTTGAGTCCACCCGAACCACCGGAGACATGTACTTTGACATCGACTTGAACAACAATGCTTGTCGTGGTTCCAACCCTGCGACACCACCCAACCAAACACACCCTATATTACGGCTGGCCGTGCATTAGCTTCTTCTGTTTTTTATTGAAAAACTTCTTCTGCAAAACGTTTACCAAACATGCCCTAAACGTTGCCTTTGTCTGGGAATTAGTATCCGCTGTTGGGTTGGAGGTCGTCCTTCCCACGAAAAAGGGTTTTTTGGATCCATACCATTATAATTTTCAAAGTTTGGAGAAACACCATTATTATTCGTCTATTTTGAAGCATGTCATTACAATTCTTCGCTTCCCACAAGAATGCCACAGAATGCGTATGGAAACGACTTGGGCCCAGCTGCAGACGTATATGATGATGCGTATTCTCGTATGAACTTAAATGCCCTCAGCTCCCTATCCACATCAGCCCCGTCTCCCTTTCACTGACCTACGGGCCCCACTTGTCATCTTCTTCTTCCTCCTCTTATCCTTTACCTTGCTGTGCAGCAGCCATCAGAGTCAAGCAGCCTCGGCCACGTGGGCGCATGGGCGAGCTGACGAGCTGCCGTGGCCATGCGCGCTCGCGAGTGAGCTGGCGAGCCACCGCCGTGACCACGCGCGCCGCGGGCGAGCAGCCACGGTACTCCTAGACGTCATCCGCACCGGTCTAGGGCAGTCGTTGCCACGTCATCGCCTCGTTCGTCGGAGACGCGGCGAAGTTGCGTCGTCGCCGCCTCAGTTTCCAGTCGTCGTGCTCGCTCTTGTCGCCGGCCTGCTCTAGGGCTCCTCGGTGAAATCTCGGCGAAGAGGCGAGGGAGGCCGCCGGCGCGGCGAGGAGGAGCGTTGCGCCTGGAGGTCCACCCCGCCATGGCCACGTGGGAGCTCCCCACCATGGCCGCGCGGGGCGGTCGAGGTGCTGCCGACGTGACGCCTCGAGAGTGTGGCGGCGAATGCAGCCGGGCACGGCACATGCCCTCGACCTGCAGCAAGCCCATGCCCTCGACGGCGTGGCGCAGCACGTGTGGGACCTCCGCCAGCCATGGCCGCGCGCGAGCTCCGCCTGGCCATGGCGCTGACGACCAAACCCACACCAGCACGAGCACGGGCACGCCGCCGGTGCCGGTGAGGAAGGTGAGGAGGAGGTAGGCGAGTGTGGAGTCGAGCGGTTGGGAAGGAGAGGAAGGCGAGGAGGAGGAAGCCGAGTGCAGACAACATGACGGCCACCACCAGGTAAGAGGAGAGAGGAAGGAGATGACAAGTGGGGCCTATGCGTTAGTGAGTAGAGAGGGAGGAGTAGCCGAGGGTAATGGCCATGTTTGCTTGTCTTATGAGCCATACTATTTCAGCGAACGAACAACGTTTTTCTCTCACGACAAATCAGCAAACAGTACTTTCAATTATGACTTTTTAGCAAAGCGAACGGGGCCAATATCGTGCATACGAAAATATATGTATGTTCCGTACGCCTACATGTGAATCCAAGTCCTTCCAAACGTACACCGTGGCGCATTTTAAACAATCACAGAATTATAATATTATATTTCAAAATAGGTCCGAACTTTAAAAATTGTAACGGTACCGATCGAAATAAGAAAAAACTGCCCACAGCCGGAGCCAGCGGAGCGCCATGTCCGTCAGCTGCTGCTCGCCACCGCCGGCAGATCTTCTTCCGGACGACCTCCTTCAGGATGTCTTCCTCCGCCTACCATCGGAACCCGGTTTCTTTTTCGCAGCCTCACTCGTGTGCAGGCGCTGGCGCCGCCTCGTCCGTAGCCGAGCATTCCTCCGCCGCTTTTGCGCATTCTATCGAACACCTCCCGTGCTCGGCTTTTTCCAGAACCTCTGGACACTCAGCTGCCCCCCTGGACCAGCGCATCCGCTTCGTCCCCACTGCCGCCACCTCCACGAGGTTCTCCCCGCTGACTGGCTTGCAGTACTGGGTGCTTGACTGCTTCCACGGCCGCGTTCTCCTCTACAGCGACGCTGACAAAGAGTTCCTTGTCTGGGACCCCATGGCCGGAGACACACACTATGTGAGCGCGCCCCCGGATCTGATTTGGCGAGATATCGCCGCCGCCGTAGTCAGCGTGGCCGGGCACGATGACCTCACCGATTGCCACTCGAGCCTGTTCCAAATCGTCTTGTTGGACAGCAAGGTGGACGATCGATACTGGGTATCTGCTTGCATCTACTACTCAGAAACGGGCATCTGGGGCGATTGGGCTGCAATCGGAACGCCATCTATCATTAGTTCAGAGTCAAACGCCTTTGTGGGCAATTCTGTGTACTGCAAGCTCGATTTTGCCGAGGAAGACAGCAATCACATTCTTGAGTTTGAACTGCATGGCCAGAGATTGGGTTTGATTGAGCTGCAGAGGGCACTAGGGAAAATTATATGTCAGATATTCACGTTATGCCGGCAGATGATGGTGGCATCCGTTGTTGCGGCGTGAATTGTTCTAGTATCCATCTTTGGTCAAGGAGAATTGACTCTGAAGGTGTGGCTGGGTGGGCACTGCTCAGGATAATTGATATGGACAAGCTCACTCTCCCTGGTGTCCCAGTTGGAGATATGTTCTTATGGTCTTCTGCAGTTGCATTTGCTAGGGACAGTGAAGACCTTTTCCTACAAGCAGAAGCTGGCATCTTCATGATCAATCTGAGGTCAATGCACCTCAGGAAAGTGCT
Source organism: Miscanthus lutarioriparius (assembly GCA_904845875.1). Classification (NCBI taxonomy): domain Eukaryota; kingdom Viridiplantae; phylum Streptophyta; class Magnoliopsida; order Poales; family Poaceae; genus Miscanthus; species Miscanthus lutarioriparius. Next base: position 67,603,180 of record CAJGYO010000001.1, on the reverse strand, counting down.
TGAAGCAAGTGGCTCAGCTATTTATCCCTATGCAAGCTTCTACACTCGAGGTACTAGTCTTCGACTGATTGTCCTAATATATTTCTATGGTACACCCACACCTATCAGTGGATGCTGTTGTTGAACTTTACTGTTCTTCTAAGAAGAGGCTAACTCTTCAGATCAGTCTGATCTATTCGATGAATATGCATTGATAATAATCTGCATAAAACAGTTTTCCATCACATTTCTTGGATGGACAAATGCCTATTTTGCCCTAGAGATGTATGCATTGATTTATATTTGAGAGTTAATAACTTCATATATATATATATACTATCCTTGATATTATGGTACTTGATCTTTTCAGCTTCCCACATATCTCTGTAATTCTTCCATAGGTCCGGCTATATATAAAATTGAGACACTGAAGGAAATGTACTCAGTTTGAACCATTTGAATGTCAATTGAATAATTTGATTGACATGATTCTTTAAGATATGCCACTACCTCTTGATTAAGTATTATTTACAGGAACCAGTCCTTATCTCTTTTATCTTTTAATCACATACCATTTCACCCCATTCTTGGATAATGATGTGCAAACGTCAACAGATCACGTGTGACTAGTAATTGTGGCCCGATCTTCTCGAAGGAGAACTTGATAACTATTGTTGCCTCATACTTTTAGCACCCTTGCATGTCCCAAATTATGTAGTCTTTTCTGCCCTGAGTTTTTGCACTTGGAGAATTCTTTAGAACAGCATGTTATGGATCAAAATTATCATCATCCCATGTACTTTCATATGCTCCATTATTCCTAAGAACAATAAAGGAACTACCTGAATGCATCGATGAATCTGCAACATTGTTTGTAACGAATGCAAGGTTAGCGTTCACCTCAGCATGCATTTCCTTCTCTACGCCCAGTTCGCTTGGCTTATAAGCCGTACTTTTTCAGCCAACGAACAGTATTTTTCTCACAACAAATCAGCCAACAGTACTTTCAGCCATGACTTATCAGCCAAGCGAATAGGGCACTAACTGTTTTGCCCGTTGTCTTGTAATGAGACTTTTCCCTGTGTGCCATTATAAAAGATCGCAATTCCCCGTGTGCCCCTGGAAAAATTCAGCGGTCTTCAGCGCCACTACTCTAACTTTTTCGGGTCCTCCATGCCACTTCCGTCAGTTCAGCCTCTAACGCCGTCAAACTGCAGGTGTGAAAAGACGAAAATACCCTTAAGTTCAAATATGTTATTAATTTTTTTTGAGCATCTTAACGACTTCAAATGAAAAAACTCAAAACTAGAAAGTTGTAGATCTCGTCGAGATCTATAATTTTCATATAAAAATTATTTTCATTTAATTCATAAAAAAAATATGATTTGATATGATTAATATATCTTAGAAAAATCATCATATTTTTTTGCGGAATTAAATGAAAATAATTTTTATATGAAAATTATAGATCTCGACGAGATCTACAACTTTCTAGTTTTGAGTTTTTTCATTCGAAGTCGTTAAGATGCTCGAAAAAAATTAATAACATATTTGAACTTAAGGGCATTTTCGTCTTTTCACGCCTGTAGTTTGACGGCGTTAGAGCCTGAACTAACGGAAGTGGCATGGAGGACCCGAAAAAGTTGAAGTAGTGGCGCTGAAGACCGCTGAATTTTTCCAGGGGCACAGAGGGGATTACGATCTTTTATAATGGCACACAGGGAAAAGTCTCTCTTGTAATTGGTCCAATAATGTCAGTAGCATTTTGTTTAGGTATGGGAGAAGTATCAATGCTGGGGATGTCCTCATCAGATAACATAAGAGAAAACATACCAATTTTAGTTTTTGTAGGTGAAACTAACACCTATATTAATGTAAAGAGAACAAAAAAAAAGTGTGCTACTTTGATTAGCATTTGATTTAATTTCTTTCTGTTTCCAGTTTCCACCAATTCGTTTTTATTCTGGTCGCCCAAACTCATTCATGTGAATTTCATGTGTTTTAAGAGGCACCCGACAATGAAAATGATGAACATGCTTCCACGAACTAAGCCTTAATGTATCTACAATTGTCCTGATTAGGTGAAAATATCACATGCTTGTGTTCATTATAACTATGAGGCTGATATGATAGACTTTGCCTGACTCTATTATCACTTCTGTTCTTAGTGTTGAAGCAACTGTGAAGTTTTATATGAGTTATTATCTGAATACGCAATAGTTTGTTCCACTAACTGATTACTTTCTCTTTGTTATTTTGTTCTTAGGTTGTGACATTGCGGGCATAGATGACAGAGATGAATAATTCTTGCTTTATCAGTTTGGGAGGATGAAGGGTTATTCTGTATCATACATACTTTTCCATAGGCTCTCTAGAATCAGTTGTATGAATTATGATCATTGTGGTGTGTACTGTGTACATTTCCCACTTCAACTTGAATCCCTACCTATGTGGTAACAAGCTACAGAAAATTGTCAGTTACCAAGTATTCTCATGGCTTAACAGTTAGAGCATTAAACTCCAGGAGTTGATGAAACCCTTGTTGCTGGCCTGGGTTTGAATCTTGGTACCTTAAGGCTACTCTCAGGAGGAGGCTCACCTCGTAGTCTAGTTCTTTACAGAAAATTATCAGTTTCACACTCTGCATACTTCTTACTGGCTTACTGTAAACACATCTACACATATTAGAGATTATTAAATGCACCTCTTGTTTTCTAAAAAAACCCTACCTCTTTCCTTAACTTATAGTTTAGTAGTGAGCACGCACCCAAGTGAAAGTAGATTCATGATGGTTTTTATCCTTATTTTGTATGTACTACTTTTGGACCACTTTATAAGGCACAATTTGACATGACATGGACTTATGATTAATATTATTTATTTATGCATGCACGCCTTTGACCATTCATTTATTTAATATTATTTATTTATGATTATAAACTTATGATTATTGGATAGTACATTTAATTACAAACCTAATTGTATCATGTTTGTATTATAATAGTTAAAAAATGTCGGTGAAATTATTGGTCAAAGATTATAAAAAGTTTGAATCTTAATATGCATGCACGCCTTATAAACTAGTCCGGTGATATCTCACATGTTAGACATATACCTCAATATTTCTAACCAATATTCAATTAGTAGCACATGTAGTTCTGTGGATGAAATCTTCTGTATCGGGAAAGGACATCAGTATGATCATGTAAATCCAAAATGCTTGATGCCAGCTTCTGTATTCATGCAAGTTCCATCACTTCTCTCCTAGTTTTGATTAGTCTAAAAATACCGATAGTATGGTGTAGAAAGTGGTCTTTCTGCTCTTTAGGTGGGTTATATTTGTGTCTCATTTTTTATGCCATGTATGAGCTGGTTTCAAGCCTGCAAGAATATGTTTTTAGTATTTACTGATTTTTGTGATGATTAACTATTTGCTATCAAAAAATATTGCTGACAAATAGAGCTCTTGATTCTTTGGTGTACTCTCTACTATGTATGAACATTTTTTCCCATTTTTGGGCTAGCTATATCTTTGGTGTTACTAATGAACATAGTTTCCAGTTATGGCCTAATTTAATAATATATTTGGTAGTCATTTTAAATGATGAAATGCTGACATGGGCTCCATAATCTCGATACCATAAAATCAGTCAATATATTTTTGCTTTGTATGTATGTGAAGCTCTCATTTCTATATGTTGTATAAATAAAGTATTAAGAGGCTCTTTATCATAAAATTTATAAAACAAGGAACCTCCCCCCCTCCCCTGCCCCCAAAAAAGCTCCTATCTCTAATCTCTTATCTCTTATATAAGACTCTCTTATCTCTTATATCGCCCTGTTCGCTTGGGCTTGTTTGGCTTATAAGCTTTACTTTTTCAGCCAACGAATAATATTTTTCTCTCACACCAAATCAGCCAACAGTACTTTCAGCCATGGCTTATCAGCCAAACAAGTCCAAACGAACAGGGCATATAAGATGAAGTCTACACCAACAACTCTAACCTATCATTATGCCACGTGTCTGCACCCAAAAGCAGGCTAACACATCGGTGTGGACCGTCAGATTTTGGATCTAGCCTATAAGACTCCTCGGGTATCTTCTCGACGCGTCTGCTCGCTCGGCTTCGATGAGCAGGGCGGCAGCACGGGTAACCGCGCGGGCCACCGGCGAGGTGGGTGAGCTCACCAGCGAAGCGGCGCGGCGAGCCGAACGCGACCTTGGCCGCGGGACACCGGATGCCGGCAGAGCATCGCCCTGTTCACTTGGTTTATAAGCCGTACTTTTTCAACCAATGAATAGTATTTTTCTCTCATAACAAATCAGCCAACAGTACTTTCAGCCATGGCTTATCAGCCAAGCGAACGGGGCACATCATCGAGCTGTGATGCCGTGGACGAGCTGTGGGGGAGTCACGTGCCTAGAGCCGGCCGTGCCCGCGCCGGGGCCACCTCGCCGCCGCGCCGGGGCCACCTCGCCGCCGCGCCGGGGGCCGAGTGGACACCACGAGGCAAGCGCCAGCACCGGCGTGGCGTTGCGCTCTCTAACCTGCAGTTATAGCTTCGCGCCGGCAGCTTCCTTGTGTCCTCCTCCACGAGTCCAACGCCGAGGAGGACGGCGGCAAGGTCCAGGCCTTCCTCGGAGGTGGAGAGCGCCATTAGGGACCATCTGCTTTGGGCCAACTCCACCAACCAGGAGATCGACCACGCGCTCAAGGTGAAGCCCTGCCACACTGATCATTGTTTTTCGCCTTCATTCAAACGTTTGTATTTCAGACGTCCTGATGATTTTTTTTTTCTGTTATCAATTATGTTAGTCATTCTAAATTTGAAATTATCCAAAATTCCCATAAAAGAAAACATTCCAGTGATACAGCCAAAGCTTATGCTAACTATGACCATTCTTTTTCTGCACATGCCACTCTAGCTTGCAGTGAAAGAGTTGCAGAAGATTGATTCCTTCAAAGCACCACGCGAGAAGCTTCTATGCATCATGAGCTGTTGTCAAGTCATCAATAACTTGCTTTTGAACATATCAATGTCAAATGATCGAACATTATTTGAGGCTGATGAATTCCTTCCTATTCTTATCTATATTACTATCAAGACAAGGCCAATCCTCAGCTGCACTCAAATCTGAAGTTTGTTCAGCTATTTAATAGAAGAGAAACAAAGCTAATTCGGGAAGTCGAATATTATCAGACAAACCTCATTTCAGCAAATATGTTTATAATAGATATCAATGCTCGCTCACTATCAATAGAGGAAATCGAGTTTCAGAAACATATGGAATCAGTAAGACTAGGTACTTAAACATCAGTTGCTAGCCCAAGTAGCTCACAGGGGTTTCCCACATCTACAAGGGCAAATCAAGAGGAAACCGATATGACAGGTTTGCTTACTATATTAGTCAATTTATTCGAAGAAGTTTATTTGACCATGGATTTGCATTCCAGTGTTCGACTCACAAAATAGTTTTTTATGCCATGAAACAAAATGTATAATGATATATTATATATTGGTTCAAGTATGATCATGGATTTGCATTCCAGTTTTCAAGTCACAATTTTTTTTTTTTTGCCATGAAACAAAATGTATAATGATATATTATGTATTGGTTCAAGTATGATATATTATATTATGTATGTATCCCTCGCTATTCTTCCATAAACTAATTCTAAAAAAACATGTATTTCTTGTAGGGACATTTAGAAAGGATAGACATTAGTACTCAAGACATCTTCCAATAATGGGGCAAGAAAGTTTGAGAGATATGCAAAGGAAAAAAATACCACAATACTAATACATTATATATATTATTAGGTAACTACCTATTCAACTTTGGAACTAAGCAGCGTGTTATATATGTACCTTATTCAAATTTTGAACTATAGTGGCACTGCACAAAACAACTTAGTACTAAATAATAATTGGATTTATTTCGACGTGCTTCATCATATCATTCTCAAATCTCAACTCCTACTTTTTGCAGAATTGCATGCACTTCTATTGATTTGCAGAGATGCTTTCCATAAGCGCCTTAAAAACGATATCTCATCATGTAAAGTACTTAAGATCCCAAGCGGTGAATTCAGATCCATTCAAAACAAAATAAGCATATTCAGGCAAAAACATTAACACAACAAACAACAAAAACTAGTCGCCTAGACTAATGCAAAGATGTAGCTCTGCTTTTTTTTTTGGGTCTGATGGCCTCTCTCGCTCCCACCCCTCCCCTCCCCGGCGCCCTCCCATACAGCAGCCCCACGTCGGTGCCTGCTCATGGCCCGACGGCCACCCTCCCAGTCAAGCCCCTTCAGCCCTCCTCCTCCCTGGCAACCCAGGTAGGTCGCTCCAAAGGTGAAAGGTGGCGCGACGCCAGTCCGTCCTCATCTGCGGGCGGCTCCTCTCCCGTTCCTTCGTTCAAGGAGGTGCTCCTTTCTGGTGGCGCTTCTTCGTCAGCCTTGCCGCAGCCGGTGGTGGCTAAAGTTCGCCGGCCTCCGAGAATCGTTCTCCGGTCGCGGGCCCCTCAGACGTCCGCCGGAGAGGGCCCTGACGGGGCCGGGTGGCATCGGTACGAGGGTCGTCATGCTCGCAAGCGGCGGCTGCGGGGGCTGCGCGAACCTCGTCGCTCGGTGCCAGCGGACCTCAGGGGGAGGTGTTTCAATTGTCTCTCCCCGTCTCACCGTGCGGCCTCCTACTTGAAGGGGCCTCGCTGCTTCAGGTGCCGGGCGATTGGCCACCGTGCGTCCGTCTGTGGTGGCCGTGGCCAGGCTCTACACGCGGTGGCTCCTCGGGCTCTCCTCGTGTGGCGTCCTAAGTCCACGCTGGGAGACTCGAAGTCTGTGAAGATGGTGTCCTCAACAGCTGCGCCTGACGATGGGGGCTCCGGGGCGGCGGGGGCGGCGGCTGTTCCAGGCACGCGGACGAGACGTCATCGCCGAGTCAGGAAGCGGGGCCGTTCGAAGGCTGCTGGCTCGGGCGGTCCGTCTGGCCAGGAAGATGAAGAGAATAACGTGTCTGCTGCTTGCGATCATGCTCCGACCGTCTCCGGTGATGCTCCTGCCCGGCCTCGTCGTGTCATTGATCATTCAGCTAAGATGTCCAGGGCTGAAGATGAACTTCGCAATGCGCTCTCGGTCTCGATTGTTGGAGACACCGCGACTCTTTCGGTTGACGTTCTGGTTGATGAGTTAGCTCGCCGCCATGAACTCCCGATCGAGTCGCTGGAGTTTCACAGTCTGAGCCGTGAAGATGGTCTGCTGATCCTCCCCGATGAAGCTTCTGCTGTCCGAGTCTACAATGAAGGAAGGCCTCTTCACTTGCCTCTGTTCACCCTGTTCTTTCGGCGCTGGTTTCGGTTCAAGGGTGCGTCTGCAGTGGTGCTGCCCTCGCTTGTTGACATTGAGCTGAGGGGTATACCTGCACATGCATGGGAACTGGAGACGGCGGAACATCTTCTGGACGAGTGGGGCTGGGTGCGCGAGCTCCATCCTGCTACGATTGATCGCAAGGACTATTCGGTTTTCCGCTTGAAGGCTTGGTGTTCTCAGCCGGAACTCATCCCGACGACTTTGGACTTGGACATTGTTGAGCCCCCGATACAAGTTGAAGATTTTCCGCCGGTGAAGCGTGCGTTAAGGTATGAAATCAAGATTGCAGTTTCTGCGTCGACTTCGTTTGGGATGGAAGACGATCCGCCTTCACCTCCGCTGCACGACGACTCCGACCAAGGGAGGCGTCGACGCCGACGTCAAGCCCCTGCCTCGCCGGAGTCCGTCGCCCTTGGGTCTGGTGCCTCCGGTGGTGCCCCGCGGGTCCCTGTGCATCGGTGATTGGGCGCTGGCCCGGTGGTTGTAGACCAAGGGGCGGAAGTCGAGGATCCGATTGATGGCGCTAACTCTGCTGCGCCCGAGGCGACGCAGGCGGCGGCTTCACAGCCCGTGGAGCCCGAGGCGACGCGGGTGCCTTCACTCTCACCTGCCTCGTCCCTGCCGGTGGCCATTGATGATCCGGCGGCACTGGTCATTTTGCCCGGATTGGCGAACGAAGATTTGATCCCTCAGACGCCGGGATTTCCGTTCTGGTTGTCGGAGGCTGGTCCTGCCTCGTCGGTTCGGCTGGATGAAAATCTCAGCAACGACACATGGTGGGCTAAGGATGGCACTACGGCCCAGTCTCCAGGGGACCGGCCTGCCGGCCCACTGCTTTCAGGCCCACATTCCTCGAGGGGTCCTGACCAGCCGGGCCTGACGTCTCATGTCATCAGTGGAGCGGGGCTCCTTGCTTCTCCATCTCTAGATGAAGCTCCAACCCAGGCTCCGGTGCTGGCGGCAATGAGCTCTTCGCCGGATCTTACCGCTGCTGACTCAGCGCCTACAGATGCCCAGGGCGTCTTGGCGGGCAGGGGGGTCACTTCTCCTGTGAAGACCTATTCCAGAAGGCGGCGACGTATGGCGGGGGGGACGGCGTGGCCGCGGCTCCGCTTCCAGAACCTCTCCTGGCAAGCGTGGAAGCCTTGGCCGGGCCGGCGGGCGTTGATGTGCTGGCCGTGACTCCGCACCGGACCTCTGCCCTTGGTCCTGGGTGTGTTGAGGTCATGGCTGAAACTCCGCCTGCTGCCACACGCAGGTCTCCCAGCGGCAAGGCCATCCTTGAGTCTCCGTCGAGGCGCAGATCAAGGTTCATGAAGAAAATCTCTAAACGGATTGAAAAAATCCTTCCTACTCCGCGCGCCCCGAAGCCAAGAGCCCGGTCTCACACGTCTGCTGCCCCACCACGAAGAAGTAGGAGAATTGCGGGTGTTGGGCCAGAGTCACCATCCGGAGCTGTTCCCACCAGGTACAGGAAAAGAGTTATGACAGTCCTGAACGTCGTCAATGAAAATGATGGTATTCATCAAGATGTTCTGGATGCTTATGGCAAGTTGTTCGGTCAACCTCTCCCAGAATCTCATGTTCAGGCCTTAGCGGCTCTTTTTGGTTGGGCAACCCCGGATGTGGGGGAAGTAGAGACCATTCCTGATAGTGGGGAGGCTGTGTTGCCAGTCGTTATCTGATTTTGTTCTCTCTCGTCTGGTCGATTTCCCTTCTTCATAACATAATGAATCCTTCAAACATCCTCTGCTGGAATGTTCGCGGCCTCAATTCGAGGGCTCGCCAAGATGCAATGCGTACGCTAGTGAATTCCTCTCGTGTTGACTTTGTTTTCTTACAAGAGACAAAAATGCCGGTAATTTCTCAGGGCGTCATTCTTTCAATGTTGGGCTCAGTTTTTTCTCATTGGGTCGTTTTGCCGGCTGTTGGTGCAAGTGGAGGAATCCTTCTGGCATGGAGGCAGGATCTTGGCCCGGCCACTGCCAGTCATGTTGATGAACACAGTATTTCTGTGCAGTTCTCCCCTGCTGGCCTGCAACCTTGGTGGCTTACTTGTGTATATGGGCCTCAAGGTGATGAGAGGAAAATACTCTTTTTACAAGAATTAAGAAATGTGAGATCTGCTTGTCAAGGACCCTGGTCTGTTCTTGGGGATTTTAATCTCATCACAAATGCTGAAGACAAAAACAATGGGATTCTTAATAGAGCAATGATGGGCAGATTTCGCCGTCTAATCAATGAATTGGAGTTAAAAGAGCTGCCCTTGCAAGGTCGAAAATTTACATGGTCAAATCAGCAAGAATCCCCTACGCTTGTCAAGCTAGATAGAGTGTTTTGTTCCTCAGAGTGGGAAAACCTGTTTCCAAACTGTCTTCTGCAGAGCGGCGCCTCCGATGGCTCTGATCATTGCCCCCTCCTTCTGGGTTTGCATGATGTTCAACCTCGCAAGGCAAGATTTCACTTCGAATCCTTCTGGTGCAAACTTGAGGGGTTTCAGGATGCAGTGGAGACTGCTTGGACTTCAGTGGACGCCTCCTGCTGCCCATTCGACACCCTGGCAAGAAAATTTAGAGCTACTGTCAGAAGATTACAAAGTTGGAGCCAGAAAAAAGTGGGGCATGTCAACACTCAATTGGGGCTGGCCAGAGAGATTTTGCACCAGCTTGAAATTGCTCAAGACCATCGAGCCCTCTCTGGCCTGGAGCTCTGGTTGCGTAACAAACTCAAGCTGCACTCTCTGGCACTCTCGTCTCTGCAGCGCACCATTGCGCGCTGCCGATCTCGCATCTCATGGCTCTGTGAGGGCGATGCCAACACAGCCATGTTTCACTCCCATGCTAGGCATCGGATGAGGAAAAATTTCATATACAAGCTCACAACTGATGACGGTTTGGTTCTCACAAAACATGAGAAGGAGCAGAATATCTTCAATTTCTATAGTACTCTCTTGGGTGAAAATCTGGATCGGGGTGTTACAGTAAACTTGGAAGCACTAAATGCACCAAATCTTGACCTATCCGAGCTAGATGATCCTTTCTCTGAGGAGGAAGTTTGGAAAACTATCAGTTCCTTGCCTCCTGACAAGGCCCCAGGCCCCGACGGTTTCACCGGAAAGTTTTACAAAGTCTGCTGGCCTATAATTAAGCAAGATATTATGGCAGCAGCTTTAGCTGTTTGGAGCAGGAATTTCAACAATTTTGAGCTTCTCAACTCTGCCTTCATCACTCTCTTACCAAAAAAAGATGATGTCACGAGCATCAGGGACTACAGACCAATAAGCTTGGTGCATTCCTTTGCCAAACTCATAACAAAGTTGCTCGCTAATAGGCTTGCTGGTCGTTTGGATCGCTTGATCACACCAAACCAAAGTGCTTTTATCAAGGGTAGATTCATCTTGGATAACTTCATGTTGGTTCAGCACACTACAAAGTATCTACATCAGCAAAAACAGGCTCGCATTCTCCTAAAGTTGGACATCACTAAAGCTTTCGATTCAGTTTCCTGGCCTTTTATTTTGGAAGTGTTGCAGCACGTGGGTTTTGGGTCTATTTGGTGTGACATCATCAGTGGGCTATTAGCCTCTTCATCCACTCAGATCCTGTTGAATGGCTCTCCTAGGGAGAGAATTAAACATCGCCGGGGCTTAAGACAAGGAGACCCGCTCTCCCCAATGCTCTTTATATTGGCCATGGATGTTCTGTCTTTTGTTTCGTAAAGCGGTGAAGAAGAACTTCTCCAACCCCCGGCTAGAAGGAATATACAACACCGGATCTCCTTATATGCTTGATGACGTGGTCATTTTCCTTCGACCCTCGGTGAGTGACATCGAATCACCCTAGATTTGCTGCAGCTTTTGGGGAGGCTTCGGACTCGAACCAATATCTGAGAAAAGTAATGTCCTTCCCATTCAAGTGTTCGGAAGAGGACCGTGCAGTCCTGCTTGCGCATCTCCCCGCCAGATTCTGAATTTCCTTGCAAATATCTGGGAGTGCCTCTCTCCACACAAGTCGACAAGAGCCCAAGTCCACCCTATCATTGATAAAATTGTCGATGATTGCCGGGATGGAAAGCTGACCCGCTCACTAAAGTGGTAGGAAAATTTTGGTACAATTTGTTCTCACCTCTATGTTAATATATCGGCAATGGCCCTGGATCTTCCTTCACGGGCTTTGAAAGCGATTGATAAGATCGGAAGGGGTTTCTTGTGAAGGGAAGAAAAGATGTGAGGGGTGGTCTTTGTTTTGGTTGCTCGCCCAAGGTAACCCGTCCCTCTGGAATTGGGGGGCTTGGTATTTCACAATTACAACAGCTAGGGTGGGCACTTTCGAATGAGGTGGCTCTGGTTGTTCAAAATCGAGCACGACAAACCATGGAATTTTTTTTCCCATTCAAGTCCATCACTCTGTCAGAACCTTTTTCTCAACAACCATATCTTCCGAGGTCGGCAATGGTAAGAATACACTTTTTTGGAGTGATAAATGGCTACATGGATAGAGTCTTGAAATGCTTGCTCCACTCTTGTTCAACTCTGTCTCTAGCCGTACAAAGAAAAGAACAGTGTATGACGCTCTTATCGATGGTAGATGGGTTGCGGACATAAGAGGTGCCCATGACTTGTGGGTGTTTCGATGAATTTCTCGATCTCTCGGGACTTGCTTGGCTGAGGTGGTGCTACAGCCGGAAGTGGATGATTCTCACATTTGGAGGTTCTCTTCCACAGGAAAGTACTCAGCTAAGTCGGCTTATGAAGCAATGTTCATAGGGGCCACTCATTTCAAACCCTGGGAAAGAATCTGGAGGAGCTGGGCGCCTGGAAAGTGCCGGTTCTTTATGTGGTGGGTTGCCCATAACAAATCTTTGGACGGGCCGATAGACTTGCTAGGAAGGGATTGCCGCATCGAGCAATGTCCATTATGTGATCAAGAGGAGGAGACGATTAATCACCCGCTTGTTTCCTATGTGTTCTCGCGCCAAGTTTGGTTCATTGTCTTCCAAAGCAATTTGGACTGCAGTGTCTTGCCCCACAACACAGGGACCTGCTATTTGATGTGTGGTGGGAACAGGTGAACACTAGGGTGACTGATCTTGTAAAGCAAGGCCTGAACTCCTTGGTTATCCTGGTGGCTTGGGCCATCTGGAATCACAGGAACGCCATTGTGTGTTTGATGGATAGCAACCTGAGCTGTATGGTTTGCTCCGTTCTATCAGGGTTGATCTATACATGTGGGATATGGCTGGGGCTCGAGGCATTTCTCAACTCCTCGCCCTGCAGCCTCCTAGTTGATCTTTTTTTCCTGGTCATGGGTAGTTCCTGGATGTAATAGGTGATCTAGCATGTGTGTTTTTGTTGGAGTTTTTTGTCTGGTTTTCTCTCCTTTCAAAAAAAAACCAGTGTACTACCTGGGTGCTTTACCCTTTTTTCTTCTTAATATATTGATACGCAGCTCTCCTGCGTGTTCGAGAAAAAAAAGGCAAAAACATTAGTAGCACGGTTCGTATTTGCTTTTTCTATATTAACTATCTTGTAGTACTGCTATTTGTTGCCCACAGAAGCTAAGTAACACTAATGGCAATATAACTCTTTCACTGCCACTTCTATACAACTAGCTCCATGATGCAAGCATCCCATGGAATCGCACGACAAGGCCGCGCCTTGCTTTCTAGTAGACTCTCTAAACCACTTTCCATCTTTTCCGCTCTCCAAAACCACCTTTGTCGCTCTCCACTTTTGGAGAGATTACATGGTTCTCTAAATGCAATATATGGTAGCTTTCTTATGATTTCTTTCACAAAAGGAAAGTTAGAGCAACTCTAAAAGCCTCTATAAATATCTCTATTTAAAGTGCCATTCAATAAATATTCTCTTTGTATATCTCGTGTGCCTTCAATGGATTTTTCCAATTTTGTACTCTATACTCCAATAGGTTATCATAATTTTCTTTATGTGAAAAAATGATGAGAAAAACTACTGTATATTGCATTTAGAGTCATGTAGCCTCTCCAAAAGTGAAGAGCGAGAAGAGTGTTTTTTGAGAGCGGAAAAGATGGAGAGTGGTTTGAAGAGTCTTTCGGAACCTTTTTTTTGTTTGCTTGCTTTCTAAATTCTGTGACAACATCAGACTGAGAGGACTTGTGTTCAGCGAGAGTACACAGAAAATTGCTCCTAAAACATCGTCAAACATCAAACGGCCATCAACCTTCTATCGCCTCCCTCTACCAGGAACTTTCCTTCTTAGTATTTCTTCCTTGCACAATGGTTCCCATTTCTTTAAAAACAAAAGAAAATGGTGAATTAGATCCGTTGGATGGTTTAATATTTTGTTTTTGAAAACAAGATCATGGTGAGTTAACCACAAACTCCAGCAGATGCTACCTAGAAAAAAAAACTAAGAACTTATTGCGAGAATCTCTGCTATGAAATAGGATCACCTCTATGAATTGTTGAGTAGATTGAGGGATTCCTCCGGAGTTTAAAACGTCTCTAATGACACACCACGGGTACTGGGCGATGTTACACCGTATATGATCAGCACTTTTCTCCTGTCCACATAATTTACTATTCTTCTCACCTTGCTAATTCTCCCTCAGGAGTTGGTCAGCAGATTGAATTGACTCATGAATAAAAGACAAAGAAATTTTCTAATCTTCAGCGGTAGTGGTGAATTCCATATGTCTAATATACTGTGTTTTCTGGAGCAACCTGGTTCTGATGATGTTGTTTATCTGGCAGCTTCGTCAGCTGCTTACCAAGTGATCTAAGACAAGGTTGAATTAGGAGCAAGGTTGTCTGCGTACGTGTAAGCGTGTTCAAGAGGCCTTGGAGATCTTGTGAGCTGTTTCTTACTCGTGGTTTGGTAGTGTCGATATATGTTGATGACGGACAAGAACAAAGCAAGTTAGTGTTTGTATTTGGTTCATGATGTTGCCGTCTACAGTATATAATGTTAGGGGAGCGCTAACTGCATGTTGAGAGAAGCTCGTAAGGGGCTTGTAGCACCGACGCAGTTGAATTACAGTACATTCTCTAGTTTTGTCAGAAATGGACCAAACTGTTAGCTGCTCTGAACATGGAAAGTGGCTTCTGGGGGCGCTAGAAAACCAGGCGCAGCTTTGCCACGCCCTTTGTGGAGCTGCTCAGTCCATCTTTACAGGTTGGGTCTTGCAAATGTAGGTAAACACTGAATTGGAACTATCAATCAGCTGTAAAAATGGCCATTGTACTTGATAAAAGTTTGTTTTGCTTTGTGCAAAACTCACCTGTGCTCAATGGTTGAGAGCAAGGAAGAAAGAAATTTGTAAACCTTTTCTGAATTTTGATTTTTCATCTTGAGTTTTTGTCAGGCTGCATTACATCATCCAGACCAACTGTAGGTAAGCTGAAGCCTTAATGAAGCTAAGATGAACTAACAGGAACCAAACTGCCTTATTGGAGGCTTCAATTTAAACAGAGCACATAAATCTGGGATGGGTGTATCATATGTGTCAATGTGTGTACCTACACTGTTCGAATTGTTGATTGCTCCTCCATATCAGAGTTGCAAGTATAAGTTTTTAATTTAATTGGGTTAACACAAATATGGAAACAAAATAAGGACAGAGATTGGTAGCAGGAAATAAACTGTAGATTTGCTCTGTTACTATGTTCAGGTAAAAGTTACTTACTATATCTTCTTTGTAGGATTTTCCTTCCTGCTGCAGAGGTAAAGGACATACAACTTGCAAGGCGTATCAAAGGAAAGGATTGGTGATAATACTAATCATAGACATATTTTGTGAAGCATCCTGCCTGATGTAGGAGATGAAGTTTATGATGCTGGCCGTAACATTTTATCCTGTAATGTAGATGTGGGAACAGTGAATCTCTGTTCCAATTGCCATGGTTTATCTCCATTCTAAATTTCTCAACAGCTTTCGGAACCACTTCAGTATATTTTAGGGACAACTGAATTTGCAGCTCAAGCGACATGTTGCTTCTTCAGCTGAACTTGTTCTGAGTTAGACATTAGTATCGTTGAATGCTGCAATGAATCTGTTTCGCAGTTAGTGTTCCAAATCCAACAGGATCATGTATCGTTGTTTTTGGTCTGTCATGTGTGCCTCTGATACCTTTGTATTCTTCACTCATGTTGCTGGGATGGATGCAGATGGGATGATCTGTTAACATCTGCGGAGTGTATGGCATAACTCTGATTTTTCTGCGTTGTTTTGGTTCCTCTTCAGCCATTTGTTGCTTCACCAAGCCTATGATCAAAGAAGTCACCATTCTATTGTTGTACAGACTACGGGCTTCATTCAAACATTCTGAGACTTGTTACATATACTCTGCGATTTTTTTTCCTTCCTCAACTCATTTTTTTTCCTTACTCATAACGCATTCGGACTCATGCTGCAGTCTAGAGTCAACGGCATGCTAAAACGCAAGGCTAATTGTATTCAGGAGCAGCAGACCCGTGACCAGAACCATTGCCTTGCAGAAATGGCCTTTTGCAGGTGCAGCTGGGCCTCTGGTAATGGGATTGTGATCCAGCCGACCAGCCCTAATCCTACCCCAGTCATCCATATTTTAACAGTGGCTTGATAATAATCTAAATAGACCTTTAAGACTGTCTCCAACAACCGCGACCTAAAATATAAGATCCATTTATCCTTTGGGTAGCGCTACAGGCAAATGGTTCAATACCTATTTTTGTCTTTTCCAACAAGAAGATCCAAAAGACAACCATTTCTGCAAATGGATCTCTAGGAGAGAGAATACTCAGATTTGGGTTATGGTACTCTGTTGAAGACTATATGTATTATGTTGGAGACCTATTTTAGGTTTGGGTTTCACAATAGGTCTCCTGTTAGAGACAGCCTAACAAATACAGTCTGATTGAGATCCATCCATTTTACCCTACTCTGATCTTGACCCTATTTACAGTGGCAGAGTTTGAGGTTAAATTTAGAGGGGCCCATGGTGGAATATATATGACTTAAGGAGTGCAAAGGTGGCCAATTTGAATCTTCGTCATTAGCAGGTGAGTACTACCGAGTGCTTATCTCACTCAGTGATGAAAGAAAATTCACCAATCGTACCATCAATGATTCATTCATCTGGTACAAGGAGATATATTATATCAGAGCTGTGCTGCAATCGAAGACATTGATGCTACTATTGGTGGTACCATTGGTGAATGAATCATTGATGCAACTATATACTATTTGTGAATTTGGTTTATTCATCTACTACCATTATTCGAATCGGCCAAAACCGCCTATAACAATCCGCAAACAATTTGCGCCATGTTCGTTTAGCTTATAAGCCATACTTTTTCATCCAACGAACATTATTTTTCTCTCACAATAAATCAGCCAACAGTACTTTTAGCCATGACTTATCAGCCAAACGAACAGGACATTGGTCGTCGTCGTTTTGCCATAATATAATGCCAGCGTTATTGCGGTAAGCCACTGTCAGGTCGGTAGGTTTAACTCGCATCGCAGCTACAGTAACGATCCTATGTATACAAATGCCCGCTGCCCAGCTCTCTGCTCTCTCATTATCCAATTCCAACCCAATCCGGCCACCTCGCCCGTCCAGTGCGACGAAAAAGGAAATGGCGTCGTGGGACGCGCTGGTCGACGCCGCGCTCGCGACTCTATCCGCTAGGAAGCTACTGTTCAACACACGACTCATCACCCTCGCACCGCCGCCGGCGCTCACCGAGACCTTCGCCGGACCGGAGTCCTGGGACCGCGCCACTGTCGAGATCCAGGTGGACCGCAACTCTCTCCAACAGTGGCTCACCACAAGTCAGTGCCCAGCCTGCCTGCCGTGCATGCATGTGCATGCCAAGTTCTCGACTTCTCGTCTTACTGAACGACTGAACCTTTTTCCTTTCTTTTCTGAATGTTAGATGGCGAGGTGAGTATCCAAGAAGAGGAGGTGAGCCGGAAACTGATTCTTTTCTCAGGGGACGACTACATGTGCCTCAGCTCGCATCCGGCAGTCCGCGAGGCTGCAGTCAAGGCAGGTTAGCTCACGCGCCGGTTTCTTGCCATTTTTTTTTTGGCCCTCTGTCTCAGGCACTCCGAAGTCTGAACGAACAAGCTCTCTTAAGTATGTTGCGCTTGCTTGCATTGGCAATGGCATTGGCATTGGCAGGCAGCTCAAGCGTATGGGATGGGGCCCAGAGGCTCTTCCTTGATCTGTGGCTATACTACTTACCACAAACTAGTACGTGGAGGAATCACTGGCGGAACTGCAGAAAAAGGAGGTAGCATATGTTCCAACTATAGCTACTAGTTCATAATCATCTAAAATCAATTTCTTCAGCTTAATAATTAACCTCGATATATATGATGATTTTCATTGCTTTTATCTACTTTGTACAGGATGATGATTTTCATTGCTTTTATCTACTTTGTACAGGATTGCCTTCTCTGTCCCACTGGATTTTCGGCAAACACGTACGGCCTTGATGACTGCCCTGGGTAGCATCAGCTCTCTTTTGGCTTGTGCAGGGAGAAAACCTGCACCGGACGAGAGGATCGCAATTTTCTCAGATGCCCTCAACCATGCCTCAACAATAGATGGGATAAGCAGTAGCCTTTGTGTACAACCACTCTGACATGTCGCATCTTGACTTGCTGCTGTACGCTTCTTTTCTGTTTTATTATTTCGATCGATCCAGTCATGATGACTCATGGCTCATCATCATGAGATATATAGATCGATGCTAGCTACATTTGAATCTGCATGCAGGTCCAGTTGCTCAACAGAAAGGAAAGTTGTCGTCACAGATAGGCAAGTCATCAGAACAAGTCTTCATATCTTCGTCAGAGTTGAATTAGCACCTAGTGCTTACTTGTATTTATATATATACCCAAACTGTCAGAGTACTTATTAACTTATTAACCCATCTTTTCGCATAAAATGCATGTGCAGTATTTTCAGCATGGATGGAATTTCACGCCGTTACCTGAACTTGTCAAGTTACGCAAAAAATATGGATTTTTGTTGGTCATCGATGATGTTAGTAACTTAATTAGCTAGTATTTTATCTCCTCTCATTTACATTTTAATTTCCAGATTTTTGTAGTGGCCAATATAATTAATAATGGTCGCAATGCAATTGCTCTATAATTAATTAAGGGCCTGTTTGGCAGGGCTCTGGCTCCTCTGAAAATGGCTCCGGCTCTGGCTCCTCTGAAGGAGCATCTCCCCTGGAGGAGCTGAAGCCGTTCTGGAAAACGTTTGGCAAAATGACTCCTTCGCACTAGACGACGTGAACCCATAGCAAGGAGCCGCGCGAAGCTCGTTTTTTAGGCTTCTCCTGCGCAGGCAAAAAAAAGCTCCGGCTCTTGACCGGCTCCCCATGCGGAGCCCTTTCTAAAACAGGCGTTTGACACAGCTCCTGTAAGAGCCGGAGCTGAAACCCCTGCAGGAGCCCTGCCAAAGAGGCTCTAAGGCACATGGAACACTTGTTTGCGGCGAGAATGGTGGTGGTATACCGGAGCAGTTTGGATGTGAAAATGACATCGACATGTGTCTTGGCTCCTTAAGCAAGGGAGTTGGTTGCCAGGGTGGTTTCATAGCATGCAGGTATACATATTATGAGCAGAAACAACATAACGTATATGCCATCCAAATTATCAGCTTTCACACATTTATTTGCACTGCCGATTCTCATACCTGTAGTTTGGCCGAATATATAGTGGACTACTTTAGCTTAAGTACAGCTAGGTTAGTCGTTGGAGCTTCATTTCGAGATTTCTGACTAACTGTTTGCAATATGGTGAGCAGCACTAGCTGGAAGAGAGGCTTATTCTATCACGAGGTCGTTCCTTCGTATTTTCGACTGCTTTGCCAGTGCCTGTAGTTGCTTCTGTGCATGGTAACGTCGCTGTCGGTCCTTTGAAAAATGAATATTGCTTGCTTTTGTCATTTTTAAGCATGCTGGACTGCTGAGCTGAGCATTCAGCATGTACTTTTAAAAGTTCCATTACATTTTCTAGTAGTAGGACGAAAAGATTAACCTATTACCACGGGCAAAAACGGTAGCATTAGAATATAGAAAACGAAAACGGTAGATACAGAACTTTTCTAAATTCGCGAAATTATGAATATAAAAAAGGGTTGTAAAACCAGTTGAAAATGACAACGCTTATGTTTGGCTAAATTCAAAAACATCGAAAATATTAGCATAATATAGAAAAAAAAGGATTTGTCCTGTTCATTTTCACAATAATTTAAAGGATGAGAATATCCTACACCCTGCATTCTAAATTATACATAGTGTGTCTTATAATTTGGGAAGGGGGAGTAAAAGATAGGACATGCAAGTTGGTTCTGTACTCGATTGCTACACATCGACCGTTTTTCCTGATTAGAATCTACTGGTTTCAGCTGCGATCAGTGTCTCGAAAAAGGAGAGATGGCGAAGATCAGTTATCTAGGAGCATGTGCAATATTTTGCTTCTTTGACCAAACTCAACATAACCAGTCCCATCATTGTCATTTTAGTTGGAAGTGAAGAAGCAGCGGTCAAGGCTCACAGGTTCCCTCTCATCTCCCACCGACTTCTTCTTCTTAATTAATTCCCTTTAACTTTCATGCTTTGAGTCCTCAATGACTTTGCTTGTGCTTCCCGGCCGGCCTGTTTTTGAAACTTGGGTGCAGGCATCTTCTAAGATGTGGATTTCTTGTCCAGCCAATCCGGCCACCCGTAGTGCCACCCAACTCAAGCAGGTGGTTCCAAACTGTCTCTTCTTTTTGGTGTCTTTGTCATTTTGCATATTTTTTTCCTTGTCATGACGTTAAGCACAAGCCCTATGTAGATGGAACTCCTGCCATAAAAAATTGATGAGAACACACACACATACACACACGCACACGCACACTAATACACTGCTCCATCCGTCCCTAAATATCTGTCGCTGTTGGAGTGCGTGTCACAAGTTTAACATGATTTGTAGAAAATACGTGCAACATTTGTATCTTAAAATAAATTTATTAAAATACTAGATTCAAATATCTTTCAAATGATACTAATTATATACCATAAATATTAATATTTTTTAATATATATTTAGTCAAAGTTGTTTCTCGGGAAGCGAAAACGACAGATATTTAGGGACAGTCCCTAAATGTTTGTCGCCACAATTTGCATACCGATAACTTTGACTTGATTTATAGAAAATACGTGCAACATTTCTATCTCCAAATAAATTTATTAAAAAATTAGATTCAACTATCTATCCAATGATACTAATTGTATATCATAAATATTAATATCTTTTAATATATTTAGTCAAAGTTGTTTCTCGAAAAACAAAAACGACAGACATTTAGGGACGGAGGAAGTATGTATCTTCTTGCATTGATACTATGCCAATAAGAAAAACAGAACGAGATTAATTGACTGTACAAGAAACTCCCCTCTGGCAGGTTGCGAATTACTCTTAGCGCAGCTCATTCCTTAGATGACATCAAAAGGCTCGCTGATGCGCTCACTCCCTGGCTCCACATCAAACCTGCTGAGCTGAGTAGAGCTTATTCAGCTTCAAGACTATAAGCATTGTACTATGCCCAGAAGCAATTTCCGATATCAGATTGTACCAGCCCAACATATGTTTTGTGTAATTTAAACTGTGTGCACTCGTTATTGTATAATTTTCAATAATCTTGTTCCATAAAGTATGTAACTTGTTTTGATGCCTCTTTTTTCAAACAATATATGTAACGCTATTCTAAATTACTCCTATTCTCATATCATTATATTATTCGGGACACTAATATATGGTTCAAACATATTGGACGATGCATATTAAATTAGTTGTGCGAGAACATTGGACAAAACGATATGATAATTAGTGACACCTTGGCAATACGTTTCTTATAATATATATTTGTATATATGTGCCATCAATTGGTCTCCAATAATAGTCTCTCTGCAAAATCCTTATGTTAGATATTGTTATTATCGAATCCCTTTGGATTTGAGGGCTCCCCTACTTTAAGAGCAGCATTTTTTTCTGGGCCCAACTTCAACAGCGACTCTCAAATTAGAGCCCCTACTTTAGAACCCACTTGTTAGTCATATTTCTGTTATTTTTTCTATGCGCACATCTGCCTCCTTCCCGATGCACACGATCGTGCGATGGCTCTCGGCCATCGTGGAGATGGGTGGGAGGGGAGGAGCTCTTTCCCAATGCACATTGCCATGTGTGGCTCTCGACCGTCGAGAGTTGGGAGGGAGGCGAGGAACCCAGGGCGAAAGAGCCTCTCATCGTGAGGGTTGGGCTGGAGGGGAGGAGCTCCTTTCAGTGCACACGACTGTGTGGCTCTCGGCCTTCGAAGAGCCAGCCATGGAGGACCTCCTCCCGGGCCTCTCGTCGGGAGGGCTTCGGGTAGTATGGGCTTCCGCCGAGCAAGGGCGCCGCTTGCGCAGCCGCTGCACCGGGAGGGCTCGTTTTTGTAACTGAAAATAGATGCAGGCATCTTCTAAGATGTGGATTTCTTGTCCATCCAATCCGGCCACACGTAGTGCCACCCAACTCTGGTTCCAAACTGCCTTTAATTTTCTTCTTGGGTGTCAAACGCAGATCATACTAACAATAAGAGAAACAGAACATATTTCTATTGCAAAACATACGGACTCTATTCTAAGAATGAAAAGAGAAGGACGAATCCTAATCCTAGTCCATTTGTACGTGGGCTCTTACCAAACTCTTAGACCTTGGCAATACTATGTATACGTGGGAGCTTTATGTTGTAATCATCAATATTCAGACGAATAAAGAATAATCTCCCTATCTCTTGTATATATGTGTTTTACTTTCATCTACTATTTTGATCATGAGAGACGGAGAGGGGAAGGTCCTAACCGCTAACAACATATTTTATAACACGTTATCAGCATGAGAAGCTCTACGTCGACATCGCCGTTGAAGCTGCCACCGATCTTCGACGCCGACCCTTGTGCCGACATCTCGCGGCGACTACTTCGACGACGTCGACATCTCCGACGTTGTTAGCGGAACGGATCTGATACCTCTACCTGCTGCTGATATGAACTGCATTAGACATGCACCATCGTTGTCAAGCAGGCAAATGTACGACAATGCTAAACGCCCTACGCGGTATATATTTACTAATTGCTGCCCTACACGGCATGTGACGTCGATCAAATTGGCATCCTGTGCAAGGTATGAAACACGTCTTGCAGATTGTTTGTGCTGGCCATCGAGCTGGTCTATATACTCTATGCACGTAGAATTGTATATGAAGTGCATATACTCGAAGTATATACATACAGTAATTGAATCTACATGAGTTGAATCTGTGAAAGTATACGGTAATATCTGCGTATTTATTATTGGCTTGCATGCCAGTATGCACCAGACCACGAGTCCACTTGGAGTATATGCACTGGCGCCCCGGCTAGACCAGAAGTACGGTGGCCATCAGCCCATCACGAACTGCAGATTGTGTGCCACCCACCGCAGGTGCTATCCAGACAGGTCGCTTCCTCGGGGCTGGTAGTCCTCCTCGCTCTGTATAGGCCGGATCGAAGTCGCCGTCAGGCGGCCTGCACGCCGCTAGTATCTCCCTGTGTACGCTCGTACACTATCACGAGCGCACGGCTTCGGCCTACACGCTGTCCCTCTGCTGTCCGTGTGCTATTGCATCTGCCCGCCTGCACGCGAGCATACCCTGCAGCGTAGCTAGCATGGTCGGCTTGAAGCCTCTACTAATATTGCCCAAGACCGGCTTGCCAAGTTGCCATGACTCGGCATAGCATCGCGCAATCCGGCAAGAACACCACTTTTATGTGGCCAGCCACACGCGGCTCGCGGCCTACTCGCTCCTGTTGGTCAGCAATATGCATTGCAGCCCTGAAGCGTGTTGCACTACAGAAAAACGGCATGAAGCTGTATTGATATTATTTAGTACAGAGTAGTATATATGGTAAATTGATCACGTTGATCATCTATCCACTACATCAGCAGCTAGCAGCTGATAGATTGATTGATTTATAGAAACCTGTAGTTTCAATATTCTAATCTAATATATATTCTGACTAGTCTATGTACGCATGAATTAGTGAATTGATGCTAGCATGCATCTCATCACCGTCGCAGATATGCAAGCTCGCAGATACTCGTACGGACGGACCACAGGTTGCGCCTTATGATGTACACGAAGTACATATTATTTTTGTACATGTAGTACCTGTATACATGAACAGTACATGCTTCACCGGATTTGCATATAGGATTGATTAAATAAAGAAAAACAGAAAAAAAGAATTCTTCTGTTGGAAACTTTTGCATGCTTATCTATTGTTTATATATAAATGCAATGTGTTGATATGCTTATGCTCTTTTGGATGCGTTATCATCACACATTATGAATTGTATACCATTGCAAGAGTAAAATTTTAAATGATTACACTATGGGCTCTCTAAATCCTACATGTCTTAGATTTATCACCCTTAAGAGGCTCATATTTGTTTTTAGGGAGAATTATGTATTTGGCACTGAAATAAATCAGCCTTTTGTATTTGGCACTAAAAATTTTGAACTTTCTTATTTGGCACCAAGTTGAAATTTTCTTCCCTAGATAGCACTGCCGGAATTGGGCTAGTAACAGCGTCAAGTAGCTGGTAAAATGACATGAATGCCCTTCTTTGTAGCAGAAATACATGATGCCAAATAGGAAAATAATAGATGGACAGGTTGTCAAATAAGAAAATTATAAATATCACAAATTCTCTAGTCTTGGAGGATATATTGGATAAATTAACTCGCACCGTTGTGGAATGAATGAATGAAACAGTGTCTATATATTGCTTATTAGTAGTCGAAATTCTGGTAGGTGGTGAAGGTTTGTCCGAACTACCACCACTCCGGCACGACGTCCTTGAAGACGAGGTTCTGGCCGCCGGTGGACACGAGCGCGAAGCTGAGTCCCTGGCCGATGAGCCCGCGGGAGAGGCAGTGCCAGTTGGCGCCCCAGTTCCTGTACATGGGGATCCAGTCCGTGTTGCTACCCTTCATCGCCATGCTCTAGATGGAGCCGCTGCCGGTGATGTTGGTGATGAGCACCATGTAGAAGCCGTTGAAGACGGCGATGGTGAATCGCACACCGCCGCTCTTCCAGCACTTGACCCGCTGGTAGAGGACGGGGATGATGCCGACGTTGTAGATGCCGATGTTCTCCTAGGCGGGCTGGGACATGCCGAAGTGGGGGCGGGGCGGGCCGCACCAGCCGCCGGCAGGGAGCTCCCGTGGCGGGGAGGTCCCAGTTGGGCGGGGCAGAAGTTGGTGGCGGAGACGACGGCCCAGTTGTTGCCGGGCTTGCACCACCCGGTCTTGCTGCTGTCGCAGATGATCACGTAGCACTGTCCGCACGACGTGCCATCGTTGAAGAGCGCCGTGCTCAGCGCCGCGTTGTTGATGCCATAGGCCTGCTCGTACAGATCGTTGTACCCACACGTGCCACCTGCATACGTACGTGCTCGTTGATCATATCAAAGTCTGCACACCCATGACCCAACGAAAGACAAAGGTAGCTATAGGTTACCCACCCATTGTGTCGGAGCCGTCAACGCCGCCGTAGAACGTGGCGATGGCCGGAAGCCAGTCGCCGGATCTCACCGGCGAGACGAAGAGTGCAAGGACGACAGCATCACGGGAGACAGGAGCGCTCGGCCGCTCGGGAAGTCCAGGGAGAAATTGGATGCGTGAGTAACAGAGGGTATGCTAGTCACACTAAGAAAAAACTGACACGGTCAAAATAGTCAACTAACAGATGATTGGATGAAATGAATGGTTGTGCCATATAGGGAAGAAAATTTTAACTTGGTGCCAGATAAAAAAGTTTAAATTTTTAAGTGCCAAATACGAAAGACTGATTTGTTTCAGTGCTAAATACACAATTCTCTCTTGTTTTTACTAGCATAATGATTTTTTTGGATGAACGAATGCTTGGTATTAATTCTAAAAATTTGTATGTACCATAATTCTAAAAAATACTAGGATGCATCTAAGAATATTTTGTATAGCCATCCACTATCTTTTTACACCTTGCTACTTGTTTAATCATAGTAAACCTATGCGCATGTTATAATAATATATGCATACCTTCGTGAAGAAGAAATATCCTGGAATTACTCTAAATAGTAGAATTATTGTTATGGTCATTATTAAATCCATGTAGAATATTTTGCTACCATTGAAGTGTAGTTAATTCAGGATATATATTTCATGATTATTCTCTAGAATGAGTATATGGTTGAGAGAAATAACAAATGCATTGTAGGACTCACTGCATGAGAAAAATCCCAAATTATGATTATAGAAGAATATCATATTGCATTGAAAGTCGAATTTTCAAGCTTGTATGCCATAGATTGAGGTATAATGTTGATCTATAAATAAACAATAGCTTGAAGCTTTGTATTGAATGTCTAGAAGACAAGATGATAAATAAGATTTAATTAATTTATATTCTCGAAGAAATATCTCTTGTGTATAGAATATCAAAGAGCAATATAATATAAGAAGTATTTGAATTTATCATCAGAAATTACTCAAATAGAAATTGAGTTAGAATTTTTAACAGGATATATGACTTGCATATGTTACACTCCTAGAAGGATTATAATTACATATCACAACTATGAAGTAGTGCATGCATGAAGCTGCTAAATGTTAAGCATAGAAGCTAAGACATGTAAGAATGGATAAGAATTAGAATATTTAAGGTTTTTGAAGGGTCGAGATGGCGGACTAGAGGGGGGGTGAATAGTCTTTTCTAAAATTAATCGCGTCGGCTAACCGATATAAATGCGGAATTAAAACAATCGGTCTAGCCAAGACTACACCCCTCTATATATGTTCACTAGCACCTTACAAAGATACTAATAAAGCAACTAAGGTGCCGGGCTAGCTAGAGCTCTCCTAAACAATTCTAGGAGCAAGGTCACACAAACCTATGCCACTAGTACTTTGAGTAACAAGGGAGCTCCTACACATGCTAGTAAGCAAAAGCACAAAGCTAACTAAGCTCACTAGCAATGCTCAATAACAAGGCAACCAACGCCTAATTAGAGAGCGCAAATACTTAGCTACACAAACTAAGCAATGTGACTAACAAGGTTACTAAAACCAAATTAGCCACGCAAGGGAGCTACTTCTATGCTATACAAGCAAGAAGGTAATTAGTTAGCTACACAAGCTATCTAATTACAAGAGC
The DNA here is from genome assembly GCA_904845875.1 of Miscanthus lutarioriparius. Classification (NCBI taxonomy): domain Eukaryota; kingdom Viridiplantae; phylum Streptophyta; class Magnoliopsida; order Poales; family Poaceae; genus Miscanthus; species Miscanthus lutarioriparius. The sequence goes on along the minus strand of CAJGYO010000001.1, from coordinate 67,576,581 downwards.
AACTACACAAGCTTAAGATATATATATATAAGTAATTGTAAGCTTGTGTAATGGGGATGCAAACCAACGGGAAGAACAAGGTTGACACGATGATTTTTCTCCCGAGGTTCACGTGTTTGCCAACACGCTAGTCCCCGTTGTGTCGACCGCTCCCTTGGTGGTTCGGCGGCTAATTAGCATCACCCGCTAAGCCCGCACGTCGGGCACCGCAAGAACCTACCCCTTGAGTGAGGGTAGCTCAATGACACGCTTTACTAAGGTTGCTCTTCGTGACTCCCGCGGGGCGAGCACAATGCCCCTCACAAGCACTTCTCCAGAGCGCCGCACAAGCTTCTTGCGCGCTTCGACGGAGACCACCACCAAGCCGTCTAGGAGGTGGCAACCTCCAAGAGTAACAAGCACCACCGGCTCGCAACTCGATCACCTAGTGCCACTCGATGCAACCTCACGATGCAATCGCACTAGAATCGCTCACTCACACAATCGAATGATCACTATCAAGTATATGTGTGATGGAGGGCTCCCAAGCACTCACAAGCATGGACACTAAGTCCCTTGAGGTGCTCAACACCAGCCATGGCCAAGGGCCACTTCTATTTATAGCCCCAAGGGCTAAACTAGCCGTTACCCCTTCACTGGGCAACGGTCGGGCCGACCGGACGCTCCGGTCGTGTTGACCGGACGCTGGACCTCAGCGTCCGGTCGCCCGCAGACGACCACGTGTCCCGATTCCAACGGTCACTTGACCTGACCGGACGCAGCAGCTTCAACTGACCGGACGCTGGACCTCAGCGTCCGGTCGTTTCCAGTAAGCTCCCGAGCATGACCGGACGCGTCCGGTCGAACGCGATCGGACGCAGCACCAGCGTCCGGTCACTCTCCAGCTTATGCGTCATCGTACGTCAGCGCGACCGGACGCAGCCAGCCAGCGTCCGGTGCATTCAGATCCAGCGTCCGGTCAGTTGACCGACGCCAGCATCTTCACGACCAACTCGTTCTGACTTCTAACTTCTTCACCCTTGCTCCAATGTGCTAACCACCAAGAATTTGCATCCGGCGCAATAGAAAATAGGCATTCTATTTTCCCGAAAGCGCCGAATCCCGCCTCGCAAGCTCGGCGGGAGGGAGAGAGGGACCCAAACCCATCTCACCCCTGCAAACACCACCTCCTTTGTAAATGTGCCAACACCACCAAGTGTACACCACCATGTGTATGTGTGTTAGCATTTTCACAATCATTTCCCAAAGGATGTTAGCCACTCAACTTGCCACGCCACTCGATCCTAGCGACAATGCAAAGTTAGATCACTCGAGTGGCACTAGATGACCGATATGCAAACAAGTTTGCCCCTCTTGATAGTACGGCCATCTATCCTAAACCCGGTCATAAACTTCTCTACACACCTATGACCGGTGAAATGAAATGCCCTAGGTTATACCTTTGCCTTGCGCATTCCATTCCATTTCCTTCAATGTCGATGCAACACATGCACCAACAAGATCAACAATGATATGATCCACTTCATATCATCACATGATCATATTGGTTCATCGATCTTGACTCTACTTGCTCATCACCATTGCTATCGTCCATCGGCGCCAAGTCTTGCTCAAGCTTCACCGCCACGCGGTCCATCACTCCAAAGCCTTTGACTTGCCCTTCACGCTTGCAACCGGTCCATCAAGCCAAGTCTTGTCTTGATCTTCTCCACCTTGATCACATGACTCAATGTCATGTCTCATGTGCAATAAGCTCCTTCATCATCACATGTGTGAGCTTTGCAACATTTCTAAGCCATTTTCACCTCCATGGCATATGTTGCTCATACACATGTACCTGTGGACTAATCACCTGTGTATCTCACATAAACACAATTAGTTCTCCTAGGTTGTCACTCAATTACCAAAACCAACAAGGACCTTTCAGTTTTCTTGAAGAAGAACCTAAATCATGTGCTTACAGACTTGTTTTGTCTTTGGAATTACTATCCTAAAGTATTAGTGGCGGCGATGCTTTAAGTTTTCATTCCAGTTGAATTAAGTAGATTTTATAAACTTGTAGAAGAGTTAATGGTTATTTTATTACCTTGAAGACTAATATAAAACATTTAATATTATTAGATGCAATTCTTACTTGCTGTAATATGTGTTAATCTTGTATGGAATATAGATTTATATGTTTTACATATAAATAATTGTCTATTTTTGCCTATCTAAAAGTTTTGCATCAATTTTATCCACAAAAAAGCCTCAGTTAACCATAAAAGTTATAGTTCTTTGTGCACTACTACCATATAGGTAGAAGGGAAATTGAATTTCCTAAAAGCACATAAACAATTGGATTGTACTGGCATGTGAATTGATCTTAAAAGGACCAATTTAGCCAAGAAATAGTATGATCCATAAACTAAGTATTTGATACTTTAGCCCAGAAACTAGAAGTTCATGTCCTACCCTAAATCTGTTGTTATACACTGAATAGTATACTGGATATGTGAATTTCATGCCACAACCAATGAATACTAGAAGTATGATTGGATTGTATGAAATATTAGAAATGATTATTCTTAGATGATGCATAAAGCATATTACTACTTGAAGTAACTATGGCATGAGAGGGAGGAATTTTTGGGTAAAGGCATAAGAAAATGTGGGTAATATATATTTAATAGGCATAGCCTTCCTAAATCTATCTTTAAGTGCATGTATCAGGACTTGAAGTCCTAGTCGCGTCCCTTCCGGCCGAGTTAACTTTCACTACATTGCATTGATTGCAAGTAAGGTTGTAGCTTTGCATTTTGTTGTTATCTTTACATTGAATTGGATATCAACATTCCACGTTACACATGAATGTGTATCACTATGTTGTGCACTCTTGTCGAGCTGCAACAATCTCCATTCCTGCATGAATATTAGCATAGAAGCTATATTCATAACTTGTAGCTACTACCTTTTCCCCTCATAATTAAATTGGCTAGCTAGCACGCTAATTCTCATTGAACTAAGGAATATTTTACTTTCAATGCGTTGCATGCATAAGTGATATATTGGTCTACGACCAAGTAGCCTAAGATCAGGAGTTGGCTAATCTGAAATTAGCTAAATAGAGAAGTGATCCAATTGATGGGATGAATAATTGTGGAATTAAGATGGTGGATAACACACTTAGATGAACTGGGATTTATGAAGAAAAGACATTTGGGGAATTTTACATTAATAGCAATTAGAAAGTCTAAAAGAAATTTCATGTGAGTTTGAATGTTGCGTATTCTATATTTTTGAAGTATATGGTCCATTTTTTTTGTATGAGTACTTGGGTCAATTATTTTGGCTAAACAATAAAGAAGCTAGACAATGAAATAGTTTTCTAAACTATGATATGTGCAAATCAGAGGGAGAACATCCCTGAGTTTATAGGAATGTTGAACATTCTTAAGTGCACTTTATGTATTCTAGCTCACTGCATTAATGAATAATAACCCCCATGTTTAAATATGTGCGTTAATATTTCCTATAAATCTCTATCATAGCATACATGAATGGGCCTCCACTTGTAGTTGGAGATACATGAATTTGAATTATTTTAAGCTCATCATTGGAGATATCTTTTGAAGTATGCTATTAAAGATCTAATATTGACATTAGGGGGAGAGAAAGCCTATTTTGAATGTCAAATATTATTTCCACAGAAGAAAAATGATCTAAAGAAAATATTTCTCGGAGCTTGAAGTAGAAACAATATCACGCACTAAGTCAAACAATAGTTTGACTAATGCTCTTGTGAAGCATGAAGCGGAGCATATGCCAGATATTTTTGAAAAATAAGAGGAGTAACTTGAAGTTATAAACCAAAAGTTATCTCTACTAGTAGTAAACTAAATATTATATACTATCAAGCTAAAATTTAAGGGGGCGCCTATAGATTCTAGTTTAATGTATACTTGTCAAATGAAATAAGAACAAACTCCTCCATTTTCATGAAGAGAACACCTCATGAAGAAGGTTAAACACCTCATGAAGAGGATCATCACGAAGATGAAATCCAACACACTAAGTGCGCGCATCATTAGTGTTCGGTATGCAGAACAACAAATCATCACTTGTTTGGAAATAACAAAGAGACAGAATAATATCATATTATGAGAATATTGGGAGAAAATAATAGTTGTCGACAACGCTATCTCTATAATTACAAATGTTTCTCTTATGAGAACCCGGATCCAGAAAACAAAGTCCATGACAAAGTCACCTGCAGCGATTATATCGGGTTAATAAAGAAAGCAATTGAGGTTGAATCTCCTACTAAAAAGAAATAAATATTCTGCTATATCTCTGACAAATGAATTGAATGATTATGGAATATAAAGTGAATAAGTGGATTATAAAAATCCATATAATTCCTAAAGAATATAAATCGCAACATATGAAAATTAAATCTTATACAATTACTAAGAAGTCTAAGGTAGAATATATTCATGATGAATATTGAAGTATCAAGAAGAGCATATCCTAGAAGGAAGAGTCATCGAATGACTTGATAGTGAATAACACTATATCATTGTGTATATCACATAATAATCTCTCATGTAGTAGAGAATATATCTCATAGAAGAGAAATATTATTTATCAAAAATGAGAAAGTCCTTGAAGGAGTTAATCCATAAAGGATTTACCGATCGATTTTTAAATAAACACCATTAATTCCTGAAGTGAATAGATACCCGAGAGAAAGGAAATGAGGAATCTTAAATACCATGAAGGTGTCCTACAAACACTGAGAAAGTCCATATTGAAAGGCTAGTAATGAAGTGATGATATCCTCTAAATACCATAGAAGGTATAAGAATAATGGTGACTTTGGTAATTGAATTATCCCCTAAATACTAAATGGAAGACCGGATCATTTAGTGATACAATTAAAATCCTGAAGATTTGTAGAACATATAATTTCAAAATCCACTAAGAAAGAATTATAAGTACTCAAACTCTAGTATAAGTTTGATGCACTAGAATATATTGAATATTGTAACTTATTTACCCCTATAATCCTCTAAAAGGATTTATTACCTTGAAGGATAAAATTTATTTATTTTGCACAACTAATAAGTGGTTATTATGCATTGAGCATATTGCTCTTGTTTTTCCCATATAATTCATAGAAGAATTATGAGCCAACTTTTTAAAAAATATAGTATTATGGTACTACATACCATTAATTAAGCACACATTTATGAAAAGTGTGGTTTGGACAATAAAGTTCAAAATTTTGCTTTATGAGAGGAGCATATTTTTATTGACTCTACCTTGAAGGTAAACCACTGGAATTATAAAGATCAAGTAGATCATATTTGCTAAAACACTGAAGTTTATGCGTAGATCATGAATATCAATATCTATCATGAAAAATGGAATATCCTGAAGAATACATGGCCAAGAAGGTTAAATGTTGTACTCTTTTTCCCTATGTGAGTTTTTACTTGAAGGTTTCTCATACAAGGTTTATTATAAGACAGCATGTAAAATGCAATTAATGAATGCGATGTACTCTTTTCTTCAAGAACTTTTTTTTCACTGGATTTTCAGATAGAGTTTTTAATGAGGCATGTGCATATCGTGGTAACCGTCCAAGGAGAAGTGTTGTAAAACATACAGACTCTATCCTAAGAAGGAAAGGAGAAGGAGAAATCATAATCTTAGTCCGTTTGTACGTAGACTCTTACCAAACTCTTAGGCCTTGGCAGGATCACATATACATGAGAGCTCTATGTTGTAATCACCAATATTCAGATAAATAAAGAATAATTTTCCTATCTCTTGTGTCTACGTGTTTTACTTTTATCTACTAATTTGATCACGAGAGATCAAGAAGGAAAAGTGCTAATCACTGGCAACCCATTTTTATAGCCATTTCGACCGAGATCAATAATTGAATGCACAACTTTCCTCTCTCTGCTTATTTAAGACAGCGCGCTGGGGTCTTTTTTTTTTGTTAAAAAAAACACATCATACAGACACGTTGTACGTACCTGGGCACGTACAACGGGGCTTCTCGGCTCGTCTCTTCGCTGGAGTTTTTGCAGAAAGCACCCTGCCGCGTCGTCTCACGAGACGACGGGAGACGCTCGTGCTCCGAGGCGGAGAAGGCGGCTCCAGCAGCGTTGTACGGCTCATCTCTCCGACTCGACGACAGCCGGATCCCGTGCGCGCGGTTGTGGTTTGGAGGTTGGTCCGTTATTTTCCGACCGCGTCTGGCGCCTCGTCGAGGAGGTCTCCACTCCTCCCTCACCCTCCGCCATGGATCTTGACGGCGGCGGCGGCGGCGGTGGCGCCACGGCCGGCACGGCGGGGGAGAAGGCAGCGGCGACAACCGAGAAGACACCTTCGAGCTGTGGCTGGAGGCCTTTGACGCTGCGAGCAAGGAGGAGGCTGAGGCGATTGTCGAGCGGATCTACAGATGAAGGCAGTTGGTGGCTTGGTGCCAAGGTCGTTATGGACTTATCAGAACAAGCCTTTTCAATGGTGAGATGTGAGACCCTGCAAATTTTTTGTGCAGACAGCATGCCGGTGATTTTTGTTAAATTTTTTCCCTGAATATAGCATGCCGGTAATGTTCTGAAAGAGGTTCTATGTTCTGTGCAGAGGATGACATTCTTCTGGAGCTTCTATGTTCTGAAAGAGCTATCTGCTTTCAGTAAAATGCGTGACCTGTTTTAAGTTTCTGTGTGAAGTTGATATGGCTGCATTTTGTTGCAGTTCTGATAAGGCTGTGACCATGGTGCTGCAGTTCTGATACAGCTCTTATTTAGTTGTGCTATATTCTTTTTCGTCAGTGTCCAGTGTCATGCTTTGGTGAGTATACACTATGGCCATGTAATAGTGCAGCTAGCGTCATTTGGTATTGTTACAAGTTCTGTAACCATGCCGTTGTTCTGTATGCATGGCAGACAGGCAGTTGCATGAACTGAATGGCTTTCGCTTTTTCAGTCTGCCTGTTTCATCAGCTTGTGTCTATTCAGTTTGCTTGTGAGTATGACCATTTGCTTCTGACTTGTGAGTACATTTTCGGTAGGCACTAGTTGCATTGCACTCTGTAGCACCCTTCTTTTTTCTTTTCTTTCTTCAGAACAAGTAGGCATGAGCTGCTGTGTTAGAAACTGACCCCAGCTTTCAAGTGCCGGATGCACCAAAAATGTTGCAACTAAATTTTCAAAAACAATATTTCAACTATATATAATATCATTTATTTAATGATTTTTTTTAAAATAATAAAAATGTCATCATATCTATTTTATTTAAGTTTGATCCACTATTTATCAAATAGCAACACAATGGCGTACAAAATGGTATTCATGATTGATCTTCTCTACATGCAAAGCATTAAATAACTTACAGACGATTCTTGTCTATGGGTTGTACAATATGTCTTTTTGCCGTCTGTATGTTGTTACTGACCTCGAGGATCTGAGAAGATAACCACTCCACAGGTGGAGATGATATATATATAGAGAGCCACATGGGCCATATGGGTCTCTAGTAGGGCCTTCATACACTTAACACCCCCCTTCAAACTCAAGGTGGAAGCGGAGGATTTGAAGCATTGAGTTTGATTAAGTGAAGCTGATGCTGCTCTCGAGTTTGTGCTTTAGTGAAAAAGTCAGTCAATTGCAACTCTGAAGGCACATACCGGAGAGAAATAGTTTTCTGATAACAATGAGACCGAGTAAAGAAGACATCCACACCAATATACTTTGTAAGTTCATGCTTCGCAGGATTATTGGCAATTTGTATGGCCCCAGTATTATCACAGAGAAGAGGTGTAGCAACATTGCAAGCAATACCAAAATCAGCCAAACAACCACCGAAGCCATACAATCTCTGCAGTAGTACTAGCAAGGGCTCAAAGTTCGGCCTCCGTACTAGAACGAGATACAACTCATGTTTCTTGGACTTCCATGCAATAGAAGAACCAAGAAGAATGCAATATCTAGTGATGGAACGTCGATCTGTTGGGTCACTCGCCCAAGTGGAGTCCGAGTAAGCATGAAGCTGAAGCGGACTATCATGCGCATAGAATAAACTTTGAGATGATTTCCCCCGTAAGTATCGCAACACACGAAGTAAATGTCCAAAATGAACAGAAGTTGGAGCACAAACAAACTGACTCAAAATATAGACGACATGATATCAGGCCTGATGACAGTGAGATGAACAAGGCTGCCCACAATATGCTGATATTGAGAGAGATCCTCAAGAGGTACCCCATTGGTGAGACGAAGCTGCAAGTAAAGATCCATAGGTGTAGTTGCAGTTCGATTATCAGTGATGCCTGAACGAGCAATAAGATCTTGTATGTACTTAGACTGAGAAAGACGGTATCCGTTGGTAGATTGCTTGACCTCAATGCCTAAGAAATAACTGAGAGGACCCAGACTAGACATCTGAAATTCAACACTAAGCTGTTGCTTCACATGAGAAATGTGATCCTCATCATCACCCGTAATTAGCATATCATCAACATATAGAAGAAGCAAAGTACGAAATGAACAAATAAAGCTAGATCATGATCACTAGGTGAAAAACCAGCAGTCCGTATCATAGATACAAAACGCTCATGCCAAGCACGAGGAGCCTGTTTAAGGCCATATAAAGCACAGAGAAGACAACAAACATATCCTGGAGGAGCAACAACACCTAAAGGTGGTTGCATATAAACTTCTTCAGTCAAATCGCCGTGAAGAAAAGCATTCTTGAAATCCATTTGAGATATATGCCAAGAAGAAGCAGCCACTGCAAGTAATGTGCGAACCGTTGTTATATGAGCAACAGATGCAAATGTCTCATCATAATCTGGACCTTGAGTCTGCTGAAAACCTCTAGCAACAAGATGAGCCTTATATCTCTCTATAGAGCCATTAGACTTGGTATTAACTTTGAATTTCCCACTTAGATGTAATAGGTACCGTGTGTGATGGCAATGGAACAATATCCCAAGTGCCTTGACGATCAAGAGCAGCAAGTTCCTCAGACATAGCTAGCTGCCATTTTGGAATATGAGAAGCTTCCTGATAAGTGGATGGCTCATCAACAATAGCATTCACATGAGTAAAACCATACCTGTAACTCATCAGAGACAATAGATGACTCATCAATAGTATTATTAGAATCATCAATAGCGGGCTCGTCGGGACTGGCCAAGGTGGTAGAACTAGAGGGAAGCTGAGTGGGGTTTTTAGGACAACTACTGAAGACACGTGTGATAGGTGGTTTTAAAAAAGAGTGAGGTGGTGTAGGTGTAGGTATTGTAGGAGGTAAAGGTGGCATGATGGAAATAGGAGCAGATGTTGTGGAGGCATCATCGCTAGATGAAATGGGAGGAAGACATAAAAAGAGGTGGACTCTGTGGGAGAATGCGAGGGCTTGATGGAAGGGTTATAAAAGAAAGGACGGTCCTCAACAAAATTAACATAACAAGAGACGTGTATGCGATGGGAAGAAGGGTTATAGCATCGATAACATTTATGCTTAGGACTATACCCTAGAAAAACACACTCAACAGACTGTGCAGTTAATTTAGTACGCTCACGAGGGGCAAGCAAAACATAGCATGTGCATCCAAAAACACGAAGATGATCATAGCTAGGAGGATTACCATAAAGTACTTCACCAGGACATTGGTCTGACAGTTTGGATGAGGGTTGCCTATTAATGAGATAGACAGCAGTGGAAATAGCTTCACCCAAAAACGATAAGGGACAAAAGATGAAATCAAAAGGGTGCGAGCTGTCTCTATGAGATGGTGATGTTTCCGTTCAGCAACACCATTTTGAGCATGAGCACCTGGACAAGAGAGTTGTGCAAGTGTACCCTTAGAATTGGCGAAAAGTAGCAGACAATATATTCACCCCCAGAGTCCGAACGAAGAATTTTAATGGGAGTAGAAAACTATGTGTGAACCATGCGAACAAAAGACTGATAAATAGAACACAACTACGAACGATGTTTCATGAAATAAATCCATGTATAGCGAGAATAATCATCAATAAAAATGACATAATATTTGTGGCCACCCTTTGTAGAAAAAGGTGCAGGACCCCATACATCGGAATGAATAAGATCAAAAGGTCTAGCAGAATGAGAAGTACTAGAAAATATGTGAGTTGTATTTGTTTGCCAAGCTTGCAACCCTTACAATGAAAGCTAGACTCAATAGATGTATGACCTAAACAACCTTTATTTATCATGGAGGACAAACAAGACCCACAAAGATGACCAAGACGATGAAGCCACTTGGTGAAGGAAGAGGCTGAAGACGATGCAGCGGATGAGACATGAGATGTAGATGCAACAGGCGAAGGAAGAGGCTGAAGACGATGTAGCGGATAAGACATGAGCTGTAGATGCAACAGGCAAAGGAAGACGTAGGGTGTCTAGAACGTAGAGGCTAGAAGCACCTTTTATGGCGATGGCCAGTCCCAATCACTTTCCCGCTGCGACGGTCCTGAATAAAACAAGATGAGTCATCAAAACCAACAAAACAATTCTGGTCGGTAACTTGACCAACCGATAGAAGATTCATAGACAACTAAGGTACAAAAGAAACATTGGCTACAGAAAAATGATTATTGCAAAGTGAACCCTGATGAGTGATAGAACAAGATGTACCATCGGCTGTCTGAACAGAAGCACCATTAGTGACCGGCTTGCAGGCAACCAACTGGGACTGATCGGATGTCACATGAAGGAGGCTCCAGAATCAAGCACCCAAGACGACGGAGCACTCACGGTCGAGGAAGCAGCAACAAAAACTAACCTAATAGGACCTAAACCTCGAGGAGTGGAAGAAGTACCATGACCATGAGCAGCACGACGGGCATGACATTTAGCCAAATTCTCTGGATGCTTAGCAAACAAGTATCTAAACTGTGATTAGTCCTGCCAGAATGCTTACAGGGTTCTTTGAATGCACCGGTCCTCTGAGAAGCAGTCAACACACTATGAGGGTGAGACATAGAAGAGGACAAGGACTACAGACGTGTCTCTTCAGCAAGTAAGTCAGACAATGCCTGTGCCATGGTCAGAGTTGAGGAAGTATGAAGCAGCCTTGTACAAATAGAATCAAACTCTACCCTGACTCCCATGACAAATCTATAAGTAAGAAACTACTCAATAAATGAAAGTGTTGTACAGTTCTAACCTATACACTAAGGTACCATGGAGGTCAAAGAACCCATCAACCGATCGAAGACAGAATAATACTCATCAATGGACATGTCTCTCTATTCAATAACATGAAGTTGCTGCATGAGAGTATGTTGAAGGGCACCACTTTCTTGAACATAGCGTGCCTTCAAATAAGACCACATGGGTTTGGCTTGCTTAAACTTACATTGACTCATAATCATGGTGTGTTTAACACTGTTAACCATAGCAGCCATTACTTTTCCATCATTTATTTTGCAGCTTTTGACTACAGCGGTGTCGCGGGGTCAGAACCGCGGCAAGCATTGTTGTTCGAGTCGGTGTCAGAGTACGTGTCTCCGGTGGCTCGGGTGGACTCAAGAACACAAGAATCATAGAGAGGATGCAACAGTTTATCCTAGTTTGGGCCGATCGATGCCCTATGTCCAGCAGCTGATGATCCTTATACTCAAGAGCACCCAAAATCAGGGGGTTACAACAGAGTCTATAGGAGGTAGAGAGAGATTTGGTAGGGGGTTAGCTCGGTGCTAATACTAGGTTGCCTCGCCGCCGGTGGAACCTTTCCCTCGTCAGAGAGGAGGAAGACGATGGGTGCGGTGGAGGAGCTCTCGGTGCCCCTCTCTAGGTTGCCCTGCTCTCGGTGCTGAGCAGGAGCGGATCGGTGAGGAATGGAATGATCTGTCTAGGATCATTCTCCTCCCTCTAGGATCCGACCTTACCGCTTATATATCGAGATAGGTTGGGTACATGGTAGTTTGGGGGGTTGAGCCTATGGTCTACATGCACCGGAGTCCAGGATGGTCTTGCAGCGGCGCTCTATGGACTGTGGTGATGTCGTGAAGCCAAAGAAGCCCTGTGCATTGTTCGTCTGGCCTATTCTAACATGCTGAGTGTTAGGCTATGTCGGCTTGGACCGGCCTCCCCCAGGCTCACCTTCTGGAGTCTTCTTGGTGGCGAGGGAGGTCGGCTCAAGGGGCTAACGCGCAGGCCCAGAAGCCCTCGAGCCCCTAGAGGCCGAGGAGGAGCTTATCTTCTTATGTCACGCCCCGTGCGTGACCCAGTCGGGGCAGCGGCTAGCGAAGCCGTGCCCAAGGTGCAGTGTCGGGGAGCCCCCGAGCCTCGATGGCTCAGGGCATGTCTTCTTGTGCCTGAGTCTTGGCTAGCGTCGTAGGCCAGGCAGGAGCCAAGGATCGGGCTCAGGCTTCTCATCGATCGGGAGTTTAAGGCTCGGATGAGCCCCCGAGCCCTAAGCAGAGGCCGTGGCGTCCTTAGGCTCAGCCGAGTTTCTCTGTCTAAGGGTGCGTGTGAGCGTACGTGATGGGTATAGTCCCTGAGTCCCTGAGTGATCCTGGAGGGATCGGTCGGGGGGTCTATTTGGTTGGGAACCATTGATCCCGAGGCTTAATATACACATATGTTAGGATCTCATCAGGAGCCCCCGAGCCCTTCGTGGCCTCACTTGTCCTGGTTCTTGATGGCAATGAAGGGCTAAATTCTATCTTCTGGTGTCCGAGCTAGCCTTGGTGGGGATGGCTTCTGCTGACGAGAGTGCGATGCCCTGTGTGGGGCCCTCTCCTGAAATGTGACAGGGTGTTTGGCTGTTGAGGCCGTGTGTTGGTATTTATTAACGTGTCACTTGTTTTAAGTAGCCACCTATTATAAAACTATATCTCCTAACATTACTTTACTAGGTTGTCATCCCTAGTGATGATACCAGAGATGCTTGTTGGAACTACTCAGCATTACTACTAGAATAATACTAAGTAGTTCTTTATCATTTATGTGACTAGAAAGAATAAATATATGAATGAAAAGGATCTGCAAGCGCACAGATAATATACCATTATAGCATTTTACCCGAGAGTATTTCAGGTATTGTTATTTATATTTTTACCATAGGGATGGTCTAGCATGGATATGTTTTGATAACTTATACTATTGAAGGAGAAGTAAATCATAACCAATATTCTACTCATAACAGGGGTAAGTCATAGGATAATATATATATATATATAAGTATTGATCAATGATAAATCACTCAGAGTACTCCTTTCTATGGTGTTAGCATGGTCAGGTAGAATATTAGAAGAATAATTCCTAAGTCATTCTTAATTACAAGTCAAAGCATACATTGATTAGTGCAATTATACCTAGTAATCATTGCTCAGATCATCGTCATATCTACACATAAGGGATATTACTAAGGAAGATTAAGAACAGAGCTCGCCCTTCCTTCGTAACCGAACACTACGTGCGCCTATATTCGGGGAGTGGACTACAAAGGACTCAACGGGAGTGTCACATCCACGATCTACCACATGACCCATAATATAGGGTGTATCCACAAGTAAACAACGTATAAGCACCACGCTTACACAATGTCGACCACTCACCCATGGTACCTTAGAGTGAGCGCTATACGAACTTATGCATGAACATGATGATAATCTAACTATACTAAGCATATAATCAAAGTAGACGATGAACATTGTAACGAAGAACATGAATAAGATGAATACTAATATTGTCAAAACAATTGTAACTAGCATATAAAAGTAATGGAGGTACAAAAGAGAGAAGGGTACAAAGATTATACCGAACCAATGCTCTTGACACGATCGGGAATCCAAGCGAAGCCTGCTCGCCTCCCTCTAGACCTAGCCTAATTAGCTATGCCCTAGAATGTGGTGGAGCTCTAAGGATGATTAGGGTTTCTGTCTTCTCAAATGACTTATGCCTTTAGGGGGCCAGGGGCTGATATATATAGGCCAGAGCATCCAACGTGAGCCCTTGGATCAAACTGACTTAAAGGACGACATAGATGCAACCTAGGAGGTGGTGGAGAACCGACATTGCGACGCGGAGGCTGACAAGTGGGCCCAGGGGCTGGGCGGCCTGTAGGTGGGGCCGGGCAGCCCCACTTGGTAGCCTCTCGCCCTCCGCTTCAGTGTGGAGCCCTCTCGAGTCTTCTGGAACCTTCCGATGTCCATTTCGCTGTGGATAAGCGCAATTAAATCTGACATGTAGGTCCACTTTGATGGTTTTCTGGATAAACCCTGCAGAAAATACAAATTCACCAAAACTTATGAAATTTGTTAGTTTAAACCCCTAAACCTTTGTTGGTGATTATATTTATGCCCTTATGTATGTTATATTTATGGTTTATAATGGTTGTTAACTACCGTCAACACCGAGCGATAGTGGTGCTGACCCCTTTTTTGGTCCTATGTCGTGTAGGTCTGTGGCTCGAGCGAGCGTTACCGATCTTAAGCCTGAGGGCACCCTTCTTTTTGGTTAGAGCCTGCTGTGGGTCAGGTGATCGAGAGTTTCTAGGCTCTAGCTCGGGGCCGCCTGATCACCCGGTGTGCCACGCCTTTCTAGGGGCTTCGGTAGCAGGCCCCGATCTTCTCGGGTTGGCCTTCTTGGGCTAACCCTCTGCGGCAATAGGTCAGGGCGTGGGGAGCACGCCGAGCTCAGATGGGGGACTCTTGTTGGGCCCACCACTTAGCGGCTCTCGACCCAACTTTAGATGGTTGGTTAGTTTTAGGGGTGCGCCGCCCGGGCGCCCGTTGATGGGGTGTAACACCTCGGGTGTTTAAAATACTAAAACCTGACATGTCATCATATGCATTGCAAATCATTTGGCATTTGGTGAAAACTTTGAGATGCATACACTAAAACAAGTTTATATTCATGTGGTATGTGTTGAATTGTATTGGTTGACTCTAGTTCAAAGTTTGTTTGGATTTTGAATTTTTCGAGAAAACCCCGCTTTTCAGCATTTAAATCCTACCCTGAAAATCCATTTCAAAATCTAAGCATAATTTGGGGTTGATCCCAAAAGCAAAAGTGTAGAGTTTGGCAAGTTATACAAAGTTTGTTTTTGGAGTTTTT
Organism: Miscanthus lutarioriparius; assembly: GCA_904845875.1. Classification (NCBI taxonomy): domain Eukaryota; kingdom Viridiplantae; phylum Streptophyta; class Magnoliopsida; order Poales; family Poaceae; genus Miscanthus; species Miscanthus lutarioriparius. The sequence continues at coordinate 67,561,488 of CAJGYO010000001.1, read as the reverse complement.
CAAGTTGTTTAGAAAAATTTTGAGTAATTCAAAAAGGCGAAATTCGTTAAATTTCCCTATTCAAATTCAAAAGTTTAGTTCAAAATCTAGACCGAATTAGGAGATGGTTATAAAAGCAAAGTTGTAGAACTTTTGATTTTGAACAACTTTTGTTTTTGGAGATTTTTGAGTTGTTATGAAAATTTGAGAGTAATTTGTGAATTTTGGTGAATGGCAAACTTGTAATATTGTGAACAGTGTTCACCGCCGAAGCTACATGGCCGGCGACCGTCTTTGGCGTTCTAGGCGCGCGCGTGGCGGTCTTGGCTTCGCGCTGGTGCGGGAAAGGCATCGCCGTGGCTTCTCCTTGCTTCCTTGGCCGCCCTATAAAGCTCCGACGCCGTCGTCGTTGTTCTTCCTTCGCCCTCTGTTTTTCCCGACATTGCCGATCATCTCCGGTGAGCTCTCGTCGTCGAACCAGTGCCTCTGCCGTTGCAGCAAAGCATCCATTAGCTCCGCCTTATCCTTGCACGCTTAGCCAACCCATCAATTTGGCTTAATTTCACCGGGAACCGCCACTCATCGTATTTCTTCTCCACGGCCGGTAGTCCCGCCGTCGAGCCCACGTTGCCGTGGCCAGTGCGCTACGGTGAGTCTCTGCCCTTGCTGAGTCTTGCTTCGGCTTCGCCGCATTGATGTAGTGCTTTGTGACCCATTGGTTTCTCATTTTGACCACCATAGCTACCTGAGCATCGCCGTCGTCGAAGATCGCTCCGCCGTGACCTCTGTCAACGTCGACCTGTGTCCTCGTAGCTTATCCGGTCTCATTCTTTGCTCCAGCGTGTTCGTGGTGAGCTACTGGATCTTCCCATGCCCTCTGTTTCTCCGTTTTCGGCTTCATTTCGCCGGCGTTGTGTCGTCGTGCCACCGCAGCCACCATGGCCGGCGTAGTGCTCGGTTCAGGCAGTAATTGATCGCGTTTGTGCCACAAATCGGTGCGCCGTGATGTAGTAATCATGATAGTGCCTTCGCCATCGCCATTGATCTCGCCGTCGTCGAGATATCGCCGGTCAGCGCCATCATCGCCGTAGTCAAAGCGGGAGGAAGGGGATGACAGGTGGGGTCACCATGTCAGTGACTCAACGTTCAAATGGATTTTTCTATTTTCAGATTTGAATGAATAGTGTCTGTTTTTGTTATTTTTGGTTAGATTTATTTAGAGCTCCAAAAATTATGAAAATTTTTGTGTGACTTCTCTGTGATGTAAAGTATTTAAGAAAAATATGAAATAATGTTTTTCAGTACTTTTTGAATGTGATAAAAATTGCTCAATTTATTAATAAATGGATTTCCATGAATTTTCTAGGCTTATTTACTTGTCAAAAAAATTATGAAATTTGTTTTGTCACTTAGTTATCATGTAATGAACATTTACAAAAAATTTTAGCTCAATTGAAATAAGTTGATTTATTTCATAATTTTGAATTAAATAATTAATTCATAAAAGCAAATAGTAACCTTTAGTGATTTAGGTTTTGTTTGTAATTTTGGATTGAGTGATGACCGTTGGGTTATTTGTTGTTAATGATCCTTGGCAGTTGATGTATGTGTTACGAAAAAGATTTAGTTTGTTTGACTTGCAACTGTACCGCGAAGGAAAGTTGTATTCAAATTGTTAATTTTTGTATCCATCATCGAGCATCATATTTCGTATTCCGCATCATGTTAAACATGGCATTGTATTACGTGTAGTGAACGAAGGTGAACACGTGGTAGTTAATCAAGTTGTTGAGGAGGTTAATCCATCTGTTGAGGTCGGACCGAATACTTGTGAAGCGTCGCAAGAGCCGGTCATTTCCGTCAACGAAGGCAAGCCCCGGATGCATACAACCCTACCTTGTGTTTTACAAATTACTTTTGCTTTTGCTTTCCGTTACTGCATTAAGTGATTAGGAGTTAAGTAAGAGTCTAATTGGTGCATTACCATCCTTGTTATTCCATATTTACCATATTACCAGTTTTAAATTCGTATATGCCTAGTTTTGCTTAGCTATGCGTAGAACGATGAAAGTCGGGTGACTACCTGCCACCTGCAAGTTTTAAATGGGACATTGGTTAATTATGTTAGCATGTGATATGGGAATGTGGAGTAATAAATCTAGACCGGGCGGACTCGGTGAGTGTGAGCCACCAGACATGGAGGTCTTGTGAGCGGGTTCTTTTTGCCTGTGTCGATTAAGACACGTCCGTTGTTGAATTGCATGAGGTGAGAATTTGTAGTACTAACCACATACTTCGGTAAGCCTGAACTTGGTGATTCTATTACGAGAATGGCTACTCGCGCACTGGGAGTGGAGAGATGGCGGGAATAGGTGTACCCACGTGGCCATGGGCTGGAATGGTGGAGTACTGTATTCTCGGGTGGCGCGGACCCGTTCTTGTTTTAGAGGATCCAAGGGTAGGTTGGTATATGTAGGTCGGAGACCTACATATGTCGTGTGGTCTGGAATCCCCAGCTGGGTTTATAATCGGTTCGAATCGTCGTTGCTCCTCGGTTATGGAGACTCAACTCACTGTTCATCATTGTAGTAATTAATAACTGGAACTTGAGGATGGTTTGAGAAGGTGTTGGTTATGAAGTTTCATGATATCAATGAGGATCATGTCAGCTTTGTATATGATCTGTATGAAGTTTTAAATGTTGATATATAGATTTTTGTTAAAATGCTTTTACGCAAAAGAACCTTGATTATTGCTAAAGCCATACCTTGAATCCCATGAGCCTGCATTCCTGCGTTCTTTTAATTCTTATTTCGGTTAAGTCTTGTTGAGTACTTTTGTACTCAGGGTTCGTTGACCCTTGTTGCAGGCGAGTCTCATGAGCAGATCTGTTGTGGATCATGCTGCATGACAGTTGTACCTTGTGATGACGTTGAGAAGTAATTGTGTGGCCCTTGGGCAGGGCAGCCTCATTGTGTGTTTTGTATTATATTATAATGCTGCTCCACTACTTTGGTTTGTATTAATATCGAACTTAGTTGTACGGTTTGAAACAAATGGTTTGTAAACTATGTTATTGTAAGTCTTCCGCTACTTTTACTCTGATGTGTCTATTTGAATAAACTGTTGTAATACTGCAATGACTCTGTAATGTGATCCTGCTCGGAAATCGTGGATGATTCGGGGTTCCCCGAGGACACCCGACAGTCTTCTTAAATTACCAGGAACATATGCATAGATGTCAAAGGTCGTTGGACAGTGACAGGTGCATGTGGGCCCTATAATTTAGGAGGTTCTACCACATGGGGGGGCCAGGCTCTCCTTCTGGGGAGTTGGTGTAGCCCCCGAGGTCGGCGTGGGGCCTCAGGTTTTCTCGTGCTTAGGTGAGCTTATAGCTCTGAGTTGTTGTTCCCTCGTGGGGATGGGCTGCTAGGACAATAGCCTCGGTGGCCAAGATTGCCGCGCCCGTGCTACTAGCGGGTAAGTCCATGAGAACCCCAAGTTTATGGTCGCTCCGTGCCTTGGTCATGTCCTCCAGGGGGGTGATTCTCGGCTTCCCGACTAAGCCACTTGTTTTGGTTCCCGAGCCCATTCTGCCGAGCTCAGGGGCTCTCTATCTGGCTCGATGGGTCACCATAAGCAGCTCGAGGCTGGTACTCGAACATCGCTCATCATGATGACTAGAATGCTTTTGGGCGTCCCAACTATGGCCGTGTGGGCCCATCTCCTGAGCGTCCCTCGCACTTTAGGATTTTTTGCTCGGGGCAGCCTTGAAGCTTGAGAGAGCTGACCTTGAACCTCGGGCGATGCCCCTTTCTCTTAGCGGGGCATTGCTTCTGCCCGTCTGAGGGGTGGGCTCCTATCAGGGGGTTAGAGGCACGAAAATGTAATATGGGAAGAACAAGCTATGGGTAAAAGCGACATAGCTGTTTGATGTTCCACACATTATCGTACTCTCCCCCTAGGTTGTTGCTGATTTTGTAAGCGCCTGGTCGGATTACCCACGAGACCCAGAACGGACCTTCCCATGGCAGAGACAGCTTGTTTCCTCTCTTGGAGGGGGCGGCCCTTCGGAGGATGAGATCACCAACAACAAAAGAGTGTTTGCATACCTGCCTGGCATGGTAGCGATGTAGTCCTTGTTGATACTTGGCAGATCATATGATGGTGGTGTTTTGCTCCTCCTCAAGCATGTCGATGTCCGCCTGACGCTGCTCTTCGGCCTGCTACTCATCGTAGAAACAAATGCGGGGCACGTTGAAGTCGAGGTCGGAGGGGATGACTGACTTGCCCCCATAGACGAGGAAGAAGGGGGTATAACCAGTTGAATGGTTCACACTCGTCCTGAGGCTCTAGACCAGAGAGGGGAGTTCATCCACCCAACAGTCGGCGTGGATCTTGAGCTTGTTGTAGATGCGGGTCTTGATCCCCTAGAGGATCAACCCGTTGGTGTGCTCGACCTGGCCGTTGGACTCAGGGTGGTACACCAATGCCAGTCCACTCGAATTTGCCAGGAGTCATAGAAGTCAAGGAATTTGTGACCTATGAACTGAGTGCCGTTATCAGTGATAATACAATTTGGAACCACGAACCTCTAGATGATGTCCTGGATGAACTCGGCCGCTCGCTTCGACTTGAGGTTGACGATGGGCCGGACCTCCACCCACTTGGTGAACTTGTCGATCGTGACCAGAAGGTGGTCAAACCCCCCGGATGCCTTCCTAAATTCCCTGACCTTGTCGAGGCACCAGACCGTGATGGGCAAGGAAATGGGAATCGTTTAGAGTGCATGTGCTGGCAGGTGATTCTTCTTGGTGTAGTACTGTCGTCCTTTGCATGTCTTGACGAGGTCCCGGGTGTCGGCGAGGGCCGTCGGCCACTAAAACTATGTCTGAAGGCTTTCCCGACAAGGGCCCTCAGGGCAGCGTGGTGTGCACAGATGCTGGCGTGAATGTCGAGGAGCAGCTTCTTTCCCTCCAAAGGTGCTTCGGCGGTAGAGCTGCCTGCCTACAAGCTTGTAGCTTTTTGCGCGTTGCACCAGCCTGCGAGTGTCAGTGACGTCGTCGGGGAGGATCTTGCGTTGGAGGAAGTCAGAGAAAGGTGTCATCCAGTCCTCAGGGTTCCCGAATGGATGGGGGAGCATCCCCTAGCATGCACGCCTCACCGGCGAGAGGTGATGCTGTGCCGGCGAAAGGTGAGCTTTGTCGGCTGAGTGAGTCATCCATCAGTGTCGAGGGCCCTTCAGAGTTCCTCGTACTGAGGCCGTTGAACCCTTTATCAGTGGTGGTGGGCTCTCATTGCCTGCGCCTCTGAGACCACACTGAGGGGTCCGAGAGGGGCCTAGCCAATGGCTCAATCCCTCAGCGGGCACATGTGGGGATGGCCATCTTGCTTTCCCTAGGCGGTGGTGACTCGTCATCAGCCGAGTGAGTGTTGGGGCCGTCCCTAGTTCCCCCTCAAGGCGAATCGAGGGGGTTTCGAGGACATCGAGAAAGACCACCGGCAGCGAGTCCTTCTGAGAGGATGTCAGCTTCGCCAGGGCGTCGGCCTCCTCGTTTTCCCTTCGGAGGACGTGATGGAGCTCGATGCCATCGAACCTCTCCTCTAGCTTCTAGACCTCCGCGTAGTAGGCCTCCATCCTCACATTCTGGCAGGTCGACTCCTTCATGACTTGGTTGATGACCAGCTCAGAGTCTACCCGCATATAGAGGCACCACGCGCCAAGCTCGGTGGCCGCCCAGATTTCGTGGAGGAGTGCCTCATACTCTATGACATTGTTAGTGGCCTAGAAGTGAAGCTGGAGGGTGTACCTTAGCTTGTCGCCGCTGGGGGATATGAGGAGGACTCCGGCGCCCACCCCCTCGAGCATGAGGGAGCCTTCGAAGTACATGGTCTAGTACTCCAACTTGGCGGGAGTGGTTGAGGCTTGCTCCTCCGTCCACTCCACCATGAAGTCAGCTAGCACTTGGGACTTGATCACCATGCGGGGAGCGTACGTGATGTTGAGGCCCATGAGCTCGAGCCCCCATTTGGTGATGTGGCCTATGGACTTTTGGTTGTTTATGACGTCCCCAAGGCCGCTGGAGGACATGACCACTACCGGGTGGTTGTCAAAGTAGTGCCAGAGCTTGTGCTTGGTGATGAGCACGGCGTAGAGAAGTTTCTTATGACCTTTTGGGTAGCGGGTCTTCGAATCCAAGAGGACCTCGCTGATGAAGTACACAGGATGCTAAACTTTGAGGGTATGGCCCTCCTTCTCCCGTTCCACGACTAGAGCCACGCTGACGGTGTGCGAAGTGGCCACGATGTGCAGAAGCAGGGTCTCCCCCTTGGTGGGGAAGGTCAGAACTAGCGGCGTGGTTAGGAACTCTTTCAGCTGGGTCAGCGCGTCCTGAGCTTCCTACCTGTACTTGAAGTGTTCAGATTTCTTAAGGAGTTTATATAGAGGCATACCTCGCTCCCCGAGGCGAGATATGAAGCAGTTGAGTGCCGCCAAGCACCCCATGATCCTTTGGGCTCCCTTCATGTTCTTGACTGGCTCCATATCATTGATTGCGGGGATCTTCTCAGGGTTAATTTTGATGCTACGCTCGGAGACAATGAAGCCCAAGAGCTTCCCTGCCGGTACCCCAAAGATGCAGTTCTTTGGGTTGAGTTTGATTTGGTTGGAACGAAGGTTGGAGAAGGCCTCCTCTAGGTTGGCGATCAATCACGTGGCCACACGGGTCTTCATGATGATGTCGTCAATTTACACCTCCAAGTTGCGGCTGATCTGCTCTCGGAAGCATTTCTGCATACATCGCTGGAAGGTAGCCTCGGCATTTTGAAGGCCGAAAGGCAAGGATGTGTAGCAGAAGGCGCCGAAAGGAGTGATGAAGGATGTAGCCAGCTGGTCCGAGGGGTTCATAGCAATCTAGTGGTACCTAGAGTACGCGTCTAGAAAACAGAGTGCCTCACAACCGATGGTTGTGTCGACCACCTGGTTGATTCAGGGAAGGGGGAATGGATCTTTTGGATAGGCCTTGTTGAGGCCCATGTAAGCAACCCACATTCTCCACCTTTTGTTCTTTTTCTTGACCAGGATGGGATTGGCTAGCCAATTTGGGTGCTGGACCTCCTTGATGAAGCCTGTGGCCAGGAGTCTGGCGAGCTCCTCGCCGATCGCCTTCCGCTTCTCCTAATCAAAGCGGCAGAGGCACAATTGCACTAGCTTGGCGTCGGCCTTGATGTTGAAGTAGTGCTCGACGATCTCACGAGGGATGCCAGGCATGTCTAAGGGCTTCCACGCGAGCACATTGGCATTGTCGCGTAGGAACTCTGTAAGGGCTGACTCCATGTCTGGGGGCATGCCGGCGCCTATGTGAAGCAGCTTTTTGGGATCTTGGGGCTAGGCCCGGACCGTCTTGGTGTCATCAGCTAGGTGAAAAGCTGCTGTAGGGCTCCCCTTAGTGCCATGTGGGGGTCCCTCTTGCGGTAGGCGTTGGATCTAGGTGATATTGGCAACGGCGACATTGATCATGGCGAGAGCCGTGCCCTCCTGCTCGTAGAGGTAGGACTCGGTCGCGGATGAGGCCATGGTGATGACTCCCCATGGGACAGGCATCTTGAGCTTTAGGCAGCCATAATGTGGGATGACCATGAACTTCACGTAGCACAGCCGCCCTAGCAAGGCATGGTACAGGCTAGAGAAGTTGACCACCTCAAAGTCAAGGAGCACCTTTCGGAAGTTGGTGAGATCCCCGAATGTGATGGGGAGCTGAATGCTTCCAAGGGGGATGGCTTGGACCCCGAGAATGATCCCAAATAAGGGGACTCCACTGAGGCGGAGGTCCTTCCTCTGGATCCCCATGCGATCCAGCGTGTTGGCGTAGAGGACATTGATGCCGCTTCCCCCATCCATTAGCACCTTTGTGAGGCAGGCCTGTCTGACAATGGGGCCAACGATGCATGAAAAGTGGCCCGGGCTAGGCACATGGTAGGGATAGTTGTGCCAACCAAAGGTGATCAGTACCTCTAACCAGCTGAGGTGCCGGTGTGGGGCTATCCCTGCCATGATGACTTCTCGTACGACGGCTAGTGGTGGCCGTGGGAGCCCGGGAGTGGGCCCTCCTCTAAAGATCATGGGGCATACCTGTGTTGCACCGAAGTTGGGTCCTCCCAAGGTTGACCCTCCCACGAGCAAAGATAGGAGCCACCTAGGGCTTCTTGACGACGATGCAGGGCTTTTTGGGCTACCAGCGGCTGTCGTTCGGCGGCCTGGGCGTCGCGTGCCCCTACGAGTTGATGCGACGGATGGGACATCTCAGATCTGGGCACCGGGTGGGGCATGCGTCACCCCTACTTGGCAGCAGATCTACGCTAGATCTGGTGTGGGTGTACCCTAGGATCATTCCCAGGAGGCCCGGCGGAGGAGGCAGCGCCTGGACTCATTGCCCGCCGGTGGGGCCTTGTTGGGCGAGTGAAGCTCATTGTAGCAGTCAGCAACGTAGGCCAGGCTCCTGAAGTTAAGGACCTAGCCCAGAGTGAAGGCATAGGCTATGATGAAGAACTCGCTAGGGAAGCGAACACCGCTGTCTGTGCGATGCCGCTTGCTCCAGCGACGAGGCAGGTGGCTCCGGCCACCATAGAGCCTGAATCACACTTGACGCTGCCCCCTACCTGGTGTGCCAGCTGTCGTGGGGTCGGAACCGCGGCAAGCATTGTTGTTCGACTCGGTGTCAGAGTATGTGTCTCCGGTGGCTCGGGTGGACTCAAGAACACAAGAATCACAGAGAGGACGCAATAGTTTATCCTAGTTCGGGCCGATCGATTCCCTACGTCCAGCAGCTGATGATCCTTATACTCAAGAGCACCCAAAATCAGGAGATAGAGAGAGATTTGGTAGGGGGTTAGCTCAGTGCTAATCCTGAGGTTGCCACACCGTCGGTGGAGCCTTCCCCTCATCGAATAGGAGGAAGACGATGGGTGCGATTGAGGAGCTCTTGGTGCCCCTCTTTGGGTTGCCCTGCTCTCGATGCTAAGCAGGAGCGGATCGGTGAGGAATGGAATGATCTGTCTGGGATTGTTCTCCTCCCTCTAGGATCTGACCTTACCCCTTATATATCAAGATAGGTCAGGTACATGGCGGTTTGGGGGGTTGAGCCTATGGTCTACATGCGACGGAGTCTAGGAGGGCCTTGTAGTGGTGCTCTATGGACCGTGGTAATGTCGTGAAGCCAAAGAAGCCCTGGTGTCGTTCGACTGGCTTGTTCTAACACGCTGAGTGTCAGGCTATGTCATATTGGACCGGCCTCCCTTAGGCACGCCTACTAGAGTCTTCTTGGTGGCAAGGAAGGTCGGCTCGAGGGGCTGACATGCAAGCCCGGAAGCCCCCGAGCCCCTGGAGGTCGAGGAAGAGCTTGTCTTCTTGTATCACGCCTCGTGCGTGACCCTATCAGGGGAGTGGCCAACGAAGCAGCTCCCACGGTGCAGCGTTGGGGAGCCCCCGAGCCTTGATGGCTCGGGGCGTGTCCTCTTTTGCCCAAGCCTTGGCTGGTGTCATAGGCTAGGCAAGAGCCAAGGATCAGGCTCAAGCTTCTTGTCAATCGGGAGCCAGAGGCTTGGGTGAAAGGTCCTAATGGCTAGAGGGGGGTGAATAGCCTAATAAAATTTCTACAACAACACTTAACAAAAGGATTAGACAATTATGAGGCGAAGCGAGTTTTGCGCTAGCCTACCAAAAAAAAAGGCAAGCCACCTACCACAATTCTACTTTAGATGAAGTATATCCACACAATAGCTATATCACTACACTAAGTTAGGGTGCTCTCAAATGCTAACTAAAGAGCCACACTAACCAAACTAACAAGCTCTCACAACTAGTTACACTAAAGAGCTTGACAACTAGTTTGCGGTAATGTAAAGAGTAGGCAAGAAAGTTATACCACCGTGTAGATGTATAAACCAATCAATCACAAGTGTGGATAATAATGAAGACCAATCACCTCGGAATCAATGATGAACACAATGATTTTTACCAAGGTCCACTTGCATGCCGGTAAGCTAGTCCTCATTCTGGCGATTCACTCACTTGGAGGTTCACTCGCTAATTGGCTTCACACGCCAAACCCTCAATAGGGTGCTGCACAACCAACACAAGATGAGGATCACACAAGCCACGAGCAATCCACTAGAGTACCTTTTGGCGCTCCGCTGGGGAAAGGTCAAGAACCACTCACAATCACCACGATCGGAGCCGGAGACAATCACCACCCTCCTCTCGACGATCCTCGCTGCTCCAAGCCATCTAGGTGGCGACAACCGTCAAGAGTAACAAGTGAATCCTATAGCGAAACACGAACATGAAGTGCCTCTAGATGCAAACACTCAAGCAATGCACTTGGATTCTCTCCCAATCTCACAAAGATGATGAATCAATGATGGAGATGAGTGGGAGGGCTTTGGCTAAGCTCACAAGGTTGCTATATCAATGCAAATAGCCAAGAGAGTGAGCTTGAACCGGCCATGGGGCTTAAATAGAAGCCCCCACGAAATAGAGCCATTGTACCTTTTCACTGGGTACAGCGCGGGGTGACCGGACGCTCCGGTCATACTGACCGGACTCTGAACCCAGCGTTCGGTCGCCCGATGTCAGCCACGTGTCACACTGCGTTTAATAGGACTCATCTGATCTAATGGTCATCTATTGACCAGACGCTCCGCTACAACTGACCGGACTCTGAGCCTCCAGCGTCCGGTCGTTTCCAGTAAGGTTCCAGAAATGAATTTCTTCGACCAGACGTGTCCGGTCATGCTTGACCGGACCCTGCCAGCGTCCAATCACACTATGACTTCTTACTGTGCCGCCCGACAACATGACCGGACCTAGACCCTTAGTGTCTGGTCTGTCCATGACCCAGCGTCCGGTCATTCACCAACGCTGGCGTCTTCACTGCCATACATGGCCGGACGCGCCGGTCCCCCAGAGGTCCAGCATCCGGTCACTATATAGCCAGCGACACTAACTCCTTTTCACCTCTAACTTCTTCACCCTTGCTCAAATGTGCCAACCACCAAGTGTATCACCTTGTGCACATGTGTTAGCATATTTTCACAAACATTTTCAAGGGTGTTAGCACTCCACTAGATCCTAATGCATATGCAATGAGTTAGAGCATCTAGTGGCACTTAACCGCATTCCGATATGAGTTTCACCCCTCTTAACAGTATGGCTATCAAACCTAAATATGATCACACTCTCTAAGTGTCTTGATCACCAAAACAAAATAGCTCCTACACAATATACCTTTTCCTTGAGCTTTTTGTTTATCTCTTTCTTCTTTCCAAGTCCGAGCACTTGATCATCACCATGGCATCATCTTAATCATGCAATGACCTTCATTTGCTTCACCACTTGGAGTGTGCTACCTATCTCATGATCACTTGATAAACTAGGTTAGCACTTAGGGTTTCATCAATTCTCCAAAACCAAACTAGAGCTTTCAATCTCCCCCTTTTTGGTAATTGATGACAACCCTTATACAAAGATATGAATTGAAATTCAATTGAATCCATGTTGCTTGTCCAAGCATATTTACCATGTGTAAAAGGATATGGACAAGTTTCATGAACTCCATATGGTAGCAATTGCTCCCCCTACATATGTGCTAAGAGTCTAGATTGTAGCTTGCACATATGATTAGATAGGAAATATAGGAGACAATGTCTACCAAATGATGCTAAGGTATAAAAGATGGACCTTTGAAGCGTGATACCAATCGGAGTGCACCATAATACCATCCTTAGCACCATAGTTAGCTCGATACCAATTGAAAAAATACTGTGATAGCTAGATACCACTTGAACATTTGATAGATAGATACCACTTGTAAAAACTTTATAAATGATACCACTTGAAAATCTTATTTGGACTAGATATCACTTGGTAATACTTGGAAATGATACCACTTGTGAATAAACCTATGCATGCTAGATTTTCATTTCATCATTCAAGTTTACAACTATCATTCATCACACAAGCATGGATATTTAAATTAAAACTTGTGTTATGCAAGCAACCATATGAAATGCACATGCAAATGCATCATACAAGTTCATGAGCTTGCTCCCCCTACTTGTGTGCTCAAAATTTTAATTTATCCCTTTCCTTTGTCATATCTCTTCCTTATTTCAAGTTTTCCCCCTATCACTTATATCTTTATTTCTCTCCCCCTTTTCACTATCTTTGTATACTAATTTCTCCCCCTTTGTCATCAATGACCACAAAGGTTCAAAAAGGTAAATACCATTTGTAGGGTCGAGATTATCAATGTCAATCAATGGGGTGAGGATCATTGTCCTAAATTGGTCCAATCTAGATCATTTTCCAAAGATATTTAACTCGGTTTGATCCAAGGACAAGCTTCTTCACACCTCTAAATAAGGGTTATCTTGTACCATGTTGAGTTAAACACTTAGAGCTAATTTTCTAGATTAAACACTAGGTTTACAAGCTCACAAACATGTCATATGCTATCACTAGATCAAGTCAAGCATAGAAGCAATAGTGATACCATATAAGCATCAAATTCATTTGATTTTCATGAATGAGCCTAATAAAATGGAGAGATGACTAGATGCACTAAACATGTCCTTAGCAAGGATGTATGCCATGCCAATCAACTTTTACCTTGGATTACTCGAAGGAGAGGCATGTCATATAAGTGGGGGGGGGGGTGCATCAACACATATTTGAGAAATCCAATATGTTCAACTCATTCCTTAGCTTGCAAAACCTTTTCTCATCCAATGGCTTGGTGAATATATCGGCAAGTTGATCTTCGGTGCCTACATTCTCAATGCAAATGTCCCCTTTTTGTTGGTGATCTCTTATGAAATGGTGGCGGACATCAATGTGCTTTGTTCTTGCATGTTGAACTGGATTGTTTGTCAACTTGATTGCACTCTCATTGTCACATAGCAATGGCACTTTCTTGAACTTGATTCCAAAGTCATTCAAGGTGGCCTTCATCCAAAGAATTTGTGCACAACAACTACCGATGGATATGTATTCGGCTTCGGCGGTTGATAATGCAACACTATTTTGCTTCTTTGATGACCATGAAACAAGTGATCTTCCCAACAATTGACATGTGCCCGAGGTGCTCTTCCTTTCAACCTTGCATCCCGCATAATCCGAGTCGGAGTAACCAACTAGCTCAAACTTTGCTCCTTTGGGATACCACAAACCAACATTTGGTGTATGCTTCAAGTACCTCAATATTCTCTTTGTAGCCTTCAAATGACTTTCTCTTGGCGAGGCTCGAAATCTTGCACACATGCATACATTAAACATGACATCTGGCCTTGATGCGGTCACATAGAGTAAGCTTCCAATCATAGACCGATACAACTTGTGATCCACCATATTTCCACTTGCATCACTATCCAAGTTGCCATTGGTTTCCATTGGTGTGCTAATGACTTTGCTATCACTCATGCCAAACTTCTTGATCATGTCCTTGATATACTTGCCTTGACTTACAAATGTACCATTCTTCAATTGCTTGATTTGATGACCAAGGAAGTAACTTAACTCTCCAATCATGGACATTTCAAACTCATTAGCCATCATCTTTCCAAATTCATCACAAAAGTCTTGATTGGTTGATCCAAATATGATGACATCAACATAGATTTGCAATACAAATAGATCTTTTCCAATCTTTTTGATGAAAAGAGTGGTGTCAACCTTGCCCATTGTGAACCCTTTAGAGAGTAGGAAGTCCCTCAATCTCTCATACCAAGCTCTAGGTGCTTGCTTCAAGCTATACAATGCCTTCTTCAATTTGTACACATGGTTGGGCTTCTTGTCATCTTCAAAACCGGGAGGTTGCTCAAAATATACTTCTTCATTGATGTAGCCATTGAGAAATGCACTCTTAACATCCATTTGATAGAGCTTGATGTTGTGGGAACAAGCATAGGCTAGCAAGATTCTAATTGCTTCCAATCTAGCAACCGGGGCATATGTTTCTCCAAAGTCAAGACCTTCAACTTGTGTATAGCCTTGTGCTATCAATCTTGCTTTGTTCCTTACTACTATCCCATCTTGATCTTGCTTGTTTCTAAAGACCCATTTGGTTCCAATCACATTGTGTCCCTTTGGTCTCTCTACTAATTCCCATACTTGATTTCTTGTGAAGTTATTCAATTCTTCATGCATAGCATTCACCCAATCAACATCCTTCAAAGCTTTATCTATCTTCTTTGGTTCAATGGATGACACAAAAGAGAAATGCTCACAAAATGATGCCAATCTTGATCTTGTTTGCACACCTCTTGAAATATCACCAATTATAGTGTCCAATGGATGATCCCTTGCAATATTGGTTGGTTGGAGGATAGGAGCTTGATTGCTTGCACTTGCTTGATCATTGGGGTGAGATGATGTACTAGCCACTTGATCTTGTTCATTGTCATGAGAGCCACTTGTACTAGCTTGATTTGTATCATCTTGCACATTTGAGTTGGAGAGCACTTGCACTTGATCATCTTCATCATCATTCACTTGCCTAGGCCTCAATTCACCAATATCCATATTCTTCTTGGCATTTGAAAGTTCAATGCCTCTAACATCTTCTAAGTTTTCATTCTCTACTTGTTAACCCTTGGTTTCATCAAATTCAACATCATGAACTTCCTCAAGAGTACCACTATCCAAATTCCAAACTCTATATGCTTTGCTTGTAGTGGAATATCCAAGTAGGAATCCTTCATCACATTTCTTGTCAAACTTGCCCAATCTAGTGCATTTCTTCAAGATATAGCATTTGCAACCAAAGACCCGAAAATATGCAATGTTGGACTTTCTACCATTCAAGATCTCATATGGTGTCTTTTCTTTCAATGAGTGACAATAGAGGTGGTTGCTACAATAGCAAGCCGTGTTGATAGCTTCAGCCCAAAAAGATTGACTCACATTGTACTCACTAAGCATAGACCTTGCCATATCAATAAGTGTTCTATTCTTCCTCTCAACAAGGCCATTTGATTGTGGAGTGTACTTGGCCGAGAATTGATGTCTAATTCCAAATTCATCACACAACTCATCAATTCTAGTGTTCTTGAACTCACTACCATTGTCACTTATAACTCTCTTGATGGTTGTTTCAAACTCATTGTGAATCCCCTTGACAAATGATTTGAATGTTGCAAACACATCACTTTTGTCCACTAGAAAGAATACCCAAGTGTATCTAGTGTAATCATCCACTATCACAAAGCCATATTTGTTACCACCAATGCTAGTGTATTGTGTTGGCCCAAACAAATCCATGTGCAATAACTCAAATGCTTTACTAGTGCTCATCATGCTTTTCTTAGGATGGGTGTTTCCAACTTATTTGCCAGCTTGACAAGAGCTACAAAGCTTATCCTTTTCAAACACAACATCTTTCAAGCCTTTAACTAAGTTATGCTTAACCAATCTATTCAATTGTTTCATTCCAACATGACCAAGCCTTCTATGCCATAACCAACCCATGCTAGACTTAGTGAACAAGCATGTAGATAATCTAGCTTCACTAGCACTAAAATCAATCAAGTATAGATTCTCATATCTAAAGCCTTTGAAGATCAAGTTAGAGCCATCTACACTTATGATCTCTACATCATCTACTCCAAATATGCATTTGAATCCAGGATCACACAATTGAGCCACGGATAGCAAATTGAAGTTCAAGCTCTCTACTAGCAATACATTGGATATGCTCATGTCATTTGATATTGCAATCTTACCAAGTCCTTTGACCTTGCCTTTGCTATTGTCACCAAATGTGATACTATCATAACCATCATTGCCATTAGTGTTGATTGAGTCAAACATTCTTGCATCACCGGTCATGTGTTGAGTGCACCCACTATCAAGAACCCAATACCTTCCTCCGGCTTTGTAATTGACCTACGAAAGAAGATAAATTCTTTTTAGGTACCCAAACTTGCTTGGGTCCTTGAAGGTTAGTCACTAAGCTCTTTGGTGCCCAAATGGCTTTCTTCTTTGAGCCCATCCATGGTTTACCAATGAACTTAGCCTTCACACCATTTGTACCCTTAATAAGCATGTAGCATGAATCAAGCTTGAGGGAGGATACATTAGCATTTTTGCTCTTGTTGGTGCATTCATGCTCTTTATGACCCACTTGCTTGCAACTAATGCAAAACTGACCATTGTTCTTCACAAAACTAGTCTTGTGAGGAGCAAAGGCTGCCTTGCCTTTCTTGGGGGTATAGCCCAATCCCTCTTTGTAGAGAGAAGCTCTTTGGCTACCCAAGCACATAAGTAAGTGGTCCTCACCACCATAGGCCTTAGCCAAAGTGTGAGTGAGCTTATTAACCTCCTTCTTGAGATTCTCATTCTCAACCACTAGTGAGGCATCACAAGTGAGACCATCACCACTAGATGAGGTGGAAGTGGAAGTACTACAAGAAGGGTTAGTAGAAAGAACAATGATAGGCATAGATAGTGATTCATCAATTATATCACAAGTTAAACCTACATTGCAAGTTTCAATATGCTTCTTTTTATTTTGCTCATCAAGCAAAGAGGAATGAGCCTTTTCAAGCTTTTTGTGAGCTTTACCAAGCTTCTCATTGGCTTCCTCTAGCCTCTCATGAGATGCATTGAGCTCATCAAAGGCTTGCTTAAGGGCTTTTAGTTCCTTACGCAAGCTTTTGCATTCCCTTCTCTTGATGTCAAAGTGTTCTCTAGCATCTTCTAGCATGTCAATTAATTCATCCTTAGTAGGTTCATCATCATCACTATCACTATCATTTTCATTTTCATTATCATCATCATGTTCTTTATCACTTTTATCATCACAAGTTTGTACCTTAGTGGCCTTAGCCATGAAGCATGATAAAGAGTCGAAGAGAGAAGGCTTCTCATTGATAGCAATGCTTGCTAGAACCTTCTTCTTGGTGGTCTTGTGATCATCACTATCATCATCATCATCACTTGAGGAAGCATCACTATCCCAAGTTATCACATATGAACCACCCTTCTTCTTCTTGAAGGCCATCTTGTCCTTCTTCTCTTTCTTTTCCTTCTTGTCCTTCTTCTTGTTCTTCTTGTTGTCATCATCATTGTCGCTATTTTATGGACATTGAACAACAAGATGATCTTTGCTTCCACACTTGAAGCACCTTCTTGACTCTTCTTTGTTCTTGGATGAAGACTTCTTTCTTCTAGCACGATAGCCCTTCTTCACCATGAACTTGCCAAATCTCTTGACAAAGAGAGCCATCTTCTCATCATCATCATCATCATCCCATGAATCATCTTCTTCACTAGATGTTTCTTGCTTAGCTTTGCCCTTGGATGATGTGGCCTTGAATGCCACGCTCTTCTTGTCATCCTTCTTCTCATCTTTCTTCTCCCTCTTTTCTTCCTTCTCATCATCATCTCTATATGTATCATCGGTCATTATATCTCCCAACACTTGGTTTGGTGTCATGGTGTCCAAACCACTCCTCACTAGAATAGTGACCAATGTACCAAATTTTGAAGGCAAACATCTCAAGAACTTGTGGGAGAAGTCCTTGTCCTTCACCTCTTCTCCAAGTGCTTTGAGATCATTGACAAGCACTTGAAGCCTATGGAACATCTCCGGCACACTCTCATCCTCCTTTATCTTGAAGCTTGCAAACTTCTCTTTGAGAATGTATGCCTTTGCACCTTTCATGGCTTGAGTGCCCTCAAATGATTCTTACAACTTCTTCCAAGCCTCATGAGCCATCTCAATATTTTTGATTTGCTCAAATGTTCTCTCATCAATTGGATCATGAATGGCACTTAGAGCAATGTCATTGTTTTGGAGAAGCACTTCTTCGGCCGCGGTGGGATTCTCCGGATCTTTAATCTCAATTTTGGTTTCTACCACCTTCCACACCATTCTATTGATTGACTTGATATGTGTAGTCATCTTTGAATTCCAATAAGGATAATTTGTGCCATCAAATTGGGGTGGCTTCTTGGTGTTGTTGATTTGAGCCATTTTTACACCGAAGGTTGTTAAGCCTCAAATCACGGTGACCTCGGCTCCGATACCACTTGAAAGGTTCTAATGGCTAGAGGGGGGTTGAATAGCCTAATAAAATTTCTACAACAACACTTAACAAAAGGATTATACAATTATGAGGCGAAGCGAGTTTTGCGCTAGCCTACCAAAAAAAGGCAAGCCACCTACCACAATTCTAGTTTAGATAAAGTATATCCACACAATAGCTATATCACTACACTAAGTTAGGGTGCTCTCAAATGCTAACTAAAGAGCCACACTAACCAAACTAACAAGCTCTCACAACTATTTACACTAAAGAGCTTGACAACTAGTTTGCGGTAATGTAAAGAGTAGGCAAGAAAGTTATACCGCCGTGTAGATGTATAAACCAATCAATCACAAGTGTGGATAACAATGAAGACCAATCACCTCAGAATCAATGAAGAACACAATGATTTTTTACCGAGGATCACTTGCTTGCCGGCAAGCTAGTCCTTGTTGTTGCGATTCACTCACTTGGAGGTTCACGCGTGTCGGTGTTTCGTACAAGCACGGGCAAGTAAATTTATAGTAATGCGCGTTAGGCTCGGATGGTGCGCTAAAGGACACAAGATTTATACTGGTTTGGGCCGAAAGTCCCTACGTCCAGTTTGTTGCTGCTCGTGTTATTAGCACCGTGAACGGTTTGTAGTAAGGGGTACAAATGATCGAGAGAGGGACTGGTCCCAAGTCTCAGATGGAGGGGTTGAAGGGATGTCAAGAGGTTCGAGACAACTTGACTGTGTGTATCTGTGTGTCGTATTGTTCGGTCTCCAGAGTCCCCCCTTTCTGATGGGGGAAGCGCATCCCCTTTTATAGAGGAAGGGGGTCGCTTTTACAAGGGCGAGTTTTTAGGATGTATATGCTACTTAGCCTTGTGGCTCACGTCTACCTTACTTCTTTCTTCATTTTGATGAGTACAAAGGAAGATAAGCGCCTACAATACTGTTGATGTTTCTGTAGAATGTCAGGTTGATTATAGAATGCTGCCCTGCGTAGGATGTGGGCTATAGTATAGTGGTTTTGACTTATCGGCCTCTCCCAGCCTTGCTCCGCATGCCTTTTGGTTCCTGTGAGTCTTTGTCAGAGGGACGAGGGGTCGGGGTCCGGAGCGACGACGTGGTCAAGGCCTTCTGACTTGGTGGACCTGAGGGGTCGGGAAGCGGGTGCCGCTCCCTCGGGTCCATAGCGTGGTGACGGAAAGTCCGTCGTGTGTGGAGATATTAATTCCTTTTCTAGAGCGTAGCGATTGTCATATATCTTCATCAGGTTCCGTGTCCCAGGGCTGAAGGCGGTGCCTACAACTCTACAGGGCGAGGAGCACGCACCTATACAACCTTTCGAGCTCTGCGGCACCTGGAAGGGTCTAAAGCACCTGTCCTGTCATCCCCTGGCAGTACTTTTCCTGCCAGGGCGCAGGGTATGGTCCTTGGAGCTATGGTTGACCCAAAACATCTTGTCTTGCCTTGTACTTATCATCTTGAGGGAATGGGGAGAACTTGTCAGGTAAGATGAATCCAATCTTTAGATATGTAGCAGGGTGAGACTCGTTCATTGCCATCGGGCAGAACGGAGATCAGTTCCTATCTCCCGGGCGAGACCGACCTCGCCCCTCCAGGGTCGGGCGAGGCCGATTCTATCCCTCAGCCCTCGGGCGAGACCGAGCCTGCCCTAAAGGCGTCGGGCGAGACGGAGTTCATCCCTCGTCCCTCGGGCGAGACCGAGCCCGCCCCAAGCCGTCGGGTGAGATGGAGATTAACCCTGAGCCCTCGGGCGAGGTAGAGTTATCCCACAAAGGCGTCGGGCGAGGCAGAACCGAACTCCTGTCGCTCGAACAAGGGATGAAACGGCGCCCTTATGCATCCAGAAGTTTTTCACGTTCGGTGGTTATTGGTTCCACCTTCTGGGGTACCCCGGTATTAGGTCCCCGACAATAGCCCCCGAGCCTCCAGGTGATTCGAGTAGAACTGCCTAGAGGGTGTTTTTTGACTTCGTCGAAGTTACTTTGCCTGAGGGTGCGCGCAAGCGCACCCGATGGGTGTAGCCCCCGAGCCCCTGGGTGATTCGAGTAGAGTCGCCCAGGGGGTTGCATCGATCCCTTCGCGGGTAAGGCTGAGGGACTTAATTTTTGTCAACTGGATGTTTTTCCGGGTGGGTCGTGGCATCCCGTTCGCTGGGAACTGATTCAGGGCTAACCTAACTGGTGCTTCTGCCCTTGATTTCAAATCGTTCATGAATCCTTCCTTAGTTGGGCCGGCCGCTGAGCTTCTGGGCCCTAGGCGGGCCAAAGAGAAAAGAAAAGGCCTTCGTGGCTTGTGTTTCCACGGTGGGTAGAGAGTCCAGATTTGCCTGGGGAAGGCGAACCGTCCACCGAGATTTCTTGGGGTGAGAGGATAGGGACTGCGGACGCGTGTCCCGTGACCTGACGCGGTGGCGCGCGTGGCAGGCCTGGAGATAGAGGCGGACGGTTGCCCTTCTCGCGTCTATCGCCCCCTATAAAACCATGGGGTTCGCCCCCAAGGTTCCATATTTCGCTCCCTGCCTTTGCGTTCTGAAACATCCGCCGCCAATTGTCCCAGCCTCCTGCGCCCGCATCGCCACCGTCGACCAGCTTGCGTTCGTGTTGCAGCCACCATCAAGCTCGCGCCTGCCCTCCTCCCCTATTGCTTTAATGGAGTTGTGGGGCAGATCTAGCATCACCTCCCGGCATCTGGAGGGCCTCGTCTGCCGTGGCCTTCTCCGCCCACTGTCCGCTGTCCAGGAGTGGCTGCTACCTGGCGACGAGGGTGAGCCGGTGCCGCCTAAAGGGTATGTCGTCTCTTTTGCCATCTTCCATGAGCGGGGATTCAGGGTACCCGCGCATAGATTCCTTCGGGGGCTGCTGGATTACTATGAGGTAGAGCTGCAGCATCTAACTCCTAATGGGATTCAACACATGGTAGCGTTTGTTGCCCTGTGTGAGGGTTTCCTAGGGATCAATCCCCATTTTGATCTGTGGCGATATTTCTTCAACATTAGTTTATCGAAGAGGAAGATTGGGGGAAAAGATATGAACGCGCCGATGGGATGTGCTAGCATCCATCTGCGCCATACCTGGTCGAGGGGTTACCCATACATGCGTCTGGCGACATCCAACAAGGGATGGCATTCGCAGTGGTTTTATGTTAGGGATGATATGAGTGCCACCCTACCGAGGTACACTGGACACCTTATTGTGGATGCTCCAGAGTCGTGGAGCTGGGGCGTCCAGTCCAAAGACAAGAAACACATCTCCGACCTTCTTTCCGCCCCTCCAAGCCCTGAAGGATCAGGGTGTAAAGGGGACGGGGATTATTGGCGCCTACCATGCGAGGAGGGTGGCACCACTGATGGCGCGCGTGCTTCCCCTGCATCGGATGATGCCCGGGATGTCGCTGGAAGGGACGGTGCTTGTTGATGAGGCGCTCCCTTATTCGGAAGTGGCGCAGCGCATCAAGGAGGCGATGGAGCCGACGAAGGATTCTGCTGGCAGGGTCCTCGACATCGTGTATCCGGTGCCTGGACATCCCCCAATGCGGCCGGAGCCTGGGTTCTTTGAATTCGTAAGCCCTCTTCTCCTGGGCTCTTTTCTCTCCTGAATCTCCCTTTTTTAATACTTGCTTTTGTGACGTTTGGATCAGCCGAGGGGGCTAGTCTTCAAGAATAGTCCGGTTCCGCTGCCGAAGGACAAGGCCGTGGCGGCGGCGAATCGACTCGCGGCCGAGCGGGACAGGAAAGCAAGGGAGGAGATGAAGAAGGCGAAGCGATTGAAGCAGGAGGCACGGGATCGGGTGGAGGATGTGAGTAGTGAGGATGAAGACGACGACGATGATGATGATGACGAGGTAGCCGTCGGCATGGATTGGGACGTCCTAGAGGACGAGGACACGCTGACGAGTGGCCACCCATCCGTGCAGGGACCCGTCCCTTTCCACACGGAGGGAAGTGAATCGATGAGGTTGGTGGAGGCCGGCGAGTCCGCCGCTTCGCATCGCGTGCCGGCCGAGGACCGGTGGGTGGAGGAAAGCGGGCCTGCCGCTGCCGACCCCGAAGCGACGGGGGAGGGGAGTGGCTCTGGTGCCGTGCCCCGTGAGACGATGGAGGGGAGCGGCTCCGGTGCCGCGCCCCATGAGATGATGGAGGGGAGCGGCTCCGGTGCCGCACCCCATGAGGTAAGCCTCCCTGCCCCGGAGCAGGGAGTAGGCTCGAAATGATCCCACCCAGATGAGTCGGGGCAGGGATCTGGGAATCCGTCCTCAAAACGCTTCCGTCGGCCAAGGACGTCAACATGAGCTGCTGATTCCCCTATTTCCACCCTCTTTCCATTTCTATTGATCTAATGATTAATACCTTTGTGCAGGTTCTTGCGGACGGGTCACCCCCTGGGGCTGGCGCCTAAGAAGAGTCTCGCCATTCAAGCGGGATAGATGGCGTCGCCTGGAGTCACCCCCGCTTCAGGCAGGAGTGGTGCCGACGTCGGGGCCGCGTTGGCCGACCCGACGGCGTCCATGGTGGCTCCCACGCCCGTAGAGGTTACTGAGCGAGTGGCCTCCTCCATGGCAGACGTGGAACAGCCGGCCGAGGGCCGCATACCGCCGGTGGAAGCGGTCGTGATCGCGCCAAGCCAGGATCAGCCAGGTGCGGTCGTGGTGGCGCTCGAGGGCGTAGTGCAATCCGTGCCACCAGGGGCCCAGATGGATCCGCTCGTGGCGCTTGAAGCGGCCCAGACGGAGGTGGGTCCAGCTGGAGGGTCCTCGAGTGTGGCGGTGGTGCCGCACAGGGTCAGGAGGGAGCCGCCCCCGGCACCTTTGTCGGGAGGAAGCCGCTCCCCCGCGCGGGGGAAGCTGCCACTTCAGTGGATGGCCGCCCAGGACCCGACGTCAGCTCTGTTCTCGCTCGATGATCATTCTGAGAGCATGGAGTGGGAGGGTCTTGACATCGGAATTTCGACCATGTTGGAGGCCCTGGACCAGGCCAGAGGAGCCCTGAGTGAAATTGTCGTTCCTACTACCCAGGTATTCTTCTTTCTCTGCATGTTTTTGTGTTTTCGCATTTCTAATTCCAGTCCTCTTCCTCTTCAGGTTGTTGTTGCTCGTAGCCGGAATAAATCCCAATTCCTCCGCGAGCAGAAGGCGGAGTGGGATCACCTCTCCGAGGAGGCCCGGCTGCGAGCAGACATGGCCGCACAGCTTGCTACTGCCCAGGAGCGGGAGGCCCAGGCATGTCAAGACGCGGAGGAGGCCCACGGGATGTTCGAGGATTTGTCGGCGAGGTCCAAGCTGGATGGGGAGGAGATCGCCAGGCTCAAAAAGGAGCGAGACGAGCTGCTGCAGAGGAATGTCGCGGCCAATGAGAAGGCCGGTGAAGTCCTGAAGGAGCTGGAGATGGAGCGGGACCTCCGGCGGAAGGCCGAGAGTAGGGCCATGGCCCTTTAGCAGAAGGTGGACGAGGACGTCGAGGTGGTCCGCTCTCTTCGGGTGGAGCTCAGTGACGCGGTGAACCAAAGGTTGAGCGCTAAAAATGTCTCCATCAAGCTAGAAAAAGAGGCTGCCCATGCGCGAAAGGCCCTTCAGGTTGAGAGCGATGAGCACAATCTTCTGCAAGTTGCGGTCGGGGTGGTCCTTAATGCCCTGAATGTGACGGAGCCGGTGGAGACCAGCCCGCTCGTGGCTCGTGTCGCAGGTATCACGGCTCGGGTGGGCCAGCTTGAGGAGAGTGCCTTTCACGCCGGGATCACCCATGCCTTCACCATCGCCCTTGCTCATTACAAGAAGGAAATCAACCTGAAGGTGATGAGCAAAGGCTTTTCGTCCACCTATGAGGATGAAGAGCTAGAGAAAATGGAGGAGATGGTTGCTCCCCTTGCGAAAAACCTGGCAGACAATCTGAAAGAGATGGTTCTCCCTCCACGGGAGTAATTAGTCAAACAATTTTGAGAATAACTTATATGTAATATGTGGACAAGTGTCGGTATTTTTCGAGTCTGGACGCGGTTTCGTGATTTTGCGCCGTAATTTCGTTTTGTTTAATTTTTTGCGATCTTACCAATCTGTTCCCCTGAATTATGCCGCTGGTCATGATGCGAGGAGATTGTTTCGAAAGGAAGAAAGGAGGTAGACATACCTTAACCAGCCCCCGAGTAAGGTCCGACCCCCAGCATTTGCTGGGGTCGGGGGTTACTGGAAATCGAAACTGTTGTTTTGGTGACAGGGTCGACGAAGTCCATGGATGGTATTGCAATATTCCCCGCCCTGTCTTCCAACAGAAATCCCCAACTGAGGACTCTATGGGCTTGGCAAGGTGGGGCCTTCGAACCTGTGTCCCTGTATTGATTGGCTCGAGCCCCCGGGCCTTGTTAGGGTCTGACAGGGGTCGGTCGTAATTTGTGTGTTACCCCGTCCTCGATTTTCGTAATTGGAGGGGCTGAGTAAACGACACTTGCCTCGACGGCTCGAGTATCGCGCTCAACGAGCTCACTAATGGGTACGTTCGTGTGGAATCCGGGTCCATCATTTGCTGATGGGGTTGGCAGAGCCCTCTGGTGGCACTTCATAATTTCTTAACCCGCCTCCCGGCAGATGCCCGAGCCGTTCGATAGGCTCAGGGGGCCCGATGGCCTCTCCTCGATGGAGATTCTGTGGGTTTGGCTCGGGGTTAGAATCGAACGAGAAAAGGTTGAGACGTCCCTGTCCGCTTCTGAGCGGGGTCAGGCAGGTCCGCTGGGGCTTGTCTCGGTTATTTCTCCCTGGCTCTGTTTGGCATGAGGTGGCCTCGAGCCCTTCGTGGACCGACCTTCGAACCTCGACCTGTGGTTGCCTATATCGAATGAGGCGACGGCCGTTTCATGATGCGACACGAAGCGTTGGGATGTTTTGCATATGTATAATATAATCAAAATGAACGTGGGGTCGGTAACGTTACCTTGGCGGTATGAGTGACGAAAAGCTCCTACCAGATGTGTCCGTGTGGGGTTCAGACCCTGACTTTTGCGATGAGGTTGGAGTAACCTGCATAAGAATCACTATTCTTTGTTTTTCGTATCTCGGTGGTGATCCGAGCTGTTTAATTAACTCGGGCAGCCTGACAGCTTCTCCTTTGGGAGAGACTCTGTAGGCGGACCACTCCGAACCCTTTTTTGAAAAGGCAGACGTTGAAGCTGGAGATGCGAGAGGCGTTTGAGCATGATTTTTCTGGCAAAAAGAAACCCCGTAGCTACTGAGGCGTAGGGTCTGCTAGTTCATCCAGTTTTTATTCAAAGTTTTATGCCCGTATTTCGCATCCTTAGTTTCAAGTGTACGGGGGGGGGGGTCGGCAGCCCCTGAGTGATGTTCGTGTTTTCGCTTTTTGACGGGGTCGGAAGCTCGAGAATGAATTTTAACGCGTGAAGTAAGAAGGCGGAGATGCTTATCTTTCTTTGGTCGTTCATTCGTTGTGTCTTCCGAGCCGAACGGCTGGCCCAGGAGATCCGAAAGGTCCTGTCGTCGGATCGTCCATGGTCCTGCATGGAGAGGTGAAGGGCTGTCTGCCTATGTGGGTGCCTTAATTGCCACGTCCGAAGTGGGTCAGTGGCGGGCCATACCCAGGCAGTGCCCAGTTTGACCAAAGAGGGACGCCTCGTCGACCGAGGTGCGTCCCGTCAGTTCCGGCGCGTCCCCCCAGATATCAATCAGCATTTATTGCGTATTTAACGAGGGGAAGGGAGAGGGTTTTTCATCCAACCTTTCGCCTTTCCTTAGCTACAGCGCCCCCTCTTTAAATAGGGAGGGGGAGAGGAGTTCTCATCCCCCCTCCTCCTCTGCCTCCGAGCCGCTATCTCTCCTCCTTCTTCCTTTCCGCCGAACGCGTCCGTGCGTCGTGGCAGTTCCTGAGTGAGGAAGAGTAATGCCAGAGAGAGAGAGAGAACTCACAAATTTGCTCGTGAGTCTGATGAGTGATGTCGAGCCGGAGGTTATTCAACGTAGATGAGATGGTGCGTGCTGCCCTTGCTGAAGAGTCTCTGCTGCCGAAGGAGAAGAGGCGCCGGTGGGCGTCGTACGTCGTCGACTGCGCCATCATCCGCTATGCTCCTCCTTTGGCAGGAGGCATTTCCTACCCATACGCCGTTGTCAGGGTTATGGCTAGGCATGATGGCGTAGTCCCCGGATGCTCCGGCGGAGGCATCGCTGTCGGGGTTGCGGCTAACGACGATGGCGTAGTCCTCGGACGCTCCGGTGGAGGCGTCGCAGATGGTGGCGCCTTCGAGGATCTAGTGAAGCGGCGGGATATCGGGAGGTCGCCAATGGAGAGCGTGGCACGGCGACCGCAGTAGACGAGCTGGCCCGTGTACACACCCCGGGCGTCGCCGATGGAGAGCATGGCACGGCGACCGCAATAGTACTTGTAGTAGAGTTAAGCAGAGACTGTAATTGAATAATGTTGTGGGGAAGCCCCCGAGTAAACAGTCCTATGAATTTACAAGTATATTGTTTCTTTTTGTAATGAAATCGCTTTGCAAGTGACGAATTTGTGCAAAAAATGAACAAATTTACATCTTTTGCCTATGGCAAGCAATTTTTTATTTTTCATCTTTTGTAGAAAAGATTTTAGTGCTTACCGACCCCTCTCATGGTCCAAGTCATAAGAAACTAGGAACGTCGGTGAACTAATTCTGATTGAACTGGTGAGCAAAGAGGTTGTAGCCGCTGGGGCATGGGTGTCCGTAGTCCTACCAGCCGTATTCAGAATTGGTTCTCAAAATCTTAGCCCTTAGGACTTGTTTATGAGAGGAATGGAAAACTTAGAGAATATTTATAAATATAACACAGGAGGTTTTTTGCAAGCGCAATACTTGTATTTACATATGTCATATGTTAAGATCATATGCCAGCCCCCGAGTGAGGTCTGACCCCTTGCCACTTGCTGGGGTCGGAAGTCACTAAGGATCGGGGTTCTGTTAAGACAAAAACCGATAAGGAAGAGTGTAAACTTATTTTAAGGATAGAAACGACGTAGCTGTTCAATGTTCCAGGCGTTGGTGAAGACCTCGCCGTCGATGGTTTTCAACCGGTAGGCACCTGGACGAAGTACTTCCGCGACGACGTAGGGCCCTTCCCAGACGGAGGACGAGGTCTCCGATGTTGAAGGGAGAGTTTGTGGCGGTCCTTGTTGCTCTGCACAAGACGGAGGACGAGGTCTCCGATGTTGAAGGCTCGACCCCGCACTCGTCGGCTGTGGTACCATCGCAACGCCTGCTGGTACTTCACTGAATGGAGGAGGGTGATGTCATGGGCTTCATCTAGCTGGTCCATGGCGTCTTGGTGGGATGCCTCGGCTCCTTGCTCGTCGTATGCTCTGATTCTTGGCGCTCCATAGTCAAGATCTATTGGAAGAATGGCCTCGAAACTACAAACCATGAAGAAGGGTGTGTAGCCGGTGGCTCGGCTAGGAGTTGTCCTTAGGCTCCAGAGTACGGCCGGGAGCTCAGCGAGCCAGCGCGCGCCGAACTTGTTCAACCGGTTGAAAATTCTAGGTTTGAGGCCTTGAAGGAGCATGTCGTTTGCGCGTTCGACCTGCCCGTTCGTCTGGGGGTGTGCGACGGCTGCCCAATTGATCCGGATGTGTTGTTCATCACAGAATCGAACGAATTTCCTACCAGTGAACTGCGTGCCATTGTCTGTGATGATGGAATTTGGTACTCCAAAGCGATGGACGATGTCGAGGAAGAACAGCACGGCTTGCTCGGATTTGATCGTGGATATTGGTCGAGCTTCAATCCATTTTGTAAACTTGTCTTTGGTGACAAGCAGGTGGGTAAAGCCCCCGGGCGCCTTTTTGAGTGGCCCCACCAGGTCGAGCCCCCAGACCGCGAAGGGCCATGTGATGGGGATCATCTGGAGACCCTGGGCCGGGAGGTGTGTTTGTCGAGCGTAGTACTGGCACCCTTCGCAGGTGCGTACAATTTGCTCGGCATCGGCTACTGCGGTGGGCCAGTAGAAACCTTGTCGGAATGCATTCCCAACCAAGGTTCTTGGTGCGGCATGATGACCGCATACTCCACCGTGGATGTCACCCAGCAGGAGTTTTCCCTGTTCGCTAGGGATACAGAGTTGCAGAATTCTAATGTGACTTCGCTTGTAGAGTTCGCCCTCTATGAGAACGAAGGATTTGGCATGTCGTGCGAGCCGTCGGGCTTCCATCTTGTCTGCCGGTAGTATGTTGTGGAGGAGGTAATCGAGGAAAAGTGTTCTCCAGTCATCGGAGGGGTCGGACTCCGCTGCTGGGTCCTCTTCGAGCTCCATGACCTCGGGGTCGGGCGGAGCGGTTGGAGGATCGGCCCCTGGGGTCGGACCAGATGGGCCATCGTCGGCTTGTTCCGACCTCGTGTAGCGTACCGAGGGTTTGTGTTGGTCACTGGCAAAGACGCCTGCCGGGACTGGTTCTCGGCTAGATGCTGCTTTCGCAAGCGTGTCGGCTGCTTCGTTGAGGCGCCTTGGGATGTGATTGAGTTCGAGGACATCGAACCTATCCTCCAGCCGTCGGACCTCTTGACAGTATGCCTCCATCTTGGCATCGTGGCAGCTTGACTCCTTCATGACTTGGTTGATGACCAGCTGGGAGTCGCCTCTGACGTCGAGGCGTCGGATGCCCAGCTCGATGGTGATTCGTAGGCCGTTGATGAGCGCTTCGTATTCTGCAATATTGTTTGATGAGGGGAAATGGAACCGAACCATGTACCTCATGTGGACCCCGAGGGGAGATATAAAGACTAGTCCTGCTCCGGCGCCCTTCTTCATCAGCGATCCGTCGAAGTACATTGTCCAGTACTCTTGATCGATGGGTGCTGGTGGCCTCTGGACCTCAGTCCACTCCGCGATGAAGTCAGCCAGTACCTGATATTTGATCGTTGTTCGAGGGGCGTAAGAAATGCCCTGATCCATCAGCTCGAGTGCCCACTTTGTGGTTCTTCCCGTACCGTCATGGCTACGGACGACCTCACCGAGGGGGAACGATGTCATTACTGTCACGGGGTGTGACTCGAAGTAGTGGCGTAGCTTCCTTTTGGTGATGAGGACGGTGTAGAGGAGTTTCTGGATTTGGGAGTAGCGGGTCTTGGAGTCGGATAACACTTCACTGATGAAATATACAGGGAGCTGCACCTTGAAGGCATGCCCCTCTTCCTCTCGCTCTACTACTAAGGCGGAGCTAACCACTTGGGTGGTGGCCGATATATAGAGTAGGAGGGATTCTCCGTTGCATGGAGGAACTAAGACTGGCGGTTTAGTTAGAAATCGCTTAACCATGTCAAGCGCCTCCTGAGCCTCGGCCGTCCACTCGAAGTGGTCAGCTTTCTTTAGGAGTCGATAAAGGGGGAGTCCTCGTTCGCCGAGGTGCGAAATGAATCAGCTGAGGGCGGCGAGGCACCCTATGATCTGCTGAACCCCCTTTATGTTTTGGATCGGGCCCATCCTTGTGATGGCTGATATCTTCTCCGGGTTGGCTTCGATGCCATGCTCGGAGACGATGAAGCCGAGCAGCATGCCTCTCGGGACCCTGAAAACACATTTTTCGGGATTGAGTTTGATGCCGTTTGCCTAGAGTTTCGTAAAGGTTTGCTCAAGGTTGGTGACCAGGTGGTTAGCTCATTTGGTTTTGACTACGATGTCGTCGATATAGGCCTCAACGGTTCGCCCGATGAGGTCTCTGAAGCAACTGAGCATACAACGCTGGTATGTTGCCCCAGCATTCTTCAGACCGAAAGGCATCGAAATGTAACAAAATGATCCGAAGGGGGTGATAAAAGATGTCGCGAGCTGGTCGGACTCTTTCATCATGATTTGGTGGTAACCGGAGTACGCGTCAAGGAAGTAGAGGGTTTCGCACCCTGAGGTGGAATCAACTATTTGGTCTATTCGTGGCAAAGGAAACGGATCCTTTGGACATGCTTTGTTGAGACCGGTATAATCGACACACATTCTCCATTTCCCGCTCTTTTTTCGCACAAGAACGGGATTTGCTAACCACTCTGGGTGGTATACTTCCTTAATGAATCCTGCGGCCAGCAGTTTGGCTATCTCCTCGCCGATGGCCCTGCGTTTTTCTTCGTCGAAGCAACGCAGGCGTTGCTTTACCGGCTTGGAGCCTGGGAGGATCTGGAGAGTATGCTCGGCGACCTCCCTCGGGATGCCCGACATATCTGAGGGTTTCCACGCAAAGATGTCTTTGTTGTCGCGGAGGAAGTCGACGAGCGTGCTTTCCTATTCGGAGGAGAGCGTGGTCCCGATACGGACCTTTTTACCCTCGGAGCTGCTGGGATCCAAAAGGACCTCCTTGGAGCCTTCCGCTGATTCGAATGACCCGGTCGATTTCTTTGCGTCGGGTGCCTCTTCAACGACCTCTTCCCTGAGGGTGGTGAGTTCTTCGGAGGCGATGACCGCGGATGCGTGTCCGCAGCATTCGACCTCGCACTCGTAAGCGCGCTGGAAAGAGGCGCCTATGGTGATGACCCCGTGGGGGCCCGGCATCTTCAGCTTAAGGTATGTATAATTGGGTACAGCCATGAACTTCGCGTAGCATGGTCGTCCCAGAATGGCATGGAAAGTCCCCGGGAACCCCACTACGTCGAAGGTGAGGGTCTCAGTCCGGTAATTGGACCGATCCCCAAAAGTGACGGGCAGGTCGATTTGCCCTAGTGGCACGGCTTGCTTGCCGGGCACGACGCCATGGAAGGGTGCTCGGATGGGACGGAGGTTCGTTCGGTCGACGCCCATCTCGTCGAGCATCTTGGCGTACATGATGTTGAGGCCACTGCCTCCATCCATCAGTACTTTGGTAAGCCGCTTTGGACCGACGATCGGATCGACGACAAGCGGGTACCTCCCTAGGTGTGGGTCGGCATCCGGATGGTCGGTCCGATCGAAGGTGATGGCGGATTCCGACCACCGGAGGAAGGCTGGCGTGGCCGGTCCGGCGGTATAGACCTCGCGACGCGCGACCTTCTGGTGATGCCTGGAGTTGTAGGCCGTTGATCCTCCGAAGATCATAAGGGCGCCGGTCGGCGTTGGGAAGGCGTCGTCTTTCTCCTCTTTGTAGTCTGTGGCAGGAACAGGTTCCTTCCTCTGCTCCCCTTTGTTAAGTCCCCCGGCCAAGTATTTACGCATGAGGCCGCACTCCTTGTATAGATGCTTGGCCGGGAAGGCGTGGTTTGGGCATGGCCCCTCGAGCATTTTCTCGAAGTGGTTCGGAGTGCCCTCCATGGGCTTCCGGCTACCTTTGCGGTTAGCAGCGGCCACGAGCGAGTTGTCGCGCCGTTGCTTCTTATTTTTCTTTTTGGCGGAACGGTTGGAAGCGCCTTCGCCGGCGTCCTCGTCCCGCCTCATCTTTCCGTCGGAGCGATCAAAGACGGCTCCGACCGCCTCCTCTCTAGAGGCGTGACTAGTAGCGATGTCCAGGAGTTCCTTGGTAGTCTACGGGCCCCTGCGTCCTAGCTTGTGGACCAGGGACTCGCAGGTTGTTTCAAACAGAAAGGCTCCTATCACGTCGGCATTGGCGATGTTAGGGAGCTCGTTGCACTACCAAGAGAAGCATCGAATGTACCTGCGAAGGGTTTCATCGGCCCTCTGGCGGTAGTTCTTGAGGTCCCATGGGTTTCCAGGGCGTTTGTACGTGCCCTGGAAGTTGCCCACGAAGATCTCCGTCAGATCCGCCCAACTCTGAATAGCATTGGATGGCAGGTGCTCCAATCATGCTCGCGCCGAATCGGCCAAGAACAACGGGAGATTGCGAATAATGAAATTGTGATCACTCACCCCACCGGCCTGACATGCAGGCCGATAGTCTTCGAGCCAAAGCCTGGGATTTGTTTCGCCAGAATATTTAGGGATGTTGGTAGGCGGTCGATACCTTAGGGGGAACGCGGCGTTGAGGATGTGCCATCCGAAGGCCTGAGGACCTGGCAGGCCGGGGCTCGGGCTTCGGTCTTCGTTGCTGTCATAGCGTCCGCCACGTCGGGGATGGTAGCCGCGGCGTGTTGCTTCTCCATCGTTGCCATGGGCGCATTTCTGAGCGTCGATGATGTCGCGTACGTCGCGGCCATGGCCGAGGCATTGATGTACTGGGACGGCGGAGGGCTGCCTGCCGGCTGGCAGGGTTTGGTGAACGGTAGCATCCTTGGTGGGACGTACTAAGAGCGAGCGCTGGCTGGTGTTGGGTTCGCGTCGTCGAGACAACGAACTTTCCGCCTGCTGCGCCGCCGCGCGCTCAAGCAACGTGCAAATCTCCCTGTGGGCCCGGCGATCTTCGGCCGTCGTGGCCTCCGGGAGGCCATGCAGCAAGGCAGTTGTTGCGGCGATGTTCTAGCTGGCTCGGACGAAGTGAGGAAGGGTCCCATCGTCGGTGAGGATCTTTTGGTGTATGGTACGGGCCGTGGCTCGCGTGCGCCCCCCGTCTTTGCAGCGTTCAATCTCGCGATTGATGTCCGCGTACTCCTAGACGAGCCCTTGCCCAGCCTCATCGATCTCCTGCTGACGGGCCTTCAGCTGCTCCATCCTTAGGCGAGATGGGGCTGTTGTCTCTTCCCCGGATCTGCTGTCAAGGTTGTTTGTAGGAGTGACCTCTTCCCTGGAGGCGCTTTCGACCTGACCCTCGGGGGTCTGCGTCATGAAGCATTCCTAGGAAGGGTGGTGGCTCCCCCTACTAGAATCCAAGTTGGAGAACGATCCTGGCTCCTCGTTGAGGAGCCCATAGAGGGTCTCCATATCATGCTCGATCGCCCCCATGAACTCGATGTCCGTGGGTGACTGAACCATTCGTGGCGCTAGAAGGTGGCCAGCGGTCGCCGCAGCGTTGCGGAGACTGAACGGAAACGCTGTCGGGGCGCTCCGTACGGGACCTTCTGGACATAGGGTGACGTTGTGCGAGACCTCACTTGATGACTGGGGTCCAAGGGAGTTGCCCGGCGGGCCCTCAAGCCTAAGATGGCTGAGGTCGATGGAAGGGAGAGACGGGGCGGCTGTGTGAGTTAGCGCCAGCTCTCCTCCTAGTGTGATGATGAAATCTAGGTCGCCGAAACACACATGTGTGCCCGGGGCCCAGATGATTGCGTGGGTGGCCATCCGAGGCCTGATTTGGAACGCACAAAGTCCCCTACCTGGCGCGCCAACTGTCGGTGTTTCGTACAAGCACCGACAAGTAAATTTATAGTAATGCGCGTTAGGCTCGGATGGTGCGCTAAAGGACACAAGATTTATACTGGTTCGGGCCGAAAGTCCCTACATCCAGTTTGTTGCTGCTCGTGTTATTAGCACCGTGAACGGTTTGTAGTAAGGGGTACAAACGATTGAGAGAGGGACTGGTCCCAAGTCTCAGATGGAGGGGTTGAAGGGATGTCAAGAGGTTCGAGACAACTTGACTGTGTGTATCTGTGTGTCGTATTGTTCGGTCTCCAGAGTCCCCCCTTTCTGATGGGGGAAGCGCATCCCCTTTTATAGAGGCAGGGGGTCGCTTTTACAAGGGCGAGTTTTTAGGATGTATATGCTACTTAGCCTTGTGGCTCACATCTACCTGACTTCGTTCTTCATTTTGATGAGTACGAAGGAAGATAAGCGCCTACAATACTGTTGATGTTTCTGTAGAATGTTAGGTTGATTATAGAATGCTGCCCTGCACAGGATGTGGGCTATAGTATTGTGGTTTTGACTTATCGGCCTCTCCCAGCCTTGCTCCGCACGCCTTTTGGTTCCTGTGAGTCTTTGTCAGAGGGACGAGGGGTCGGGGTCCGGAGCGACGACGTGGTCAAGGCCTTCTGACTTGGTGGACCTGAGGGGTCGGGAAGCGGGTGCCGCTCCCTCGGGTCCATAGCGTGGTGACAGAAAGTCCGTCGTGTGTGGAGATATTAATTCCTTTTCTAGAGCGTAGCGATTGTCATATATCTTCATCGGGTTCCGTGTCCCAGGGCTGAAGGCGGTGCCTACAACTCTACAGGGCGAGGAGCACGCACCTGTACAACCTTTCAAGCTCTGCGGCGCCCGGAAGGGTCTCAAGCACCTGTCCTGTCATCCCCTAGCAGTACTTTTCCTGCCAGGGCGTAGGGTATGGTCCTTGGAGCCATGGTTGACCCAAAACGTCTTGTCTTGCCCTGTACATATCATCTTGAGGGATGGGGAGAACTTGTCAGGTAAGATGAATCCAATTTTTAGATATGTAGCAGGGTGAGACTCGTTCGTTGCCATCGGGCGGAACGGAGACCAATTCCTGTCTCCCGGGCGAGACCGACCTCGCCCCTCCGGGGTCGGACGAGGTGGATTCTATCCCTCAGCCCTCGGGCGAGACCAAGCCCGCCCTAAAGGCGTCGGGCGAGACAGAGTTCATCCCTCGGCCCTCGGGCGAGACCGAGCCCGCCCCAAAGGCGTCGGGCGAGACGGAGATTAACCCTGAGCCCTCGGGCGAGGTAGAGTTATCCCACAAAGGCGTCGGGCGAGGCGGAACCAAACTCCTGTCGCTCGAACAAGGGATGAAACAGCGCCCTTATGCGTCTAGAAGTTTTTCACATTCGGTGGTTATTGGTTCCACCTTCTGGGGTACCCCGGTATTAGGTCCCCGACAACGTGCTAATTGGCTTCACACGCCAAACCCTCAATAGGGTGCCGCACAACCAACACAAGATGAGGATCACACAAGCCATGAGCAATCCACTAGAGTACCTTTTGGCATTCTGCCGGGGAAAGGTCAAGAACACCTCACAATCACCACGATCAGAGCCGGAGACAATCACCACCCTCCGCTCGACGATCCTCGCTGCTACAAGTCGTCTAGGTGGCGGCAACCACCACCATCAAGAGTAACAAGCGAATCCTATAGCGAAACACGAACACGAAGTGCCTCTAGATGCAAACACTGAAGCAATGCACTTGGATTCTCTCCCAATCTCACAAAGATGATGAATCAATGATGGAGATGAGTGGGAGGGCTTTGGCTAAGCTCACAAGGTTGCTATATCAATGCAAATGGCCAAGAGAGTGAGCTTGAACCGGCCATGGGGCTTAAATAGAAGCCCCCACGAAATAGAGCCATTGTACCCTTTCACTGGGTACAGCGCGGGGTGACCTGACGCTCCGGTCATACTGACCGGACTCTGAACCCAGCGTCCGGTCGCCTGATGTCAGCCACGTGTCACACTGCGTTTAACAGGACTCGTCTGATCTAATGGTCATCTGTTGACCAGACTTTCCGCTACAACTGACCGGACTCTGAGCCTCCAGCGTCCGGTCATTTCCAGTAAGGTTCTAGAAACAAATTTCTTCGACCGGACGCGTCCGGTCATGATTGACCGGACCCTGCCAGCATCCAATCACACTATGACTTCTTACTGTGCCGCCCGACAACACGACCGGACCCAGACCCTTAGTGTCTGGTCTGTCCATGACCCAACGTCTGGTCATTCACCGACGCTGGCGTCTTCACTGCCATACATGGTTGGACGCGCCGGTCCCCCAGAGGTCCAGCGTCCGGTCACTATATAGCCAGCTACACTAACTCCTTTTCACCTCTAACTTCTTCACCCCTGCTCAAATGTGCCAACCACCAAGTGTATCACCTTGTGCACATGTGTTGGCATATTTTCACAAACATTTTCAAAGGTGTTAGCACTCCACTAGATCCTAAATGCATATGCAATGAGTTAGAGCATCTAGTGGCACTTAACCGCATTCCGATACGAGTTTCACCCCTCTTAATAGTACGGCTATCAAACCTAAATGTGATCACACTCTCTAAGTGTCTTGATCACTAAAACAAAATAGCTCCTACACAATATACCTTTTCCTTGAGCTTTTTGTTTATCTCTTTCTTCTTTCCAAGTCCGAGCACTTGATCATCACCATGGCATCATCTTCATCATGCAATGACCTTCATTTGCTTCACCACTTGGAGTGTGCTACCTATCTCATGATCACTTGATAAACTAGGTTAGCACTTAGGGTTTCATCAATTCTCCAAAACCAAACTAGAGCTTTCAATCTCCCCCTTTTTGGTAATTGATGACAACCCTTATACAAAGATATGAATTGAAATTCAATTGAATCCATGTTGCTTGTCCAAGCATATTTACCATGTGTAAAAGGATATGGACAAGTTTCATGAACTCCATATGGTAGCAATTGCTCCCCCTACATATGTGCTAAGAGTCTGGATTGTAGCTTGCACATATGATTAGATAGAAAATATAGAAGACAATGTCTACCAAATGATGATAAGGTATAAAAGATGGACCTTTGAAGCGTGATACCAATCGGAGTGCACCATAATACCATCCTTAGCACCATAGTTAGCTCGATACCAATTGAAAAAATACTATGATAGCTAGATACCACTTGAACATTTGATAGATAGATACCACTTGTAAAAACTTTAT
Organism: Miscanthus lutarioriparius; assembly: GCA_904845875.1. Lineage (NCBI taxonomy): Eukaryota > Viridiplantae > Streptophyta > Magnoliopsida > Poales > Poaceae > Miscanthus > Miscanthus lutarioriparius. Next base: position 67,525,029 of record CAJGYO010000001.1, on the reverse strand, counting down.
AAATGATACCACTTGAAAATCTTATTTGGACTAGATATCACTTGGTAATACTTGGAAATGATGCCACTTGTGAATAAACCTATGCATGCTAGATTTTCATTTCATCATTCAAGTTTACAACTATCATTCATCACACAAGCATGGATATTTAAATTAAAACTTGTGTTATGCAAGCAACCATATGAAATGCACATGCAAATGCATCATACAAGTTCATGAGCTTGCTCCCCCTACTTGTGTGCTCAAAATTTTAATTTATCCCTTTCCTTTGTCATATCTCTTCCTTATTTTAAGTTTTCCCCCTATCACTTATATCTTTATTTCTCTCCCCCTTTTCACTATCTTTGTATACTAATTTCTCCCCCTTTGTCATCAATGACCACAAAGGTTCAAAAAGGTAAATACCATTTGTAGGGTCGAGATTATCAATGTCAATCAATGGGGTGAGGATCATTGTTCTAAATTGGTCCAATCTAGATCATTTACCAAAGATATTTAACTCGGTTTGATCCAAGGACAAGCTTCTTCACACCTCTAAATAAGGGTTATCTTGTACCATGTTGAGTTAAACACTTAGAGCTAATTTTCTAGATTAAACACTAGGTTTACAAGCTCACAAACATGTCATATGCTATCACTAGATCAAGTCAAGCATAGAAGCAATAGTGATACCATATAAGCATCAAATTTATTTGATTTTCATGAATGAGCCTAATAAAATGGAGAGATGACTAGATGCACTAAACATGTCCTTAGCAAGGATGTATGCCATGCCAATCAACTTTTACCTTGGATTGCTCGAAGGAGAGGCATGTCATATAAGTGGGGGTGCATCAACACATATTTGAGAAATCCAATATGTTCAACTCATTCCTTAGCTTGCAAAACCTTTTCTCATCCAATGGCTTGGTGAATATATCGGCAAGTTGATCTTCGGTGCCTACACTCTCAATGCAAATGTCCCCTTTTTGTTGGTGATCTCTTATGAAATGGTGGCGGACATTAATGTGCTTTGTTCTTGCATGTTGAACAAGATTGTTTGTCAACTTGATTGCACTCTCATTGTCACATAGCAATGGCACTTTCTTGAACTTAATTCCAAAGTCATTCAAGGTGGCCTTCATCGAAAGAATTTGTGCACAACAACTACCGGTGGATATGTATTCGGCTTCGGCGGTTGATAATGCAACACTATTTTGCTTCTTTGATGACCATGAAACAAGTGATCTTCCCAACAATTGACATGTGTCCGAGGTGCTCTTCCTTTCAACCTTGCATCCCGCATAATCCGAGTCGGAGTAACCAACTAGCTCAAACTTTGCTCCTTTGGGATACTACAAACCGACATTTGGTGTATGCTTTAAGTACCTCAATATTCTCTTTGTAGCCTTCAAATGACTTTCTCTTGGCGAGGCTTGAAATCTTGCACACATGCATACACTAAACATGACATCAGGCCTTGATGCGGTCGCATAGAGTAAGCTTCCAATCATAAACCGATACAACTTTTGATCCACCATATTTCCACTTGCATCACTATCCATGGGGTCGAGATTATCAATGTCAATCAATGGGGTGTGCTTAGGATCATCGGGAGAGCCCCCTAGCCCTGAGCAGACGCCGCGTTGTGCTTAGGATCACCCTGGTTTCTTGGTCTGAGGGTGCTTGTGAGCGTACCCGATGTGTATAGCCTCCGAGCCCCTTGGCGATCCTAGAGGGGTCAGTCGGGGGTCTCTTCAGTCGGGAACCATTGATCCCGAGGCTTAACATACCCATATGTTTGGATCTCATCAAGCGGCATGACTACCATCAAACTCGAGATTAGTGGATCATTAGTCAAGTGAAAATGAAGACCAACACCTTTCAATGCAGTTTCAACAGAGAAGGCCCATTCCAGATAATTTGGACCATCAAGAGTAATATTGATGACAATTGCAGTAATTTGAGATATTTGAGACATTGTTGGATGCTAAATTAAGAATTACCACCAGCACAGAAGAAGTAGCAAGGAATATCACCAGTCGCAACTCGCAAGGCACCAGTAGGAATCCTCTGTTGTTGACAGAGGAGGAAGATCAGCAGCAGCAGAGCAGGTGGACGAACACACAGATCACAAGCGGGTGAGGTAGTCCGTACATGCCATGAATAAGCCGCACATGAAGATGTCCCGCGTCCCACACGTGAAGAAGTCCGTAACGTAAGAAGACGTGAGTGAAGATCTCATGGAGATGGCCGTGTCCTGCGCATGAAGTCCGTGAGACCATGCGGGAAGAGATGAAGGCCACGGATGAAACCGCATGATGGAGGCAGACGACCTGGATAAAGACCAAAGCGGACGGTGCAGATGAAGATTGCGCGATAGACTGCAGCGACGGGTCATGCGATCCACAAATGACGTGCGCGGAACAGTGGTCCTACACAGCGACGGGCCACGAGCAGGGGCCGCGAGCAGAGGACCCGCGTGAAGAAGAATCCCAAGGGAAAAATAGATCGTGGGTGAATTAGATCAGCCTAATCCTAACCCTAATCCATGGCTTTGATTCCATGTTACTAACCTTGCGATCTGAGAAGATAACCACTCCACAGGTGGAGATGATCTATATATAGACAGCCACATGGGCCATATGAGCCTCTAGTAGGGCCTTCATACACTTAACATATGTCAGATTCGAGACCCTTACAGAAGACCCCCGTCTGTAGGTTGTACATGCCCTTAGTGTCCTGTTTCTATTTGTTTCCTTACACTGAATTCAGTTTTAGTACGACAACATTTCTATTAACAAAGTATTCATTCGTTGGATCCTGATGAATCTTTTGTTTTTATCTTCACTCCGAGATTGCAATTCATCCTTGGGTTTTTCTTCGTTGTCGGGCACCAATTCTTCTCTTTCCCCATAGGAAGAAGTAGAGCCCGGCTGAGAATCATGAACATACCAAGAATACTGCATGTATGAAATCAAATTTGCATTAATTAGATCTATAGGTCGTAACAGCAATCATACTCTTTATTTTTTTCAGTTCCCAAATTAAAAGCATTATTGTTTTCCCTTCCCAAAGTCACTGTAATCAAAATGTACCAGTATTAATTTTCATTTTTTCCAGTATGCTTTTCACCATCATGTCAGATAAAGAGAAGAAAAATTAACCTCTCACATAGAGTTTCATAATTATTTTGCCTTTTGACTTATGCTTTTGAATTTTAAGAATTACTGTCGGGTTCATAAACCCGGGGTCCCTCATGGACCGGCTTCCCAGCAAAGGCTTGGCCCAGCAGACGACGTTGCGAATGACGCGCAACTCCTGGGTCGGCCCAAATACCTAAACGACAGGTCAGAAGAGCGATCCAATCTCCGACTGGAAGGCCTCGCTAAGGAGGAATAGCGCTCGCTTCCGACTCTGGCCCGCCTCTCCGACCGGAAGGCCTGTCCAAGGAGGAACAACACTCGCTTCCGACTCCGGCCCGCCTCTCCGGCCGGAAGGCCTGGCCAAACACCGCTTCCGACTCCGACCCGCGTATCCGACCGGGGATGCACCGAACCCATGCTTACAGCTCTTCTCCGACTGGCACAGTCGGAGCCGACTGGGACCAACCGACTGGGGACGCCCGCTCGGTGAGGGCCAGGAAACGGACGGAGCAAGTAAGACATGGCACTCAAGTCAACCGCAATACCGAGGACCGTACGCTGTACACCTGCAGAACAGTACCGATAGGGCATGTCAGAAGGGTGCCCTGTAACCTTCCAGGCATGTCAGAACCCAAGCAGTGTTGTGGACGCTGATGTTTTACCCTACAGTGTTATGGGTGCCATCAAATCCCATACCAGGCGAACACGGTAAGACTCCCCACATGCCTCTGGGTATCAACAGTGTTGTGGGCATCGTCATTTACCATATGTGGTGAATGCGGTAAAACCTCACACATGCGTCTGACAACAACAGTGTTGTGGGCGTCTACCATCCTCTTGTACCCGACGGCATGGGCAACAAGACTCAGTAGCATATGTACTATCTCTCTCTCACTTGTAAGGCCGTCCCCTTCATTTATAAAAGGGGATGCACTCTCTCACAAAAGAGAGATCCAATTCACATCAGTTCACTCACATCGATTCAACCTCTGCTAGCTTTAGACACTCTAAAGCTACACAGAGCGCATGCTCAAATACTTAGTGCACGTAGGAGCTCCCGTCACTCTCGGCCCTCTAGTCTGGAATCCGACTGGATCTCTTACACTCCCCCCATCTTACTCCCTTCCATTTGTAACCCCACAGCAAACTTCGAGCACCTGGGCTCAGGAATAAAGTCACCGACCGACTCAAACTGGACGTAGGGCACGTTGCCTGAACCAGTATAAACCATGTGTCATTGAGTGCTAGGCCACATCCGATCACAACGTACGGCAAAACTAGAAATATTTACGTGTTGGTCACTTTTTGCACCGACAGTTGGCGCCGTCCGTGGGGATCGACGTTGTACGTTCACGCCTTTGGTCATCGGATGGCCCACTTTTCTGCCACCTTCGCCATGGCGGGCTCAAACGACATGACTCGCTTTGGCTCATTGGAGTTTCCTGCACTCCCACCTGTTGGGATGTGGGTTCCATCCATCTTCGAGCCGTCCCAGGCCTTCCTCTTCGGAAACCTAGACTTCGTCGCCGACCGGCTCGTCGTACTACACCTCCGTGAGGAGGCATTTGTTCTGGCGCCCATCGAAGGGGCGCCCTCCATCGGCTCCGGGACACCCAACGACTTCAACGACGAGGCGCCTGCGCTTCATTTCGAGCAAACGCTCTGCTCAAACCCCGCTGTGAGTAACATACATACTATTATTTACTCGCTATTTACTATCTTCTGCCAATTATCCGGAGGGACCCTGTTGTCCACGCCGCGACCACCATGCAACCGGTTTCCCTACGGCCTCGCATCCTGCGCGGACGCGTATGCTCGGGGGCTCCGAAGGATGCTAGCACCGCCCCCTCTCACATCCAAATTCATGGGAATGGCGAGCTACGCTCCTACCTCTTTCCACGAACTCATGGATAATGAGGATGAGAGCGATGGCTACAGCATCGGCGACGTGGCACCTAGCCACCGTCCGTCCCGAGAGTGCGTTATGGTGGACGCTCCAGGATAGTCGCCGGTGGTAGCGGAGTCCTTGTAGACTCACACCCCTCCAGACCCTCATGCGGGGGCCCTCACGCTTGCAGAAGAGCACGGCAAGGAGCTATGACAAAGGCGGCAGAACTAGCCGCCACCTGCGCCGGCGCACTCGGCGCAGCACGTTGCGCCATGCGCACGTAATTCGGTGAGCAGCGCCCGGGGTCGCGCCCGCCTGGTCCAGCGCAACATCATGGAAGAGGGGAACGATCCCCCACAATTCGCTCGGGCTAGCCAGAACATCACCGTTGCAGCAATGCTTCTGCGTGGTGTTCCCAAGCCCGTTGACCCCCAGGAGCAGGGGGGTCCACCGAAACCTCCGGGCGCTGGTGGAAGCTGCCGTCGTTCAACAGGCGCAGAGCTCCACATCGCGACACGGACTCACGGCCTCTCTCCCCACCAGCGGAGTGGGGATGCACCAGACGGATCGCTCCATCTGCTCATCGCTACAGCCGCCAAGCATGGCACAGGAGACCGTAGTTGCACCGTGGTCCGACCCAGCGCCTGCTCCACACCGACCGCCAGTACGCAAACGGCTCGGTTCGAACCAAGACGCTCGTAGCGTCATCGGCAACCGGCATCAGGCCCGGCATGATGATGACGTCTATCGGGCTGCTGAAAGCTCTAGTTTGGTTTTGGTTAATTGATGAAACCCTAAGTGCTAACCTAGTTTATCAAGATGTTTATGAGATAGGTAGCACTACTCCAAGTGATGAAGCAATGACGAAGATCATGACAATGGTGATAGCATGGTGATGATCAAATGCTTGAACTTGGAAAAGAAGAAAGAGAAAAACAAAAGGCTCAAGGCAAAGGTATAAAATATAGGAGCCATTTTGTTTTAGTGATCAAGACACTTAGTGAGTGTGATCACATTTAGGATAGATAGCCGCGTACTATTAAGAGGAGTGTAACTCAGATCGAAATGCGGTTATCAAAGTGCCACTAGATGCTCTAACTCATTGCATATGCATTTAGGATCTAGTGGAGTGCTAACACCCTTGAAAATATTTTGTGAAAATATGCTAACACATGTGCACAAGGTGTTTGTAGGGTTGAGATGGGTTTAGGTCCTCTCTCCCTCCCCGCCGAGCTTATGAGGAAGGGATTCGCGCTTTCGGAAAATGAAATGTCTATTTTCTATTGCGCCGGATGCAAAATTCTTGGTGGTTGGCACACTTGAGCAAGGGTGAAGAAGTAAGAGTTGAAATGGAGTTGATTGAAATGATGTTTGGCGTTGGTCCAAAGGACCGGACGCTGAATCCGTAAGCACCGACGCCGACGTCATCATCGCGTCGTCGGTCATATTGACTTCACTGGCGATACGATGGCTAGGGGTTGAGCACGGACGACGCTGGCTGCGTCCGGTCAAGGTGGACGGACGCGCGTCCGGAAAAAAAATCATGCCTCGGGAGCTTATCGGAAACGACCGGACGCTGGGGCTTCGGCGTCCGGTCGTTTTTATCGAGCGTCCGGTCGTCACCATGACCGTTGAAATCGACGAACAACATTTGAAGCAGGGACACGTGGCGTGAATCACGTGACCGGACGCCGAGGCCAGCGTCCGGTCGATCGGACCGAGCGTCCGGTCACCCCGCTACAGCTGCCAAGTGAAGGGGTACAACGGCTCTATTTCATTGGGGCTCTATTTATAGCCCCATGGCCGGCTCAAGGGAGCTAGCTTGCACATTTTCATTGACATAGCAACCTTGTGAGCTTAGCCAAAGCCCTCCCACTCATCTCCATCATTGATCCATCATCATTGTGAGATTGGGAGAGAATCCAAGTGCATTGCTTGAGTGATTGCATCTAGAGGCACTTGGTATTCGTGTTTGCCATGGATTTCGCTTGTTTCTCTTGGTGGTTGCCACCACCTAGACGGTTGAAGCAAAGCGGTGAAGGATCGGCACGAGTTGGTGATTGTTCGTGGTCGCTTTCGGTGATTGTGAGGGGAGTTGTACCTTCCCGGTGGAGTGCCGAAAGGTAACTCTAATAAATTGCTCGTGTCATTGAGTTACCTCACTTGTGGGTCGGTTCTTGCGGTGTCCTATCGTGTGGACGAGGTTTGTGAAACACCTCTTAGCCGCCGAACCACCAAGTGTTGGTCGACACAACGGGACGTAAGCGTGTTGGCAAGTTAACGTGAATCTCGGGAGAAAATCGATTGTCTCTCTTCTTTGTCATTCTCCCGGTGATTGGCTATATATTCATCTTGTGATTGGTTCATCCCCTACACGTTGGTATAATCACTCTACTTGCTCATTTACATTCTTGCAAACTAGTTGATACAAGCTCTTTAGTGTAATTAGAATTGAGAGCTTGCTTTATTATTTACATTCATCTAGTTGAGCTCTTTAGAGTAGCAAGGTTGAGAGCTCTTAGTGAGTAATTACATAGCTAGTTTGTGTGCCTAAGTATTCATTGCAACTAGAATTGTTGGATAGGTGGCTTGCAACCCTTGTAGAGCTAGAGCAAGTTTGCATTACGCTATTTGTCATACTAATCAAATTGCTCTAGTTGATTTGTAGATTTTTAAATAGGCTATTCACCCCCCCTCTAGCCATATTAGGACCTTTCAGCTACGGTGAAGGCAGGCGACACGGGCCCCGGCTGGGCCATCGAGGGGAGCGGTGAAACGCGCCCCAGGCATGGTCACCGGCCAGACGACCGGAGTCCTAGCCCGGATGGCACGGGACCACGGGCTTTTGGCCGACGCATCCGGAGAGCGCCGTTCCTACAGCGCTTTCGACCGCCTACCTACATCTCCAAGTATACCGGGGAGACGAACCCTGGTATATGGATTGAAGACTTCCGGCTCGCCTGCCAAGCCGGTGGGGTGGATGATGACCACTTCATCATTCAGTACCTCCCCATCTGCGTGGGGGAACATGTTCGAGCATGGTTCGAATTCCTCCCACGCGACAGCATCTACGACTGGGTGAACCTTAAGAGAATCTTCGTCGGGAACTTCCAGGGGACGTACGTTCACCCTGGAACTCCTGGGACCTCAAGAGCTGCCAGAAGGAGCCCAGCGAGTCCTTGCGGGATTAAATCTGTAGGTTCTCCAAATGATGCAACTCCCTTCTTGATGTCGTTGACGCGGACGTCATCAGCGCATTCCTCTCTGGGACGACCTGTGACTCCCTAATCCACAAGCTTGGCTGCCTAAAGCCTCGTACCACGCGCGACCTGCTCGACGTCGCCACGAACCACGCCTCCGGCGAGGACGCGGTTGGAGCAGTCTTCAACGGAGGCTGGGACATGGGCAAGGCCAAGCGCAAGGACCAAGACGAGGGCCCCTTCATGCAGAGGGGCAAGAAGAACAAGAAGGATAGGCGCCGAACGGCCAACTCCGTGTTGGTCTCCACAGCTGATCGTGTGGGCAAGCAGCCCCATGAGGGCCTGCCTGACCATTTCGACAAGCTCATGGACAGCCCCTGCACCAACTACGCTTACAACGTCAAACACCTCTACAAAGACTGCGAGCTCCTCAAGCGCTTCCTGCGATAGGCCGGAGGGCCGAAAGAAGGGAAGGGCAAGGAAGCAGCAGCCAAGAAAGGAGACGCGGCGTGCAAGGATGGGGGATCTAATGCTGTCTTCTCCAAGCGCCAGCACAAAGTGCGCTACAGAGAGGCGTGCGTCGCCGAAATGGCCGTCCCCTCCATCCTTCGCTGGTCAGAATCTCCGATCACCTTTGATCAGAGGGACCATCCATCCCACGTCGCTAGATCGGGGCGCTACCCGCTCGTCGTCGACACCATCGTCCACAAGAAGTGCACCACCAAGGTGCTAATGGACGGAGGCAGCGGCCTCAACATCCTCTACGTCGACACCCTCGACGCCATGCGCATCCCTCGGTCAGAGCTCCGCCCGGTGAGCTCTCCCTTCCACGGCATGATCTCGGGAGCGTAAGCATACCCGCTCGGGCAGATCGACCTGCCCGTCACGTTTGGCGACCGAGCCAACTTCCGCTCGGAGGTGCTTACCTTCGAGGTGGTGGACTTCTCGGGGTCTTACCACGCCATCTTGGGGCGGCCATGTTATGCCAAGTTTATGGCGGTCCCCAACTACACCTACCTGAAGCTGAAGATGCCAGGACCGAACGGCGTCATCACTGTGGGTAGCACTTTCTCGCATGCCTTCACATGCGACCACGAGCATTACAAGCTCGCCACTGCCGTCATCAACTCGTCTGAGTTCCCGCGTCTCGAGGAGTCGTCGACCCTAGCAGTCTCGGACTGCAACAAACCAACCTCCTTGACGGCCTTCCGCCCACTCGAGGAAACTAAGGTGGTGGGGATCGACCCCATTGACCTAACCAAGATGGTGCAGATTAGGACCTAGCTCCTAGCCAAATAGGAATGCGAGCTCATCGACTTCCTGCGCGCCAATCACGATGTCTTTGCATGGAAACCATCTGATATGCCGGGCATACCGCGGGACATCGCCGAGCATGCACTACGCCTCATCCTAGGCTCAAACCCACCAAGCAGCACCTGCATCGCTTTGACAACGAGAGGCGCAGGGCCATAGGCAAAGAGATCACCAAACTCCTGGCAGCCAGATTCATCAGAGAGGTATACCACTCCAACTGGCTTGCAAATCCTGTTCTTGTTAAAAAGAAGACCGGGAAATGGAGAATGTGCGTTGATTATACTGGCCTCAACAAAGCGTGTCCGAAGGATCACTTTCCTTTGCCACGCAGAGACCAGATAGTCGACTCCACCTCGGGATGCAAGATCCTCTCCTTTCTGGATGCCTACTCAGGCTATCACCAGATCACGATGAAAGAGTCCGATCAGCTCGCAACCTCATTCATCACCCTGTAACACCTCTGGTGTTTTGACCTAATACTAAAATTTGACATGTCATCATGTGCATTGCAAAGCATTCATTTAGTATAAAGTTTTGAATGCATTTACTAAATAAGGTTTATTTCATAATGTTGTTATTTAATGTGATGTGTTTCAAAAACCCTAAATACAGATCATGACCACAGGGGTTAAATTTCATGTGATCATGTGAGGTCATATGTCCTTTGACTCAAATAACCCTAATGGGCCATGTTACTGGTCAAAAATCAAAGTCTAAGTAAAAGGAAGACAAATCAAATTTGAATTCATTTTCAAATTATAAAAGTCCTTTTTGCCCCTTTTGGCTAATTCAAAATCCATGAGGAATTTGGGGTTGAGGCAAAAAGCAAAGTTGGAGATTATTTTATGTAGATCAACTTTGGTATTCAAAGTTTTTCAAGATTACATATAAAATTTGGAGTAATTTTGAAATGATTCAAATCTTTAAATGTACCCCAAATTTGAATTTCAAAATGGAGGCAGAATTTGAAAATGTTTCTTAAACCAAAGTTGTAGTACTTGAAAAGTTGAGCAACTTTTATTTTTGGAGATTTTCAACTTCTTTAGAAAATTTCTGAGTAATTTGTGAAATAAATGCAGTGGTAGTTCTGTAATTATTTCAAAAATTCAACTCCACCTCACTGCTTGCCGCCGGCGCCACGCGGAGTTCACCGCCGATCGGTTTTCACCGCTTTCACGCTACTGTGACACGCCCAAACCTCCGTGGCGAAGTTCGCCGGTGTCTTTGTCATCATCACCGTGACGCCTCAAGTGGTTATAAATAGGAGTACGTCGTCATCAATCGGAGTTTTCCGCCGATCGTTTCGCCACGGTGACATTGCGATCGCCTAATTCATCCTCGTCGGACCACCTCAAGCCAATTGCGTTGGCGGTGCTAGCAGCCCGCCTTACCCCGCCACTCATTCCTCACCGCCTCGCCTCGCTTCTAGCCGATCAAGCACCACCACACGACGTCATCTTCTTCGAGCCGGCCGAAGCTCGCCCGCAACCCACCTCACCGTGGCTGGACGATTCCGACGTCTCCGCCTCGCACCAAGCACATCATCGCGATCACGGTGAGCTATCGAGCGTGTTGCTCACTCTTTCTTTGACTCTCACCGCGCCAGTAGTCCCTAGTTACATCGACCGCCGTCGGGTCCGAGCCGCCATGGCCGGGCGTTGAGTGCCATCCGTGTGCCCTTTTTCGCTCGAGGCTTGGGATAGATGCGCGACTTGATGTAGATCATGTAGGAGCAAATCCGTCTCACCGGAGATTCACCACGGCGGCGATTTTGCTGGGCGGAGCTGGCAAGGCGCCAGCGTCTTGCCTTGCCCATCGTCGCCGTGACGGGGGGTCAGTCATGTCGATGATCTTTGAGGAAGAAGAATAGTGAGCTTTGGTTATTTTTTCGATTTTGAATAGTGCAGCAATTTTGCAATTTTGTAGGAATTTATTTACACATCCAAAAATTCTGAAAATTTTTGTGTAGCTTCTGTACATGTTCTAGTATGATTTAAAATTTAAAATTTGAAATTTGGATAAATTTTGAATGTTCAAATATTCAGTCAATTAATTAATAAATGCAATTTCCATGATTTTTGTAGGCCACTGTATAACTCCAAAAATTATGAAATTTATTTTGGTACACTAATTTATCATGAGGATGCTGGTGTAAATTTTTGAGATCATTTGGAACAAGTTTATTTTTGGGCTTAATTCCAAATTAATTCAAAAATAGATAAAAGTAAACCCTAAGTGTTTGATTAGTGTTGGATCTTGTTTTGGTCATGTTTTGTGACTAGTAGGGTTCCAAGATCCATTAGGTCAAGTCACATGTGTAGTTCTTAATGATAGGGTTACAGGTTGGTTTTGTTGGCTTGCAACTGCATGCGAAATCAAATCGTTTGCGGGTGTTTTTATATTTCATGTGCCGTGAAAGCATCATGTTTACCTTATCATCATGTTAAAGCATATGTTATCATTTCGTGTAGAACCCGAGAATGAAACGATTCTAGTTGAGCAAGTTCTGGAAGAATCCCCGGTTGACACGGGATTTGATAATTGTGGTACTAATCCGGAACCGGAGATCGTCAATGAAGGCAAGCCCCGGTTTATGCATTAAGCCATCACCTTGTTACTTTGAAAAGTTTATCACCTATGTTACTTACTGCATTAAGTTGATTACTTCAAATTTTACCTACTTGATGCATTACCTACCTTGTTACTTGTTTACCATCCTTGAAGATGTTTTCATTTATAAAGGCGTGAGTGTGCTTAGTATGCTTTATGGTAGGCTTTCAAAGTAAAAATTTCGATACAATCAAAGATGGCATCTTGGCCAAAGAAAGAAAAAAAATGTAGAATGAAATAGAGACTAGTGGGTGACTTATCTTGAATGATGGGTAATGTTGCCAACTATGTCGCTTAAAGGCCACTCATTGTGGATCTTCGAGAACGAGACACTTTGTAGTCATGGTCACATACTCCGGTAAGCCTACTTGCTAATCCGATGCTAAGACGAATGCCCGCGCCTTTGGGAGTGGAGAGATGGCGGAGAAAGCGTGTACCCTCGTGGGCTGGAATGTGGTATGATTTGAGGTGTGTTTGTGCTCTCGGGTGGCGTGGAGACGGCTTAGTATAGGAGGATCCGTAGCGAGGTTGATATATGCAAGATTAAGTTCTACATATGTCGTGTGATAAGGAATCCCCAGTGGGACTTGAATCAATTGAATTGCCGGTGCTTTCATGGATATGGAGACTCGATTCATTACGAAGCAATGCAAGATCTTGGTGAATTACTAAAATATGAGAAAAAGAACGGAATGAGAAGGAATGGAATATGGGAAATGTATATTTAGTTGAGATAATGAACTAAAAGAAATTAGTGGTAAACTTGAAAATAGAATGAAGAATAGTAAGCTTTTGGCAAAGAACTTTTGAATCTTGCTACATCCTTACCTTGCCCCAAATCCCTGCATCTCGAAAGTCTTACACCACGTTACGTCGGGTTAGTCTTGTTGAGTACTTTTGTACTGTGGTTTGTTAACCCTTGTTGTTGTGTGAGTCGCATGCGCAGGCTTGTTTTGGTCCCTGCTGCATGTCTGTGTTCGAAGTCAATGACGATGAGGAGTGATGAATGGCCTTTGGACAAGGCACTAGTTTGTATGATAAATAAAGTTAATGTAATATTATCCCGCTACTATGGTCGTATGACACTTATGGTATTGTAAGTTTGAAAACAACTGGTTTGTAATAATACTATCTTAAGACTTCCGCTATCTTTTACTCTGGTATATATTTGAATAAACTGTTGTAATCTGCAATGACCGTGATTGGGATCTGTTTGAAAAGAGAACGTGGACGATTCGGGTTTCTCGAGGACACCCGGCTGCACTGTTGAGTTGTTGGGAACTCGTGTACGCTATCCGAGGTCTGTTAAGACAACGATAGGTGCATGTGGGCCCAATTCTTAGGAGGTTACGCCACACGGTGGTATCGTGAGCAGGTCCGATCTAAGATCATTGTAGGTTACCTTGGAAAACCTTCAAATTGATTTGGATCAAAGAAAGTAAACTTGATATTTTAAAGGTTCAAATTTCTTTCTTCTTTCCTCTAATCTAGCCTCAATCCTATCTTATTTGAAAGTTTGTGGCGGATAATATGATTAGGTTTGTCCTATGAATTATGAAAATCTAGTACTTATGATTATATTTATCTTTTGTACTTAGATTCGTAAGATCGATTCATACATCATGCTTGAACACCTTGCATAATAATTCCCCTTAAAAGTGGTTGGGTAAGTAATGTCAATCCCATTCTTGCTAACCTCCATTCTCCTCAAGCTATCCTTATAGTCCCATCCTAAATTCTACAGGCTATGGCAAAGACCAAGATAACTGCACGCAAGTCCACTGGACCTCACGGAGTCCCTCGTCATTAGTTGGCACCGCGTAATCGTGAGCTTGGTGAAGGAAGTTCCAGGATCCTAGGAGATGAAGGATCTTCAAGCAATTCCGCCAACATGGAGAACATTACCAAGGAGCTCAACACTCTTCGTCGAGCTCATGCAAAAGATCAAGAGAAGCTGGCGGAAATGGAAAGGGACGTCACCAAGAATACCGAGTTGAGGAATGAAGCCTGGACACGAGAGGATGCGGCCAATGAACGCGTCCATGAGTTGGAGTTCTACGTAGAAGACCTGGAGATGGACAATGCCATTCTTCATGAGAATGTCCACCTACTGTACGCTCAACTTCATCCACCTCATGGGGATGGTGAAGTTACAGATGAAGAAATGATTGTAGCTCCAGGAGAAGTCGAGAATGAAGAAGAGGAGGAGGATCCTGAGGAGTTAGTGTACTTCTCGGATGAAAGTGAGGTTTCGTCCGATATGGGCACGGATGCTGATGACTGAGAGCTCGGAGTAGTAATAGTTCCTTTACTGCTTTCTAAACCAGGGTTGTCTTGTGGGATACAAGACATGTAATTTAAATAAGTAACCCTTTGTAGCATAAAACCTTTTAAATGCTTTTAATAAAGAATAATGTAAGTAAACATGTTCTCTAACAGATGCCTCGTCCTATCACCCGAACTGGTGCTAGTGGCTCACATGACGATGATGAGTGCCCAAATCCTCCACCAATGCCTTCGACTATGGCAGATGCCATAGCCGCACTCGTCAATGCCACGGCAGAGAATGCTAGGCTGTTAAGGGAATTGGCGCTTGAACCAAAGAAAGCACCATACCCTAATCATGGTCGTCGTGAATGGAAATGATGAGTCAACCTATGTGGATTTTATCGACACACGCCCACCTGTGTTCTCTAAAGGCATTAACCTTTAGAAGTCGATGATTGGCTTAGGACAATAGAGCAAAAATTCGAGCTGATTCAACTGCATCGAGGTTCAAAAACCAAGGTTTATGCACAAACAACTCCGAGGAGCTTTGGTGCACAGTGGTGGGTAAATTTGGTGGCAAGTACAGCCCGCTGGTCACCAAATCAACTGGAGGGAATTCAAGGATGCCTTCAGGGCACATTATATTCCGGACGGTGTGATGACCATGAAGTTGGAAGAGTTCTTGTCTCTTAAGCAAGGGGAGCACCCGATGATGCACTATGTAGGGCGTTTCAATCACCTGTCGTAGTATGCTATAGAGTATGTGAATACTGACAGGAAAAAGAAGAATCATTTCATGAGAGGTCTAAGCACCAAACTTCGACCATGATGGCAACTTGTGGCAACGCAACTTATCATGAGATATCAACATTGCTATCGCTTCAGAGGAGAATTATCGCCGACACAAGGAGGCAAAGAAAAGAGGTCCTTTGCTTCCGGGTCATCAAGTGGAAAGCGTCAAAAGGTGATCTACCATCCTCGTAATCATGGCCGTGCACCATTCCGCCCACAACAAAGCCAAAGCAGCAAAACAAATCTTTATTAAGCCTACAATTAATACGCCTTATACTCATCAAAAGCGCCAGCAGCAAACAAAACAATACAAATAATGCAAACCGCAATGCTACTCCCGTAATCACAATTATCCATGCTATAATTGTGGTAAACCCTGACACTTTTCCCGAGAATGTCCATATCCTAGAAAGAACAATCTGATGCACCCAAAGCCCCCTGTTACTCCATTTCGTAATCAAGTACAAGGGCAATGCTCGAGAACAATCAAAAGGGATGGATCGAGAAGAAAGCGGAAGGGTCTTCTATACTCAAGTGGAGGCTATTCCGAAGGAGAACCAAGAATGATGGGTATGTTTCCCATTGCTAAGCATCCTGCAATTACCTTATTTGATTCTCGTGCATCCCATACATTCATCAATCGCACATTTGTTGTGAAGCATGGGATAGCTATTGGGGAAACAAAAGAGCCCTATATCATATAAATGCCTGGGGGACGAATCAGTACAAGGGAGGTAGTTCAAGCATGTACCTATTGATTTGGGAGGTTATGAGTTCCCTACCAATATGCTGATATTAAAGGATCAAGATATAGATGTGATCCTTGGTATGAACTAGTTAACCCAACACGGGCTATCATAGATGTCTTGCATAGAACCGTAAGGGTAAATGCACTGGCAAAAAAACCCACTTCTCATCCAACTTCCCTTTCCTAAAAGTACAAGTGGAAACGAATTGCATGCAACTATTGTTGAAGGAGCCGAGAAAATTTCAGTGGTATGTGAGTTTACGGATGTCTTTCCCGATGATCTCACTGGTTTGCCACCGCATCGAGACGTAGAATTCGTAATTGATCTCGAAACCAGAACAAAGACCAAAGATCCGGAAGAGCATATAGGATGCCACCCAAAGAACTAGCAGAATTAAAAATGCAACTACAAGAGTTGTTAGTCAAGGGTTTCATTCAACCCAGTTCATCACCTTGGGGATGCCCTGCTATTTTCGTGAAGAAGAAGGATCAAACCTTAAGGTTATGTGTTGACTATCGGTCATTAAATGAAGTCACCATTAAGAACAAATACCCCTTACCCCGAATTGATTTGCTTTTTGATCAACTAGCGGGAGCTAAGGTATTCTCGAAGATAGACTTGAGATCAGGCTACCACCAGATTAAGATCAGACGAGAAGATGTGCCAAAGACAGCGTTCACTACTCGATATGGTCTATATGAGTATCTAGTCATGTCTTTTGGGTTGACCAATGCCCCGGCTCACTTTATGTACCTGATGAACTCAGTTTTCATGCCTGAGTTGGATAAGTTTGTAGTAGTATTCATTGACGACATTCTGATCTATTCTAAGAGCAAAGTGGAGCATGCGGAACATCTCCGTATTGTTCTACAAAGATTAAGAGATCACCAACTATATGCCAAATTCAGCAAATGTGCATTTTGGTTAGAGGAAGTACAATTTCTGGGTCATGTGTTATCTGCTGAAGGTATAGCTGTTGATCCGAGCAAGGTAGAAGAAGTCCTTAATTGGAAAGCACCTACAACTGTACATCAAGTTCGTAGTTTCCTGGGGTTGGTAGGGTATTACCGTCGGTTTATCCCTGACTTCTCCAGAATTGCGAAGCCAATTACTGGATTGCTGAAAAATCAAACTAAGTTTGTATGGTCAATAGAATGTGAAGAGGCCTTTCAGACATTGAAGAAGTTGCTGACAACTGCACCAGTATTAGCACAACCTGATATCGAGAGGCCATTTGATATTTATTGTGATGCATCTGGAATTGGTATTGGCTGTGTTCTTATGCAAGAAGGCAGAGTCATAGCATATGCTTCCAGACAACTTAAGAAACATGAAGAACATTATCCCACCCATGATCTTGAATTAGCCGCTGTTGTTCATGCACTCAAGATTTGGCGACATTATTTATTGGGCAATATATGTCATATCTATACGGATCACAAAAGTTTGAAATATATCTTTACTCAGTCAGAGTTGAATATGAGGCAAAGAAGATGGTTAGAACTTATCAAAGATTATGACTTAGAAGTGCATTATCATCCGGGCAAGGCGAATGTGGTTGCCGATGCCCTGAGTCGCAAGAGTCATTGCCATTGTCTGACTGTGAAACCTATGCAACGAACATTGTGTCAAGAGATGGAGCATCTGAATTTACAAATCATAGAACCAGGTTCCCTGTTCAATCTTGCAGTTAAGTCCACTATCAAAGATCAGATCATTGCTGCTCAACGGAAAAGTAAGGGCATAGCCCATATTAAGGATAAAGTCAGATCTGGAAGACCAACATGTTTCAAGATTGATGAATCAGATGTCGTATGGTTTAAAGATAGATTGGTAGTACCCAAACATCCGGAGCTGCGAAAGCAGATTCTTGATGAAGCTCATTCTACAAGATACTCTATTCATCCAGGTAGCAACAAAATGTATCATGATCTGAGAACGAGATATTGGTGGACCAAAATGAAAATAGAAATAGCTCAATATGTGGCCAAGTGTGATATTTGCCAAAGAGTCAAAGCAGTTCATATGAAGACCAAGGGTCCATTACATTCCTTGCCGGTTCCATCTTGGAAGTGGGAAGATATCTGTATGGACTTCATAGTAGGGTTTGCCTAGGACATGCAGAGGCTACAATTCTTTATGGGTTATTGTTGATCGTCTAACCAAAATAGCTCATTTCTTGCCGATCGAGAGAGATAAATATCGAAAGCGGAGCAAAGATGCAAAGCTTTATCTTGATAGAATTTTCATCGCATGGGGCACCCAAGACCATTGTCTCGACAGAGGATCATTGTTCATAACCAAGTTTTGGAAAAGTCTACATGAGTCTTTAGGAACTAAACTTATCCGTAGTTTACGCTTATCATCCATAAATGTATTTGATGAGATGCCGAAAGGGTAAATCAAATTCTTGAAGATATGTTAAGAGCATGTGTTCTTTCCTTTGGTGCTAAATGGGATGAGTGCCTTCCCTTAGCTGAATTCTCGTATAACAATAGCTATCAAGAAAGCATTAAAATGGCACCATTTGAAGCATTGTATGGTCGTAGATGCCAGACACCTTTACATTGGTCAGATGTTGGAGAACGTTGGTTCTTTGGACCGGATGTGGTCAAGGAAGCTGAAGAGAAAGTTAAACTAATACAAGCCAATATGAAGGTAGCTCAATCCCGACAAAAAAGCTATGCTGATAAGAGGAGACGACCGCTAGAATTCAAAGTGGGAGATTTTGTTTACCTCAAGGTATCACCGATGAAAGGAGTTCATCGATTTGGGATTCGGGGAAAGTTGGCGCCCCGTTATGTTGGTCCTTTTCGGATCCAACAACGATGTGGACCAGTCGCCTATCGCGTCAAGTTACCAGATCACATGTCAGCGGTACATGATATCTTTCATGTGTCTTAGTTAAAGAAGTGTCTTCAAGTACCTGATCAGGAGATCGACTTTGGTGGTGTAGAATTAGAACCTGATTTGACTTATGCCGAGTACCCCATTAGAGTCTTAGATCAGAAAGATCGAGTCACTCGTAGACGTACAATCAAGTTCTACAAAGTACAATGGAATCAACACACGGAAGATGAAGCTACTTGGGAGTCCGAGGATTACTTAGAAGAGAACTTTCCTGACTTCTTCGCTTCTATCTAGTTGCAATACCTTGTCTATATTGTAACTTGTCTTGTTATTAACAGAATGGAAAACCCCTCGCTAGCCTTTGAATAAAGTTGTAATGTGTTAGCTTGACACATTTCCTTTTCCATTACTTAGCCTTAAGTTTTAAATCTCGGACGAGATTTCTTTAAGGGAAGGGTTGTAACACCTCTCTGGTGTTTTGACCTAATACTAAAATTTGACATGTCATCATGTGCATTGCAAAGCATTCATTTAGTATAAAGTTTTGAATGCATTTACTAAATAAGGTTTATTTCATAATGTTGTTATTTCATGTGATGTGTTTCAAAAACCCTAAATACAGATCATGACCACAGGGGTTAAATTTCATGTGATCATGTGAGGTCATATGTCCTTTGACTCAAACAACCCTAATGGGCCATGTTACTGGTCAAAAATCAAAGTCTAAGTAAAAGGAAGACAAATCAAATTTGAATTCATTTTCAAATTATAAAAGTCCTTTTTGCCCCTTTTGGCTAATTCAAAATCCATGAGGAATTTGGGGTTGAGGCAAAAAGCAAAGTTGGAGATTATTTTATGTAGATCAACTTTGGTATTCAAAGTTTTTCAAGATTACATATAAAATTTGGAGTAATTTTGAAATGATTCAAATCTTTAAATGTACCCCAAATTTGAATTTCAAAATGGAGGCAGAATTTGAAAATGTTTCTTAAACCAAAGTTGTAGTACTTGAAAAGTTGAGCAACTTTTATTTTTGGAGATTTTCAACTTCTTTAGAAAATTTCTGAGTAATTTGTGAAATAAATGCAGTGGCAGTTCTGTAATTATTTCAAAAATTCAACTCCACCTCACTGCTTGCCGCCGGCGCCACGCGGAGTTCACCGCCGATCGGTTTTCACCGCTTTCACGCGCTGTGACACGCCCAAACCTCCGTGGCGAGTTCGCCCGTGTGCTGTCATCACCGTACGCCCTCAAGCTGGTTATAAATAGGAGTACGTCGTCGTCAATCGGAGTTTTCCCGTCGACTGTTCGCCGCCGGTGACATTGCCGCGATCGCCCAATTCATCCTCGTCGGACCACCTCAAGCCAATTGCGTTGGCCAGCAGCTCCGCCTTACCCTGCCACTCATTCCTGACCTGCTCGCCTCGCTTCTAGCCGATCAGCACCACCACACGACGTCATCTTCTTCGGAGCCGGTCGAAGCTCCGCCGCAACCCACCTCACCGTGGCCAGGACGATTCCGTACGTCTCCGTCTGCACCAAGCACATCATCGCGATCACGGTGAGCTACTGAGCGTGTTGCTCACTCTTCCTTTGACTCTACTGCGCCGTAGCCCTAGTTACATCGACCGCCGTCGGGTCCGAGCCGCCATGGCCGGCGTTGAGTGCCATCCGGTGTGCCCTTTTCTGTTCTGAGGCTTGGGATAGATGCGCGACTTGATGTAGATCATGTAGGAGCAGTCCGTCTCACCGGAGATTCACCACCGGCGCATTTTGCTGGCCGGAGCTGGCCGCGCCGCCGCGTCTTGCCCACTGTCGCTGACGTGTGGGGTCAGGCTGTCAGTGAAGCTGAGGAAGAAGAATAGTGAGCTTTGGTTATTTTCTGATTTTGAATAGTGCAGCAATTTTGCAATTTTGTAGGAATTTATTTACACATCCAAAAATTCTGAAAATTTTTGTGTAGCTTCTGTACATGTTCTAGTATGATTTAAAAATTTGAAATTTGAAATTTGGATAAATTTTGAATGTTCAAATATTCAGTCAATTAATTAATAAATGCAATTTCCATGATTTTTGTAGGCCACTGTATAACTCCAAAAATTATGAAATTTATTTTGGTACACTAATTTATCATGAGGATGCTGGTGTAAATTTTTGAGATCATTTGGAACAAGTTTATTTTTGGGCTTAATTCCAAATTAATTCAAAAATAGATAAAAGCAAACCCTAAGTGTTTGATTAGTGTTGGATCTTGTTTTGGTCATGTTTTGTGACTAGTAGGGTTCCAAGATCCATTAGGTCAAGTCACATGTGTAGTTCTTAATGATAGGGTTACAGGTTGGTTTTGTTGGCTTGCAACTGTACCGCGAAATCAAATCGTTTGCGGGTGTTTTTATATTTCATGTGCCGTGAAAGCATCATGTTTACCTTATCATCATGTTAAAGCATATGTTATCATTTCGTGTAGAACCCGAGAACGAAACGATTCTAGTTGAGCAAGTTCTGGAAGAATCCCCGGTTGACACGGGATTTGATAATTGTGGTACTAATCCGGAACCGGAGATCGTCAATGAAGGCAAGCCCCGGTTTATGCATTAAGCCATCACCTTGTTACTTTGAAAAGTTTATCACCTATGTTACTTACTGCATTAAGTTGATTACTTCAAATTTTACCTACTTGATGCATTACCTACCTTGTTACTTGTTTACCATCCTTGAAGATGTTTTCATTTATAAAGGCGTAGTGTGCTTAGTATGCTTTATGGTAGGCTTTCAAAGTAAAAATTTCGATACAATCAAAGATGGCATACTGGCCAAAGAAAGAAAAAAATGTAGAATGAAATAGAGACTAGCTGGGTGACTTATCTTGAATGATGGGTAATGTTGCCAACTATGTCGCTTAAAGGCCACTCATTGTGGATCTTCTGAACGAGACACTTTGTAGTACTGGTCACATACTCCGGTAAGCCTACTTCGGCTAATCCGATGCTAAGACGAATGCCCGCGCACTGGGAGTGGAGAGATGGCGGGAGTAGCGTGTACCCTCGTGGCTGGAATGTGGCCAGATTTGAGGTGTGCTGTGCTCTCGGGTGGCGTGGAGACGGCTTAGTATAGGAGGATCCGGTAGCGAGGTTGATATATGCAAGATTAAGTTCTACATATGTCGTGTGATAAGGAATCCCCAGCTGGGACTTGAATCAATTCGAATTGCCGGTGCTCCGCGGATATGGAGACTCGATTCATTACAGAAGCAATGCAGTACTGGTGAATTACTAAAATATGAGAAAAAGAACGGAATGAGAAGGAATGGAATATGGGAAATGTATATTTAGTTGAGATAATGAACTAAAAGAAATTAGTGGTAAACTTGAAAATAGAATGAAGAATAGTAAGCTTTTGGCAAAGAACTTTTGAATCTTGCTACATCCTTACCTTGCCCCAAATCCCTGCATCTCGAAAGTCTTACACCACGTTACGTCGGGTTAGTCTTGTTGAGTACTTTTGTACTCAGGGTTTGTTAACCCTTGTTGCAGGTGAGTCGCATGCGCAGGCTTGTTTTGGTCCCTGCTGCATGTCTGTGTTCGAAGTCAATGACGATGAGGAGTGATGAATGGCCTTTGGACAAGGCACTAGTTTGTATGATAAATAAAGTTAATGTAATATTATCCCGCTACTATGGTCGTATGACACTTATGGTACTGTAAGTTTGAAAACAACTGGTTTGTAATAATACTATCTTAAGACTTCCGCTATCTTTTACTCTGGTATATATTTGAATAAACTGTTGTAATCTGCAATGACTGTGATTGGGATCCTGTTTGAAAAGAGAAACGTGGACGATTCGGGTTTCCTGAGGACACCCGACAGACCTGTTGAGTTGTTGGGAACTCGTGTACGCTATCCGAGGTCTGTTAAAACAACGATAGGTGCATGTGGGCCCAATTCCTTAGGAGGTTCTGCCACACACCCCGTATGGTTCGTACTGCTATGTAAGCATGCATTTCGGCCTAAAGAACGCTGGCGCCACTTATCAGCGGTGCATGCAGCAATGCTTCGCCGATCAAATTGACCCGTTCGACCAACCTGATCAAGATGACTGGCCAAAACCAACCATCGTAGTCTATGTTGATGACATAGTGGTCAAAACGGCTCAAGCTTGCGACCTGATCGCAAACTTGGCCGCTACATTCGTGAACCTCCGAAGGTTCAATATCAAACTGAATCCCAAAAAATGTGTTTTCGGGGTTCCGAAGGGGAAGCTGCTTGGATACATCGTATCCGAATACGGCATTGAGGCCAACCCCAAAAAAATCACAGCCATCTCCAACATGGGCCCTATACGCAATGTCAGGGGCGTACAAAGGCTCACCGGTTGTCTAGTTGCCCCGAGCCTATTCATCTCCCGGCTTGGCGAATGGGGAATGCCACTCTACAAGCTCCTCAAAAAGACAGATGCCTTCGTCTAGACTGAGGAAGCTCAGCAGGCTCTGGAGAGCCTCAAAGCATCACTGACGTTGGCCCCAATCCTCGTCGCCCTCGAACGGGGAGAACCCCTACTCCTCTACGTCGCAGCAAGCAACCATGTGGTGAGCACCGCCTTGGTCGTCGAGAGGGAGGAGCCGGGACACCACCTTAAGGTCTAGTGACCCATATACTTCATCGGGGAGGTACTCACCGACCCCAAGGTCCGATACCCCTAGGTGCAGAAACTCCTATACGCCATGCTGATGGCGACCCGGAAGCTCCTGCACTACTTCACCGACCACGAAGTTGTGGTCGTCACTTCATACCCGCTCGGAGACATCGTCCGCAACCGCGACGCCGCGGGATGGATCTCTAAGTGAGCACTATCGGTGCGGGACCCACGGGATACCCCGAAAGGAAGAGAGAAGATCTAGTCCAACTAGGATTCTTCCCATGTAATCTTGATAGTAGTATTATTCTGTAATCCTACTAAGAACTCTCATTGTAAACCGACTAGGATTCTGGCCTCCTGACTATATAAAGGAGGGCAGGGTTCCTAGAGAGGGGATTTTACGACACAACACTTGACAATCAATCCAACGCAAAGGCTAACGCCGACTGGACGTAGGGCTATTACTCGATCATGGTCGAGGGCCCGAACTAGGATAAATCGACTGTCTCTTGTGTTTACCGTCGAGTTCTGCACACGCCGAAGCCCGAACAAACTGCCCCGGGTACCCCCGTGGCAGGCTATCGGTGGTGAAACATCGATAGCTGGCGTGCCAGGTAGGGGCTTTCGGCAAATTTGCACCCGAGAGCTTGACGGACCTCGACAACATGATCTTCTCAACGGGATCAACCTTCATCTTCAACTCATGGATCTGCAAGGCGGACGATAATGGCAAGCTCTAAAGCCGTCTCCTTGAAGATTTGAATCACCATGAAGACCATTCTATTTCGGCAACTACGACAGATCAGCTCGTTGGAAGATTCGCGCAGCTCGCGATGTCCGATCCAACTCAGATTTCGCGACTTTGTGCATCCGACTCAAACTCAGGTTTCGCATCCGAAATGGAGTCTTACCCGAGTTCTTCTGAGAAACCGAGTTCTTTTCTGATGGGGCTTAAGAACGCATCCTCGGCCTATCAAGAATACAACTCGGAGTACACTCAGAGTCTTTTCAAGAAGTCGGGCCCTTTTCCGTTCGGACTCCACAACATGACAACATCTTATCAAACATGGCCCGAAGGATCCCTCGATCCGGTGCTTAGAATGCCACTAAAAGGAGCTTAGGATGGTCTCGTACTAACGATAACATCTCAAGACTGCATCGTCCACTGGCCAGGTTCTGTTCCCGAGGATAGCGGTACGCGACTAGTTGGCACGACGACAACAACAATTCTACCCTACCAAGGAGACTCGATCTGCAACCTCAAAGCCTCTACTAAAGTTATCAACTACTCCGACAGTGTGGAAACCAACGCTGATAGCGGAACAATTCACGCATGAGAAGTATTCATGGTTCGCCGTCCTCGATCACCATTGGTCCCCCCAGAAGCGCCCGACGTCAGGTCATCGAATGAATCTGAGTCCAACATATCACCCTTTACCCAGTGAGACCGAGAATCAAAAGCAAGCCAGAGAAAGAAAGAACAAATTGAAACAAGGACGTCAACACCATGCTAGGCAGCGCAAGGAAGCTTGGATCAGATATGAGTCAGATCTGGTCGAGTACAATAGAAGAAAATCAGAGTGAGAGGTCGAAGAAGGACGCGCGGCGAATACTCCCTACGATAAGATCCGAGAAGCACTAGAAGAACTCAGAGCGACCTCACATCCTAGTGAAAAACAAGAATAGCTCTGGGACTTTCTCCGATCAACAGTCCTAAGAACACACGACGGAAGGACCCACTCAAGACTACCTACCAGGTCAACATCTCATGAGCAGGAAGATCAAAATCAAAGGAAGTCCGCTTTCGAGAGACTTGGACCAAGTGGAAGTCACAACAGAGAAAGTAGAATGGACCATACTCAAAACGACCGAGTCGAACAACCAACAAAGGTCAGAAGCAAAGCACCTATTCAGATAGCCACGCAGAACTACTCTCACCAAGACAACAGTTGTCAAGAAGGGGGTGCTAAATTAGAATACACAGCAGCCAGAACGCACGATAGATTCTCCTATTTTGCAAACAGACTTGCTTCAATATAACTACCTCACAAGTTCAAGCCATCCAACCACTCTAAATATAATGGCAAGACCGAACCAAGGCAGTGGCTCAGGATTTACTTGCAATCGATTGAACTGGCCGGAGGAGATGACGATATCAAGACCCTGTTCTTTCCCATGGCCCTAGAAACAATGCCCCTCCAATGGTTTGACAAATTGAATCAAGGGTCAATCAGAAATTGGGAGGACTTGCAAAGAGTTTTCTATGAAAATTTCGCAGGTATCATTACACATCCCATCACCCATGCAGAATTAAAAGGACTCAAGCAGAAAGGGGGCAAAAGTCTCAGAAATTACTATCGACGATTTGGCGAACTACGTGCTCAAGTACATGACATCACCGAACGAGAAGTAATCAAAGCTTTCTCTCACGGAATCATGGCAAGGTGGCAATTTCAGGACTTCTACAAAGAAAACCCGAGAAACAATGAAGAATTCAGACGCACAGTAGAAAAGATGATTATTGCAGAGGAGAAGACACGAGAAAGGTTCTCGGATAGAAGCAACCGAGACAACCCGGATAAGCAAAATGATCGAAACATCAGACATCAGGAAAGAAAACGTGGACAAGACAACACCATAGCAGTGGCTGACAAACCAAGGAAGTTTTCCAAACCCAGAAGGTATGACGACATTGAAAACATGCGTTGCATCTTGCACCCTAAAGGAAATCACACCATCGGAGATTGTTACACCTTCAATGATCGATACACAAGAAAAGATAGTAATGGGAACACTAAAGAAGACAATCAGAAAAAAGAAGAAGACAACCATGAAGACAAGGGATTCCAAAAATCCAGGGGGACAGTAGCAGTGATCTTCGCCGGGGTTTAAGATTCCAGAAGCAAACATCAAGAAAAGCTAGCACTACGAACCATCATGGCAGCAGAACCGGCTACTCCAAGATATCTCAACTGGTCACAGTATCCAATCCAGTTTTCAAGAGAAGACCAATGGACTAGCGTAGGAAACGCAGGCCATTACCCACTAGTTCTACATCCAACTATCGCTGGTATGACTGTCACAAAGGTACTAATCGACGGGGGAGCCGGGCTCAACATCATTTTTCAGAAACGCTAAGGAAGATGGGACTACAACTCACAGGGATGATTACACCAACGAGCACCCCTTTTTATGGCATAGTACCCGGCAAGGCAGCGATGCCACTTGGACAAATCACTCTACTGGTTACTTTTGGAACTCCCTCGAACTACTGTACAGAGTTCATCAATTTTTAAGTTGCGGATTTCGATTCATCATATCACGCAATCCTCGGGCGCCCAACACTAGCAAAATTCATGGCGATACCGCATTATCCATACCTGTTGCTTAAGATGCCAGGGCCTAACGGTGTCCTTTCTCTTCGAAGTGATTTGAAACACGCTTTTGACTGTGACTTTCAGGCAATCCAAATTGCAGCAAAAGCACAAGCCGCCAATGGTAGAAAAGAAATAGCCACTATTGAAGCAGAAATGAGCCCAGAAGAGCTAGAGATACCGGCTAAAAACCCAGCATCCTCGCACCACCAAAAGAAGCCGACGTCAAGCAAATCGACCTGGGCACCGGTGATCCATCCAAAACGGCAACCATCAGCGCCCACCTCTCTGCAAAATAGGAACTCGCGCTCACCAACTTTCTTCGAGACAACAAAGATATCTTCGCTTGGAAGCCGGCCGACATGCCAGGTGTCCCAAGAGAGTTGGCTGAGCACAGAATTGATATCAATGAAGGCTCCAAGCCTGTGAAGCAACGGCTACGACGATTCTCACCCGACAAGAAGGCAACAATTAAAAAAGAAATCACAAAGCTAATGGCAGCCGGGTTCATCAGAGAGATCCTTCATCCAGATTGGCTAGCAAACCCAGTTCTAGTACAGAAAAAGAATACGGACGAGTGGCGCATGTGCATCGGCTACACAGACCTCAACAAACACTGCCCGAAAGATCCATTCAGGCTACCACGCATTGATCAGATAGTTGATTCAACAGTAGGATCTGCTCTATTATCCTTTCTTGATTGCTATTCAGGATATCACCAGATCGCATTAAAGGAACAAGACCAGAGCAAGACATCTTTCATCACTCCGTTTGGTGCCTACTGCTACAAGACCATGTCGTTTGGTCTCAAGAATGCTGGTGTCACTTATCAAAGAGCTATCCAAACGTGCCTTGGTGAACAGATCGGCGAAAACGTAGAGGCATACGTGGATGACGTAGTAGTAAAGACAAAGAACCCGGATACACTAATTGAAGACTTAAAGCAAACCTTCGAAAACCTAAAAAGGTGGAGGTGGAAATTGAACCCAAACAAGTGTGTATTTGGAGTTCCTTCGGAACAACTACTCGGATTCTTGGTCAGTCATCCTAGAATCGAAGCCAGCGCCAAGCAAATTTGGGCCATAATAGAGATGGGCCCTCCTCGAAGCGTCAAAGATGTACAGAAACTAACAGGCTGCATGGCGGCCCTCAATCATTTCATATCAAGACTCGGCGAAAAAGGGTTATCGTTCTTTAAACTGCTAAAGAAGACAGATAAGTTCAAGTGGACAGAAGAAGCCAATGAAGCTTTCAAAAGGCTTAAGGCATACCTCACCTCCTCGCCCGTTCTCACACCTCCAAATAAATACTAAGACATTATGCTGTACATTGCGGCAACTTCTACTGTGCTCAGCACAGCGATTGTCGTAGAAAGAGAAGAAGACGGGCGTGTATATAAAGTACAACGTCCCGTATACTACATCAGCGAAGTACTTTTAGAATAAAAAATCTGGTACCCACATGTGCAAAAACTACTCTACGCCCTCCTGATCACTTCACGCAAGCTTCGCCACTATTTTGAAAGCCACAAGATTACCGTGGTGACAGATTTCCCACTCGAAGACATCCTACACAACAGAGACGCAATAGGGCGCATATCTAAGTGGGCAGTTGAACTTGGTGCTCTCAATATCGATTTCACCCCACGGAAGGCAATTAAATCTCAAGCCCTTGCCGATTTTGTTGCCGAGTGGACAGAAATTCAACAACCTATGTCAAATACCATCCTTGATCATTAGAAGATGTACTTTGATGGATCACTCAAGCTAGGCGGAGCTGGTGCAGGCGTTCTCTTTATTTCTCCAGACGGAAAACAACTCAAGTATGTCCTTCAGATATTATGGCAAGCTACCAACAATGAAGCAGAATACGAAGCCCTCATCCACAGGCTTTGAGTGGCAATTACCCTCGAAATCAAGCGATTACTCATATACGGCGATTCGGCAGTAGTCATCAACCAAGTCAACAAAGAGTGGGACTGCACCAACGAAAATATGGGCGCTTACTGTGCTGAAATACGAAAACTCGAAAAACATTTCCAAGGATTAGAAATTCTACACGTCCTGCACGATTCTAATATTGTGGCAGACGTCCTCGCCAAGCTCGGATCGGACAGGGCGAAGGTCCCACCCGGTGTATTCATAGAGGAATTATCAGCACCCTCTATCAAACAACCCGGTGAGATAACACCTGAAATCACAGCTAAAGGCACCCAGATTTTGGTAATCACCATCTCATGGACCTAGGTTTTTATTGATTACATCAAAGAGAATAAGTTGCCAGCAAATAAAGAGGAATCTAGCCGAGTTGTTCGCAGAAGCAAGAACTACATCCTAGTAGGGGAAAAGCTCTATAGAAGAGCCGCATCATCAGGAGTACTCCTAAAATGTGTCTCATTTGAAGAGGGCAAAGAGATCCTAGACGATATACACTCAGGTTGCTGTGGAAATCATGCCGCTTCAAGAACACTAGTCGGCAAGGCATTCCGCACCGGATTCTACTGGCCAACCGTTTTGAAAGACGCAGAAGAACTTGTGAGAAAATGCAAAGGTTGTCAAATGTTCGCAAGACAAGCTCATGTGCCGGCTCACAATCTCATCTACATCCCACCCGCTTGGCCTTTCTCCTGCTGGGGGCTGGATCACGAAAGCAAAAGGCGGTTTTGAATACATATTTGTAGCAATTGACAAGTTCACCAAGTGGATTGAATACAAACCACTCGCAAAATACAGCGCAGCCAAAGCAGTCGAGTTCATCCAAGACATTATGCACCGCTTCGGTATGCCCAATCGAATCATCACAGATTTGGGTTCTCCCTTCACAGCTACCGAATTCAAAAGTTGGGTATAGGATTGTGGCTTTGGCATAGATTACGCATCAGTCGCACATCTAGAAGCCAATGGATAGGTAGAAAGGGCCAATGGACTCATACTAGCTGGATTAAAACCAAGATTGTATGAAGAACTAGTGGACTATAAATCAAAATGGATTGAAGAATTACCCAAGGTCGTATGGGGGCTACGAACTCAAATAAGCAGAGCCACCGGATACTCACATTTTTTCCTAGTTTACGGATCAGAAGCCGTACTACCTGCCGACTTGATCTGGACGTCACCAAGGATAGAACAATATAACGAAGGAGAAACAGAACACACCAGAAGATTAGAACTCGATAGTACAGAAGAAGTCAGAGTAAATGCTACCCTTCAATCAGCAAGATACCTCCAAGGATTAAGACGCCACTACAACAAGAATACTCAGCCTCAATCACTACAAATCGGAGACCTAGTACTAAGAAGAATACAAAAAACTAACGGACGCCATAAACTACTCAGCCCATGGGAAGGTCCTTTTATTGTCACAAAAGTCACCGGACCAGGCACACATACAAGTTGATAACTGAAGATGGAAAAGAAGTCAACAACACATGGCACATCAGCCAACTAAGAAGATTCTACGCATGAAAACAACTCAAGGAAGAATACATGTACAAACCACAAGAGATCAACGTTCATGATCAATAAAGATAGTGTTCCTCGACAACATATGTCTTATTATGGCTTATCAGCGTTCATGATCAATAAAGATGGGTTTTCTCGGCAATGCATGTCTTATTATGGCTTTCCCCGAGTTGTCTCCAATAAGCATACCGGCCAAGAGCAAAAGAGCTGAGAAGATGCTTGAGCCCGCCGATGAGGGTAGCTAATAAGCTAACACCCGAACCAAAAAGCAAAATGGCTGAAAATATGCCTGAGCATACCGGCCGAGAGCAAAAGAGCTAAGAAGATGCTTGAGCCCGCCGATGAGGGTAGCTAATAAGCTAACACCCGAACCAAAAAGCAAAATGGCTGAAATTATGCCTGAGGATACCGGCCGAGAGCAAAAGAGCTGAGAAGATGCTTGAGCCCGCCGATGAGGGTAGCTAATAAGCTAACACCCTAACCAAAAAGCAAAATGACTGAAATTATGCTTGAGCATATCAGCCGAGAGCAAAAGAGCTGAGAAGATGCTTGAGCCTGCCAATGAGGGTAGCTAATAAGCTAACACCCGAACCAAAAAGCAAAATGGCTGAAATTATGCCTGAGCATACCGGCCGAGAGCAAAAGGGCTGAAAAGATGCTTGAACCCGCCGATGAGGGTAGCAAATAAGCTAACACCCGAACCAAAAAGCAAAATGGCTGAAATTATGCCTGAGCATATCGGCCGAGAGCAAAAGAGAGCTGATGAGGGTAGCTAATAAGCTAACACCCGAACCAATCCTAAGATGTTTTTACAACCAGGGAAAGAGCCAGATGCTGGCCACATCTCGAGTTAAGCAAAAAAGCTAAAAAGAAGAAGCTGAAGATACTTGAGATCCCCGGTCCTAAGTCTTTTTAGTGCTAACAAGAACAGAAAGTTTGTCAAGACAATGATCTACATATACCGAGTTGTTTACATGGCACAGACGAAAGCCAGACAAGCACTCGACAGATCAAGAAAGTTTGCCAGGACAACGATCTACCTAAACCGACTAGTTTACAAGACGAAGACATCCAGGCAAAGAAGACATCAACAAAAAATAAAGAATCTTCATTCAATCTTTATTCAAAAAGAAGTATAGTATCCTATTACAGAAGCTGGAGTATAAAGGTCAATTACATCAAGCATTGTCATCAGGAGAAGAAATATCAATATTAAGATTATCAACAATCCTCCTGGCTAAATGGTCGACTTTAGGCTCCACCTTTTCAACGGCATCCAGATATTCTTGACTTTCGGCTTCATCAGCAATCTTGGACAAAGGAAACTCCGGAGAAAGAACCCGGACCTGGGCAAGAACATTTCTGGTACACAGTTGGGTGCACCTCTTCACGAACTCTTGGAAACGGGTAGGAATTTGAGGAATAAACTGAGCCCAAGATTGACCATCATCTGCTGAAGTCCGGAGAAGACCGGCTACTGACCGAAATGATTTCCACAAAGCATTCCAGTTCTCAGCCCTGTTGTGACTATTGCGAACAGTTATCTTCATTTCCTCAATACCCTCCGAGAGCTTCTGCTTTTCAACTCGGAGAGCTAGAACAAGCACCAAAAAAGAAGTCAGCAGAAAGGGAAATCAGAATACAAAAGAAAACAAGAAAAACACGCAATACCATTGCACTCATTCTTCATGGCCTCCACTGTAGCATCCCTCCGCTTCTCTGCCTCTACCACCCGGGCACAAAGAGCCTTTTCCTCCTTTTGGTGCGTTTGACGCTCAGTCTCCATCTCGGCCCGACAGAGATCAAGCTCTGCTTTCAAGGAACTTACCTCAGAAGACAACTTTTTCTCGGTTTCAGACGAGAAAAAGAAGTCGGTATGATCCCGAGAAAAAGACTGAACAAAGAGAGAGAGAAAAAAAATGCATAAGAACAAAACAAAGACGAATATCCAAAGAAAGAACTTCAGAAAAACTTACTTGGAGCTTTTCCCCAAAAGAAGTAGCAAGGGTTCCCCAGGCAGCAGTTAGCTCTGACAACCGATGAGTGGCATCGAACTGCTGCAACACATCATCATCCAAGCGCCGAGCACCGGTACCAAGACGAGCAGAGGGAGAAGCCGCCCGATGCGAAGAAGGCAAGGCCAGAGCCATATCCTGGAAAGCCCCGGCTACCTCTTCAGAAGAACCCACCGCCGTGGCCACAGTCACCTCCGGAGCCAGTGAATCTGCAGCAGCATGATCACCAGGGACCCTTGTCTCCTCACAGCCACCTCGCCAACCGTACATGCCAAGTCCCGAGACTCAGCACATAGAGACGCATCAGAGGACTGACAAGAGGTCGACGGAGGGTTAAGGAAAGGCGAGGGTCTGCAAGATGATAAGGAAACTCAAAGATAAGAATATGAGTCACGAAAAAGAAAAACAGAAGCAAAGAAACATAACGAGGAATCACTCACTCAGCTATCTTCTTCTTCATAAAACCAAAAGAAGACCTTAGAGGAGGAACTATGGTAGCAAAAACATCACCGCCACCTTGTGACAGGAGCGGCATGGTCGGCACCGGAGCCCCAGAAGAACTCAAGCTCGACGGCCGTTTACTACAAGAGAACAAGTCCAAAGTTAGAACAAAAGGAGGTATTCGACAAAAGAAAAACAAGAAAACAACTCACCGGCGCGTGACAAGGGGCGCATCATCATCCTCTTCTTCCTCATTCTCGGACATGGCAACCACAATGCCATCTGAAAAAGGAGAAAAGTATTCGGTTAAAGGCACAAACAAACAACAAGAAGACAAAGCATATAAATATACTCACCTAGGAGCATGCTACCTATAACTGGAGTACCTGGACGAGTACTCAACTGGCAAGACTTCTTGGCAGCAGACAAACCAGAAGAAGAACAATCCGCTCGCACCCTCTTTCCGACACTACGGGGGCCTCGAGGAACTGGACGAGGAACATACTCCACATATACTTCAGAAACCACGGAAGAAACACCAGGAAACATCATGGTGGTTTGAAACTTACTGGTTAAAGAAGCCCCAGCAAGACTATCCCCAGTCTCCACAATGGCAGGACAGACATCAAGGGGGATCGAATCAATGAAGTTACGCCCCAATTTCTATAAAAGAGTAAAACAACCAGACAAGAAAGATTAAGCAAGAAGTGGAGACAACAAAGGAAATACAAAAAGTACCTGCATAAGAAAAACAACTCACAGTAGGAGGCGGGTTGTTAGCACAATACTCAGGAACAACAAGCGGGACGACGCTTACTCCTTTTAGCATCTTCTGAAGACGCTCGAGCACCTCCTCATCAGTCAACTCAAGGGCAGGGACCATACGAGAACCGTCCCAGACTACTCAAAACCAAAATTCTCTCGCTCCTTCAGAGGTTGAACAAGGTGGCGAAGAAAACTAGAAATAATCCCGAAGCCGGTCAAGCCTTGCTGTTTCAGAGTACATATCCTCTCAAGAAACAGCTTGATCGCCTAGAGCTCAGCCGTCATCAGAGAATTCTTTTCCCACCGGTCATTAACCACGGGACCAGATCCAGGATGAACAGCAAGAGGAGGAATCATATTGGCGGCATAAAACCAGTCGGCACGCCAATGCCTCACAGAATCAACTAAGTCATAATCAAAGAATTTATTCTTAAGACCTTGGCGAAACTAAATCTCGCAGCCAACAAGAACATGGGTGTCATCGCGGCGGGGAGGGGGCTTCAGACGGAAGAAGTAACGGAAGAGAGAAAGAGAAGGAGGAATTCCAAGAAAAGTTTCACAAAGATGAACAAAAACAGAAAGATGGAGGACAACATTGGGAGCAAGATGGTTCAAGCTAATCCCAAAATAACCAAGGAATCGATGAAAAAAAGCAAAAGCAGGAAGACAAAGTCTAGCACGGATATAGGAGACAAAAAGAACAATCTCACTAGGACCTAGAGTTGGGACCCGATGCTCGCCCGGAGCTTTCCAATCAGCAATGTCCTTGCTCTAGATCAGACCATCGCTAACAAGCTCGTGCAACTGATCTTCAGTCGTAGTCGGAGCCAGCCAGATCTTCTGAGCAGCCCTCATGGCCATGAATTCTTGATTCTCAATCACAGAAAGTGATGTCTCCTCGTCTACAAAGGCTGCCTGGGACTTGCTCGCTAATTTCTTCCTACCCATATACTAGCATAAGCAAAAAATAACTAAGAGACAATGATGATTCAGACGGCGGCGCTCAGATGACAACGACAACGGCGGCGGCGGAATTTTAAAGACTAGAGTTTCAAGGGAAAGGCAGGGCAGTAAAGAAAAAGAAGAAGAAAGGCCTTTAAATAGATTTTACAGCAGTAAAATACGGCCCACCGGGCCCATTTAAACACGGCATGAGAACGCAACGGTCCATTTACTGACACAGCTAAATTGACGGACGACACAAATCCACACAACGGTACAGTTCAACGGGCAGATTTTGGACTTATCCATCCAGCAACACGACAGAGTTATCATATTGCTACAAAAAGAACTCATCAGTCATAAAGCAACAAAAGGTTACCTCACAAGGAACTCAACAACCCGATACTTATAGAAAGAACTCAGGAATCTCTTAAACAACCAGGACATCAGCAGAAAAAAGAATGACAACTCAGAAGACAAGATTCTTTTAATTATAAATGGCTTCAAAAAATAGAAGATTACACATCTTACAAGACCTAACGAACTCGGTACTACGACAAGCAAGGTAGCAAAGAGGAACCCGGACACAACTAGGCTCTAGAACGACTACGTATTCTAAATTGCTACTCAGTAGAACAAACCGCACTCGGCTACACTATTTTCTTCAAAGGACGGATGCAGTGCATCCAAGGCAGAAATCAGCAGCACGGCGGGACAACATGGAGCAGGGAAGGCCGGCAGGCATCTGTCTACCCAAGTCTGATGTGATGCTGGATATGGTGTTGATCTGCACCGGACAGTCTCAGGGCAGGCGACGAGGATCAACCCAGAACTGCTGGATGAAGGAACGTATCCCACATCACAAGACTTCCTCCAACTACCGCCATGTACTTCCCGGTACAATGCCGCTGCGGGATTAGTCTACCTCTAATTCCTATCACAAGACTCCCTCCAGCTACGACAAGATACACAAGAACTACAAAATACGCCCGGGGGCTGCTCTACTTCACAAACTATCATATTCATGACTACGGAGATTTCAGACCACGCAACAAAATGTGCGATGAATCAAAACAGCACACCAGGAGGGTATTTATAGACCAAAGAAGCGATGCACATGGACCGGGAGCATCAACGGAACAAACCTAACAAAGGACAAAATGAAAAGATAGAATCCAATGAAAAAGGACTCAGGCGTGAAGGAGCAGTACTCAAGAACGAGCATATTCGGAAGAATATACCAACACTGTACAACTCGTAAACAAACAGCATTTACTCTCAACCACCACCATACAACTACATCTAACAATAGCAGACTACCAGAGAACATACCAAGATCCTGTATCCGAGTTCTTTTCGAATAAAAGAACACAGGTATATGCTCGGGGGCTGCAATAAGGAAAGACTTTCAGTCCTTTGAACAACTCAGATTCAAGACCCTCCAAATTTTTGTTCCAAATAACAAGAGGCTCGGGGGCTACACTCAGTGAGTGCACTTTTTTCTTCAAAAAAGCACACATCACTCAGAAGACTTCTTCAAGACAGCAGTTTTCAAACAGCATAAGATTCAAGACCCTCCAACTTTTTGTTCTAAATAGCAAGAGGCTCGGGGGTTACACTTAGTGAGTGCACTTTTTTCTTCAAAAAAGTGCACGTCACCAAAAAAGACTTCTTCAAGACAGACCACTTCAAGGCCTCTCGACAAAAAGAACCCGGAATTGCTCAGGAGACCTTTCAAGAGAAGACCCTCCAGCTCCTTGTGACAAAAAGTAAGAGGCTCGGGGGCTACACCCAAACGGGAGTACTTTTTTCTTCAAAAAGGTACACACAACGCGAAGATCTCACGAAGCGCTACATGGTTTCGCTCAAGAAAGCACTTAGACGACGCTTGTTCCTAAAGGAACAAGACGAGGCTTCCAGAGCTCAACCATGAAGTGCTCGGGGGCTTGTCGGTGCGGGACCCACGGGATACCCCGCAAGGAAGGGAGAAGATCTAGTCCAACTAGGATTCTTCCCATGTAATCTTTGTAGTAGTATTATTCTGTAATCCTACTAAGAACTCTCAGTTTAAACTGACTAGGATTCTTGCCTCCTGACTATATAAAGGAGGGCAGGGTTCCTAGAGAGGGGATTTTACAACACAACACTTGACAATCAATCCAACACAAAGGCTAACGCCGACTAGACGTAGGGCTATTACTCGATCATGGTCGAGGGCCCGAACCAGGATAAATCGACTGTCTCTTGCGTTTACCATCGAGTTCTGCACAGGCCAAAGCCCGAACAAACTGCCCCGGGTACCCCTGTGGCAGGCTATCAGTGGTGAAACATCGACAGGCACTCGAACTCATGGGCCACGACATCAGGTATATCCTCCGTACTGCCATTAAGTCTCAGGCTCTCGTGGATTTCGTTAACGAATGGACAGAGGTCCAGCTACCGACCCCGAACGTCACCCATGAGTACTGGACAATGTACTTCGACGGGTCCGTAATGGCGCCCGGCTAGGGGGTTGGAGTGGTTCTGATCTCCCCGAACAGGAGTAGGCTCTGCCACGCCATCCGCCTCCATTTCTCGGCCTCAAACAACACCATGGAATACGAGGCCCTCATCAACGGGCTACGCATCACCATCGAGCTCGGCGCTATGCGACTCTACGTCCACATCGACTCAGAGTTGGTCGTTGACCAAGTCATGAAGGAGTCCTGCTACAAAAACCCCCTCATGGCAGCATACTGCCAGGAGGTGCGCAAGCTCGAGGACAAATTCTAGGGGATCAAGCTGCATCACGTCCCCTGAAAGGACAACGATGCTGCCGATTTTCACGCAAAATTGGCCGCCAGGCGGGATCCGTCTCCGAGCGGGATCTTCATCAACGATCTCCACAAGCCGTCCGCCCACGTCCTAGAAGGTCCGATCTAGACACACCCCGACACCAACCCAGCGCTCGGGGGCTTTGACCCCGATGGCAAGCCGACGCTCGGGGGCTCCGACCCCAGTGCCTCCATGACAACGTCACCCGCTGACGTCGCCGTGTTGGCACTCGATCAAGCCGACTGGCGAGCACCGCTACTTGCCTACCTCCTCGAGGAGATTCTCCCACCCAAAAGGACTGAATCTCGACGGATCGCTTGACGCGCCAAGACCATCGTCGCGCTCAGTGACGAACTCTACAAACAAAGTCCATCGGGGGTGCTCATGAAGTGCATCCCTACCAACCAGGGGAAACAGCTCCTCCTCGAGGTCCATGCCGAGATCTGCGGACATCACGCGGCCCCAAGGTCGCTGGTCGGAAAAGCCTTTCGCCAAGGTTTTTACTGGCCCACCGCACTACGAGATGTAGAGGAGGTCGTCCACAGATGTGAGAGATGCCAATTCTACGCTCGACAAACTCATTTACCGGCATAGGAGCTTCAAACCATCCCCATCACCTGGCCGTTCGCGGTTTAGGGCCTCGACATGGTATGACCCCTCAAAAAGGGCCCGAGTGGATTCACTCACCTGCTCGTAGCGGTCGATAAGTTCACCAACTGGATAGAAGCCAAGCCCATCACCAACATCCACTCAGAAGAGGAGGTCAAATTCTTCCTTGACATCATGTACTGGTTCAACATTCCTAACTGTATCATCACTGGCCACAGGACTAACTTCACCAGGAAGAAGTTCCTG
Source organism: Miscanthus lutarioriparius (assembly GCA_904845875.1). Taxonomy (NCBI): domain Eukaryota; kingdom Viridiplantae; phylum Streptophyta; class Magnoliopsida; order Poales; family Poaceae; genus Miscanthus; species Miscanthus lutarioriparius. The sequence continues at coordinate 67,486,930 of CAJGYO010000001.1, read as the reverse complement.
GACTTCAGTGATGGATACGACATCAAGATCGACTGAGCCTCGATCGGACATCCACGTACTAACGGTCAGGTCGAGCATGCCAATAGCATGGTCCTCCAAGGACTTAAGCCACGCATCTTCGACCGACTCAACAAGTACACCGGGCGATGGGTTGCAGAGGTCCCGACGATCCTTTGGAGCCTAAGGACAACCCCAAACCGATCCACAGGGCTCACACCCTTCTTCCTGGCCTACGGAGCTAAAGCTATGCTGCCCTCCGACATCGGCCACGGCGCCCCCAGAGTGAAGGCCTTCGACCGTGACTGAGCCGTGGAGGCTCAGCAAGACGCAGTTGACCTGCTCAAGGAGGCCCGCGAGACGACCGTCATCCGCTCCGCTCGCTACCGTAGATACCATGAGAGGAAAATCAGAGGAAGGATCCTCGAGGTCGGAGACCTCGTGCTTCGAAGGACCCAGTCGACCAAGGAGAAGCACAAACTCTCTCCGCCATGGGAAGGACCCTATACGGTGACCGAAGTTATCCGACCAAGCGCCTACCGACTGAAGGATGACAACGGCAACGTTCTCACCAACACATAGAACATTGAACAACTACATCGTTTTCCCCCTAAATTTGGTCATACCGCTTTTATTCAACGCTTGCTCCTATAAAGTGCCCCAGCCCGAACACTATCGGCCCGGGTCGCTCGGGGGCTCCATGAGGGTATAATACCACCTATCTTTTTTACTATCACATGGAAAAAACTTTTTGCCCAAACGAAAGGCCGTTGCCTGAACGAAAGGGCATTCCATTTCTTTGATTACCCAACATGACTTTGTTTTTACTCCCGACCGAGCGCATCCTGCCACGACCTACGGTTACGAGCAGCCGAGCCTCGCGGACCACGCCCGGGTTCTTAAAGTTGCAGCCTACGGAACGAACGGGCAGGTGCAAAAAAGAAAGGATAAAAATAAAGCTATGCTAGGATAAAAAACAAGGAACGGATAGTGATTCTATCACAAAGCAGAACTGATGTATTCATTGATACAAAAAACTGTTCACACGGGGGCTCCCCCACAAACTTAACGGTTACATCTGCTGACTACTTCTACTCCAAATGCTACTGTGGCCGCTCGACGGCATCGTCTGATGCCAAAGGTGAGGCCACGGCACATGCCACCAGACATAACCACCACCGCAAGGGCCCCGCCCGGTTCCGCTCCCTCGACTTCGGCGAGCGCAACTGGTACCTCAAGGGTGTCGCACCCACAGATGCTCAGCAGAAGAGCATGGAGCTCCGGGCTTTCTTATGCAGCCAAGGCAGCTCTTAGTCAGGGACTGTAACACCTCGGGTGTTTAAAATACTAAAACCTGACATGTCATCATATGCATTGCAAAGCATTTGGCATTTGGTGAAAAACTTTGAGATGCATACACTAAAACAAGTTTATATTCATGTGGTATGTGTTGAAGTGTATTGTTTGACTTAAATTCAAAGTTTGTTTGGATTTTTGAATTTTTTGAGAAAACCCCGCTTTTTAGCATTTAAATCCTACCCTGAAAATCCATTTCAAAATCTAAGCATAATTTGGGGTTGATCCCAAAAGAAAAAGTGTAGAGCTTGGCAAGTTATACAAAGTTTGTTTTTGGAGTTTTTCAAGTTGTTTAGAAAAATTTTGAGTAATTCAAAAAGGCGTAATTCGTTAAATTTCCCTATTCAAATTCAAAAGTTCATTTCAAAATCTAGACCGAATTAGGAGATGGTTATAGAAGCAAAGTTGTAGAACTTTTTATTTTGAACAACTTTTGTTTTTGGAGATTTTTGAGTTGTTATGAAAATTTGAGAGTAATTTGTGAATTTTGGCGAATGGCAAACTTGTAATTAATGTGAAGCAGTGTCCACCGTCGAGACTACACCGTCGGCGACCTTCTTTCTTCTCCAGCGCATATGGCCGTAATGCTACTGCACGAAACGGCTCGTCGTGGCTTCCTTGAGCTCGAGTCGCGTTATAAGAACCGAGACGCCGTCGTCGTGCTTTTTTCTTCCTCCTCTGTATTCGCCACCATGAGTTCCGTCGAAGCTTTACGCCCGTCGACTTAGCGCCGTTGCTGCCTCTGCGAAAGCTTTGTCCAGCTCGCTTTTTACGCGTCCAACCGACCCACCAATTGGTTTATCTCCACCGGAAACTCGCTATCCACGTCTTTTTCTTCTTCGCAAGCAACTCCTCCGCCGAGCACGATTCGCCGCGACGAGCTCCACGGTGCATCTTCGTTTGGTTTGGCCGATTCTGCTTTCGTCTCGATGTTGTAGTACTTAATCCATAGTCTGGTTGCTCATTTTGATCTCGCGATGCGGTACACCATCGCCGACGACGTTTTGCTCGCCGGGATCACCGTGATCGTTATCACGCCTCTCGTTGCTTCTCGACCTCGCTCCTTGCTTCAATCGCGTCGGGTGAGCTACCTGGTGCTTCGAATCCCTTGTTTGAGCTCTCACCGGTCGCACACCGCGGGCAGAAGGCCGCTGCGTGCCACCGCGTCCGCCATGGTCGACGTCAAGCTAGTATAGGGCCGTAATCGGTCGCGATAGGGACGCCAATCGATGCGCCTAGGCTTGGTGATCATTTTTGATACGTTGGTCGTCGCCGGTGATCTCACCGTCGGCGAAAAATTGCGGTCGAGCGTGCCGCCGCCGTGGTCAACGTCGGAGGTTAGGGATGACAGTGGGGGGTCGGGTTGTCGGTGACTCGGCGTTCAAATGGATTTTTCTATTTTTGATTTGAATGAATAGTGTCTGCTTTTGTTATTTTTGTGTAGATTTATTTAGAGCTCCAAAAATTATGAAAATTTTTGTGACTTTTCTGTGATGTATAGTATTTGAGAAAAATATGAAATAATGTTTTTCAGAAATTTTTGAATGTGATAAAAATTGCTCAATTTATTAATAAATGGATTTCCATGATTTTTCTAGGCTTATTTATGTATCCAAAAATTATAAAATTTGTTTTGCCACTTAGTTATCATGTAATGAACATTTACAAAAAAATTTGAGCTCAATTGAAATAAGTTGATTTATTTTATAATTTTGAATTAAATAATTAATTCATAAAAAACAAATAGTAACCTTTAATGATTTAGGTTTTGTTTGAAATTTTGATTGAGTGATGACCTTGGATCATTAGTTGGTAATGATTCTTGGCAATTGATTGGGTTGCGAAAAAGGTTTGACTAGTTTGATTTGCAAGCTGCACTCGTGAAGGAAAGTTGTATTCAAATTATTAATTTTGCATCCATCATCGAGCATCATGTTTCAGTATTCCACATCATGTTAAACATGGCATTGTTATTATGTGCGTAAACGAAGGTGAACACGTGGTAGTTAATCAAGTGGTTGAGGAGGTTAATCTGTCTGTTCTGAGGTCGGACCGAATACTTGTGAAACGTCGCAGAGCCGGACTTTTCCGTCAACGAAAAGGCAAGCCCGGATGCATACAACCCTACCTTTGTGTTTTACAAATTACTTTTGCTTTTGCTTTCCGTTCATCGCATTAAGTGGTTAGGAGTTAAGTAAGAGTCTAATTGGTGCATTACCATCCTTGTTATTCCGTATTTACCATATTACCAGCTTTTTAAACTCAGATATGCCTAGTTTTGCTTAGCTATCGCGAGAACGATGAAAGTCGGGTGATTACCGCCACCGCAAGTTTTAAATAGAACATTGGTTAATTATGTTAGCATGTGATATGGGAATGTGGAGTAATAAATCTTGACCGGGCGGACTCGGTGTGTGTGAGCCACATGACATGGAGGTCTTGTGAGCGGGTTCTTTCCACCTGTGTCGATTAAGGCACGACCGTTGTTGAATTGCATGAGGTAAGAATTTGTAGTACTAACCACATACTCCGGTAAGCCTGAACTTGGCGATTCTATTACGAGAATGGCTACTCGCGCACTGGGAGTGGAGAGATGGCGGGAATAGCGTGTACCCACGTGGCTATGGGCTGGATTGGTGGAGTACTATATTCTCAGATGGCGCGGACCCATTCTTGTTTCAGAGGATCTGAGGGTAGGTTGGTATATGTAGGTCGGGGACCTGCATATGTCGTGTGGTCTGGAATTCCCAGCTGGGTTTATAATCGGTTCGAATCGTCATTGCTCCTCGATTATGGAGACTCAACTCACTGTTCATCATCGTAGTATTAATAACTGGAACTTGAGAATGGTTGATGAAGGTGTTGGATATGAAGTTTCATGATCTCATTACGGATCGTGTCATCTTTGTATATGAGTTTATGAAGCTTAAATTGTTGAAATAAAGAATTTTGTTAAAGAGCTTTTACGCAAAATAACTTTGATTATTGCTAAAACCATACCTTGAATCCCTGAGCCTGCATCCTTGAGTTATCAGTTCTTATTTCGGTTAAGTCTTGTTGAGTACTTTTGTACTCAGGGTTCGTTGACCCATGTTGCAGGTGAGTCTCATGAGTAGATCTGTTGTGGATCGTGTTGCATGACAGTTGTACCTTGTGATGTTGATGAGAGGTAAATGTGTGACTCTTGGGCAGGGCAGCCTCATTGTGTGTTTTGTATTATATTATAATGCCGCTCTACTACTTTGGTTTGTATTAATGTCGAACTTAGTTGTATGGTTTGAAACAAATGGTTTGTAAACTATGTTATTGCAAGTCTTCCGCTACTTTTACTCTGATGTATCTATTTGAATAAACTGTTGTAATACTGCAATGACTCTGTAATGTGATCCTGCTCGGAAATCATGGATGATTCAGGGTTCCCCGAGGACACCCGACAGTCTTCTTAAATTACCAGGAACATATGCATAGATGTCAAAGGTCGTTGGACAGTGACAGGTGCATGTGGGCCCTATAATTTAGGAGGTTCTGCCACAGGGACGCTGCTCGCCGAAGTATGGCCGCCATGGCTGGAGGATGTCTCATCAAACTTGATGAACTAGACGACCTGAGCGGCTGCAAGGGCGAAACCCCCCACCAGCGCAATCCTGGGTGGCTTCCCCTCTAACAAGGCTCGCCTAGAGAAGATTCATCGAAAGGAGTCCACGTACGGCTCCATCTCGACGAAGGCCTCGTAGACGGTGACGAAGTCAGCGACGTGCAGCACCCTCCAGTGCACCACCTCCTTCGGCAAAAGCAGCCCCTTCTCGACGAAGGCAGCCAGCACCATCTCATCTACGTTGGATGACCTTCAACTCGACATTGCGCTCCGGATTCACGAACGGGTCTGTGAGTTCTCCTTTCCCTCTCCCTTCCCCTATTTAAGGAGGAGATGCAGCAGTTGAAGAAGGGCAAAGGATTGGGACAAAAAACCCTCTCCCTTCCCCTATTCAATGCGGACGGGACACGTCCTAACCGATGGGATGTGCCCTGCCCGACGAAACATCGCCTGGTTAGACAGAACGTGGTCTAGGCATGGCCCACCACTAACGCACACCGGGTGCGGTAAACAAAGCGCCACCGCATACAGGCGGCCCTCCGCCTTCTCGGGCAAGCCTTGGAAAAGGCAACAACGTGATCTCCGTCCAGGAGAGACCAACGGGCTTCCTGAGTCGATCGCACGGCTCAGGCGAACGCCGAGAAATAGGTAAAGGCAGAGGGATGCCCCATGTGGGCCACGCCAACTCCGTCACGAACGACGAGCACGGGTCCCGATCGAACATATCCGATAAAAACTCCTCAAACCTTGTCACTCGAGTCATCAAGGTAACATTACCAACCCCCACTATTTCTTTATATGATCATCTGTTGTCATTCATACATTCACACACACATTCATACAAATCATTCATTCATCCCTTACATCCGAAGCATCGCATATACAGTTAAATGCATCACAACGCTCCGTGTTGCGTCACGAAGCGACAGTTGCCTCATTCAACATGAGCAACGACGGACCGGGGTTCGAAGGCTCACCCACGAAGGGCTCGAGGCCGCCTCGCGTCAAACAGAGCTAGGGGAGAAAATGCAGATGAGCCCCGAGCAGCCCTCGCCCAGTCTGCTCCGTAGCAGACAGGGTCATCTCAACCTTCTCGTTCGATCCTAACCTCGAGCCATGCCCACAGAATCTCCATCGAGGGGAGGCCAGCGGACCACCTGGGTCGGTCTCCGGAATGACCCAGGCATTTGTCAAGACGCGGGTTAAGGAGTAGTGGAATGCCACATGAGGGCTATGCCGACCCCGTCACGAATGACGGACCCAGATTTCAATCGAACATGCCCATTAGCGAGCTCACTGAGCGCGTCACTCGAGCCATCGAGGCAAGCAACATTAGCTCAGCCCCTCCGGTTGCGGAAACCGCGGACGGGGTAACGCACGAAACTCGACCTGACCCCTACCAAACCCAACGGGGCTCAGGGGCTCAAGACGCCAAAACACCTCGGCTGCGCCTAGGATCTGACTCCGACTCGCCCGATCCCTCGGCGCGCCCGACGCCTAGGTCCGCGACTTCGTCTCGCCCGATCCCTAAAACTACCTCGGCTGCGCCTGACGCCAGGATCCGCGAGTCTGTCTCGCCCGATCCCTAAAAACTGCCTCAACTACGCCCGACGCCAAGATCCGCGCGAGTCCGTCTCGCCCGATCCCTAAACTCCCTCGGCTGTGCTCGACTCCAGGATCCACGAGTCCATCTCACACGATCCCTAAACTGCGTCGGCTGCGTTCGACGCCAGGATCCGCGAGTCCGCTCTCGCCCATCCCTAAATCGCCTCATTGCGCCGATGCGAGATCCGTGAGTCGCGTCTCGCGCCGACCTCGAATCGCTTTTCGGCCGCGCTTCGACGCCAGATCCATGATTCCGTCTCGCCGATCTCTTAAATCGTCTTTGCGCGCGCCGACGCCAGATTCACGAGTCCGCTCTCGCCGATCTCCTAAATCGCCTCGGCCGCGCTTCGCCGACGCCAGATTCACGAGTCCGTCTCGCCCAATCCCTAAACTACCTATTGTGTTTCGACGCCAGATCCGCGAGTCCATCTCGCCGATCCTAAATCGCCTCTCGCTGCGCTTCGACGCCATGATCCGTGAGTCCGTCTTGCCCGATCTCATCGCTCGCTCGCTTACGCTTAACGCCAGATTCACGAGTCCATTCGCCCGATCTCTAAATCGCCTCGGCTATACCCGACGCCAGATCCGTGAGTCCGTCTCGCCCAATCCCTAAATCGCTTTTGCTATGCTCGATGCTAAGATCCACGAGTCCATCTCGCCGATCTCTAAATCGTGTCTCGGCACGTTCGATGCTGAGATCCGCGAGTCCGCTCTCTCGCCGATCTCTAAATCGCTTCGGCCGCGCCGATGCTGTGATGCACGAAGTTCGTCTCGCTTCGATCCTAAATCGCTTTCGGCCGCATTTCGACGCCAGATCCGCGAGTCCATCTCGCCGATCCTAAATCGCCTTTGGCTGCGCCCGACACCGAGATCGCATAAGTTCGTCTCGTCCGATCCCTAAACTGCCTCGGCTGCGCTCGACACCAAGATCCACAAGTCCATCTCGTCCGATCCCTAAAACTACCTCGGCTGCGCCCGACGCCAGGATCCACGAGTCCATCCGTCTCCCCCGATCCATAAACTGTCTCGGCTGCGCCTGACGCCAGGATCCGCGAGTCCGTCTCGCCCGATCCCTAAACCGTCTCGGCTGCGCCCGACGCCTAGATCCGCGAGTCCGTCTCGCCCAATCCCTAAAAACGCCCGCTGACAAAACCCCCCAAGCGATTCTGCCCGAATCGCCTAGGAGCTCGGGAGCTACACCCATGGGTGCGCTCCCGCTGACAAAACGAAAAATCCCCCCGCTAGCAACATGAACCCCCCCAGATGATTCTACCTGAATCGCCCAGGGGCTCGGGGGCTACACCCGCGAGTGCGCTCGCACGCACCCATTGTCAAGACAAAAATCCCCCAGACGATTCTACCCGAATCACCCAGGGGCTCAGGGGCTCCTGTCGGGTTCATAAACCCAGGGTCTCTCATAGACCGGCTTTCCAGCAAAGGCTTGGCCCAGCAGACGACGTTGCGAACGACGCACAACTCCTGGGTCAGCCCAAATACCTAAACGACAGGCCAGAAGGGCAATCCAATCTCCGACCGAAAGACCTCGTTAAGGAGGAACAGCGCTTGCTTCCGACTCTGGCCCGCTTCTCCGACCGGAAGGCCTGGCCAAGGAGGAACAGCGCTCGCTTCCGACTTTGGCCCGCCTCTCCGGCCGAAAGGCCTGGCCAAACACCGCTTCCGACTCTGACCCGCGTCTCCGACCGGGGATGCACCGAACCCCTGTTTATAGCTCTTCTCCGACTGGCGCAGTCAAAGCCGACTGAGAACAACCAACCGGGGACGCCCGCTCGGTGAGGACTAGGAAACGGACAGAGCAAGTAAGACAGGACACTCAAGTCAACTGCAATACCGAGGACCGTACCCTATACACCTGCAGAACAGTACCAACAGGGCATGTCAGAAGGGTGCCATGCAACCTTCCAGGCATGTCAGAACCCAAGCAGTGTTGTGGGCACCGACGTTTTGCCCTACAGTGTTATGGGTGCCATCAAATCCCATACCAGGTGAACACGATAAGACTCCCCACATACCTCTGGGCATCAATAGTGTTGTGGGCGCCGTCATTTACCATGCATGGTGAATACGGTAAAACCTCCCACATGCGTCTGACAACAATAGTGTTGTGGGAGCCTACCATCCTCTTGTACCCGACGGCATGGGCAACAAGACTCAATAGCATACGTACTCTCTCTCTCACTTGCAAGGCCGTCTCCTTCATCTATAAAAGGGGATGCGCTCTCTCACAAAAGAGAGATCCAATTCAGATCCATTCACTCACAAAGTGCACTACAGAGAGGCGTGCGTCGCCGAAACGGCCGTCCCCTCCTTCCTTCGCTGGTCAAAATCTCCGATCACCTTTGATCAGAGAGACCATCCATCCCACGTCACCAGACCGGGGCGCTACCCGCTCGTCGTCGACCCCATCGTCCGCAAGAAGGGCCTCACCAAGGTGCTGATGGATGGAGGCAACGGCCTCAACATCCTCTACATCGACACCCTCGACGTCATGCGCATCCCAAGGTCAAAGCTCCGTCGGGCGAGCTCTCCCTTCCACAGCGTGATCCCGGGAGCGCAAGCATACCTGCTCGGGCAGATCGACCTGCCTGTCATGTTTGGCGACCGAGCCAACTTCCGCTCGGAGTTGCTTACCTTCAACATGGTGGACTTCCTGGGGTCTTACCACGCCATCTTGGGGCGGCCATGTTATGCCAAGTTTATGACGATCCCCAACTACACCTACCTGAAGCTGAAGATGCCGGGACCGAACGGCGTCATCACTGTGGGTAGCACTTTCTCGCACGCCTTCACGTGCGACCGCGAGCATTATGAGCTCGCCACTGCCGTCATCAACTCGTTCGAGCTCCCGCGGTTCGGGGAGTTGTCGACCCCAGCAGTCCCGAACTGCAACAAACCAACCTCCTCGATGGCCTTCCGCCCACTCGAGAAAACTAAGGCGGTGGGGATCGACCCCACTGACCTAACAAAGACGGTGCGGATCGGGACCCAGCTCCCGACCAAATAGGAATATGAGCTCATCGACTTCCTACGCGCCAATCGCGATGTCTTCGCATGGAAACCATCTGACATGCCGGGCATACCGCGGGACGTCGCCGAGCACGCACTACGCCTCATCCCGGGCTCGAAGCTAGCCAAGCAGCGTCTGCGTCGCTTTGATGGCGAGAGGCGCAGGGCCATAGGCGAAGAGATCGCCAAACTCCTGACAACTGGATTCATCAGAGAGGTATACCACTCCGACTAGCTTGCCAATCCTGTTCTTGTTAAAAAGAAGACCAGAAAATGGAGAATGTTCGTTGATTATACTGGCCTCAACAAAGCGTGTCCGAAGGATCACTTTTCTTTGCCACGCATAAACCAGACAGTCGACTCCACCTCGGGATGCGAGATCCTCTCGTTTCTGGATGCCTAATCAGGCTATCACCAGATCGCGATGAAAGAGTCTGATCAGCTCGCAACCTCGTTCATCACCCCGTATGGTTCGTACTGCTACGTAACCATGCCTTTCGGCCTACAGTGTTACGGGTGTCATCAAATCCCATACCAGGCGAACACAGTAAGACTCCCCACATGTCTCTGGGTATAAACAATGTTGTGGGCACCGTCATTTACCATACATGATGAATGCGGTAAAACCTCCTACATACGTCTAACAACAACAGTGTCGTGGGCGTCTACCATCCTCTTGTACCCGACGGCGTGGGCAACAAGACTCAGTAGCATACATACTCTCTCTCTCACTTGTAAGGTCGTCCTCTTCATCTATAAAAGAGGATACGCTCCCTCACAAAAGAGAGATCCAATTCAGATCAGTTCACTCACATCGATTCACCCTCTGTTAGCTTTAGACACTCTAAAGCTACATAGAGCGCACGCTCGAATACTTAGCGCACGTAGGAGCTCCCGTCACTCTCGGCCCTTCAGTCTGGAGTCCGACCGGACCTCTTACACCCCCATCTTACTCCCTTTCGTTTGTAACCCCACAGCAAACTTCGAGCACCTGGGCTCAGGAATAAAGTCACCGACCGACTCAAACTACACGTAGAGCACGTTGCCTGAACCAGTATAAACCCTGTGTCATTGAGTGCTAGGCCACATCTGATCACAACGTACAGTAAAACTACAAATATTTACATGTTGGTCAATTTCTACACCGACAATTACAACTGAGGAAAAAAGTTATAGTGATACCTTCCAACAGATAAATCATGGCCCAGAAGCAACGAGTCAAGTAAAGTGGTGAACAAGACGGATACCGCGCAAAACATGGATGGGTAGGTTGGGCCTCGCTGCGTCATGACCGACGAAATCATCACGAAATTCGCAGCAGTGTTGAGTATTGCCTGTGCAAAAGAACAAGAGTACATTTAAGCACTAGGAATGAAGCACTTGGCTAAGTACTTCTTTGGTCCTCAAATACAAGTCGTTTCTTTAAATGTGAATAAATTTATATAAAACAATAATGTTAGTTATGACATTAAGTTAGTATGGCTAGATACATTATTATGAAATATATTTTTACAATGTATATATTTATATGGTAGATGTTAAATATTTTTCTCTATAAATTTGTGTCAACCTTGTGATAGTTTGACTTAGGGCCACTACTATAGAAGTAACTTTTAAAATCGTCACTTTTACCAACCGCTTTAGGAAATGAAAGACATTCCTAATAACGGTTGATATTTCAGTTCACCCCTAACAATAGGTGCTGCAACAAAAAAGTCCATAATTTTTCAAATAAGGTTAATTGAAGAAAAAGTTTATATGAAACTGTAGAGATCTATAAGATCTAAACTTTTCTAAATGATGACTTTTTTATTTGAGATCATTTAGGACTCAAATACACGCTTTATGTTCTCAAATTTTGAATTTAAAATTTTTTCAGCGACCTTAGATGGAGACGCACCCTATATAGAAGTTGCGGAGCTTGACCAAATCCTAAACTTTGTTGTTGAAACTTTTCCAGTTTACATGTTTAAGTCTAAAATATTCAAAAAAAGAATCATAGAAGTTAATACAAATGATGATATCCTATATTTTGTTACAGCTGACAATGTTGTGAGGTGCTTGGGACGGCTTGCGCGAGACATCGAATGCTAGCAATTTTATTTGCACGTATCTCACATGAAAAATAGCGCGACTTATGACTTCTAGAAAGGTTTGATTAATTTGCAAATCAAATTTGACCATCCATATAAATGTTTAGGGCTTAAGCATTTATACCCCTATTTTATAGCGAAATGGTAATTTTACCCTCGTTTTTTTAACTTTGTGATTTTACCCCTATGTTTTCGAAACGAAGGAAGAGTATGCCCCTAACCCGTGAAGTCATGTTAACGGTGTTAGCTTTTAGCAAAAAGACAAGTTTGCTCTGTGATTTTACCCCTATTTTGTCACCGTTTTTTGTGATTTTACCCCTATTTCAAGTCCTAAGATTTGACAGATTTGCTAGAGATGCTGGCAACAAAATTAGACACAATTTTATGCATTCCTTTTATTATTATAAATATATTAATATGTGCGAAATTTGTCAAATTTTGCAAAAAAAAAATATGACAGCATTTATGCCAAAATCCATACACACAAATTAATATCACATAATTTGCATATAATCATGAAATCATAAGGGACAACCATTAGACATCATGTTAGCATACAGATCCAGCCATCCAGGTGACGTTAAGGTCTAGATCACTTACTAACATGTCTATATGACAGGGCATAATTTGCAGTGTTCAGCAGAAATCGGAAACCTCCACAATAACAATTGCAGGCATCAGACATCAGACACCGAGCTCTCAGATCACTCTGGACAAGAATTAGCTAAAGATACTTACCATGGATTTTTGGGGAAATTTTGTCTCGAGGCAGTCCATGCCCTCTGCCGCCTGTGACCATGGCCTGTTAGCACCCGTGCCGGCGCACCCCGCTGCCGCCTGCGCCGTCACAGCCCACTGCCGGTGCGCCCTGCAGCCCCACGCGCCGCCGCGGTCTGCTGCCTCACGCATCGTCGCAACCTCCTCGCGCCCCGCGCCGCCGAAGCCTGCTCGCGCGCTCCCGGCCCCGCCCGCACGCGCCCGTCGCCGGCCACCAACCCGCGCCGCCCACGCGTAGCCGCCGCCTCACGCGCCCGTCACCGGCCACCATCCCGCGCCACGAATGCGCAGCCCCCCCCCCCCCATTCAGCTAGGGTTTCTTCACGATCTGGGAACGGTGGAGCACGAGATGTCTGAACGAGTGTGACGAGGAAGAGATAAGGCAGGGGAAATTTAGTCATTTCGCGTGTGTCAAATTTTGTTTTTTTTTTTCATCGTTTAATCAGGTGAGAACTAACGCTGGTACAAACTAGGGCCAAACGGAGTGTTTGTTTCGAAAAAGTACGGAGTAAAATCATAAAGTAAAAAAAATAGAAGTAAAATTACTATTCCAATATGCAATAGGGGCAGAAATATCAAATTCTCTAAATACTTTGTGTATGTAGTAGTAGTAGATAACTAAATAAGGAGTATGATCAAATATGTCTATCTAGCCATTACACCTGTGTGTTGAAACGGGAGTGCACTCCTTTAGCCTAATATAAACATGGTAAGAAAAAGAAAACTCGAGTCCTAGTGAACCTAAGTTTTCATAGATATTTTATTTTAAGCTGCTACCATATTTAAAAAAATATATTTCATACATGGAGATGTAACCAAACCATATCCTTTCAATTATTGTCCTGCAGCAAAAAAGGGAGGACAAACATATTTGGAGGTTCTCTTCTAATGGACAATATTGAACCAAGTCAAACATATGAGGGCTTTTTCTTAGGTGCTACCCTCTTTACACCGTGGGAAATGTTTTGGAAGTATTGGGTGCCACCAAAACGTTGGTTCTTCGTGTGGTTAGTTTCACATAACAAATGATAGATGACATACTGCCTTGCACGTTGTGGGCTGCCATGCCTGGAACGCTGTCTACTATGTGATCAAGATAAGGAAACCACCAACCATCTCCTGACGATCATCTGCATCTTCACTAGGGAATTTTGGTTTCATCTACTAAGACATGTCGGTCTTCAGGCCTTATCCCCACAACCTATTGAAAACACCTTTCTTTGGCAGGGAGCTAGTAATGCTACTTCCACTAGTACAAAAATCATTTTTAGCGAGGCCACCCTTTTTAATCAGAGGTGGTTCAACTAGCACACCGCCTCTAACCAGGCCGGTGAGCACTGTAGCTCCGTGACCGCCTCTGAAGATCCAAATTCAGGGGAGGTTCTATTAAGAAAACCACCTCTGATAGACGTCCATTTTCAGGGGTGGGTGCTTTAAGAGAACCGCCCCTGAAAATGGATCTTCACATGCGGTCCTCTTTACAAAACCGTCTCTAAAAGTGACCTATTTTCAAAGACGGTTCCTCAAGAGAACTGCCCTTACAGATGAATTATTAGAGGCGGTTCTCTTTAGTCAACCGCCCTAAAAATGCTCCTCCTCCTAATTCTTCCTCCTCAGGACAGCCTGCATGTTGAGCACCATTAGCTCACTTGGAGGGCGAGAAATAGCAAAAATAGAGGGGGAGGTTTTGCCCTTTGAACCTTTAAAGGAGTTAGGTTTGAGAGGTGAGATAGTGGCATCCCTAAAGTCTTTTCAAACTTCACATGTACATTTCTGTCACTTAGAGATCTAGAGAGAGACATGCATGATGTTAGATTTTTTTATTTTTCCTAGACTAATTTTTGCTCAACTTACTTTGGCTCACATGATATCTATTTAATTTCTATATTTACTTTATCATTTTTAAGCTTTAGGTCTAGAATAATATAATATTTTTATAGAAAAATAGACATCAATTGCTTCAACATTTATATGCGAATAATACCTTCATGCAAATATACCTTTTATTTTTTTAAGGACACATACGGACAGGTCATGGATGTACACGAAAAGAAGACATGAAGCTTCCTACATAGAAGATGTGAATGGTTTTATTGAATCAGCTAAAAGGCACCTTTTGATTAAGCATACAAAGGATATATCTTGTCCCTGTTTTGACTGTCGGAACCGTATAGTATGCCGAGATCCAAATACGATAAGATCACACTTGGTAAGAAGGGGTTTCATGGAGAACTATGAGATTTGGGATCATCATGGTGAGAGACGTATAGAAGCAGGCAACATGGAAGGTACAAATGCATCAGAAGTAAGGGAAGATGGCGATGCCCATCATCTTGTCATGATGCATGATGGTACAGGAGATTACATTGCAGGCGATGGTGGTGGAGAAGGCGGTGGTGGAGAGGATGATGGTGAAGACAATGAAGAACATGAAGAAGAAGACTTCCTGGACGACATGTTGCGCCACATAGAACAAAAATTACTATTGAAAGGGCTAGATAACTTGGAGACGGTGCGAAAGGCAAGGAAAGAACGTTTGTACCGGAAGGAAAAGGGTTGTGAGAAAAGGTGGTTGTTGCTACAAAGGTTTCATTAGTGTTTTACAGACGTATGTAATCTTAGTTTACTACCTGTGATATTAATTTTTGCATCCGATTGTTGTTATGTTGAAACTGATTATTTTTTCCTTTGAACAGCGCCTATAGATATTACGTTAAAGAAGGTAGAGTGTATAACCCATAGAAGAAGGATAAGATGACTGTTTCTTTTCATTCATCTGTACGACCATTTTCTAACCCAAACAACAAGAATATTGATTATATAGAACAATGCGTTTGACTATATTGTTTTTTATGTCACTGACTTGCAGTGCGTGAGGCAGCCTCCCGAAACTGTGCTTTGTGGCTACTTTGTATGTCAATGGATAAGATCCAACGGCATTTACTACAATAACCTTGAAGATGTAAGTCGATCCATCGAACCATACCATATGCATATGTCCATTAATATGAATCTAGCTAATTTTGCCCCTTTTCTTTTTTTTCAGCATCAGACGCTGTTGCCTTCAGAAAAAATTGATCAAAATGATATTCAGCTAGTGCAAAATGATTTCCGCAAGTTCTTGATGCGGGAGGTTATTAATCCTAGGGGCTTATTCTTTGATCCTAAATCGGAGTATGCCACACATCCCAAGTTTAAGTCTCTTCGCGGTGCAAGCATGGAACCCTTCCTTTCATTTTTCGGGCAGAAGCACAATTATTGATAATTAGTATTTTGTAATGTGTATTTGAAATTATGCTACAAATATTTTGTTGATCATGTGTGAATTAATACAGTTAACTAGTCCACTAGTGTGTATTTATGAAGTTAATTTGAATCATTTGCAATCGGGTCTGAAATTTGGTGGAAAACGCGATTTCAAATATGGCAAAATTTTTCAAATTCCAAAATTTGAAACTGATTTTCAGAGGCGGTTGATTATACCACCCCTAAAAATGCATTTTCAGAGGCGGTTGCACTGCCACAGCCGTCCTTGAAAAAGATATTTTCAAGGACGGTTGCATTGCAATAGCCGCCCCTGAAAATGCCTTTTCAGAGGCGGTTCATGTATTTGGACCGCCCCTGAAAAAGTATTTTTAGAGGCGGTTCATGTATTAGAGCCGCCATTGAAAATGAAATTTTGGAGGTGGTTCCAATGGAACCGCCCCTGAAAATACCATTTTTAGGGATGGAGTTCCTAACTAAATCGCCCCTAGGAATGCATTTTCAGGGGCGGTTAAAAGCCTGTCGCTAGAGACGCCCCACTTTTACAAATCGGTGGCATAGTTGCGGTCGGGCTAACCGCCCCTGAAAACCCAATTTAACCACCCCTAAAGAAGTTTTTTTATAGTAGTGTTGTGAATTGGTGAAGTAAGGTGTTAATTCCCTAATTATTCTTAGGGCTTGGGTTCTTTGGAATCATTGCAATCGTTGTGTTTTTGATGGATCGGCACACCAAGTGTTGCTGGGCTTTAGTCATGTCCGGTGAGAAACCCCGTTGTGGTCCACGACAAAGGCTCGACTATCCCTCTTGTCCACCCCCCTTCCAGGTGATTAGTTTTTTGGTCTACGTGGGTCGACCTTTATTTGTCAAAGGCACGTTTGTGTTTAAGGTTGCTGTAGCATTGTGTTGTGTGAGTGCGTTGTGATGTATGTGTGTGGTGTAAGTGTTGTTGGGTTCTTACACCCGTTCTCTTCTTAATATAATAATAATGATGCGCAAATTTAGTGTCTTTTTCCAGATAAACGTGTGCATGTTATAGTGACATCTCCATATTCTCGGTACTACAAACCTCGATGGAGATGACATGGCATATGTATAGACATAAAAGCAATTGAGTTAGCATTTATGATTTGATTTGTTTGGTTTGTCAGGTTGCATGATGGCTAATGCTCAAATTGAATTACTTGTGCAAAAAACTCATAAACACAACAACTTGGTAGTGGAATCCATCTCTTAAGCTAAGGTTATAAGTATGATTCCTTATCTTTCCATTATATATTTTGTGATATGCTTTTATAGTTCCTCCTCTGCTTCCAGTTTTCTCCATTTTACCTCTTTCCCATGGAAAAAAGCAGTTGTTCTTTTTTCTCAATCTACCTCTTTTCTATGGAAAAACCAGACTTGAGGTTGTGCGTAACATGAATGGGACGGACGAAAAAGAAAAAAGAGAACCGGAAGAACTGCACGGACGTGTGGACGGGTGGAATGAAAAAAACTGGAAACTGAAAACCCAGATTGGGGAGAATGAAAAAAAAGAGGAAAAATAGACAACGGATGAAGAAATCTTAATTAATGACTTTAATATTGAGGATTGCTAGATTTACCGAGTAAACGATTGTGAGCAGGCTCATGTTCCATTTCAGCTGCCAAGTCGCCTTTTCTCCGTTCATTACGACCCCCACAACAGCCATTTGGATGCAGCCCACGAAGCATGTGGCAACCGTGGACCAGTACTTGTACGGAACACTTTCAGCATCTGGGCCTGCAGCAATTACAAGACTACATGATGTTTTCCTAAAACTATATGTATGTTTCTCCTGTTCAATTAATTATGATCAGCAGAGAGTTGACATCAAAGCATCACTTTAATTGTTCACATTTTAATATCTACCATTCAGTCTGTCAGCAGGAACATTCTGGAAAAGAACAGATAGAAAGATGCTGCATGCGTGGGCTACACAAATGTTTCTGCGCTATATATCGATGGGTGTGTGCATTATTATATACATACCTGCACTATGTACCAGACGGCCAGGCTCAAGCAGCTGACGATGAGCAAGACGGTTCCACGCATATGGTGGTGCCCAAACGCTGATCCAGATTGCTTGGGGTGGTACCCGATGATGTTGGTAGGCCAGATACGATGCGACCTTCCCTCAGATCGGCAATATCGCATCGAGACCTGTCTTGCACGCCGCCTCACGACCTGATCCAACTGCCGCTGCCGCCACACCCTAGTACGCCGACATGGCTAGACGACAGCCACTGTCAGGGACCAATACCAGGGTACCCGAAGAGAAGGAGCTAATAACCATCAACGCTAATTCATCCGGGCGGTCAAGGGCGCGACTACAGCTCTTGCCGACCCCCAGGTACGCAAGCTCCGCCACGCCTGGCCTATGAGAGCCGGTTCCGCTTCGCCCGACCTCTGATGGTAGGGCTCCGCCTCGCCCGACCTCCGAGGGCAGGGCTCCACCTCGACCAACCCTTGGGTTCGCGCTCCGCCTCGCCCGACCCTTGGGTCCGCGCTCCACCTCGCCCGACCTCTGAGGGCAGGGCTCCGCCTCGCCCAACCTCTGAGTGCAGGGCTCCGCCTCGCCCGACCCTTGGGTCCACGCTCTGGTACTATTCTGCCTAACCCTCGTACGAACACTGACAGATACATTAGTTCACCACGATGTCCACCAGGATGAAGTGGAGCGCCATGATCGGCAGGCGACGCCTGCACATGGCGCCAATGATGGATAGGACCGCGACGGGAAGCTGTACCTGTTGATATCTATAGGGTCAGCGGGACCCGCATAAGGAAGAAGAAGGACCCGGCAATTCTGGAGGACTTCTTCTTCTCATTTTTCCTCTTTCCCCTCCGCTGTAACCCCTTCTTTCCCTTGGCCTATAAAAGGGAAAGCAGGGCGTCCCATTAAGGGGCATCGCACATTGGACATCGGACCACAGAGCCAGCATCCAAACACATCCGAGCTCGAACTCATCCGAATCAACCGGAACTCATCACAACACACCACCAGAGACTTAGGACCAGTCCCTCTCTCGACCATTTGTAACCCCTACTATGAACTTTCAGTGCTAGTAACACGAGCAGTAGCAATGAACTGGACGTAGGGACATTCTATCCAAACCAGTATAAACCTTGTGTCCACTTAGCACACCATCCGGGCTAGACGCGCAATAATACAAATTTACTTGTTGGTGTTTACTCGAAACACCGACAGTTGGCGCACCAGGTAGGGGCCTTTTGCGCGTCTCGACATCCACACCAGGCCTCGGATGGCTAGTCATGACCTCAGCTGGGTCCCAGGTGCACACATGCGCTTTGGAGACCTAGACTTCATTGTCACGGTGGAGGGAGAGTTGGCAATGGCTCCCGCCGCCATTCTACCTCTCCACTCCGCCGGCCTCGACGCAATCGCCAAGGCGCTTGAGGAGTTGCAGCTGCATGTGCCGGGGGGCCACACCCCTAGAAGCAACCAGCTCCTCGACTTCGACTATGGGAGGTTGGAGCGTTAGCTCGGCGCCTTCCTAGG
The DNA here is from genome assembly GCA_904845875.1 of Miscanthus lutarioriparius. Taxonomy (NCBI): domain Eukaryota; kingdom Viridiplantae; phylum Streptophyta; class Magnoliopsida; order Poales; family Poaceae; genus Miscanthus; species Miscanthus lutarioriparius. Next base: position 67,467,679 of record CAJGYO010000001.1, on the reverse strand, counting down.
ACCCCAGCCGTATCGGGAGGACCTACGCCACCTCGGCCTTCTCTGTGCGTGGACCTCGACTGAGGAGTGGTTGCTGCCCGGTGAGGAGGAGATGCCGTCACTGCCCGATGGCTATGTGGTGTCTTTCACGCACTTCCATGAGCATGGGTTCGCTGGCCCTGCTCACAGATTTCTCTGGGGGTTGCTGCACTACTACAAGATCGAGTTGTAGCACCTCAATCCCAATGGGATCCAACACATGGCGTTGTTCGTTGCCCTATGCGAGGGATTCCTGGGGATCAATCCTCACTTCGATCTATGGTGGCACTTCTTCGCCGTCACCCTCTAGAACAAGAGGGAGAAGGGAGGTAGGCAGGAGCTGCATACGCCGATGGGATGCACCGACATCCACCTCTGGAACAACCGGGTTGGTGAAGGACAAGAAGAGAATCTGGGACCACCTCGCCGCCATCCGCATCCTGAAGGAGAGCGGCCTAAAGGGGTTAGTCATTATCGGGGCCTACCATGTGAGGAGGGTGGCATCATTGATGGGACGTGCGCTTCCGTTGTATGCAATGGCGCCTGAGGCGTCCTTCAATGGGACGGTGCTGGCCGAGGGAGTGCTCTCCTCCTCCGAAGTCGTGCAACATATTAAGGAGGTGATGGAGCCTTCGTGGGATGACGCGGGTGACCTTCTTGATTTCGTGTACCCGGTGCCGGGACATCCTCCAATGCATCTAGAACCAGGCTATGTCGTCTTCGTAAGTTTCCTCTCCTCATGCCTCCTATTCAATTGATCTCCTGACCTCTTGATACTAACATTGAGATGGGGGAACCAGCTGAGGGGCCTCGTCCTCATGGATCACCTGGCTCCATTGCTGAGGGATTTGTCTATGAGGGCGACGAATCACACCGAGGTTGAGCGTCTTAGGAAGGCGAAGGAGGATAAGAGGTAGAAGAGGCAGCGAAAGCTATAGGCGCGGGAGCAAGGGGAGGACACCGATAGTGACAATGACGATGATGACGAAGACAGCGACGAGGTAGTCGATGACATCGAGCAGGATGACTTGGAGAGCGAGGATGTGCTGACAGGTATCTGCTCGTCTTTGTAGGAGTCGGGACCCTTCCCATTCCATGGGGAGGAGGGTGCGTTCGGGGGGCCGGCGGAGACGGGCTAGACCGTCGACCTGCCCCAGGAGCCAACAGGGGTGGAAGGATCTGTCGCTGCACTCGAGGCGCCAGTAGAGGCGGGTGGCTCTGTAGTCGTGCCCCAAGAGGCAAGGAGAGGGAGCCCCTCTGCCTGGGAGCAGGGGGCAGGCTTGAAATGGCCTTGCCTCGACAAGGCAGAGCAGAGGTCTGGGGGTTCTCCCCCCAAATGTATCTGCCGCCCAACAGCACTGGTGTAAGTCACCAGCTCCTCTATTTTTCTCTGTTTTTCTGTATTTTCATCATGACTTATGCTCTTCATTCCTTGCAGCATTGTGAGGCGGCATAATCCTTTGGTGCTGGCGCCAAAGAAGAGCGTCGCCCTTCAAGCGGGGCGGCAGTCGTCGGTTGGCATCGCACCCATTTTGAGCGGAAGCGGTGCCGGTGTGACCGCGTCGCTGACCGGTCAGGTGCTGCCCACGATGACGCCTGTGCCTTTGACGAGACAAGTGGGTGTAGGGGATCGAGGAACGCCCTCAGAGGTCGCTGAGCAACCGGTGATGGAGGTGATTCCGCTGCCGACGATGGGGCGGACGGAGCTACTGTCTGTGTTCGTGGCGCCGACCGCGATGGGCGCGACACAGCAAGTCAAGGCCCCACCGATGCAGGCGGAGGTGGCGACGGCTGTGGCAGGCGAACCATAGCCGAATGCAACTATGGCGGCGCTCAAAGCGGCGGCATGACCCGCGCCACTGGCGGCCCAAGCGATGGCGCCCGACGTGGGCCGGACGGAGGGGGACACGGCCGAGGGGTCCCCAGATGTCGTGGTGGTGGCAGAGAGGACCGGCGGGGAATTGTCCCTGGCCCTGACATTGGGAGGCAGCGACTCACTTGCGCAGGGCGAGCCCCTGCTCCAGTGGACAAATCCACAAAGAGCAGACGTCATCGCTCTTCACCCTCGACGATGTCGCTGAGAGTACAGAGCGAGAGAGCCTCGACATGGGAGTCACGTCCATGGTCGAAGCTCTAGACCATGCCTAGGGTGCCTTGGCCAATGTTGTCATTCTTGTCGACCAGGTACTTGCCTGATCCAGCTTCTCACTTTTTCCTTTCTCCGCATATTTTCTATTCTGACCATCGTCTTCTTTTAGTCCCTTATCGCTTGTAGCCAGGGGAAGTCGCGGTTCCTTCGTGAGCAGAAGGGAACCTAGGACCACCTTGTCGAAGAGGCATGGCTACATGGGGAGGTGACGGCTCAGCTTGCTACCGGCCAGTAGACGGTGGCTGAGCTGACTCCCCTTGCTGAGGAGGCGGACAATCTCCGATTGTAGGTGGCCGAGGCCCGTCGGCATCTGGACAAGGCTAAGTGGGCATTCGAGGCCCTGTCAGCGAGGTCGCAGAAGGACGACAAGGAGGCCACCAAGGTTAGGAGGGAGCGGGACGAGGTGCTCTAGAAGGACGCTGAGACCCACTGGTGGATCCTCGACCTTTTGGCCGAGGTTGAGAAGGAGTGGGAGCTAAACCTAGGGCCCAAGGAGAAGCTCATGGCTTTGGAGAGGAAGGCGAGCCTAGACGCCGTGGCAGTCACCCGGCTGTCGCAGAACCGACCAATTTATAAGAATACAAGTACAATGGCAATCCGCAAGCGGTCGCACTGTCATACTTGAACCCATATAAACCCGGTAGTCCGTCGAGTACCACGACGGGTCTCGATAAACGATTTACAACAACCAAGATCGTACAGGATTCAACATACATGCCACATATTACATAAAGTTCATGAGATACTTTTCATCATCGAGTCTGAATAAAAGTTATTACAAACCGAGTTTGATAATTAAAGCGGAAGCAAATAAGTTCGAGGGTAAAGTTTCCAACATAGTTTGATACAGTGCCATGCCAGATCACGATCCACAAAAGCAAAGATAGGAATTACTAAGGAAGCCTGCCCAAGGCTTACTCCTCATCCACAGCGGGATAGAAGCAACTCTTGCAATAACCATGATACACAGTGCCATCTGCAACAATGGGAAAATAAACCCTGAGTACGAGAAGGTACTCAGCTAGACTTACCCGTCATGAAACCGAAATAAAATGACTCCAAGGATCATGCAAGGTTTGTATAAGTGGACGTAACTTGACAACATTTTGTGAAAAAGGCAATTACCCGTTGAAAAATTATGATTCCTTTATCAAGTTAATTATAACTATCCATTTCTAGATTAGCAACTATCCTGTGCCAAACATGTGGGATATCATTTAGAAGCATACAATAGTAACCATAGCAGGTATTGTAATTCCATATTCATCCGAACCACCATGTTTCATAATATAGTCTGCTACGATGTTGGGACTAGCCAAGTTTCTCACTATCCCGGAGAGAGGCGGCGATTGAATCGATTTCAACCGGTGGGAATTTATTCCTAACACAAACCCAGATCTACCAAACCCACGATAGTCTTAGGTCACCTTTGGTACAACTCGGTACACATTTCAGCGGGTTCGCATCAGCGCCGCACAATCTGGAACACCGGATGCCGGGATGCTCGAGCCAAACCTGCCCTTGGGCTCTCGATCGTTCCCCGGAAGGCGCTATGAAACGATTCCGGCACCGAGTTGAATTACTCGGCCAGCGGTCGGAACGAATTATCCGGCCAGCTAAGTGAGAGGCATGCGTTCAATCTTGTCGAAGCGCCAACAAGCAGTACGGTCCTTAATCGACACAGACGGGGATAAGTCCACACCCAAGACCTCCATGCCCTGTTGCTTCCCTATCGATCTCCCGTCCGGTCTCAATTTACTTTTACCTCATGGTTACGTTTCCACGATAGCGAGATATAGCCAACCGTGCTCTCGGTATCCACCTATATCTCGCAGGTGACAGGACATCACCCGACTTCTACCGGTCTAAGCATGGCTAAGCATATATATATTCGATCCTGGACCTATACCGGTTAAAGGTGTAATATCTGGACAAGGAATGTACATGCATCAAGTGGTTTCATTCAACTCTTATAACCTAATGCATCAATCATAAATACGTAAGTAAACATTTGTAAATTCTTGGGAGACTTATAATGCTCGGGGCTTGCCTCGCAGAAAGGAAGTGGGACGGTGGTCGGGGCACTCGGAAGCTCTTTGGGGTTACGCTCCACGCCTTCGGGAGCTACGGCTTGCGGATCCTCCTGCGGGTTCCCTTCCTCAGCTTCTTCGAATTCCAGCAACGTGATCTCTTCCTCCGATCCTAGATGCATGAGTATGGTATAAGTATTACGAATGCATATATGTTAACAAGTGCATCACGTTGTTTGAGTAGGTGCATATCTCTTCTCGCTTACTACTTAACTACTTCTACAAAGCATCGACTATGCCATAAGCAAAGATATCTACTTGTTTCGCTCATAACTGGAGTTCTACAAATCCAAATCCAGTGATCCTGGACTTTCTGGAAAGCTTATCAAATTTTCTACAACTTTGTTATTAACCATTTTTACAGTACACATCAGTTTCAACATGCAAATCCTCACACTCTAGAATCAGTCCGGAAATGACTTAACATGCAACATAAAGTAAAGAATACTTCTACTTCAGGTAATCATTCAAAATTTGACAACCTAGAACCTACCAATAGTTTAAACATACCAAATACAGTTAAGATGATATAATGGTAAAGCCCAAACTATTTATTAAATTGCCTTTATTATTTTATTTAGATACCTAGGTTAAATAATAAATATATATCAGATGTGCTTAATAAATTCTCAAAAATTTACAGAGCTTTACTAATGCTATCAAGAGACTACTGTAAAAATTTCATGTCATTTTACCAAGTAGAACATTCTATACAAAAATGACAAGGCAGCAAGGCTTGAAATAGCATAAATGGAAAACCCTATTGAAAAGTGTCAAGCAACAGATTTCATATTTTTCTTAGCATCCATATGGTACTAGGATTACCTCCAATAAATTTCATGAATTTTGGACTCATACTTAATTTATGAAAATTCATGCAAGGATTAACTAGTCATAAAAGAAAAATCTCTAACTTTAAATCTACCCATGCACTGGTCCTCAAATTTTTACCAGAGTTCACACATGCTAAGATTAGTCCACCACAAAAATTTCATAATTTTTGGAGCACAGGAACTCTAGATATAAAATAAACAAATTTGAACGCATTCAAAAGCACATTTGAAATCCCTATTTAAATCTCTAGAAATTTCTACTGTTGAAACCAAGAACATATTTTTCCAAAATACTACACTTCCTAAGCAACACAATCATATTTATTTCACCATTTTAGGAGCTACCAAACTAAAGATACAAAAATAACAAAACAAATCAAAAGCTGGATTCAAAATGAGTTAGCCTACACTACTTACATACATTGTGACAGGTGGGACCCGCTGGTCGGGGACCCCACGCGTCAGTGACACGGAACAGGGCAGCATGGCTGCTGCTGTGTTGGCGCGTGTGAGAGCTCGCCGACGGCGAACTCGCCCGGCGGTGACATCATCACACGATGATCTACTCGACTTCACGCATCGATTGAGCTACTTGGGTGGCTTTCTCATCGGAGCTAGCGGCTCTGGCTGGCGGCCATGGCGGGGTGGAGAGGTGCGGGTCGACGGTGAAACGCCGGTGTGGGCTATGGTGGTTCAAATCAACGCGTGGACAAGCATCTATGAATTTGGGGACCTAGCAGCGCTAGCTACTGGGAGCGGAGGAGTATCTTGTGGCGGCGTGGCCACGACGACGGGGCTCTCGGCGGAACTCCGGGCGAGCCTACACTGTACGCCGCCGCGGTGGCTTACCGGGCTTTGTCACCGGGCACGGGAGAAACAATGGGGTGCTGGGGAGACGGTGGAGCTATCACGGTGGCGAAGGCGAGCAGCGAGGACGAGCTGGTGGCGGCTACTATGGCGGCGGAGAGGCGCGGGCCGAGTTTCATTGTCCGCTGCGGCGAGGAAGACGGAGTAGAAAATGGGAAATGAAGCGCTGGGCGACTTCGGCGTATTTGGCGGGGTTAAGCCACGCTTCGGTAGCGGCGTGGGCTCTCTTGTGGTCGGCGCTGGCGATCTGTGACCGTCGCCGGGGACACGGCAGCGCAAACTCTGTTCCGGTCGGCCCCATGAAGAACAGGCGTTTGAGTTCGTTCGTCGATCGATCGTTCGATGGCCGCTGACGGTAGCGTTTTCTCGTTGATTTACCGGCTAAACGGTGGCTCCTTCGTGCAAACTTACTGAATAGAAGTTGTAGAACCATGTACCATCTCCAACTCTTGTTAAGGCAGCATACTCTAATTCGCAACCTAAACCGAGTAAAATCATGCTCAAAGTAGGCTTGTCAGGCTGACAGGGTTTCACGACTTAGCAAATTTCGTTAAGTGTTGAAATCAGGATTTTGATGATTCTTGTGATCCAATTTCAAACATGTTAGGAGCTGAATCATGTGATGACCCAAAAATAAAAGTTGTTCCTTATGTCAAACACTACAACATTGCTTTAGTGAACTCCTCCATGCAAGGTCTCTAACACCTAGTTCAACTTTAGTCAAACATGTCACTTTGAACTCATGATACATACACAAACCAGGGCTAAATGACCAAACTAGCCTTAGCACTAAATACCAAAGTTGTTCCTAATGATATCCTAAGCATGTTTAAACAATTTGCAAGGTCATTTAAGCATTTCATGTAGTAGTCACTCATATAGCTATTCAGGTCAACACATGAAATATCACTTAAGTGCTTGATCATGAAATGTGGCCTTCATGAACAATGTTTCTTTTGTTAACCTAAGTGTAGCTAAAGTGTTATAGTGACCAACATTACACACTAGCATTTATTTGCACATGATCATATGCATATGTTCCAAGAAATACGAGATAACAAGCAATGTTTCATATGTTTCGATCGAATGTTTCAATTGTAAATGATGATTTATGAATGCTTGATGCTCATGCTTATGTTATGCAAGTCAAGTTATGCAAGGCTAACACCCGAGGTGTTACACCGGCTGCACAAGGAGCAGGACAAGCTGCTCCAAACCACCGAGAGGCTCTGCTCGGAGCATGGAGTGGCTCGTGAGGAGCATGACCAGGCCCTCTGAGAGCATGACGACACGCAATAGAAGATCAGCTCCCTCTAGGTCGAGCTTGGAGAGGCAACGACCCAGAGGCTGGAGGCCGAGGGCATCTCTGTCAGGCTGGCCATGGACCTCACCGAGGCGAGGAGGAACCTCTAGGCGGAGAGCAACGAGCTCGGTATCCTAAGCGCCACCGTCAGAGTGGTCTGTGATGACCTGGAGGTGGTGCGGTCGGAGGGGACCAGTTCACTCGCGGCCTGTGCCGTTGAGATCACGATGCGGGTGCACCAGCTTGAGTGGAATGCCCTTCACGCTAGGGTCCATCAATCCTTCGCGATTGCTCGTTCTCATTGTGGGGACATCATCGACCTAGAGACGATGAGCCTCGGCTTCACGCCTGGCTATGAAGCCTATGAGCTGGATGAGATAGAGATGGCGGTGGCTCCCCTTTCGCGGGACCTGGCGGACAAAATAGAAGACATAGTTCTCCCCCAGAGGGGTTAGTTAGTTAGATAGGTCAAGTAATCGTTCATGTAATAAGCAGACAAGACAAACTCCAACCCTTTTGTACTATCGCACAAACTTATCATTTTGTTTTGTTTCACTGAGTTTTTTATTCCTCCTTTTTATGTGTGAAAAGGGGTTCAAGTGTTCTGACCCTATTGTTTGTTAAGACCACAGGGCCTAAGGTGTAGGAGGGAAACTCTGATCGCGTTGGTGATTGAGAGTGCCACAGCTATAGGGGCATAGATTTCTCGTAGTCCAACCAGCCATGCTCAATCATTTGTTTCTACAGATCTTGCCACTAGGTTTAATGTGAGGAAGAGGTTGGGCACGGTGACTGTGTTTAGAAAGGGTGTATTTATACCCTTATCAGCCCCCGAGGGATATCTGACCCCTTGCCATTGCGGGGGTCGGGTTTCGCTGAAGATTGAGGAGAAGATAGCGAAACTAGTAGGAAACAACGTCTCTCATTTTCGCACGTACTCCCCCCTTAGGTTCTAAGCCATCATTCTATGACCGCAGGTTTGGTCTCCTTGTGAGTCCGACTTTCCTCGAGCCCCTGTGCGTAGCGGGAGTTCGATCATGGGTTGGCTCGACTTTGATTGTCACCCCATCCGTGATTTCCGCAACCGGAGGGGTTGAGCTAACGTCATTTGCCTCGATGGCTCGAGTAACATGCTCGGTGAGCTCGCTAATGGGCATGTTCAAGTGGAATCTGGGTCCATCGTTCACGACGGGCTTGGCAAAGCCCTCATGTGGCATTCCACTACTCGTTAACCTGCCTTCCAATAGATGCCCCCTCAATGGGGATTCTATGGGCTCCGCTGGGAGTTAGGTCGAATGAGAAGGTTGAGATGACCCTGTCTGCTTCTAGGTGGGTCGGGCAAAGGCCACTGGGGCTCATCTATGTTTTCTCCCCTAGCACTTTTTCGACGTGAGGTGGCCTCAGGCCCTCTACGGGCCAGCCTTCGAACCCTGATCTCCCAATTTTAGGATCGGGTGGTTCGAGCCCCCGAGCCCTATGGGGCTCGGTAGGGATCGGTCATAGTTCATGCGTCACCCCGTCCTTGGTTTCCATGACCGGAGGTGACTTGTCATTTGTCTGCGACCGCGTGTTTGGTCTCTTTGCGATGCCGAGCTCTCGGGCCCCCGCACATAGCAGGGGTCTGGTTGGGGGTTGGTTCGTCTTGTGATCGTCGTCCCTCATGCGTTCATTCGCTAGAACAGAGGAGCTGAGCTGTGTCGTGCTTTCCTCGTTGGACGGAGCATGGTGCTCGGTGAGTTGCTAACGGGCTTTTTCGAGTGGAGCCCCGGCATCCCCTTCATGGGGGTCCGGTTCGAGATCAGCTGGTGATGGACTCTAGATTCTTGGAGGCCGATCCATATAGTTCTCGGATCCGTTTGACTTTTCTAAGGGCTCTATGCCTTTTTTCGGGGAAAAACCATGGACCTTGCATCATCCAAGACTCAAAACGAGGGTCGGGACGCCCATGGCGCTTCGCGCGCCTCGGGTATTGGCTGCTAGCTGGCCCGTCCTTAACCTCCCCTCACTCTAGGGTGCCTTGGAGCGGCCGTGAACCCACTAGTGGGCTAGCTTTCGAACTCCTAGGCGATAATGGACCGTGGGAGCATTCTCAGCTTCGTATCCCTACTTACCTGCGCTGGCCCATAGCCTTTGAAGGCAAACCGTCGCCCGACGGATCCTTCATGGTGAAGATTTGGATAGGCATGTGATCATTGCTCGATAGCTTCCTAGAGCCGTTCAGTCGACCTAGGCACATGATTTATTTTGATCGTAAGAGTGATGGGTTCGGAGAGCTCTTACCGGACATGATCGAGTGAGATCCAGGTCCGTTGTTCGCGACGGGGTCGGCATAACCCGCGTGGGGCGTCCTGCTACTCCCTATCCGTTTCCCTGTAGTGGCCAAGCTATCCGATCGACTTGTGTTACCTATTGAGACAAGACTTTCCTGCGGTGATAGAGGATGAGGATATCCCTCGCAAGAATTTAGTTAGGCAAATAAGCCATGCAAAGAACTTGTAATAAATGGGCAAGCTCCTAAATTTTGTTATAGCAAACAACTTTTTTAGCTCTTCTCCCCTTTTTGTGTAAAAAGATTAGTGCATTCTGACCCTTTCTGTTGTTAAGGTCATAAAAGCTTAGGGTGCGGGTGAGCCAATTCTGATCACGCTGGTGGGCAAAGACACCATAGCCGCTGGGGCATAGGTTTCTCGTAGTCCAACTAGTTATACTCAGAGCTTGTTCCCACAAACCGAGCTCCTAGGTCTTTAACGTGAAAGGGGGTCAGGCACAAAGAATGTTTGCTAGGTGGATAGACTTTTAAATGCGTACTAGCCCTTTCCATGGCTAAGCCCAAAAAAGCCCAGGGTGCAGAAAAGAAACTTTGATTACGCTGGTGAGCAAAGGCGCCATAGCCGCTGGGGCATAGGTTTCTCGCGGTCCGACCAGTTTTACTCATGGTTTATTTCCGCAAACTTCGCTTTTGGGTCTTAATCGTGAGAAAGGGTCGGACACAGAGATTATCTACTGGACAGATATGCCCTTATCAGTCCCCGAGTGTGGCCCGACCCTTCACCGTTTGCTAGGGTCGGGTGTCACAAAAGCTCGGGGAGTTAATCAGCGAAACTAATAATAAGAGAAAGTGTGCGTTTATTAAGGGTAAAAGCGATGTAGCCGCTCGATTGTTCCAGGCGTTTGGCGAAGACCTAGCCATTAATGGTCTTGGGATTGTAGGTGCCTGGTCGGTGCATCTTCATGATGGCGTACAATCCCCTCTACGACGAGGAGAGCTTATGGCGGTCCTTGCTACTCTAGACGAGGCGGAGCACTAGGCCCTGACGTTGAATGCCCGACCCCACACTTGACGGCTATGGTATCGGCACAACGCTCGCTGGTACTTTGGCCGAGCAAAGGAGGGCGATGTCGCGCGCTTCGTCTAGCTAGGCTCCGTCCTATGCTTCCCCTTGTTTAGATCTTCCAGACAAGAACCGCTTCAAAAGAACACAGCCTTTTACAGGTGCTTGACGGGGAGAGAATGGTTCGGGCATGGCCCTTCAAGTAGCTTCTCGAAGTGGCCCAAGGTACCCTCCATGGGCTTCCGGCTCCCCGTGCAGTCGGCATTGGCCACTAGCGAGCTCCTGTGCTGCCATTTGTTCTTCCTTTTGTTGGGAGGCTTGGAGGCGCCTTCGTCGGCGTCCTCGTTCTGCTTAGCCTTGCCCTTGTGGGTGTGTCGGCCAAAGGCCTAAGGTCCCATCAAGTCGGGGCTCGATCTTCGGTCCTCACCACTATCATAGTGTCCGCCTCAGTGTGGATGGTAACCGCGGCTAGCCCCCTTCTTCTCATCGCCGTAGGCATGCCTACGGGTGTCGAGGGTGTCGTGGGCGTCGCGGTGGAGGCCGAGACGCTCATGCACTAGAACCGCGGTGCACGGCCCGCCACCCTGTTGGGCCTGATGGATTGGTACATCCTTGTCGGGTTGTTTTGAGGATGCTTCACGTCCATGAGCGTCAAGGGTGTCACGTGCATCGCGGTGGAGCCCGAGATGCTCATGCACTGAAATTGCGGTGCGCGGCCTTCCGTAGTCGAAGATGAGGAGCCAGTTGTCGCCGGGGGCACGGACCTCTGGTGTAGGCAGCTACAGCTCCTCAGGCACCTCGGCGGTCGTGTTGAGGCTGGTGAAGAGGAGGGGTTCTGCACCAACTCTCCCTCCGTCACGATGACAAAGTCCAGGTTCCCGAAACACACGCACATGCCCAAGACCTAGCTGACGTTGCGATTGGCCATCCTAGGCCTAGTGTTGATGTCGAGATGCGCAAAAAGCCCCTAGCTGGTGCGCCAACTGTCGGTGTTTTGAGTAAGCACTGAGTAAATTTGTATATTGCGCATCTGGCTCGGATGGTGTGCTAAGAGGACATAAGGGTTATACTGGTTCGGGTCGAATGTCCCTACGTCTAGTTTTAGGCTACTCGTTTTTACCAGCACTGAGTTTGTAGTAGGGGGTTACAAACTAGCGAGAGAGGGAGGTAACTCCCAAGTCTTTGTGGTTTGATTGCTTGATGTTTGATGGTTAACCGATGCTATGTGATGCACTTGTTTGATGTCCCAATGTGGGACGTCCTGCTTTCCCTTTTATAGGCCAAGGGAAAGCAGGGGTTATAGCCAAAGGGAAGAGAGAAAAAGAAAGAGACAATAAGGCTCCCAGAGGTGTGTCGTCCTCCTCTTCGCGTGGGTCCCGCTAACCCTGTAGATCGTGGTGGCAGCGGCGTTGCACCGGGGTCATGTAGGCCACTGAAGTATACGTGTGGGCGTCATTCGTCATTCTTGTCTTCCATCCCATCCGAACGGACAGAATGGTCAAAGTGTCCCTAACAAAGGCCATACAGGGGGCTGGCAGTACGGTGCCAATCAACTAACGTTGGTCGACTGATGTTGGACGGTGGTCAGGCATGGAGCTGGCAGAATAGTGCTGGCCTATTGATGCGATGGGCGATGTGAGAGTCCTAGCTTGGCCTAATGCGACAACCAGTCGCATTTGGACACGCCCGAGACGTGCTCCCAGGTGTGCGCCTCCACGCCATAGTGGTTGAAACGGTTCGGGTCCTACCCTGGGGCCACTACTTTTGTCCAGTAGCAAATCCGACCCCCAGGGAACGAGCAAGGCAGAAATCTCACCCTAGGGGCTGGGTGAGACGGAATCTGACCTACGGGGGTCAGACGAGTCGGAGCCCATGCCTTGGTGTTGGATGAGGTAGAAACCTTGTCCTTTTAGTTGGATCCCATGCCTTGGAATTGGACGAGGCGGAGACCTCGTCCCCGGAGTTGGACGAGGCGTGGCCTAGCCCCAGGGGGTCAGACGAGGCAGAAACATTGTCCTTGGAGTTGGACGAGGCGTGGCCCAGCCCCTGGGGGTTGGACAAGGTGGAAACCTCGTCCTTAGAGTTAGACGAGGTGTGGCCCGTCCGCTGGGGGTTGGACAAGGTGGAAACCTCGTCCTTGGAGTTGGACGAGGCATGGCCCGGCCCCTGGGGGTCGGACGAGGTGGAAACCTCATCCTTGGAGTTGGACGAGGCATGGCGGAAACCTCGTCCTTGGAGTCGGACGAGGCGTGGCCCGGCTCCTGGGGTTCGGACAAGATCGTAGTTGCATCTTTAACCATCGGATGAGGCAATGTGACGCTCATTAATCCTTTGGTTCGGATACCCGGGTATAGGTATCCGACAATCGATCTACCCGTCACCTTCGGCGGTCCGTCCAACTATAGGACGGAGATCCTCACCTTCGAAGTGGTTGGGTTCCACGAAACCTACCACGCCATCTTGGGATGACCATGTTACGCAAAGTTCATGGCCATCCCCATCTACACCTACCTAAAGTTGAAGATGCCAGGCCTAGGCGGGGTCATCACCATCGGCACCTCCTTCCAGCGAGCCTACGAGTGCGAGGTCAAGTGCTGCGATCACACCACAACAATCGTCACCTCCAAAGAGCTTGCGGCCATCAGAAAGGAGGTCACCAAAGAAGCACCCGACCCCAAGCGGTCAGTTGGGTCTTTTGAGCCAGTGGAGGGCTCCAAGGAGGTCCTCATAGTCCCCGGTAGCCCCAAGGGCAAAGTGGTGCGCATTGGCACCACTCTTTCCTCTAAATAGGAAAGCGCGCTCGTCGGCTTCCTCCGCGCCAATAGAGACATCTTTGCGTGGAAACCCTCGGACATGCTAGGCATTCCGAGGGAAGTCATGAAAGCATGCCTTGAAGATCCGCCTAGCCTCCAAGCCATTGAAGCAATGCCTGCATCGCTTCGACGAGGGGAAACACAGGACCATCGGCGAGGAGATCGCGAAGCTTTTGGCAGCCGGGTTCATCAAGGAAGTGTACAAACCTGAGTTGTTAGACAATCCCATTCTTGTACGAAAGGAGAGTCGGAAATGGAGAATGTGTGTTGACTACATGGGTCTCAACAAGGCATGCCCAAAGGATCCATTTCCTTTGCCACGCATAGACTAAGTAGTTAACTCTACCTCAGGGTGCAAAACCCTCTACTTTCTTGATGCGTCCTCCGGGTACCATCAAATTGCGATGAAAGAGTCTGACCAGCTCGTGACATCTTTCATCACCCCCTTCGGATCATTCTGCTACATCACAATGCCATTCGGTTTGAAGAATGTTGTGGCTACGTACCAGCATTGTATGCTCAAGTGTTTCGAAGACCTCATCAGGCGGACCGTTGAGGCCTACGTAGACGACATCGTGGTCAAGTCCAAATGGGCTGACTAGCTCATAGCCGACCTTGAGCTAACCTTTACAAAACTCCAAGCAAATGGCATTAAGCTCAACCCTGAGAAGTGCATTTTCAAGGTCCCGAGGGGCTTGCTGCTTGGATTCATCGTCTCTAAGCATGGCATCGAGGTCAACCCAGAGAAGATCTCGGCCATCACAAGGATGGTGTCGGGGATCTAATACTGGGATACCCAATGAGGTAGAGTTGATAAGCACCAACAACATTCCCAATCGAACAGGAGCGCAACGACTCCGCCTCGTCCGACCCCCGAGGGATAGACTCCGCCTTGTCCAGCCCCCGAGGGCTAGACTCCGCCTCGTCCGACCCCCGAGGGCTAGACTCCACCTCGTCCAACCCCCGAGGGCCAGACTCTGCCTCGCCCGACCCCCGAGGGCCAGACTCTGCCTCACCCGGCCCCCGAGGGCCAGACTCCGCCTCATCCGGCCAACAAGGGCTGAGCACCGCCTCACCTGACACCCTCACCCTGCCCCTCCATGATGGTAGGAACAAGGTAAGACAGGATGTTAGAGTCAAACCACGGAAGCAAGGACCATGCCCTGCTCTACTGACAAGTACCATCGAAGTACGACGGGACGAGCGCTTTAGGCCCTACCGGACATGATAGAGCCTGAGTAGTACTATAGTCACTGGGTTTTACAGCCTACAGTATTGCGGGCGCTGCCTTCAACCCTTGAGTGCGGAGCCTGACACAAACACCGCAATAGGACTCACGTCCCCAATGCTGACAAGCGTGCGGGTGCCACACCGTTCGCCCCCACAGTATCGCAGCCCGGCACTCCTGCCCTACACGCCGCCCATAGAGGCGGGACGGGACGTGACCACTTGCAGAACACAGCATCATCAGCACACAAGTACCTGGCGAATGTGCCAACCTCTTACACCAGCTGGCCATGTCTGAGTCTAGCTTGGAGGAAAAGGAAGACCCGAGCCCTTCGAAGGACCTTCTATACCCTTGGTATTTTCCTTTTTTCACCCATCTGTAACCCCTGCTCCCCCCTTCGTCTATAAATGGGAGGACAGGGCCCCCTATGAAAGAGAGATCGAACAAATCGACTTTCAACGGACAACTCACATACAGACGAGCTCATAGAGCATTCAGTTCCACACACATAGCCAAGTCGCCGCCAGGCCCTTGGCATCCTTTCGACCCCTCCATCAGAGACTTGGGACCCATCCCTCTCTCAACCGTTTGTACCCCCTACTACGAACCATATTTGGTGCTAATAATACAAGCAGCAGCAGCAGACTAGACGTAGGGACATTTGGCCCGAACAATATAAACCTTGTGTCCTTTAGCACACCATCCGGGCCTAACACGCATCAATTATAAATTCACTCGCTGGTGTTTGTTCGAAACACCGACAGTTGGCGCGCCAGGTAGGGGCCTTTGCGCGTTCCAAACCAGGCCACTGATGGCTAACCATGATGTCAGCTGGGTCCCAGGCGCACACGTATGCTTTGGTAGCCTAGATTTCGTCATTATGGTGGGGGGAGAGTTGGTACGAGTGAACACCACCATCTGGTCTCTCCCCTCCATCGCCCTCGACCACAAGCGGCTTGGGCACCAGCTCGGCGTCTCCCTAGGACCCCAGCAGTCCAGGAAGAACCAGCATCGCCTCGCCCCTTCCAGCGACAACGACGTGGCACGACCTTCTAGAAAGAGCCACCTCTCTCCGGAGCGCCACGTGCGGAGCACCCCGACAGCGTTTACATACGGTCTCCGCAATGCCGCGGCGACCGCTTGCCACCTCATGGCACTGTGCATGGGCCAAACTCCTGCGAACAGCGAGTTCATGGGGGTAATTGAACATGATGCGGAGTCCCTCCACAAACTCCTCATCGAGGAGCTAGAATCATCCTCCAGCTCTGGCTCTAGCATGGGGAGCCATCACCCCTCCCAGGAATGCTTCATGGCGGACACCTCCGAGGGACACGTCAAAAGCGTCTCTAAGGGGGATGCTACCCCGACGGCCAACCCTGACGTGAGGAATGAAGGGAAGGTGGTGGCCCCATCCCACGTAAGGACGGAGCAGCTGAGAGCACGAAAGCTATAGATCGCTGATGCCGGACAACAACTCGTCCGGGAATACTAGAGAATCGATGAGGAGATCAAGCGTCGCGGGGATGGTGGGCACGCACATGCCACGGCCCGTGATGTGTACCAGAGGATCCTCACCGACGACGGAGCCCTCCCTCACTTCGCCCGAGCAAGCCAGAACATCGCTGCCGCAACGGCCTTGTTTCACGGCCTTCTAGAGGCCGCGACGTCCGAAGATCGCCGGGCCTGCCGAGAAATCCGCACGTTGCTCGAACGTGCGGCGGCGCAACAGGCGGAGAGCTTGTTGTCTCGGTGACGCGAGCTTGACGCCAGCCAATGCACGCCCTCGGTGCGTCCCGCCAAGGACGCGTCGATACACCAGACACTGCCAGGCGGTAGGCAGCGTACCCCTGTTCCGGTGCACCAACGTCTCGGCCGCAACCGCGACGCACGTAGCACCATCGACGCCCGCAGACGCGCCTACAACGATTCAGGAGAAGGAGCCAGACATGGCTACCACCCTCGCCGTGGCGGATGCTACGACAGCAGCGAGGACCAGAGCCCGAGCCCCGGCCTGCTAGGCCCCCAGGCCTTCAGTCGGCACATCCTCAACGTTGCTTTCCTGCCAAGGTACCGACCACCTACTAATATCCCTAAATATTCTGGAGAAACAAACCCCGGGCTTTGGCTCAAAGATTACCGACTTGCCTGTCAAGCCGGTGGCGCGAATGATGATGATTTCATTATTCGCAATCTCCCACTATTCTTGGCCAATTCGGCGCGAGCATGGTTGGAGCATCTACCGTCCAACGCCATCCAGAGTTGGGCAGATTTGAGGGAAATCTTTGTGGAAAATTTCCAGGGCATATACAAGCGCTCCGGGAACCCATGGGACCTCAAGAACTGCCGCCAGAAGGCCGATGAAACCCTCCGCGGGTACATCTGGTGCTTCTCCCGGCAGTGCAACGAGCTCCCTAACGTCATCGACGCTGACGTGATAGGAGCCTTCCTGTTCGGGACCACCTACGAGTCTTTGGTTCACAAGCTGAGACATCTTGACCTTTTCTCATTCGATTCTAACCCCGAGCCAAACCCACAGAATCTCCACCGAGGAGAGGCCAGCGGGCCACTTGAGCCTATCAAATGGCTCAGGCATCTACTGGGAGGCGGGTTAAGAAGTTGTGGAGTGCCACCTGAGGGCTCTGCCGACCCCGTCAGCAAATGATGGACCCGGATTCCACACGAACGTACCCGCTAGCGAGCTCATTGAGCGCAACACTCGAGCCGTCGAGGCAAGTGTCGTCTGCTTAGCCCCTCCGATTGCGAAAGTCGAGGATGGGGTAACACGCGAAATATGGCCAACCCCTATCAGACCCTAACAGGGCTCGGGGGCTCAAGCCGCTTGATCTAGAGATAGAGGTTCAAAGGGGTACGGGCTAATACAAGCGCAAGCTTGCTTCTCTCGCTCAGATCTCCAGTAAGACCCGACCCCCACAACTGTAAGGGGACGGATCTCACTCGGGGGCTGGTAAAGGTACGGCTACCTCCCTTCCCCCTTTTTTCGAAAACAAACATTACATCAGACAAAGGGAAGGGTCGGATCAAATAAACACTCTTTGTGACTGCGGAAAGGGAAGAAGGTGAGATCAAACAGAAACAAAATTACGAAGCAAAACCACAAAACTACTTCCAAACACGAAAGTACCGACACTTGTTCACATATTACATATAAAAGTGTTTATCAAATTTATTCGACTAACTACTTCCGCGAAGGAAGAACCAGTTCTTTCAGGCTATCCGCCAGGTTTTTCGCAAGAGGAGCCACTGCCTTCTCAATCGTGTCCAGCTCAGCATCCTCATAAGTAGGCGGGAAGCCTTCGCTCATCACCGACAGGTTGATCTCCTTCTCGTAATGAGAATGGGCAACGGTGAAGGCTTGGGTAATCCTGGTGTGAAAATCACTCTCCTCAAGCTGGCCCACCCGAGCCATGATACCAGCAGCATGGGCCGCAAGGGAGCCGGTCCCCGCCTCTTGCGCCACCTACAGGTTGTCATAGACCACCAGAACGGCGGAAGACAGGCGATCATACTCATCACCTTCGGCTTGGAGAAGCCCCCGCGCATTGGCAAGATCGGCACGTAGCCCGACAGCAGCTTCCTCGACCTCCAGCCTGCGGGGCACCGCAGTTCCAAGTTCCGTCCGGAGGGTCTCAGCCTCCTGACGCGCTTCGTCGTGCTCTCGGATGGCCCGGTCGTGCTCCTCGCGGGCCATGCTGCGCTCCGAGTGAAGTCGTTCTTTGGCCCGGCGCGCCTCGTCCCACTCCCTGCGTAGCCGATCGATCAGCACGGCATCCTGGTCCGCCCTCCGCTGAAGGTCCGAGGACCTATTCTCAGCCTCTCGCCTGAGATCCCGCTCCGTCTCTAGCTCGCTTAGGACCTCGGCGGCCCGCTTACTGGCCTCGACATCCTTTCGGACCAGCTCGTCTCGCTCCTTTTTGATCTGGGCGGCCTCCTCCTCATCCAGCTTCACCCTCGCCGCTAAGTCCTCGAACATCCTGTGGGCCTCCTCCGCGTCCCAGCGTGCCTGGGCCTCCCGCTGCTAGGCGACAGCAAGTTGCGCGCCCATGTCTCCTCGCAGCCGGACCTCCTCGACAAGTCGATCCCACTCCGCCTTCTGCTCGCGGAGGAACTGGGATTTGTTCCGACTGTGAGCAACAAGGATCTGGAAAGAAGACCGGCATTAAGAAATACGAAAAAACAAAAGCACTTGAAGAAAGAGGAAAACAAGGGAGAACGAACGGATACCTAGCTAGTAGGAACGAAGATTTCACGCAGGACCCCTCTAGCCTGGTCGAGGGCATTCATCATGGTCAAAAGCCCGATGTCAAGACTCTCTTGCTCCATGCTCTCGGCATGATCGTCAAGCGTGAAAAGGGCCAACGTCGGGTCCTGAGCTGCCATCCACTGAAGCAGCGGCTCGCCCCGCGCGGGGGAACGGCTGCCTCCCGACAAGGGGGCTGGGGGCGACTCCCTCCTAGTCCTCCGCACCGCCGCCACAATGCCCGAAGACCCCCCGACCGGGTCCTCCTCCATCTGGGCCACCTCAAGCCCCATGGGTGGATCCACTGCGGTGCCGATCCGTCACCCCTCGGACACCACCATGGCGACACCTAGTGG